>JAKTRG010000007.1:0-707397 GCA_030579595.1 Spencermartinsiella europaea
CTGGATCATCTAGTGGCTCTTCGGGCTCTTCTAGTGCTTCGTCGACTGGATCATCTAGTGGTTCTTCGGGATCTTCTAGTGCTTCGTCAACGGGATCATCTAGTGCGTCGTCATCTGGATCATCTAGTGGCTCTTCGGGCTCTTCCAGTGCTTCGTCGACTGGATCTTCTAGTGGTTCTTCGGGATCTTCTAGTGCTTCGTCGACTGGATCTTCTAGTGCTTCGTCAACTGGATCTTCTAGTGCGTCGTCATCTGGTTCTTCTAGTGGCTCGTCATCTGGATCATCTAGTGGTTCATCTTCCGGTTCTTCCAGTGCTTCGTCAACTGGATCTTCCAGTGCGTCATCATCTGGATCATCTAGTGGCTCTTCGGGCTCTTCCAGCGCTTCGTCGACTGGATCATCTAGTGGTTCTTCGGGATCTTCTAGTGCTTCGTCGACTGGATCTTCTAGTACGTCGTCATCTGGATCATCTAGTGCGTCGTCATCTGGTTCTTCTAGTGGCTCATCTTCCGGTTCTTCCAGTGCGTCATCATCTGGATCATCTAGTGGCTCTTCGGGCTCTTCCAGTGCTTCGTCGACTGGATCATCTAGTGCATCGTCATCTGGATCATCTAGTGCATCGTCATCTGGATCATCTAGTGGTTCATCTTCCGGTTCTTCCAGTGCTTCGTCGACTGGATCTTCTAGTGCGTCATCATCTGGATCATCCAGTGGCTCTTCGGGCTCTTCCAGTGCTTCGTCGACTGGATCTTCTAGTGCGTCATCATCTGGATCATCTAGTGGCTCTTCGGGCTCTTCCAGTGCTTCGTCGACTGGATCTTCTAGTGGTTCTTCGGGATCTTCTAGTGCTTCGTCAACGGGATCATCTAGTGCGTCGTCGTCTGGTTCTTCTAGTGGCTCATCTTCCGGTTCTTCCAGTGCTTCGTCAACTGGATCTTCTAGTGCGTCGTCATCTGGTTCTTCTAGTGGCTCGTCTTCGGGCTCCTCTAGTGCTTCGTCGACTGGATCATCTAGTGCGTCGTCATCTGGTTCTTCTAGTGGCTCGTCTTTGGGAACTTCTAGTGCTTCGTCAACTGGATCATCTAGTGGCTCATCTTCGGGCTCTTCTAGTGCTTCGTCGGCAGGTTCATCCAGCGTATCTACATCTGGATCCGCTAGCGGAGGCTCGTCTGGATCATCGGGAGCTTCATCAGTATCTTCTGACAATTGTGGTCCTGGCTTACTGAGGAGAGATGGTGTAAACTGTCCGGCTACTTCCACTGGATCTGGTGTTCAAACCTCGGGTGCCAGTTCTACTGGAGTTCAAACTTCAGGCATTTCTTCGACTGGAAATGTCGGTGGATCATCTGGTACACCTACCACTACCAAGTCTATACCTAGCACTGTTGCGGTTTCTGTCCAATCCACGTCGTCATCTTCTGGAGGAACTGGAATCAGTGGAAATAGTGGCAACGGAAACGGTGGAAATGGTGGCAGTGGAAACGGTGGAAACGGTGGAAATGGCAGTGGAAACGGTAGTGGAAACGGCAGTGGAAACGGTGGAAGCGGCAGTGGATCTGGCAGTGGAAACGGTAGTGGAAACGGTGGAAATGGCAGTGGAAGCGGCAGTGGTTCTGGCAGTGGAAACGGTAGTGGAAACGGTGGAAACGGCAGTGGTTCTGGCAGTGGAAACGGTAGTGGAAACGGTGGAAACGGCAGTGGAAACGGTGGAAGCGGCAGTGGATCTGGCAGTGGAAGCGGCAGTGGAGCTGGCAGTGGAAACGGTGGAAACGGCAGTGGAAGCAGTGGCAGTAGCAGTACCAGCGGTGCTCCTGCAGAGGCTAACTCGGCCCCATCTCTTAGAGTGCGATATAGCATTCTTGCCGCAGTTGTCGGCTTTGCCATGTTGGTTTAATCCTTTTGTTAGAATCCTAAGCGAGCTGAGCCACAAGAGGATATTTTTCTATATTTTTTTTTGATTCTATTTTATTCTATACCTTCCCTAATATTTATTTCTTTTGATTATTATAAAATCATAAATGTCTCTCAGCAAGTAGAACTTCGACCAGATCTAAGAATTGCTCCTGCTCCTATTTGCCTCTTGTTTTCAAATATATCTTTTCATTTGGCTCTTTGGTGTGTGTCCCAGAAAATACACAGAATTATGCAGTCAATTTAATTAACATTGTTACCCAGAATTACAAGAAGACATTGAGAATGTGACCAATGAGATGCCTCCTCCTCTCCATTGTTTTTCTCGTTACAACTATACTATGTTAAAATGTTAGTAACTATACTTTAGCGCTAACCGATACATATATTTATCAAGCAATGCAGTTTGGGATTAGCCTGCTATAACCATTGCTTCTGCCTACATTTGATCTAAAATTACAATTACAAGTCGGACCAAATTTATTAAAATATGAACAATTCTGATGATCATTTCGAGGACTCGAAACTACCAAAAAACACATTTTGCAACCATTTTATCACAGTCAAAGCGAATCTGGGGCAGGATCATCGCCAGATCGGCACCAACATTACATGGCAGGCGCACGTTGTTATCGGTTTGGCTTGATCTTGTGCATACCGAGGACGACTCTCCTATCTCAGAAGTTGTTTTTTTTTGACAAAGAAGCCTCAAGCGCCAATACGGCTTAGCCATGGATTGTATGATATTTTGCTTTTTGCGAGACGTCGAGCTCGTATAGAGAAACCTTAAAAAAGCTTAAAAAAGTTTACTTTTTCACCGATGACGCTGTTAGCACTGTCTGTCGTTGTAAATCCAACCTGTTACCCCCAAAAGTGCTCGCTCACTGCTTTCAGCTTAACCTCGGCAGGAACTGTAGAGCGCTGCTGGATTGGTTGGTTTCTTCTATCAACGTAATCTAACCGTAAATGTGTCATATTGCTTAACTCGATCTATTTGCCATTAGTTGCCTCAGGGTTCCAATCGAGGACTGAGCAGTTTAGGCGGAAGAGGGATAGAGCTTTGACTGGCAATAGAAGCGACCTCTCAAGCCTTGTAGCGTAATAGGGTTTGGCGCCTCTTGCACCACATTTGGACAGGCTGCCTTATTATTGACCAAGTTAGTCGAAGAAAGCCCCTACTGGCAATCCTGAGGCGTAAAATTATTCTTAGAGCAGCCACGCCACGTAAGTACGACGCTTTCTGCGAATGCGAATAGACACAAAGTTGCTCACAGTTCTCAAAGTAATCAACGATATCTTTTCGTCTTTTCAAAAACTTTATTGTCTACTTAGACCGCGCGCCGTAATAATGAACATACTATTTCTAAACTATTTCTCAGACAGAGCAGCGACACCAGGAAGGACCTTACCTTCCAGCAGCTCCAGCGAAGCACCACCTCCAGTAGAAACGTGGGACAGCTTGTCCTCAGCTCCAAACTTCTTGGCCACAGTAGCAGTGTCTCCACCACCAATGATCACAGTAGCACCGTTCTGAGCAGCATCGACAACGGCCTCAAGAGTCTTCTTGGTTCCATTGGCGAACTTGTCAAACTCAAACACTCCGGGAGGTCCGTTCCACAAAATAGTCTTGGCCTTGGAAATGGCTCCCTTATAGAGCTCAATACTCTTCTCTCCGCAGTCGAGTCCCTGCCATCCTTCAGGAATGCCATCCTTGTCGGTGGCATAGCCCGTGTTGGCGTCCTTGTCAAACTTGTCGGCAGTCACGTAGTCGACAGGGAATACCAGCTCGACGTTGTTCTTCTTAGCCTTCTCAACGAGTCCGGCCACGATCTTGGCTCCTTCCTTGTCAAACAGAGATTCGCCAATGTCGACACCTTCCAGGGTCTTCTTGAAGGTGAAAGCCATTCCACCGCCAATAATGAGAATGTTTACCTTGGTCAAAAGGTTATCAATGAGCTGGATCTTGTCCGAGACCTTGGCTCCACCCAGGATGGCCAGGAAGGGTCGCTCGGGGTGCTCCAAAGCCTTGGCAAAGAAGGTCAATTCCTTGGAAACCAGGAAGCCAGCTGCCCGCTGGGGCAATTCAAGTCCAACCACCGACGAGTGGGCTCGGTGGGCAGTTCCAAATGCGTCGTTGACGTACACATCAGCCAGGTTGGTCAGACCCTGTCGGAATGCTTTAACGTCTGCAGCGTCAGCCTTGACCTTCTCTCCGTCCTTGTTCTTGGCCGAGCCTTCTTCCTCGATGTGGAAACGCAAGTTCTCCAACAGGAAGATCTGGCCTTGAGAACCCTTGTTCACAGCCTCCTCGACCTCCGGTCCGACGCAGTCATTGAGGAAAGTGACCGGAGTATGAAGCAGCTTCTGCAATTCCTCAGCAACAGGCTTGAGAGAGTACTTCTCGACTCTTTCGCCATTGGGTCTGCCCAAGTGCGAAGCCAGAATGATGGCCCTGGCACCATGTTCTTTGGCGTACTCAATAGAGGGCAGAGCAGCTACGATCCGCTGGTTGTTGGTGATTTTGGTTCCATCGAGGGGGACATTGAAGTCTGGTTAGTTAGCAGGCTGAACGCTAGAGAAAGTAAAAAAAAAAAAAAAAAAACCAAGCAAAAATACCAATATGACACCGAGTGAGCGAGAAGTAGCACACTGAGACAATTGATTCATTGGATGAGAAAGAAACAAACTTACCTACTCGGATGAAAACCCGTTTATCCTTAAGATCAAGGTCTTTGATGGAAAGCTTGTTGACAAGAGACATTCTGATTTTCTGGTCAGTTGGACTACAATCTCAATTCGTATCAATCCGTATCAACCGTATGAACAGAGCAAGATCCTTTTATCACTTGTTGCTTCCGACTTTTCCCTACTCACCCGTGCAATAAATGTGAACAACGTAATAACGTGATTTGGCAAACTTCCAAGGTTATCTTTGTATCAACGCATTTTTTGCTGGATGTGCAGCAAGGAAACGTTGGATCGGCTATAGGGTAACAGCAGTTTGGCATAGTTTTAACAGTTGTGTATAATAGCTACGCCTAGATACCAGTGAAACACACTGGCAGACGTTAATCAAGCTGATTGGTTGGTGTGAGAGATACTCTTTCTAACTTGGTACTTGCGGGACTAGCCTCCACGCGTTTCAGTGTTGCAGCTCTTTGAGCGAGCAGTAGTTAATTAAATGTATTTGTTCGTCCTATGATCTCTTTATCAACTGACCTTCCACGATAACTCAAGCAGCGGTACCTAACTAATTGCGCCCCGTAGATTATTGTTCCCGCACATTTGAACTCCAATGCTCCAAATCGTCACACCATCTCCAGCTGCCTCCGGCGGCCCCTCCCGGGGAGGGTTGGTCCCGCTTCGCGGGATCTCATATTGACCAATGCTTCGCAGAAGACAACTCGTAGTAACGACCCAATTAAACCCAATACTCTATGAAAAGCCAAATAGTAGCAACTAGTCAATTGAGCTGAGCTATCTTTTTTTCTAACTGCACTCGTGCTATTCAACCCCAAGTAGCTACTTGATTGGACCCCCAGCGGTATTCTCTAGTTTCCAGTTCCACTATTGAACTTCCTACAAGTGCAATTTGTACAGTTTCCGACTGTACTTTACTGTACTATACGACCTTGGCTACCTGAACTATATAGTTTCACGATCCAAATTCTGCGAAGCAGAACCACCCTCCCCGGGAGGGGTCCCGCCGAAGGCGAGCTTGAAATATTGATTTCGAGCTGGTTCTTTAGCTCTGTGAGGTAATGCTCGTTTGTGCGACCCCACACATTAAGTTTTTGGCGTGGAGCAAAACAGCGCATTGAAACATCACCAACTGAACCGCAGTCAGAGTACGCATAGAATAGCAAGAATGAAATCACTGTGGCCATTTCGACGGGTACGTAAATAGAATTTTATTTTTGTTTTACAGGCATTTGCAATGAGAAATAGTACTAACAAAGCCGAAAGACGCCGAATCATATGAAAAAGAGCTTGCTCAGCTGGGCTCCAAAATCACACACCGTGAGCAGAATCTCGTTCGTGCTAATATTCGCTTGCGACGGGCCAAGGGCGCAGTGACCCTGTACTGCGGCATAGTCTATACTGTGTATTCGTCGATTGTCATTTTGGGAAAAAGATACGGGAATATGCTTCATGTCGCTGCCCTGTTCGCCGGACCATTTGGGATCTGGGTTTTCCGGTGGCTCATTCAGGCGTGGTTTAACTGGGTGAAGAACTCCAACCAGGAGTATCTGAACGCGTTACAGATGCAGCGCAAAGAGCTAATAGAGGAGCTGAAGCAGAAAACCAACTTCTACTCAACACAGGCCCTACTGGACCGTTATGACTCTGACTCAAAAGAAGCCTCTGCCAACACATCTAATGGGAGCCCTCGTCAGAGCCCACGGCAGCAGAGACAGCAGAAAGGAGGACGGCTAGACATGGATACGCCTTCCAGGCAGCCAGGGAGCTCAGCAGTCTCGACCCCAGATGGTCGTCGACAGGAGCATCCCGAATCGCCGAGGAATCAGAATAGTAACCAAGCTTCACCTCAGCAGGTTGGAGACTCCTCCGGACAACTTCCACCGCCTCTGCAGCAGCCACAGTTTGCACCGCAGTCTTCTCCACAACAGTTCACGGAGTACGTGCCCTTTTCGCCGTACGTGCCTAGATGGTATGACCGCATATTGGACATTCTCGTGGGAGAGGACGAGCAAAGTGCAAAGAATCGCCAAGCTCTGATCTGTGCCAACTGTTTCAACCACAATGGTCTGGCTCAGTATGGAGAGTCTGCAAAGACAGTAATCTATGTATGTCCCCGGTGCGGATTTAGGAATGGACTGGATACCGATAAGGGAGGAGCTGAAAAAAAACCTAGTAAGAAAGACAGTCAATTGGGCAGTAGTGGGGCGGAGGTCCGTGATCGCAGTAAAGAAACCAGCAAAGAGAGCGAAGAAGGCGAAGGAAGCGACGAGAGTGAAAAGGGAGAGCATGACAATGAAGATAAATCTGAAGAGACTGAAAGCAGTAGTGAGAAGAACAACGACACTGAGAACAAGAAACGGCAATTACGAAGACGCAACAGAAAGTAACAACGTGGACACTGCGGGGTTACGATCTAGCTCAGCAACTGACCACGACAGAGCAATGACGCACTTACTCTACGACACAGCCATCTATGCATTAATCAAATTATATATAACGACCAATATCATTTTACTCGTGCAGATATCATTTTGTAGGATCGTTACGCTGATATCCTAAAAATCCCCGCGATCTGTGTGTTTTCATCATATCCAAGTATCGTTCTAGTTAGTTACGAGTCTACCCCGTATACCAGTGGTTCTGTTTCGTCGAAAATAGCCAAAAGCCACACCAACAGGTCCTGGAATAAAATAATATCCAAAACGATAAAACACCACAAAAAAAAACAGCACATACCGGCCAAGTCCTTGCAGTTCTCGTACTGGTTTTCGCCCTGAGTCTCGAAACACTTCTCCAGAGCCTTTCGTACAATGCTTAATTCTTTGACTTGGATCCACTGTTCTCGCACCATCGACTGCTGGGCCTTTCGCAGTTGGGCGTAGTCGTTGTAATCGATGTCATCAAAAGAGACCAGCTCCGGCCGGATATGCTCAGTGCCTTGTTAGACCAGCACAGGGCAAAAAAATGCTCGCTCACTTCACTTACTTCGGACCATTTTTTTTGCGCTACTGATGTAAAATGTCCTTGACTTTTTATCGACGTTTTTAGTGGTCAAAATCGATACTGGTGAAGTTAGGTAAGCGCGATCACGTGATTCGGATAGTATACGAACTTCTCGCCATGCCTCAGGCGCCCCCTAGCCGGGGAAGGTTGGCTCTGCTTCGCAGAAAACTCGGGCTAACCGACACTGCTAAGAACAAGGCAAAAGTCGGCAATGCTACACCAGACCAAGTTCAACACCTTGAACTACTGTAACCCAGCAACTAGACAGGAGAGATTTCATATAGCATACGTAAATCAGTTGAATCCATTAATCCTTCGCATGGCGTGATGCATCTATAAGATCAATTTGGCTCAAGTGAGCCAAAATAAGTGGGCTAAACTAGCGGTTCACAGTGTTTCTATACTACATCGCTGTCAGCCTCTGGCCGCCAATTCTCGCGAAGCGAGAACCACCCTCCCTGGAAGGGCCGCCAGAGGCAGCTTGACAGTGTCTTCGTTAATATTTGCTCGTTTTATAATGCATCTGTAAAATAAAATCAATTGAACTCATTCATCTTTGTTGTATATGCATAACCTCCTGTTACAACAGGCTCGCCAGCGGGTCTCTGCTTGGAAAGCTCTAAAGCCTCTGCAATTGCTGCTTTCAGGTTCTCAATCGCTTCGTCGCTTATCTGGTGATGCATGGCGATTCGCTCGTCTGAAAGCTTGACATTATACTTTTCGCATTGCTCAAGCAGGATATCCATGTGGAGACGGGACTTCTCAGCATTAATAAAGAAAAAGTTCGTATCGACCGGGATTTGTGGAACAACCCCCATTTCTTCCAAGTCTCGAGCGAGCCTTTTAGTTCTGGCATGGGTCTCTGCCATAGTGGGCCATACCTCTTTGACTGCGACCATTGCAGCAGCAGTTAGGATCCCGGCCTGACGAATTCCTCCTCCTTGTTGTTTCCGCAGCCATCTAGCCCGCTTGATGTTGGCCGCTGTACTGGCCAGAACTCCACCAATAGGAGCCCCGAGCCCTTTGGAAACGCACATTGAAACCGTATCAAAGTACTGGCAGTAGTCTTTCAGGCTGTGGCCTGTAGCTGCAGAAGCGTTCCAAAGGCGAGCTCCGTCGCAATGCACCTTGATACCAAGAGAGTGGGCATACTCAGAGATCTTTCTAATCTCCTCTAGCGGAGTGACCACGCCGCCAATAGTGAGTTCGAGTGAAATCACCCTAGTGGGCGCAGTATGGATATCTTCTCCAACCACAACGTTCCTCTTGACATCCTCGACGGTCATATATATCCCATTGGCAGGGTGAACTGGAGTCACCATTGCCTGAGAAAGAACGGCGAGCCCTGCTCCTTCCTCAATGTAGACATGAGCTCGGTAGTCACACAAGACTGAATGCGGGGGCTGGCTCAGATGGAGCCTTATCCCTATCTGATTGCCCATGGTGCCAGACAGCACAAACAGCGACTCTTCCATACCGGTCAACCTTGCTATCTCATTCTGAAACTCGTTTGTAGTTTCATCTTCCTGATACACATCGTCACCCAAAGTGGCATTGCACATGGCCGTTATCATGGAGGGCGACGGAGTCGTGAATGTGTCGCTTCGAAATTCATTGGCCGTTCTTAGCATCTGAGAGTTTGTCATACTAGAAGATGGATCTACCTCTGCGTTCTTCTGGTTGAGTGGAAATTGAAAGATGGGGGAAAATCTGGGGATCACCAAAACCTTCTGCAAACACCAGCTCCACATACCGTCCGGTGGTGTTTGCCTCCGGCGGCACCTCCCGGGGAGGGTTGGTTCTGCTTCGCAGAAGGAGAGTACTCTCAGCGTTCGATTCGCATCTCAACGAGTCGACCTACGTCATATAGTATCAGTGTTTTACAGGGACTTTAATGAGATCTATGGTCATCATCAGCTTGTGCAAAGCAGAACCAAACCCTCCCCG
Source organism: Spencermartinsiella europaea (assembly GCA_030579595.1). Taxonomy (NCBI): domain Eukaryota; kingdom Fungi; phylum Ascomycota; class Dipodascomycetes; order Dipodascales; family Trichomonascaceae; genus Spencermartinsiella; species Spencermartinsiella europaea. The sequence continues at coordinate 9,566 of JAKTRG010000007.1, forward strand.
GGTCAGAGGCAAACACTACCGGACGGTATTTGGGTTGCTTCCTGTGATGGCATCACTCATTTCTGATCCTTTCACTACTTCTTCTGTCATATAATCTAACATACATCTATCATTTTACCAACTCCTAAAAGCTCTCCATTATACTTAATTTTGCGTTTAGTTCCTTCAGTTGTTTCGGAACGATCTAACTATGCATCTGTGTTGTCAAAGAAAAAGTAGTTTCCACTAGACTTTTGTTCCTGATCCATCTGGGAGTCAAGCTTGTTGATTCGGGGTCGGTAGGAAGTAGGATCTCGTCTGAACGTCACATTAAGGTTCTTCAAGAACCTGTTGCACCCGGTCAACAGACTCTCAGGTGTATTGGCGTACGACTTAACAGATGGCTCTCCCTCAAACACTATGACTCGGTCGGCCAGGTAAGTGGCCATGATGAAATCGTGCTCGACGACAAATGCAGTTTTCTTGTTGTGCAGAATAAATCGTCGAATGACCTTGGAGCAAATAATACGCTGCTCGGAATCAAGGTATGCAGAGGGCTCATCAATCACATAAATATCAGCAGGAGTACCCAGGGCCAGCACAATAGCCACTCTCTGCAACTCACCACCAGACAGATGCAGCACCTCCTGGTCAATGATGTCGTCAATTCGCAATGGCTTGTACACGTCCGTCTGGAACTGCGGGTTGAGGAAAGCAGCTCTGATCTTCTTGAAAAACAGCTGTCGCACAGTTCCGGTGAACTTGGGGGCAATTTTCTGAGGCTTCATACTAATGTGCATCTCAGGCAGCTTTTTATTTCCGTCAGGAGAGATGGCTCCCGCCAATAGTCGACAGAAAGTAGTCTTTCCAGTACCGTTCTCACCCATCATAACGATAATCTCCGAGTCTGTGAAATCTCCAGATCTGACATTGAGCTGGAAGTCGCCCAAGGTCTTGCTCAGACTGGGGTACTGGAAACTTCGTCCCTTGTCCATAGGGATAATGTCGGACGCATCCGACAGCCTGAACTGCAGACTCTCGGTTCGGAACCGCAAGTTTTCAGTAGGGATGTTTCCGTCCAGGAAAATGTTGATACCTTCTCGCACTCCCGAGGGCAAAGTCACCACTCCGTACACCGAAGGAACTCCGTAAAGGATGCAAACAAAGTCGGAAAGATAATCCAGTACCGACAAGTCATGTTCGACGACAATGACATAGCACTCAACGTGCAGCAGCTGTCGGATCATGTTGGCGGCGTTCAGACGCTGCTTGACGTCGAGGTACGACGAGGGCTCGTCAAACATGTAAACGTCAGCATTCTGCACACAGGTGAGACCGATCGCGAATCGCTGCAGCTCTCCACCGGACAGCTGCGCGATTTCACGGTTTAAAACACCCCTTAGCTGCAAAATGTCCAAAATCCTCTCATACTCCTTGACCCTGTCCTTCTTCACCGACAGCAGGTCAACCACTTTGTTCTTGGGGCCCTTGACAGCCTTGTGCAAGTTGTCGACGTACTGGGGCTTGATGATGCACTTGAGATGGTCCTCGAGCACTTTGGTAAAGTAGTTCTGAAGCTCATTTCCCCGGAAGTGGACGAGAATGTCAGTCCAGTCAGGCGGGTTGTCATATCGGCCCAAGTTGGGCTTTTCTTTACCGGCGAGAATCTTCAGCGCGGTACTCTTTCCAATACCGTTGGTGCCCACCAGACCCAACACCTGGCCTGGTCGCGGAGTAGGCAGACGATGGAGCTTGAAAGAGTTTGCAGAGTATCGGTGGGTGACCTCAGACTCGAGATTTGTGGGCAAGTTTATGATGTTGATAGCTCCGAACGGGCATTTCTTAGGACAGATACCGCATCCGATGCACAGGTTTTCTGAGATGAAAGCGATTTTCGATTCTGCCGTCACTTCTATGCACAGTTTTCCAGTTCTCACGACAGGGCACGATTTCTTGCACTCCTGCCGGCACTTTTTGGGCTTGCACTTGTCGCTATTGACAATAGCAATTCGAGTCAGTCTATCAGACGAGTTCATTTTTGCGCGTCTATAAACAGAAAAGACTCTTTGATTAGAATTATATCTTTGGAAAATTTATTACTGGGCTGAATTTTTAATTATTTTCAGATATTTTTCACGACGCGAGATCGGGCCCCCAATTACGCTGGGTGTATATCTGGGTATGGGATTGATGACATTTCCCACTATCTTATTGGTGCAGCGTATACGCTAGGCATACTTCACGAACAGGATAGCTATTCTGCGAAGCTGTTTGAGCAACAGGGGGTGTTCGCCTCCGGCGGGGCCACTCCGTGGAGGGTAGTCCCGCTTCGCGGGATCACGCTTCTCATATCGCATTCTTAAACTTCTGCGAACCAGAACCAACCTCCATCGGAGTGGTCCCGCCGAATACGAGCAAAAACCATCTAATGTCGTGGTGTGTATATATATAAAATATCTATTAAAATGCAATGGAGTCCATATCGTTCAGATCAGGGTCTAGCCCGTCGTCGTAGTTGTCCCAATACCGATGTAACCGGTGCAGCGAGTTTCGTGCCACAAATACTCCAATGTTTATAATGACGTTGAGCCTGCCCTCGACTATTCCTCGCTGTTCAATGCTCACACAAGAACGGCCAGCCATGAAGGTGACCCAATGAACTGCTATGCCCAGTGCTTCAAACAGCGGGATCTGCTGCAGCAGACCTAGAACTTGGTTGGTGACCTGCTGCACTCGTTCAGACGCAACGTCCTCTCGAACCAATATGACCAAAATGTACAGTTCCAGCGCCATGCAGTGCAGTCTGTGCGATATCCTCATGAACTCTTTGACGGTGGGGTCCAGCACCGTGCTGAGCGCAAAATGCTCGTCCTGCAAAGCCCGCACCTCATTGCACATCTGAATGCACAGGTCTCGATCCACCGCTTTACCCAGCGTCTTCCTTTCTATCTGCTGAATGGTGGCCCGCGCAAAGTAGGGCACCAGCCGCTGCGAAAACCCCTTAAAAGTGTTGAACCCGTCCACCACCAGTCCGTCAACGTAGTATGCATAGGGCGAGTCGTCCAGGATCTCATTGGCAAACTCCAGCGTGACGGTGCCCCCGTTGGGCGATGACATCCACGCCAGCGTTTCAGCCATGGAGAACCACGACCTGAGCACTCCGAATAGGTCGTCTGTACCGGGGACCTCGGGCACGCGCGCTCGCAGAAGCTCGAGCGCGCCGCGCAGGTGCAGCCGCCATTTGTTGGACGACGAGGCCGACCTGTCTGAATACAGGATCATGACGGTCGCAAACAGCGTGGAGATCTCGTCGCTCGTTTCGTACGAGGAGATTTTCAGAATGAGCGACTGCATGCAAGCGTCCATGTACTTGCGCCGGAATGGGCCCCATTCAGAGCACCGGCAGTGCAGCTCCATGATGTTGGAGCTTACTGTGAGTATGGCGTATTTCAAGTAGTCGAACCTGGGGATGAGCGTCATTATGCTTTTCCACATGGGGTTTTTGTCGTCAAGTCCCAGCGGGTAGTTCATCCCGCACTTTATTCGCAAAAACAGAAATTCTAGAAACTGCTGCATTTCGTCTTCGTTGGTGAAAGACGTGGGTCGGTACGCCTGCATCAGACGGATCCACTCCAGGAACCCGTACTCTGTCCACTCGGGTATGTTTTTCATCACAGCTTCGCTGAGAATCGAGGTCGTCTGTTCGTTTGAATCGGACGAAGCCGAGGGACTCACCCAGTCCTAGTTAGTATTACAGTAGCAGGGGGGTTGTGTGGCTGCCTCCGGCGGCCCCTCCCGGGGACGGTTGGTTCTGCTTCGCGGAAAATGAGCGGTTCGTGGCAGAGCTCCGTGAGAGTAACTTGTTGCTGGTTTGCTTCACTGTGAGTCAAGTGCTTACAAACCAATGCAAACAGAGACTCAGCAAGAGACGAAAGCCTGTCTTGAGCTTCGCCCTCCCCCCCCCCTTTCAGGGGCAAGTCCTCTCTCCAAGCCCATCGGCCAAGTAAAGCCCCTGTCTGACTTTGTATCTCTCAGGGGCAGACTATGTGTCACTTCCAAGTTCAACATTTAGCCCGTAAGTTTCAACTTCAAGTCACCGGTTGCCCACTCAGTACCACGCAAGCAAGATAAGAAAATGCTCAAGCTCGGCATGGGCCCGACAAGCCCCGTCACACCACTATCAGTCCTTTCAACTGACTTGGGTCTGCATCGCCAAATCCCGCGAAGCGGGACAACCCCTCCCCCGGGAGGGGCCCCGCCGGAGGCGAGCACTACAGCTATGCGTATCTTCATCTCTTCCCAGGACTCCGGACCTTCCACACGTATCAAACCTGCGAAAGCACAGTCCGAAGTCTCGTTCGTCGTGCCTACGTACCGGTTTAGTTATCGGCTCCTGCTTAACCGGTTTCTTAGCCGGCTTCTTCTTTGTCTCCTGGGGTGGTTTCTTGGGCCGCGGAGTCCACATTACAATGTGCTGGCTGTAAACACACTCCTGGTTCTGGTTGAGACAGGCCGTGCACGATGGTTTCTTCTCATCGCACTTTTGCCGCAGTTTCTTGCAATGGGTGCACCCACTGTGGCTGTACGACGCCCTCTTGTGTTGTTTCTGAGTGGCCATTCTGTCAGTTCATTGCCCAGCCGAGTTTGTTCCAGCCCCGTTGTCCTTCTATTATTCCGTACGTTTATAATCGAGCAGGTGGAATTTATCTGAGCCCTTTTTGATGAGATAAATATAATGGATGGCGCGGCTGACCTAATAACGCCGTGTAAAACCGGGTTCCGGATGTGTGAAGTGGGTTAAGCTTAATGTATATTTTAGGCGAGATTTCAGGGCTGCCGAAACACAGCCAAAAAATAACAAATCTCCTGGGTTACCGGGATTCGGTCCTGGCAATAATCAGGCCAACGTTGCAGAAAATAAATTTTTAATACCGTCATCACATTACACATTACGTATCTTGGCCCCCATCGGAGTACCAGGAACCGACGATCCCACACACATCGCCTCCCTGTTACGGCGTCAAGAGACTTGCGTGGCGGAGAGAGCTCTCCTGGGAGAGCAATGTTATCGAGCAAAGCAGCAGCCTTGCAACAGTAGACAGACTGCTCGGTAGCTGCACTGCCTGCTCTGCCTGCTCTGCTCTGCGGTTGTTTGCTAACTGACCCTACTGACATGGTCGAACTCGACGTCTTCTGGCGATGCGGCTGATTGTGCCGGTTTCGGACCCAACCGGCGAACTCGGCGAGAAATGTCGTAAGGTACGTGACAGAGCTGCGTAACGGTCGAGCTCGCCTCCAGCGGGGCCCCTCCCGGGGAGGGTTGGTCCTGCTTCGCAGGATACGTTCTACTGGGCTTCCCAGGGACCACTAGAGGCTGCTCGAACCAGGGCTTCGAAGAAACCACAACCACAACCTGGGATCTGAACGATAGTGCAAGATTAGTTCACGTCCAATGGGATTAATGGGGGTCACAAGATCGGCAGGAGATGAAAAGTCGGAATGATAGCGAGGACTGACAGACAGATTGATCACGTTGTTCATGTCGTCTTTTTGACATAGTACAAAGGTCATCGGAGACCGTAGATAGAATCCTGCGGCTGCTGGTCTACTGGGGCCCGCCCCAGACCCCGTAGCTCTGCTTCGCAGAGATTAGGTTGTTGCTACTGTGCGAGTCAACTCATCATGCGGCTCGCCAATGTTGCATCTGCCCCTGAAAACCGTTGGGTTTAACATGCTAGTGCAGTTCTCAGAGTGCACGGCACTGATATGGGCCAGGCACGTAACGTACACGCCCAGTGTTTGTACACGGCACTGCATCGAGTGGAAACCCTGTTCTGCGCAGCAGAACTACACTTCCCTCTGTACGGGCCACCGGAGGCCGCGCTTCAGATGGTTAGTGAAGGGTTCAATGTTCAGAAGTGTGTACAGAAAAAGACATTTCAAAAGCCCGTCCACCAACTACTTCAGCTGGCAATTGTTGAAAGATTGTTTAATGATTGTTGGATAGTGCTGGAGCTAGCATCAGCATCCTCTATGTGAGAGTTACACATGTCACACTAAGGCTCTGAACTCTGACAGAAGTTTACATCCCACGGGTGAGCAATTCTTCTTGTGATAAGAGTAGGGACGTTGATGAGATTGACTGAGTTTGAGACATTGTTATCTCTGCGAAGCAGAGCTACGGGGTCTGGGGCTGGCCCCAGCAGCATCCAAAGTCCGTAGACTCATTTCCGTTTCAGCATTATTAAACAGCTAATAAATAGGTTTGAGTGAAGCGACAGAAAGAGAACTGGACTTTTTAGGTTTGCTTTACATTGCAGGAGATGGATATGATCTAATGGTCGTTCAAATTAAAGTCAAAGATGCAGAGTACGCTTACTCTTTTGTGTTTCAAAGTTGCCGGAAAAAGACAACGATACTCTGGAGTTCAACTTGCAGGGGAAATGACCATCAGGTACATGCGTACATACCTTATGCCTAAAGCTGCAGGACAGATGCAGGATCCCTCCTTGGCTTTCATTTAAGGTCCCACACTTAGTTTCATTTCAAGAACAGGAGTATATTTCAACCCATCAAAAGAGAGTGAAGCAAGAATACGGCTGCTGAGTCGCTTGCTCGCTTCCGGCGCGGCCCCTCCCGGGGAGGGTTGTCCCGCTTGGCGGGACTCTCACGAGTAATTCGTGCTACTACTTCTCATAACCGCGCGGGCTAGCTACAGCTTGTGTCCACGGAGAAACGTTAGGCCGTGGTCGACACCTCACTGACTGTAATTGGCCGATAGACTACTACGCATGGGGCTCGACAATAAAAAACACGTTGTGGAAGTGCATACCGGCGTTCCCACCAATGGCAAATGATCTGTGGCATGGCACAGCGACAGTTGTCAAACCACAGCTCTTTAATGCTATGGCAGTTCAATCTAGATCATTGTAGTATAAACCGTTGATAAACTTTAAGCTAAACTTTAAGCTCTGACGTTTCTGATTCATTCTACAATGGGATATTCGACGCGTGAGCCAATACTAACTGCAAAAAGCTCGCTCGACCAGAGAGAAACCTGACACACGTTTAAAACACATGCCCTCCAAAGTTGTACAAACCCACGAAACCAAAAAAGAACTAAATCCCCCCCTGTTACGTCACTATCCCGCGGTCAAGTGTACATACATTATCAATCCAACGATAATAACAATAACCTACGTAAGACAATTACGGAAAGGCCCGCCCGTCTGCCTTCAGCCCACATTTTGTTCTAGGGAGATAAGCTCACTTTCATCCAAACTGGAGAGAGTAGAGCAATTGCATCCCCAGACTTTGCATCTACGGCATCAGTCTAATGCAGGATATTGCCGCATTTTACCCTGTCCGGTTGAGCCTCGGAGCAGATGTTACAGGTAAAAAAAGAATATGAACTTCATTTACTTCCAACAATACTAAGTAAGCGAGAAAGCTTTTTGAGTTAAATCACTCTGGTCGGATAAGCTAGCTCAGATTTTTAGGCTGTGCTAGTCATAATGTGCCGTTAGAGTTTTTTTTCCCGGCTGATCTAGTGGCGCGCCTAATCAGCTTTACTTTAGTGGAGAACGATTAGATTAGACCACTGTGCTAAAGGAAAAACTACTGGAAAAACTCTACCGAAACAGGCTGCGATCGGATCAGGGACACAGGCAAGAATTAGCTGTTTCAGGAAAGATTATCAGAGCCGTGCACATCAAAAAGCTTGCCAGCTCGCGTGTGATTGCTGAAAACTGAAAGTAAATTGTAACCTGTGAGAGCTCTACCGAAATTTTTTTTCCAAGAGCTACGTGAGCGGAGAGGGGAGGAACGGGGCTTAGAAGGTCACACAGTTTCGGGCAAAAGGGGAAGGAAAAAAGGAGCTGAAAAACTCAACAAAGACAAGTGAACGACTGAAAAAGGTCAAGATTCAAGAGAAATAACGGTAGTCAGCTCTTAAGAATTTTCTCGCAAGGGTCCCTGCCTCCAAGTAGTGTGCGATGGATGCGTACCTGCCGAGCTCGACGATCGCATCACTCAAAAACCTGCGTGTGTGCCAAAAGTCCAAATCAACCTTCTGAGTTGGAGAGCTCTCCTGATCCCCAACAAAGGCCCCCAACCAGGCTCTATCTGAGTGCATTATCCCTCCATGTTGGCAAGCTATCGACGCCTAGATCCCAGACTTCTGATTGGACCCCGCCTTTTGGAAGCGAAAACTCTTTCATGTTACGCCGGAATTATTAACGCCTGAGGATCGCCACAGGAGCGTTTTTTGCAGGAGATGTGTGTCGACCTGCCCCATCGGGCTCGAAATGCTGAGCTATCATGCATATCTGATGGTGCCGTGGAGGCACCAATCGGCGGGACCTAACTAACAACCGACGTCAAAAAAAAAAGAAGGGTCTCCGGTTTTCGTATAAATAATCCGAGATGTTTCATCATTGACCCAGTTGTTGCCTTTTTCTTAAATACTTCTAGTGTCTTGTACCAGTTGACTCGATCGATTTTGTTTACACACAAAAGGAAGATATAAGCAAAAAGAAGGAATTAATAGAAAAACAAGATGGGAAACGAACGCACTATAACTGAGCTCGCTAATGAGAATGCTGTAGCTATTGGAAGAGCGGGAGAACACAACGTCGAGGATGACCACGCTGGCGTTCCCCTCGAGGAGTTTGTGTACTACGCCCAACTCGAGCGTGAATACGAGAGTGCTCACTCGTCTGGTGACATGCGACGAACTCTGAACAAATACAATCTCTTCCCTACCAAGTATTTGCCTCAGGAAAAGGCCAATACGGCTGGAGCAACTTCCGAGGATTTGTCTGATAGCAACTCCGTCGAGAAGAGGCAGCAGGACCTCGAGCCCGGTGCCGAAACTGGCATTACCTCCGAGTTGCACCTTGCCAACCGAGCTGGACGAAACGCAACCTACGTAGCTGTTTTCTTCCTTATCACCACTGATATCCTCGGACCCACTGCTGCCCCTTACTCGATGTCTCAGCTGGGTTTCGCTCCTGGTGCTCTTTTGTACTTCCTGCTGGGAATTTGCGCTGCTTACACCGGTTACATGCTGTGGAGAATGTTCCTTACTCTCGACTCTGCTCAGTATCCTCTGAAGACTTACGGAGATGTGGTGAGCCGAATTTTTGGAACCAAGGTCAGATTCGGAGTTGACATCCTGCAGTGCATCCAGCTGCTGTGTAACGTGGCTGTCATTATCCTCGGTAACGGTCAGGGTCTGTCGCAGGTCGCAAAGGGCAAAGGATGCTACTCGGTCCTTATTCTTGTGTGGGCTTTGGCTGGTATGATTGTCGGACAGATCAAGACTCTGCAGAAGTTTGGTTACCTTGCCAACTTTGCAGTGTGGATGAATCTGTTTGTTTGCTTTGCCACTATGGGACTTGTGGCTCATACTCCCCCCAACTTTATTGCTGCTCATGGAATCAACCCCGCCATAGTACAGGGCCCAGTTATTACCCAGGCTGTTATCAGTGGAGCTGGCGGAAACTTCAAGAACCAGCTGAACGCTACTATGAACATTGTTTACGCTTACGGTGGTGCTATGGTCTTCATTGAGTTCATGTCGGAAATGAAGCGACCCCGTGATTTCATCAAGGGAATGGCCATGGCTCAGACCTTGATTTTCAGTTGCTACCTGCTGTACGGACTTTTTGTCTACGCCTACCAGGGACAGTTTGTTATCAACCCTGCCAACCAGGGTGTCTCTAGCTACGGCTGGCAAACCGCTTTGAATATTATCAGTTTGCTCAGTGCTTTGATTGCCGCTGGTCTGTACGGAAATGTCGGTATTAAGGTTGTTTACAACACTCTGATTAAGAAGGTCTTTAACGCTCCTGATCTCAACACCCGAGCCGGCCGATTTATCTGGATCCCCATGGTTATTGTCTACTGGGGAATTGCATTTATTGTGGCCTCTGCCATCCCCAACTTCTCCTATCTGACTGGTCTGGTCGGTGCTGTTTGTATTTTGCAGTTCACCTACACTTTCCCTCCCATTATGAAGTTCGGTCTGGATTTCCAGCTCAGTGCCATGAAAGCCGATGGACCTTACGACCCAGTTACAAAGCAGACCAACCGAATTGACTCATGGAGAAACCTCTCGCGATGGACCCGTGCCTACAAGGACAGATGGATGCTGCACACCCTGCACATTGTGTTTTTCCTCGCCTCACTTGCTACTGCTGCGCTTGGTATCTACTCCAGTTCTGAGCTTCTCGCCGAGTCTTTCCAGTCGAGCTCGTTGACTTCTTTCACTTGCAATTCCCCCGTTGCTTAAATGAATGTGTTTTTTTTGTATATATAAAATAGTGTTTATTTAATTAATGATATGAATCATTTCTTCTAATATCTGTTCGCCTCAGCTAATACGATATATATATACAACGCTATGTACCGAAGAAAGTGCTCGCTTTCAAATTTACTATTTTGAAGACATCTAATATATGCTGTGTATTGATTTAGGGCATTTCTGAAAACTGGGTTTTGCTGCACACAATTTGACGTCAGTATTACTTCAGATGCTACAAAACTTATCAATGAAGCAAAACTTAAGATAAACTTCCAAGGCTCTAAAGATAAAATTTCCCGTAGGAATATAGACTAAGACCCTACTTTCGTAGTCACTTAAGACAATGGGGCGTGAAACAATTAACGTTCCAGAGTAGGTTTGCCGGATTGGTTCTATATCTGTTCGGCCCTAACTGCCGATGTTTTCCTACTATCAAGCAGATTTTGAGCCCTGCTTATCTATACGTTGGTAGCATATTTGTCTGACCCAGCGTATAGTATACGTAATTTTTATAACTCAAGCTTGGCTATATTGGCTATCTTATCGAACCTTGTATGCTTCCGCTTTCAGCAACTATAAAAGGATCAATTTAAATGTATTCAAGTGAGCATTCACCCTGGAAAGTTCCGCGAAGCGGAACAACCACTGAAACGGCCCTAGCTGCCCAGCAACTCAACCACACATAACAGTCCGTAACGCCATGAACGAGTACTACACCACCTAGCTCGCCACTCATACTACATTTTTATCTATTACCTCATTTTTTCTCTCATCGTTGGGCTCGCTTAAATTATTAGTTTAGTGCATCATGCCAAATAACGAAAGCATCCATTAGGACCCCACACAACTTTTGATGTAGAATTTCACGTGATATATGACTCAAGCAGATCCCGAAGTTATTAACCAACCTTAAAACCAAGTTAACTTTTACCAAAAAAAAAAATAGCAGTAGCGAAGTCACGGTGTAAGGTCTTGCTATAATGCCATTTATAGACAGCCCTCCTGAGGACGTAGGATGTCCGATTCCTGCAAATACTCCTCACGCGGTGAGTGTCACACTACCAACCTGGGCTGCCAACGTAGGCTACGAGGAAGGAGAGGAATGGGTAGTTAGTAAAATGAGTTCTGGGTATCCCAGGTAAGTGAGCTATGATCTGGCTTTGAAGTCCCCTCCTATAGCAATTAGTCTAACCAGATTTTACATCCATCACAAGATTCAAGAGGTTAGTGGTTTACAGCATATGTTTTTCTTGCTCTGACACCATTTAGGTCGGTTTAGGTCCGCTCATACTAACTAAGCTATGCCGTCATATAGAATCTACATATGGTAGGGAGAACGAAAGGTGCATGGTATTTCCCACCTACAACATCGCTCTGCGATGTAGAGATTTTGTCAAGAAATACTCGCCCGTTGCTGGAGTATCTGTGCGTATTGTACAGCTTTCGACTCCCAATAGCGTATCAGGCGAAAACAACAATCCCCGGTGCCGTATCTCGGCGGTGTTTTTCCCGAGCTCTGATTTTGCAGTTGCAAAGAGCTACTGGCAACACACCGGTGAAGGAGTGTCTTCCCGAATGGCTGAATACTTTCTGACTCGGTTGAACTCTCCTGCCAGCACCCCCAAACCCCTTGGTACCAAACAGTCATACCAGGACCACCATAGAAGGAGATCTTCGTCTAATTCTATTGATCTGCCTGTTTTGAGTGAAGAGGACGGTAAAGAGGAAGAGTCACGGTTCGTAGAAGAGCGGTTTGGCAGGAATCTGGACTTGTCCTTTGCCCCTGAGGCCAAGATAGCTCTGCGACGACGAATTGCAGGCAAGATTACTGAAGGAGGAGCTCAGGCCGCTCACGGAAAAGTGGAAGCCCTTTCTGAGGATGATGTTTATCTCTACCCTACAGGAATGACAAGTATTTTCCAGGCGCATCAGATACTTTTACGGGCACGCAGTGAACAGGCATCGCTGAAAAGCGTCTGTTTTGGATTCCCTTACACTGATACTCTGAAAATCCTCCAGAAGTTTGGTGGTGGAGCGCACTTTTTCGGTATTGGGGAAGCCGAAGACATTGACAAGCTCGAGAAACTGCTGGAGAGCGGGGAACGGGTGCTGGCTCTGTTTTGCGAGTTTGCATCGAACCCGCTTTTGAAGTCTCCTGATCTTGCAGCCTTGCGGCGTTTGGCAGACAAATACGACTTTGCCATAGTGGTGGATGAGACTATTGGAAACTTTCTCAACGTCCACGTACTACCGTACGCAGACATTGTAGTCAGCAGTCTGACCAAGGTTTTCAGTGGAGATAGCAATGTCATGGGGGGAAGCTTGGTGCTGAACCCCTATGGCAAGTACTTTCAGAAATTGAAGCAGACGCAGTCAGAGATATACGAGGACTATTTTTGGAGCGAAGACGCCATATACTTGGAAAGGAACAGCCGGGACTTTGCCCAGCGGAATGTGGAAATCAACAAGAACACTGTGTTGGTGGTGAATTTGTTTTCTGAATCACCGCTAGTGAAAACCGTCTACTATCCAATGGTGAGTTCAACCAGGGCTAACTTTGATGCATGCAGAGTGGAAGGTGGTGGATATGGGGGACTGCTCAGTGTGCAATTCCACTCCAGCGAGCAGGCTCAAGCATTTTTTGATGCGCTTCGAACAGCCAAGGGACCCAGCCTGGGGACCAATTTTACATTGACCTGTCCATACACTTTACTGGCACATTACAATGAGCTTGATTATGTTGAGACGTTTGGAGTTGGCAAGGACTTGATCCGGATGAGTGTGGGTCTTGAAGATCCGGATCAATTGATTCGAGTTGTTAAAGAGGCACTGGACGCGGCTAGCAAGGTATAGAGAACGATTTTATGTAGACACACAGCTTTCTGTAAAACTCTATAGATTAATGATTGATGAAGACAATATATCATTATAAAAAGGATATCGACAGGCTGAAGAAACACTTGATGTACTCAAACTTAGTACCAACCGGCCACTCCTCCTGAGTTCAAAACTACGTAGTCGCGTTTCGAATAGATTTCCACTCATTCTATATCTATATGCCTATTTTATTTTAAGCATGAGACTCAAACAGAGTGTTTTCAATATTGGCACTGTTCATGACTATTTCACATAGGGATTAGTGGATAGTCTTGGTAAGTAAGTGCCTGGACAAAAAAAACTACGCCAGGAGAGAACAGTATAAAAAAAACTGATCCAATTCTATCGAATAATAAAATTACAGACAAGAACACTTCATTCTCGACTCGGACGAGAAGGTCCACGATAGATAGTTAGTTGTGGATGGGAAGAAATTTTCCCACTAAAACTGCTCTCAACTAACTGCCAAATTCCATCACCATGGCAACGACCCGCCAATGGGAGCACACCGCACAGCTCGAAAATTAACACCTCTGAACCTTTCAATCAAACGTTAACATAGAGCATAGAAAAAATGAAGTTTTTCGGATTGAAGCCATATCCTGCTCCTGTTTGTATGTTTTCTGGTGTTGAGCGAGGGTTTCCCCAGCGAATGGTTGTAGATTGCATGGCAGCTAACAAGTAAAAACTTACTGGCCCTTTGCCGCTGGTGGTAGGTGAACATGTGCGAAAAAAGTTCACCCAAGGGAACGAATGCTAACTTTAGCCATCATCACTGGATTCTTGATCAACAAGGGTGCTAATGCTTCAATGAATTGTAAGTTTTTGCTTGAAAAAAGAGACCGATTGCTGCGACTGTTGCTAACTAAGCCGAAGAATTCATCAACGATCCGCGACACCCTCAGTTTGGCAAACATAAGAAGGAGGAACATTAAATATCAATAAATATAGCTATATGTACAGAATTATTTGATTTTGATGTTTAATTCTAGTTAGATTCCTTGTGCTTTGACTGCTTTTTGGACTTCTTCTCTAGCTTTGACTTGCTAGGGTCTTTTTTGGAGTCTTTTTTGGAGTCTTTTAGTTTGGAGTCTTTAGACGCCTTTGACTTCTTCTCTTTAGGTGATTTAGATGGCTTAGACGATTTAGACGATTTAGATGCTTTTATGACTGGCGATTCGTCATCACCTGAAACAGCCTCACTTTCGTCTGTGTGTTCAGGTCCCTCATGTGTATCTTCATGTCCAACCGATGATGTCCCTTCCAGTTTGCCCACCACTTCGGACGTTTCTTCAGTCGACTTTTCTTCACCTTCATCGAGATATACCAGGGACACATTTTCCCCTATCAGACTGTATAATAATTTTTTAGCCCGCAGGGCTTTGGCTTCGGTAGGCGGTTGAGGCTTCTTCTCCTCCTCCGACTTGGCATTCTTTGCCTCTTTCTTTTCTCCAGCAGCCGGTTCGGTTTCGTCCTTTTCTTTTATTTCATTCTCTTTGGTTCCATCACTATTCGCGCTGTCTCCAGCATCATCACTTTGCTTCTCGTCAACATCACTCTTTTCCTCCATAAATTCATTCCACTGATGAACAACTTCTCTAGCCTCTTGGACCACTCTATCTCTTGAGCCTCCCTGCAGGCCAGTAACATATGAAACAATAGCCTCTTCGTAGCTCGACTCTATTATGTATAAATTTTTCAGGATCCAATTCTGCTTCTGCTTGGAAAACTTCCAACTGTCTCGATCCTCGTGATACTGGCGCAGATAAACTAATTGATCTGCTTCTGGGGCGGGCTTTCTTTCACTCTTCGGTAGTTTCATCCTCTTGGGGGGCTTCTTCTCTTTTACAGTCCCGTCAGTTTTACTTTCATCCAGCTTTCTCTTCGAGTTCTGCAAACCCACTGACAATGGATCATACGAGACTTTGTCTTTGACTTTCAAGCCGAGCTTTTTCCAAGCAGGTACGGCATCTGTGGACATCTTTAAGAAGCTGAAATGCTATTTTCAAGCGATCAATAGTAAAAATTTTATACTGAACCTGGATCTTTGATTCGTATTTCCCCACAGGCAGGATCTTTAGAGAGCTCGAAGATAAAGTTTCTCACTCCAGCGTACATCACTCTAGCCTCAAAAAAATGCAGAAAAAAAAAAGCTCGAAACAAATGACGCTAACAAGAATCGAAAGCACCTTATCCGATCGGATATGACCGAGCTTATCTAGCTCCATATAAAAAAGGACAATACTCTCGGAGTGAATTGAAATATCTCGAAAGTAAAAATGGCTCAGACTAAAGTCTTAAGTTTAGAAGAATTCACTAAAGAAATCACTCCATATGTTGGTATGTGTTTTTCCTTAAAGGAACAGTTTCAAGTATGGACTCTTGACTCGCAGACTCCATTCATTATTACCCAATATCACACAGAGTCCTAACTAACTAGACGTCATTGGCGAAAAACTAGGTGGAAAAGTCATTTCATTCAGCGATGAGTGGTTTGCTGAAGCTGCAAACTTGATTGCACCAAAGCCACCCATCAGGCAAGCAGGAAAGTTCACGCCCAAGGGTGCGTGGTTTGACGGTTGGGAAACTCGAAGACATAACCCAGAGCCAGCAGACTGGGCTATCATTAGACTTGGAGTATCGAGTGCAACTCTCATTGGGTGCGAGATTGACACAGCCTTTTTTAATGGAAATGAAGCTCCAGAAATATCTGTAGAAGCAACATTTATGCCCGAAGAGTTAAGTATTAGTTCCGCCCAATGGGAGCCTGTGATCTCCAGGCAACCATGTGGACCCTCTCAGCGACATTTCTTCCTGAGAACTTCGCCTACTGAACAGCCCTACACTCATGTTAGGCTGAACATGTACCCAGATGGAGGTATAGCTCGGTTTCGAATGTATGGGACTCCCATCCCAGTGTTCCCGCTGGACAAGAATACAGTCATTGATTTGGCTCATGTTTCGAATGGAGGAGTAGCAATTGCTTACTCAGATCAGCATTTTGGCTCAGTGGATAACCTGTTACTACCTGGGCGGGGGAAGGATATGGGTGATGGTTGGGAGACTGCCAGATCGCGGACCAAGGGCCACACAGATTGGGTGGTTATAAAGTTGGGTGCAATTGGCAATATCGAAAAGGTCATAGTCGACACGATCCATTTTCTGGGCAACTATCCACAGGCAATTGAAGTTCACGGACTACTTGACCGAGAGAATCCAGCCAATATCAAGCCAGATGACCCAAGATGGACACCGATTGTCAGTCAAACCAAGACCAGTGCCAACATTGAGCATATTTACGAGGCACCTCAATTACAGTCAGGTTTGTATTCTCATGTCAAACTGACAATGATTCCAGACGGAGGGGTTAAAAGGTTAAGAGTGTACGGCACAAGAGCTTAGTTGTTTGAAATAGTTAGATGTATATGCTATATGACACTTTGTCTCTGACTTGTTTTTCCACTTCCATTACCGCAGCTACGGACGAGGATGGGACTTTGGCTCCTCTTCTGGCCCTGTATTATATCTAGACTGGCATCATCGTTAGCGTGCAGCCGATTTATTACTTGGTCGGAGAAGTATATAAGTAGAGCATGCTCACGATGATAGGAAGACTGAGTGCGCGTCATGCAACATAGCAAGGCAAGAAAATATAACAGTTACATGTGCCAAAATTATATTACATTTTTCTACTCGTCGTATGAAATCTGTTAAGGTTACGCTTCGCCAGATGCCGATATTATTATGGGAGCGCGCCATAGTAGTAATCACAACAGGGTAAACAAGACCCCAATTTCATGGTATTGCACACTCTCGATGGAAACTTTGGGAGAGGGAATTAAAACTGTTCAGCAATGTCTAAAACCGCTGTGAATATTCAAACATCCTTGGATAAACTTCAGTCGTTCGATTCGGACCTGAGGTTTATGGGATTTAGTGATCTCAATGCTGCACTGTCAGACCCCGCCAACGCCAACATATTGGCGCGAGATTTCTTGATCACTGGAAACATCATAAAGGGCATTATCGAGAAGCTGGACGACCCAATTTCCGAAGTACAAAACCAGGCTGTCAAATGGTACGTTTGTATTATGGCGGAAACATACGTGGATTGAATCTTTTTATTCCTAACAAGCCTCGAACCCTTAGTCAAACTGATAACAGATCAAGAAATATCCCAACTTGTGGTTGAACTACAGACTCAGCAAAAGTCATCAGCGACAGGCGAATCATCCATTTCTTCCATGGCACTGAGGACTGTCATATCCAATGTAGAAGCTACCCCGTCAATTGCTCAAATTCTATGCAAGCTACTGCTACCGTCACTGTACGAGAACCAGACCCAGTCGATAGACTCGATGGATGTTCTCATAGATTTAATCAAACGGTTTGGAAGCTCTTTCACTTCCGAGCAAGTGGGGACCACAGAAAAAGAGCTGTTAGCAATCATGAAAGACGAGGCTCGCATCGTCAGCAAGCGGGCCGTAATTGCCACCGGTCTCTTGGCCCGATACCTGACAAAAGAGCAGTGGGACGACCTGTGTTTGTATATCACACAGGGCTTCTCAGAGGATAGAGAGTGGAACAAAACACTGGTGCTTTTGAGTGGTACCCTGGCAAAGGCTGAGCCTATCCGGTTCAGATTGTTTTTGCCTTCTATTTTTTCCAAAATTTTTGATAATTTGCTGCTCGAGGAACTACAACTAGAAGACGATGACCACCAAGAGAGCCTGGAGCTCCGAGAGGCAGCTCTCCAAACATTGGAAATAATTGCTCAGCTTGGTGAGGCCTCAATTGACCAGTTTATAGAGCAGCTGATTCAAGCAGCGCTAGCTTTTGTCAAGTTCGACCCCAACTATCTCACCAACAACGAAGACGAGGATAACGAAAATGGCAGCGATGAAGACCAGGACATGGAGGACTCTAATGAACTTGAAGAAGATGATTTTGATCTTTCAGATGAAGGATTTTCGGATGATGAGGACCAGAGCTGGAAGCTCCGAAGGCATGCTGTGAAACTGACCGCTGCTTTGGTAAGCGAGTCATCTCAACATTTGCCCCTAATATTTTCACAGCTGCTCCCTCTATTAATAAACCGACTGTCTTCGGAAAGAGAAGAAGTAGTTAAGCTGGAAATTATTGACTCGGTCTCGGCTTTCATTAATGCTACTTCGGTATCGTCACTGTACTACGCTTCAAAGCACGGTCGCCGAGCCTCCGACGCAAGCATGCTGACTGATAATGATCCTAAGGAACTGCTGAAGGGATGCATCACTAAACTCGTCTCTATCAGCTTGAAAGAGTTATCTAACATTACGAAAATTCAAGTTGTTCATGGCTTTCTGGGAAAGATTCTTCATGAGCTTGTGGTTGTTCTGGATGGGCTACCTTCTGAGCTCAACAGGATAATGCCTGTGCTTGACACCATAAGTAAGTCCAAGTCATCCTTGATGAGCGATATACTCAGCTTGACAGAGTCCATTTTGGTTCACCACTCTGCCGAGGTTCTTATTCCTCATACTACGGCCCTGACAGATATTATTGTATATGGAATGAATGACCACTACTACAAGACTTCCAGCCAAGCACTCAATGTCTCGCTTCACTTGTTTACGCTCTACAAGACCGGGGACACCAATGCCAGTGCTATCGAGCAAGTGGAAGATACGATTATTCAGAGAGTTACCTCATCCAATTTGGATATTGAGACTCGAGAAGTTGCGGTTCGTGCTCTAGGAAAGCTTATTTATCATGCCCCTCTTTCTCAGGGCGATTTTGAAAGAGGCTGCAATACAATTCTGGACATGCTTTGGAATGAATCCTTGCGTATTGAATCAATTGGCGCTGTTGAAGATATCGCACATTCAAATGGCCGCCCAACTTCCCAGTGGCTCTCGCAGTCGATTTCTAAAATTTGTGGATTTTTGCGCATGAGTTCGAGGCCCCTCAGGATAGCAGCTCTAAAGGCACTTCTGGCCCTGAGCTCTCGGGTAGACCAGATTACTTCTTCTCAGAGTGATTCGATATCGTTGCTAACCAAAGAAGTTCTCTCTCACGGTTCAGATGTACTAAGCACCAACGACGGCCAGAGTCTCGCTCTGATTGTATCTATTTTAGGCCGAATAGGGACCAGCGATCCGGCAGTCGTCGACTTTGCTCTGGATATAGTCAGACGAGAGCCCGTCTATCCAGCTGCGGAGGCGGCTATTCTGGATTTGTTCGAAGCTATTATTCGTTCCAGTGACCTCGCATCATGCGAGAATCTCTATGAAAATTTAGCACAACCATTAAAGAGTTTGCATATTCAAGCAAGTATCGTGGCCAGTCTAATAACGCATGGTGGTCTGAGTGCCAAGATACAAGATTACGAAAAGATGATCGAACTCAATTCTGACGAGAGTCTTCTATGGCCTCTCAGGGTCTATGGAAGCATAGGCAAAATGGAGAAATTAGATCGCCCATTGGATTTTTTGTACAATCGACTTCCTACTATCCAAGACGAATCAGTTCGACTGGCTTTGGCTGATACTATAGGTCAGATTGCCAGCAATAATGCATCATTGTATTTACCCTTGCTGGTTGAGAAATTTGAAGCTGACCCGGAAATAGCAGCACTCAATCTGACAGCAGTCCGCGAAGTTATCGTTAATGAAAATCTGACATCTGATGCCCAGTCTGTTTTATGGGATAAATTGTTTGACATTGATAACCGTATTGAAGACGACAGCGAGCGTGCTATCATTGCCGAGTGTGTGGGCCGCTTGAGTATTTTGGATCCTGAATATTTTTTGCCCCAACTACAGAAGCTGTTGTCGTCGGACAAATCTTCGGTGCGGGAGACTGTGGTATCTGCCGTAAAATACTCGTTTGGACAATCCCATGACCGGTATGATAATTTGTTGAGGCCCATTGTGGCAGACTTCTTAGCATTGGTTGAGGATGAAGAATTGAAAATCCGACAAGTGGCCCTTAATGCACTTGTATCGGCCATCCACAACAAGTCGCATTTGCTTATACCGCACTTATCCCGACTCTTGCCCTTACTGTTCAAAGAAACTGCTGTTGACAAAAGTCTAATCAAGACTGTCCAAATGGGTCCTTTCAAACACAAAGTTGATGGAGGCCTTGATTTGCGAAAGACCGCGTACGAGACTATCTACACTTTAGTTAGTACTATACCGACAAAGCTTCTACAAAATTTTGGAATGCTGGATGTCTTATTTGAGCAAGTCGTCGCTGGATTATCTGATGAGCATGATATTCGCGTTCTCAGCTGTGTCATTATCGGGCGCCTTGCGAGTGTGGATTTCAGTGTATTATCAACGTCCGGCCATTTAGACCAAGTTATCAACAAGTTCTCTGGACTAGTTGGGGCTACAGTCAAGGAAAATGCCATCAAGCAAGAATTTGAAAAACATGGTGAGATCGTGAGAAATGTTCACCGGTCATCGGTTCAAATAAACAAGATTATTACATCAAGAATAAGTAATGGAGAGAGTACCGGATTGAGCGATGTCGAACTTGCCAAATGGGATGCGTTCTACCAGCAGATAGAGCAAAACCGTTTGAAATCATGAAGCGGATATAGCATAGAATGACCTTGGGCGAATTATATTTCACAACTTTATCATAAATAACCATTAAGTTAACTTACATATACAGAGATTCGTAATCCGAAAGCAAATAAACCAAAAATGTACGTTCAAAACTAGTATTTTGACATACCGTAACACCATCTATTGTACCTTTATCTGTTGACAACGAGCCTGCAAAGCACTGCCCATGACCAAAGCAAATGGCCAAACGTAAGCTTTGCATAAAATTTTGGCCACCACCTGTAGAGCTAGAATACTCAAACGGCCACTGTTTTGAGAAAATGCACCGTTCGGCATCGAGGCTGATTTTTCGATATCAAATACACCTGCCGCGCGACGTTCTTCGTCAGTTTCGTTCTCAAACGTATTAAATTCGAGATTCTCATGTCCAACCACATCTAAAACCCGATAAAAGATTTTTCCAACTCTGGTGACTAGTAGACTTTCTTCTTCTCTCCATTCAGACTGATCCTTATGCTCCAATCTATGCAGAAATTCAGACACGACCAAACCGCAGTCAAACAAAGAGACCAGAGTATGAATAAATGTTTGCGACGCAGTCACCTCTAAGGTCCATTTAACAGAATGCTTTTCCCACAGTGAGATAGCATCTGCTGCGTAAGAAGCGGCTTCCAGCAAACCATCAAACTGCTTCTGAACACCATTATGGGTTTCGAAATATGGCAATACAATTAGATTGTCTAATTCTCGACCCATTGAAACAAAATCCCGCTTCCAGAAATATTCCTTGACCTTTCGTAGATCAACATAAACTCTGACATGAGCAAGGGACGACAATGGGATGGAATCAGACATCAAGGGGCCATATTGACTGTTTGGTGACAAGGAAGCAAGCGGCGAAAGAGACCAAGAAGTCTCCCAAGCCCTAAGCATTGACTCAATGCCAACCTTTTCCATTTCAAGCCAGACGAGTTCACGACCAGCCACAGAGTCAGTTGCTGACAAGGAGCTTCCATTACCGTGGAACGAGTTGTTATTGACTTGCTGATCATTGGCGAGTTTGCACTCATGAATCTCAAGATGCAGACCATACATTAGACTCAGGAGAGTAAACTGAGGAATCTTTTCCATAAGTGTATTGCCAGATTTCAGCTGACTCAAACAATCAGAATATGAAACGCCTTCAATGGATTCTGGAAAACCAACTTCCAAGTCCTTCTTGTGCATGACATCCCACCACTCTGTGGCAGTACTGCAGCTCCACAGACTCTCATCACAAGGAGAGCCACACCGAATGTCATCATTCTTCAGAGTTGACACAACATTGTATGAGGTTGCTAGAAGACACGAGATAATATGGACAACATGCATGGTACGGATTCGCTCCTGTACATTTACAAAATAGTGCCATTTTTCCTCGAGAGTACTATTTTGTCGTGGAGTGGCCAAGAAAGTCCTAGGTGGTAAATGTAGACCTGCTGACTTTGCAAGTGAAACAACCGCATTTGCTTGAGCAACAGCAATCTCGTTAGCGAGAGGCTCGCCGTTGAATAAACCATAAATGACTCCTAGAACAAGAGCCTGAACGAGCCAAAGAGGGGTAATCTGGGATTCGCTTCCATCCATGTCCTTTCTCTCTCGCCGTGACTCCAGGTACACATGGATACAACTTCTCGATATCTCGAATACATTAATAGACATGCTCTCTTCAAATGCATACAGGGCACCAGTGGCAGCCATTCCCAGAGCCAAAGGAACATTCTCAGGGGTGAACTCCATGGAATGGTGCAAAAATGGTAAATGCTTGCCAAAATTGCTTGTATAACAATTGATATATCTTTGCAGTTCAGCTGTAGAGGGTAGCTGTGGCAGTTGGCTCGATGAGAATGGAGTTGGCGTAGAAAGTGTCGTTAAAATGTGGAGTCGAAGCTGAGGAGTAATGATTTGACCGCCTTTTTGCGTCATCAATCGATCGGCTGGTTGATCCACATGAGGAGTGATGTTGTTCCAAAATGAATCGTCCGAGGTAACGTTTTCATGATGACTCGAAAAGGGTTTGTTTAGATCTTTGGAATCAGAGGTCAGAGCAAAATGCAGGTTGAAAGAATCGTCCACAGTAGCAGGTGGTGGTGACATGGTAGTTGAAACCGTTGGAGCGTTTGAGAGAGTGTTGTCTCCTCCCTCACTTCCAGTGCTCGCCTGAGGCGGGCTCATAAGTGGATTCGTCATACTAGATTGATGATGACTACTGACATTCAACGATAGTGGAGAATCACTGGCATGAACACTGGAACCATCTCTAGGCACAGGGAATGGCGGGGGTGAAAAGGAAGAGCCGTTTAGCAGAGTCTGTGGGTCCATGGTTCTAAATTCAGGGTGCGGGGGCATCCAAGATAGATCTTCCGCGGAATCGAGTCCCAGTACG
The DNA here is from genome assembly GCA_030579595.1 of Spencermartinsiella europaea. Taxonomy (NCBI): domain Eukaryota; kingdom Fungi; phylum Ascomycota; class Dipodascomycetes; order Dipodascales; family Trichomonascaceae; genus Spencermartinsiella; species Spencermartinsiella europaea. The sequence continues at coordinate 32,709 of JAKTRG010000007.1, forward strand.
TCATTGGGGCTGACTTCTCCGTCGATTTTGGGGAAGTAATGGCTGTGGGGATCTACCGAGATGCTTAAATGTCTCGTGGCATTAGTATGATGACCATGAAAGTCAGTGTGCTGATGAGTGAAATGGTGCTCTTGTTGTTGGTGGTGATGCTGACTGCCATTATGGCGATGATCAGTGAGAGCATTGTCGGAGTCATGACCTAGCAGTTGCTGAGGATTAATAAATAGAGAGTCTGAAGACTTGAAGAATTCTTCTACTGGGATGTCATTATTTGTGGCATCTCCAAAGCTCACGGGACCCATTTGTGGTGTCGTAAACTCAACCTGCGGAGGCGCAATGGGATGAGAAAAAGATGCATTCATAGCCTCAATCTCCTTATTCGAGGCATATGACGTAGCAGAAACTGCTGAAAAAGATGCTGGCCGCGGTCGCCGTGGCAATTCGGAAGGAGCCAACTGAGTTCGTAACATCTCAGAGTAGCTCATGGTACGATGGCCCGGTTCGCTAGCCACTGAAGGTGTCGCGCTCTGCCTTCGCTGCTCATCAGCTGAAGTTGCACCAGATGTATTAGTTGAAATGCTTGACTTGCGTCTGGATTTCCGACCAGAGGTAGACGTTGAGTCTGGGAACGCTGCGTGAAGCTTCTGTTTATGTCTGAGGAGTAGGTCGCGTCGAGCAAAGCACCTTTCGCACACTGGACACTTGAAAGGCTTTTCCTTTGTATGCGAGCGCTCGTGGCGTTTCAAGTGCTCTAGACGAGCGAAAGACCTCGTGCAGATGGAACACACGTGCGGTCTTGGTTTATCAGTCTTTACCAGAGTAGATTTCGGAGGAATCGGCTGTGTTCCCGACTGGCTGACAGACAGCTGTTGCTGCTGCTGTTGCTGCTGCTGTTGCTGTGTCGCGAGTTCAACCGACATATTCATTTGCCTTGCCCGAGGGAACAAAAGTAAATGGGAAGTGTCAAAAAAGGTTTACACTGTTTTCTTCTTTCCAACCCCTTTTTAATTTGAACTTTCGTTATAGTCAATTGGCAAAAACATGAACCGTGTACAAGTTTTCGGGCAGTGCTGCGTCAAAACGGACTCCAAATGTAATAAGAGGGGAGAGGATGCCTCAATAAGAAGAAACCAAAAAACAAACCAAAAAAAAAAGAAGACCGCGTCTATATCTATAGCTGCTGTTAGTAAAGGTTTAGATTCCACTGGAGGAAAACCAGAAAAATGGTGAAGCCCAAGCTGAGACAGATAACAAAAATACGAGATCAGTCGTATTGGAAAGGGTCTGAGACATCACCATTCGCAACGGTAATGAGTTGTAGCACGAGATGACCGTGGCGATGACCGTGGCGATGACCTTGGCGATGACTGTGGGGACGACCCTGGGGATCGTTCTCGGGGCAGGAAACTGGCGAGACGGCGGATATGACAGGAACGAAAACGAGCAGAGAGAGAGAGTCAGACCTCGATTCCCACACTCAAAATACACTTTTTCCCCACACGCAAAAGCAGCCAATAAAAAAAAACCACCCCAGATGTACGAGTGACTTTCATTTGACTCAGGGTCCCAGCGATAACAAGTATCACCGATAACAAGTATCACAGTCCTGTAGCTTCATATACCTCGTTCTCAAGGATAACCCTCCTGAATCCTGAATCCTGAATCCCCTCGGTCGATTTCTCGATTTCTCGAGAGCTCCAAACTTGGGCTTCAACATTTCCCACAGGGCAACCAGGCCCGACCGTGTTTCAAAAATACTTACCTTCTTTTATTTAGAATTTTTTTGTGTTATTTTACTTTTAGACCAAAAGTAAAATACGACTGCGCCTTGGGATCCACTGGTAATTTGAACACAGACGAATAGAATACTAAAAACGGATCTAAGAGGTTCGCGGCCGCCAAAAAAGGAGGATGATACAAGCCAACTGTCGCCTGGGTGTAAACTTTGTAAACCTTTAGAAAGCTCTGGTTAGTGATGTTGTAGCGATTTCAGCTCGGAAAAAGTCCGTTGGGGGTAAAAACCTGTATTTGTTAATGGCTCATGCCACCCATACGACAGGTCCATAAAAAGGCTTAAAGAAGTCCAACCAACCAACTGTGCCGGGGCACTTGTACTTCCACTCAGAGCTGGACAATGTCGCACACAAGTTCACATACTTAGAAGTTCCGTATGCTGTAAATAATCCGAATTAGCGGGGCTTAAGCAATAAATTACAGGCACTTTTTTGACCGTAGTATACAGGACGAGACTACAGAGTGACCTCTTCTTTTTTTTCCTAGTTGTGCAGAGTCTCAACGTCGGGGTGCGATGTACGCCGAGTATATATATATATATATATATATATGTGTGTATTTATGTGACCTCGACTCAGTTTCGTTTGGCTATGTTATTTCGAGCCTCGAGTGTGTAGAAGGTTAAAACAAAATAATGGAAACCGTCTCTACTTTTTTCTTGTACAAGCCGCAATTATAATATAATTAGAAAGATGGGTTAGCAGCGGTTGTCGATTCGAAACAGCGTTAATAACGGTATGGAGACGCCAAAACAGGGCTAAAGCCAAAGTCGGATCCCCTGGCCGTTGTAAGTTTGGGAATGCCAGCGTAAGCGTGGGCCAGACAATCATCTGGGGTTACACCCAATTGGGAACAAGATCCGGGATGTTCATATGACCTTCAGCATGCAACCCCAGATTGTGGCTGTCTGTGGCGGGGATCGATCGGCGCGGATTAGCCGTTTATTACATGATGTGCATGGGGTTGTACGCGTTCGTTTAAAGAGTATGGGAGCAGAAGTAGTGGGAGGACAGAAACGGGCACAGAGAACTGGCAGACAGCTGGCGCCGGAAAGCCAGTGAGCAGAGGAATGGCTCTACTAGGTGGTGTGGTTTCGCTTGGACAGGCGAGAGGCCCCCGCCTCGCCAGAAACTGCAAGACTCCACTTAGATAATCCGAGCCGCACGCCTCACGCGGCACGCATATATACTGCGCGCTCGTGCAGGCATCGACATCTTTATCGCCGTTATAGTAGGAAGAAACATGAGCATTTCTGGGACAGAAAAAGCAAGCTGCTGCGCAGGGGTCCCAGATCTGGGGGTGGCACTCGGGTCGCGTTAGTAATATCTGACGTTTTTGCGGTTTGGCACAAATTTAATAACTGTGTGTGTGTGTGTGTGTGTGTGAGAGAGAGAGAGAGAGAGCCGAGAGCCGTGGCTAACGGCTGCTGGGCATAGTGAGACAGCTTCCAACTGGAACAGAAAGCAAAGTTGATCGGCCAAAAGGAAATAGGGCGAGATGGAAAAAAAGGAAAAAACGAGTACAGTTCTCAGATCAGATCACACACACACTCTCTCTCTCTGCCAAATTCTGCCTCGTTCGACTAATAACGCCTCGGTTAACGCCGTAGTCAGGGTAGTTTTGGAGCAAACGGTCATCTCCACAGTCAGGTGACCGCAATGCATGGTTACGCTCCTTTACTGTACAATACTGTACAATACTGTACGATTCTACCTCGCGTTTTACACTCGCATTGCTATACAGGACGCAACAAGAAATTGTTACGGGGCAACCCTCGTCGTCTTTCGTCAGCCTGCCCAATGTATGTGGATGATCGGACAAGAAAACAGCGACTTTTGATTGGCCACATTTGATCCGGGATCGGCATCAAATATAGTCCGAGATTTTCCAGCAGTTTTTCTCAGTACAACGCTGACACGGGAATCGTAGAGAGCGAGTACATCGGGGCAGAAATGTACTGGCCGCCTAGACGGCTACACATTGTGCCCTCGTTTTATCTTGGCTTGCAAATGAGGTAGCAGGAACTGGCGAATCGACTGGCTATTCTCTTGACGGGACCGTTTTCTTGTTTGGTATTTCTCATCCCAGGGAACCTTAAATTTTCTCTCCACGCAGCAGGTACCGTTGGTCGCTTCCCAAACAGTAGTTCATTTCGTGAACTGAGTGGGCGTACTCTACGTCAGGGTGACGCGGATCGTGCAAAGTGACGTATTGCTGGTTGGGGCTGCGATTAACTTGCCCTGTCTCAATTGCCTGGTTCATACTGGTTAGACGAGGGCGCATCAGCAAATGCACGCAGTGTATCGTGCGTATAGTGCGTGTAGTGTAGTGCGTATAGCGGGCAGTCAGTGGGAACAAAAAAGTGGGATGACAATTAAAAGCTACTGTAACCCTGATGTCATATCGAAAAAAAAAGGTTTCTCGGGCTCCCTCGTCGTCATGCTCAGATGTCACCCGGGCCCGTATTTACGCAGAGCATAAATTTCACTATCCGTGCAACTTCGTCTTTTTCTTCAAGAGACACCCTTTTAGACAAACCGTTGGTTAGCATGTAGCTTCTGTAGCTTGTATCAATTTGCACCCTTGTGCGTAGATAGCTGTTGCCAGGCGGACGTGGGCCGCAGTCCCTGCTGTGGTTCCTTTTGTCTTCTGATCACGTCTTTCATACTGTTCTAGTATGTTAAGATACAGTCGACGGATTGAACCGTTTTACACGCAGCTGGGGATTGTGCGCTTTTCTGACGCTGGTAACGGTCCTATGCGCAGGTACAGGTTGATCTTGCCAGCAGACGTTGCAACTTCCACGCATATTAATGGTGATTCAGGGTGTCGAGATAAACTCTTTTTGGGGGGGGCTTTTTAAGAACTCGTCCGGAGGTAACGAGGATTGGGGAGTGTCAGAGAGGTCCAACATGCTATTAGCTTTAGTTAACTATGTGTTTTCTGCGAAGCAGAACCAACCTCCACGGAGTGGCCCCGCCGGAGGCGATGTCCAGTTCGCCTCCGGCGGGGCCACTCCGTGGAGGTTAGTTCTGCTTCGCAGAATGGTTTTTCACGTAATGTCATAAATAAATACAGATCTATACCACTCTCTGGTTAATCAGACTTTGGATAATCCACTCGCGGTTATATACAATTTTGCCCGTTAATGTGCCTTCCACAATTTGCCTTACCACGGATCTCGATGGACTCAGGCTTGATCCACGACTTTTACTGCTCCGACTCTTGGGGTTGGAATCCCGTATATCTATAACGATGCCTGACTTCGCGTCCTGCTCCTGCTGGATCATACGTGGCTTTGGGCATCCCATCACCAAAAGTAAGAAAAGCACTGTCTCGTCCTGGTGACTGCTGTTGCTTGGCTCCAAAAGTGACACGCCAAGTTTGATCCTTCCAAAAACTTTCCCTCTCTTCTCAAACTGCTGCTCAAGATTCCCGCTGTCTTTCCATATGTTCTGAAATGCTAGAAGGTCGCAGCTCCGAACTGCTCCATCGAGAACCTCGCTCACCCCAGCAGCCAGCACATAGTGCTGCCAGTTTTCAACCAGCACTTCGTCTGCCATGCAGTCTTCTATGTATCGGTGAGACAGACACGGCCAGCCCAGAGCCAGGCCCTCCATGTATTTAACTGTTCGAACGTTATCCTTGGCGATGACACCTCCGAATAGGAGTGGTTCGGCACCTGGCTCTTTCCATTTGATAGTAAATCTAGAATAATCGATCTCAAAAAGCTCTTTCAATCCATCTTTCAGAACAATGCCTCCGTTGTCCACTATCATCTCTTGCAGCCTCTCGAGCGACTTGCCTTCAAATGCTGATAGAGTGAACACGCAGCCCTTGAAAATTCCATCTTCTATTCCCGCTGTGGCATGAGACAGCGGCATCAACGGAGGGGACTGTTCCTTTATCATCCCCTTGCGTCTCATTTCGGGAAACATGATTTTATTGTCAAACGCGTTTTGCAGCTCTTCTCGCGCCCCAAGATACTCTGTCCACAATCGCATAGTCAGATACAACCAGCCCACTCCCACCTCTCGCTCGATTGGCTGGCCACCACCTCCCTCTTTGACCCAGGACACTACTGTCACTTGATTATAGCCGTCGCTGGTGTAGATTAAGTACTCTGGGTCTGTTTTGTCTGGGGCTAGCGAGAACTGCTTTATTTCATATGTCCTTTTCTTGTCATCCTCTATCTTGACGCTGTCTCCTACTCTCAAGTTCAATTCGTGATACTCCACAGTTTCTCCTTGAGCCCCGTCTCCAAATATAACGTTCATTTTGGATGGTTTCTGTCGTTTTACTCGAGCCCGCGCTCGTTGCCGCAGTGCCAAGGGGCTGTTACCCCCAGTATTCGATGACAATTCTTCTGGTGCCCACCGAGCGGTATAGTAGCGTCCTTGCCATTTCACCCAAATACCTGGCTGTTTATCGCTTGATTCACGCGCTACTTGCTCTTCTTCTTGTTCATTACCATCACCGCCTTCGTGTGGCCGCTTGCCTATATCCATGCCTGTAGTGGACTCTTTCTGTGGAGATTCCGAGGCATCTTCAAATATACGTTGCCGCCTTCTTGAAACTCGTCGAATAGTCGTCCCAGGGGTCATGTTCGGCGAAGTCGAGGGGATCACTGGCTGTCGAAATGTATCAGGAGTTTCCAAAACGGGTCTTCGAAACGCCCGCACAACCGACGGCGTCTCTGCGATTTTAATTGGCGTCTCCAGAGGAAGCCTACTGACAGGAGGGGGCAGACTGGGCATGCGACGAGGTCCACTACCATCGTGGTCGTGCTCGTTCTCCAGCTGCTGGTCTTCATAGTCACTCGTGATGGCATCGTGCTCACCAGACGACACTGGCGCAGATCCAGTAGGATCTGTGGATGATAAAGCACCGTCGTTTCGCGGTGTCCCCAGCACTTGGGTAACGGCTTCGTTACCTAAACTGCCCCGTCTCCCAAAGAGTTGCGTGTCGGGCCGAGAGTGAACCAGCTGGGTTGCATCATTAAGCGAGTCTTGAGTCGCACTAATGCCATTGCCATTCCCCAAAACCGTAACATATTCGGGACGGCCCACCATTTGTGTGGTCTGTGAAGGTCGTGTCCAATTATCGTCCTCGACTAATAGATGCACTTTTCCGTCAGCTCCAACCGTAGCGGACGTCTTGGGAGCTTCTCTCAGCATTTGCAAGTTCTGATCTCTTTGACGTTTTCGTGCCGCCTGGGAATCGTTAGCTGCCATCAGTCCGTCAATTTCTTCATCTCCTGACGACTCTATGTCTTCCAAGCGAGGGAGTTGCCCCTGTGATGCAAGGAACGGTGATGAAACATGCTGAGTTGGATCCTCTATTATGCTACTATGATCGTCTTCATCTTCATCGTCATAATGTGCCTGTAGCGGCCCGACCAGCTGTGTAGCATCATCTTCATAGCTTTTCCTCTGAGGTGAATCCTTGTCACTTCCTTGGCTTGACGGGAACGTTCTGAGTACTGTCACAGGTCTGTTGCCAGTTTGAGTTGCGTTATCCAAGCTCTGAGTAGCAAACGGTGGGAACGTTTCTAGGAATGGTGCGGTAGAATCTTTATCCATTCCCCCATCGCGTTGAGTTTCTGAAACTACGCCGTCGCTACTTGAGGGAGACATGGTTTGGGTTTATTACCAATTCATGGGTGCGCACGCTTTTTGGATTTGAATGAGCTTTTGGTGTCTTGAAGTTTTGGTGATTTGAAGCTCTGGTGATTTTCCGCGATTTGATCTTTTTGGTGGGGGGGTGCTAATTGTTGGAGGAAGCGAGTGGGGCAGAGTCTTAATGTGTCGCTTGAGAGTAGAACTCATTCTCTACATATAAATGGTTTAAAAAGATTACAGTTATTAATACGATTAGGCATATATACAGGAATATATATCTTCTGTTATCTATAATAAATAAAAATGCAATAGTGTACTGGTAGCGTTATTAACAATGCTCAGCAATACCAGGACGAAAGATATACTTGTAATGAGACCGCAGACATGGCTCTCTTCCTGCATCTTGCGAAACTCTGTTGATAACGACAAGTGACGATTTTTCTGCAAAGCAGAACCAACCCTCCCCGGGAGGGGCCGCCGGAGGCAGCCTGAAACCGTCTATGCACCAACCTTTCGAATCTTGGCATCTCTGAGCTCGTCTCCATCATGCCTTGCCTCGATCCCTCTTTTAGACCCCCGGCTCGCAATCTTCTGGTACTTCAACGTGTTCTCCAAGCCAGGCATAAGCGAACGCAGAGTGGCTGACGTGTCCGCGACATAGTTGCAAGCATCTATCAACTCGTTTTCAGTCATCCCAATCTCCTCATACCATGGCTTCTTCGAAGACCCTGTTATCGACAGTTTGGAGTAGAGCGAAGACCAGTAAAATGCTGCCGCTGCAATCACTCGGGTAGGAAAACACAGGCAGACTGGTGTTCGGCAAGAGTCATTGACAAACCCCCATGCATTGCGACAGAAGGTCTCTACCTTGTCCATTTGGAATTTTTCAGCCAGACTATTTATCAATTGGTAAGGCGATTCCAGCGTCAGATCAAAGCACAGGGCTTCAAGCATTATCTCCTCATTGTACATCAACGTGTCTCTCCACCTCCAAAAGTCCTTAGACTGCTCGTCTACCACAAGCTTGGGGTTCTTGGTGGCAACTTTGGTGCACGCTACCACCACGTCTCTTATCCTCCTATTGCTTTCCTCGATCTTGCACGCGAGAAAAACTGCCGTGCCACCAATATCGTAGTAATGGTATTTCTTGAGCGGGAACCTCATATAGAAACGATGCAGAAATGTGGCAGCTGCATTTATGGTCATCTGAGGAACTTTCAGCTGTGTTCCTACCTGAACTATGAAATTGATCCCTTTTGCCCGTTGCACCAACTCCTTCTCGGCAGAGAGATCTTTGGCCCGTATGCTAGGAGTACACACTGATATATCATAGGGGGAAAACAGCCACGAATTATTTCTCCGGACAAGATCATCTACTTCGGGGGTCCTCTCAGCCGACGTAGGCTGCGATTCCAGTTCAGGTCCTGAGCGGCTGTTGGGAGTCGATGTTCTGCCGTACGTTTGGCTTCGATTTGGATTTTGGTTCGCAGGGTCTTCGCCCCGACGAGATTCGGTTTTACGTGACTCCACATTCACTTGTGGGGAATTCACCTGTGGAGACTTCCCCTGTGGCGACGGCAAACCCAGCCTACTGCCAAAACTCGTTCCGTTCCTTTCTGCTTTATTCGAACTCCCTTGCGATCCGGGCAAGGCAAACCTTGAGCTCAGTGGAACTGTCTGTTCCTCTTTGTGAACTGGATTATGACTATTAGATTGTCTGCGACGAGAATGAGAATATGGCATGGGTGGCAGATATATGTCTCGGCCCTTTCTTTCTTCCCGTCTTCCCACTCTCAGACAGCTAGCTACTGGTTGTATTGAATATATCCAAAGCACGGATTCAAAATAGCAGGCGAAAGTCGCATATAACTAACCCGGACGTGGGAGTGATTAGCAGTGAAGTTTCGAAGTTTGAAGACTTACGAGTTACGAGTTGAGAGAAGTTACGACCGGCTGCCTTGCTTCTTTTCACTTTCGGAATGTGACTTACTGCGTTGTGTGTGTGATTAATATGTAGCCTTACTTTCGTATATGAAAAATTGATCTGACGCTTAAAATAGCGTGCTTGACCGTGTAACGTGAACTGTCTTGACGCACAGCAAAGAAAAATAGTCGTACACAGCACCTCGAAGACGTAGTTAAAATGGGACGCTCCACGCTTGCCAGTACCCCATACTATCCACTAGATAACTCTCTGTTTTTGCTTGCAGTATTGTATACATATGAGCCACGAAATGGTCTACTTATCCGTGCTTCTTTTGACTTATATCGCCCTTGATAGTTGTCAACGTGGTGTGAAATGTCACTAGTAACTGCCACACTGACTTTAGGGCTATTGTTACATAATCATGAAAAAGAGTGAGAAAAAAAAACGAAAAAAAATAACAGTAACCGAGCCGCTCCTCCTATTATACACACTCCAATTGATACCAGGAAACACACAACCGGTCGACTTCTTGAAACGACGCTCACTACGTGCTACCGACCGGCCTCGGGTTAAAAAAAAGTGTCTCCCCAATAATGTCCGACCACGAACCCGATATTGATCGGGGTTTGACTCAGGAAGAGGCTTTACAGGCCCAGCTTGAAACGTTACTCCAACGGACCACTGAGGAGTTGGGACTAGGACTTGAGGGAGAAGATGGGAAAGCTCTGGATAATAGCGGTGCGGAACATCTTCCCGAGTCTCAAAACGAGACTGGGAATGAGTTAGAGCCACAGGTTGCTGAGTCTGAGTCTCTTCTGGGATCAGACCAAAAGCCAACAACTGAACTTGAAATGTCAACAGAGAATAATGCTGGCAGTGACGATGACGTATCTGGAGATGTGACCAACCTCTTTGCCAACGCTCTTAATACTTTGCTTGGTGCTTCGGGCGAAGAAGACGATGGAGATACTATGGAGGGTGACGGAAATAACAGTCTCGGAGATGAAACTGCAGCTGAAGCTGCACAGTATGCTACGACGACCGAAAGCATTGCAGATAATAATGAAACTGGAGACAACTCGGAAGCCGCAAACGCTGTTCCAGAAAATGAGATGGAGGACGAAAATTTAGGCGAAAGCATCGAAAAGCTGGCTCAGAGCTTATCTGCGATGCCCGATGATGTTGCTCAGGCCTCCTCTCCTCGCACAGCCGAGAATGACCAGCAACACGAACCCACTGAACATGTAGACGAGGAAGAACAGCAGCTTAACCTGTTGCAGAGTATTATATCAAAAGCACTGGACTCTAATTCTGAAGACGTCGCACCAGTTCCGGCTCAAAAGGAAGACCACGACGAACAGGCGAGCGCGACAGCAGAAACCCACGATATTGTTGATGATGAATCTCACGATCAGCTTTTGGCACATCTGACTGCGGCTATGCAACAGGCCGAGGCAGCGGGATCAGAACAGTCCCATGGTGACGAACAACAACAACAACAACAACAACAACAACAACAACAAGACGAGTTGACCGACCAACATATCTCAGATGATCTTCAATCTGCCATCGTTCAGTTAATCGGACCCCAGGTTGGCGACGAACATAATAGTAATTTTGACCCCCAACTCATGGAACAGTCTGTGTCTAGTGCGAAGAAAATGTCAATAGCCGAGACCCTGGCCATGGGTCGCAGTGCTATCGACAAAAACCGAGCTGCTCAGTCCAAAAAGATTGATCTCATGTTGCAGAGACGCGGCGGTCTCGGCAAGCAACCACAACCGGGTCAAGGTCCTGCTCCTCGATATGTGCAAGAATACCGTGGCACTGCTCCTGCCGGTCTGTCTAATGACTCTGGCAATGATGATAATAATATGGTTGACCCTGCTTTGTCGCAGCCATTGGTCTCGTCCTCTCAGGCCGGCTCCGGGGTTGGAACTCCGGTACAAGACGACATGGCTGGATCGGTGGGGGAAGACAGTGAGAGTGCCAACATGCTGGCAGCTCTGATGCTGGCCAAGCAGGTAATGGGTATTGACGAGGAAGATGACAGTGTCGAGGGGGTCTCGGGTAGTGCAGGTGGTGCAGGTGCTTCTGCCTCTGACAGCAATGGAGAGTTTGATCTTAATCCCGAAGCGGTTGATGCGGTTCAAGCCGTTTTGCAAGCCTTGGGCAAGAGTTTTGCCGAAGATGATGTTTTCAGTCAGATGATGAGCCAGGATGCTCGACGAGCTCGAGTTAAGCGGCCCAAAAACTCGGTACTTACAGCGGAGGACAAAGAGAAAATCAGAGTGGACAATAGAGAACGAAAGAAAAAGTGGCGAGGAAACAACAGTGATCGTAATAAGGATAATGACTTGCGGGCGCGGTTACATCGCCGTGCAGCACAGATTTATGGACGAGAAGACACGCCCGAGAAACGGGCATGGTTCGAAGCTGAGTTTCTCAAACGGAGAGAACGGCGGATTCAACGAGAGATGAGCATGGAGCGGTTCGATATTGCGCGGCTTACACGGACTTTCAACATAAATGACCCAACACCGGCTCAATCAGAGCTTCAGTCCACGCTGGGCCACCTATCTCAAAACGGTGGCCTAAACCAGGCTGTAAATAGTCTTGTTAAAGACCCCAACCTTCTCAGAAACCTATCTGGGTTTTTGTCCGATCCAACTCTGTCGGAAATACCAGATCTCACCACGGGCAAACAGCAAATTCGTGCCATTGGCAATGGTGGCTTTGTATCAACATTTCAGATCAAGCGAACGAAGCCTGCAAATCACGGCAACTCATTTGTATCTATGCCCTCTCGAACACCTGACAAAGGTCTTACGTCTCTAGTGAAGTCCGTAAGAAGACCGAACATGTCCTCTTCTTCTAACCCTACTGCTGTGACTGCTGGCTCTCAAGGAATGATGGACCCTTCAATGTCGTCTCCATCCATTGCAAATTCTGCTGCTGGCGTTATTCCTCAAGACATGTTTCCTGACGAAGACGCAACTGATCGCCAGATTCGAGAATTGGCCGGTATGCTTTCCCAGGCCGTTGAGAGTAGTGGTTTCCATGATGAGCCCAGTTTTAAGCGTCAAAAGTTGTCTTCTCCACCGCCTGCCCCAATACCGAGAATCACGGCTAGCACAGTTGCAGGCTTTGGTCGTGGTAACAGTGGCTCTCCCAGACCGCCACAATACATAACGGCCTCTACGAAATCATCGTCTCCACGCACCCCGCTGAGGAAAGCCAACTCTGACGATCAACGAGTCAATGCCATGGGATTTCCTCCAATGTTGACAGGCATGGCACTGAAGAGATAAAACAAACGGTACTACGATGAGCACGACTTTTTATTTATACAAAGACAGAAAAGGATATCTGTCAGATGTTTTTTAACTTATTTTTTTTATTATGTGACATGAATATCACAGCTCATTATTTAAGAGGGACCTCGAAATTACTGTACAATAGTGGCGTTATAAATTATTTAGAGTAAGCCTGCTAAAAAAAAAATCGAATCGTTTTTTAACGGTTATGAAATGCGGTTAGAGACCAATTCTATCCCTTGATCCAGTGCAACTTTTTCATGCGAGATTGCAACTGATAACAGTTTCCAGTTGTTTTTTTCAGACAGGTCTAGCAGTTCCTGTAGTCTATCTCTAGCACCTGTGAGAAGTGCCAGAATCTTGGTTTCATCAGGGTCCGATTTAGTCTGAGTGACTATCTGGGCCTCTAAATCTTTCACGGTAAGGCACACGTCCTTCCATACTACGAGCCCGTCATTGAGTGCCGCGGTCTCTCGATTGCTCCTCTCATAGTAATCCTTGTACAGATCAGCCTCTCGGGTATAAGTCTCCAACTCGCTTGGCTCCCGCAGGTCTGCTTCCAAATCTGATATTTCCGTCTGAATAGATGCAGTACGACTCTCAATTATAGACTGAGTACTTTCCCGAGCAGTTTCTAGTTCCTTTTTCCTCGCCTTTAACTGAACTAGTTTGGTCTCCAAATCGCTGATTTCGTTCGTAACAGAGCGTAGCTCGCTTTCTACTTGTAGCAGTCGTCTGGATTCTGCTGATTCGTCCTCAATGGCGGTAACCTTGCTCTGCAACTGATCTATTCTTTCCAATGCGAGAGACTGCTGCTCAATAGCATCTCTCCTTACTTCCAACTCTTGCCGATATAATTCTGCCAAGGGTCTGACGACGTCTACGAGTTGGGCCATGAGCGCAGATATCCCCGACCGTGCAGCCTCTAAGCGTTTGCCCCGTTTCTGAGAGAGTCCATCCCACTGCTTGTCCAAAAGGGTTTGCAGTTGTTCGCTCAACGCTTTTGATCGAGCTTCGTAGTATTCGATATTCATATGGTGGTGTGTCTGGAAGTCAAAATATGTGGGGTGCATAGTAAAATGGACAATTTTAAGCTATTTGACTAACGCGCAATGCCAACAATCATCTTTGACACCATACAAGTAACTGCATAGTAAAAAGGACTATTTGAAATACGCCTAACAGCCATTTCATATTTATTGAAATATATTCTTGAAAATAATGCGAATTGGTGAATAAATAACGACGAAGTGGTACTGCGGTTGTCTCAATTGTTCCGGACGGTAAGAATTCGGCGGAAGCAGAACTAACCGAGGAGCAGCCGGAGACATCTCCCAAGGGACAATGAAGAGCTTTTAGTTTAAAAAGATGCAATTGCAAATTTTATAAATTACATAGATAGTCCGAGGCAATGCTAACAAATATATATTTTTTGGTGCCATGGAAGTTTAGTTTAACTGGCGAACGATATGTACTTTAAGCCTCAGGGCGGGCTTCTTGGTGAGATTCCTGCTTATTCTGTATAGCTTTGGGGTCAAAAGAAGAAGACTCGGCCACTGTGGATAGAAGAGGCGACCAAGTTGGCATTTCCATTGTACCCGGTCATGCTGAAGATATCGACAATGTAGTACATCATGACGTTCATTCCGCTGCTGCCAGATCTGGACCCACCGTCCGACCATGGTCCGGTTGATAGAGTCAGGTACAACATATCCATCATGAGTAAGCCTGGGACTCTGCCACTTGCTTAGTGTACGGCACTGTGCCTATCCCATCCCCCAGTCCGCTCGCGAATAGGATCAAGTTGGGGAGAGCCATCCCACCTTTGGTAGGGTATTATTCTAAAGCGACTAGCGTGCGACTGTAGTAGCGAATGGTTGCATTTTTAATTGGCTTCAAGATAGGCATCGTCGCATTACTTAAATGATTTCACAATTCTAAATAAAAAAATAATTAATCGTGTCTTCTGAGATGAAGGAAAATGTGGGGGAAAGTTTGAAAGAAGATAAGAAACTAGGCGATAAGGTGCCCCGCGGGGATAGGGAATAGGTGCGCGGCGTCGCCAGTTTGTTTTGACAATCGGGTCTGTCTGCAGGGTTCTTCCGCTTCGTCAAGCGGTTGAACAGCTCAAAATGTTAAGACGAGGGGGTCAGCTTAATGCCAATTTCTCGCTTTAGCGCGAAAAAACGGAAAAATAATGCCTTTTCTGCTTTGCACGCCGAAAGATATATAGCTGACTCTCTTAGTTTTTGCGATAGACCCAAGTAAATTTGTAATTTCACCGTAGCATGATCGCCGTAGGACTTGCAAAGCGGTTGAAAAAATACACCTGGTGGAGTCGCGGAGTCGCGGGAATACGGAGGCACGGAGTCTCCACAAATACATAAAGGGAGGGCCAGAGGGTATCAGTTTGGCTTGATCATAATAAAGACTCTGACCATTCTATAATACGCACAAATGACTGTAAAATCTGAGGTTCTCGAGTCTCTGGAGATTCTTGACACGGTGTGGAAAGAGGTGACGGAAGATTGCAAGAACGGTGATACCCACGTTGAGAACGGGATCCATTTCAGATGGCCCAATTCCACATTCAGCTGTATGAATCTGTTGATAGTGAAAAAAGCCACTTCTGATTCAGACCAGTTCCGGGATCAAATTAAGGATGTCGTTCGCATCATGGGAGCTAGAAAGCCCGGGTTTTTGACTCTGGTGAAAAGCGAATATACCGGAGAGGCTGGCAAGGAGTTTGATGCTATTTTACAGGAAAACAATCTGAATTTTGCCTTGGAGCTTCTGGCAATGGGTGGAAATATTTTGCCTTTGCCCAAATTCACTGTCCCAACAGAGCTGGAATTCCGACTTATGCGGGACCGTCAAACCTTCCTAGACGCTTTTACGCTCAATGCCATTGCTTATGGCGAACCCGCCGAAGCTGCGGTTGACACGGTCGCCCTGCTCAGTCTGGACTACTTCAACAATCGTTCCTACGGATTTGTAGGCTATGTTGACGGTGTTGCAGCCACTACTGCAACAGCTATCGTATTGGATGGCATGATCTACCTGTATTTGGTAGCCACGAAAGAAGAGTTCCGGAATCGCCATTATGCGACTGCCGCTGTAAGGACATGCCTCACTGAAGCACACAAGGCTACTGGCATCAGGCTTACGACATTACACGCCACTGTGGCCGGCAGTCCGGTATACAGTAAGCTTGGATATCAGCCAGGTGGAACCATGCAATTGTATGCTCTTGCCTCTCCAAGTGCATGATTCTCTGATAGAAGCAGTAACATATAGTTTTCTATAAATATTGCTATAAAGAGACAAAATTGCATCTCTATCTTTATGACAGAGCAAAAAAATTTGAAAATGGGGTTGATGACTCTCGGAAACCTCCTCTGCGAAGGAGCATAGTAAAAAGGACTATTTGAAATATGCCCAACAGCCATTTTTATATTTATTGAAATATATTGATAAAATTGATGCGAATCGGTGGATAAATAAATACAAAGATTAGGTGGTATTGCGGTTGTCTCTAATGTCCGAACGGTAAGAATTCTGCGGAAGCAGAACTAACCGAGGAGCGGCCGGAGACTTAAGGGATAATGAAGAGCTTTCAGTTTAAAAAGATGCAATTGCAAATTTTATAAATTACATACATGTCCGAGGCAATGCTAACAAATATATTTTTTGGTGCCATGGAAGTTTAGTTTAACTGGCGAACGATATGTACTTTAAGCCTCGGGGCGGGCTTCTTGGTGAGCTTCCTGCTCATCCTGGATAGCTTTGGCCTCAAAAGAGGGAGCTCGGCCACCGTGAGCAGCCTTGATGTCACTGAGAGAAGGCTGTCGAGGAACCCAAGAAGCAGATCTCCAGGCAGGGACTTTATCGGCCCACAGCTGGTCAATCTCTTCCAAGGACTTGCCCTTGGTCTCGGGGAACAGCAAGAAGACGTGGATGAACATGGTGATGCAGAATACACCAAAAATGATGTATGTCTTCCAAGTGATGTTCTTGAACGCACTGGGGACGAACATTCCCAGGGCAAAGTTGAAGATCCAGTTAGCCGATCCGCATAGACCATTGGCAATAGCTCGCTGCTTCATGGGGAAGATCTCGGAGCAGTAAATCCAGATACCCGGTCCCCAGGTAGGCGCAAAGGAGGCCACAAACAGGTATGAGCAGGCAATAACGGCCTTGGAGGCAGCCTTGTGCTCAAGAGGGATGAGAATTCTGATCTGATCGTTACCGTTAACAGAGTCAACGTGCTCGGCGTAAGTGGCCAGCAGACCTGCCTCGGCAAAGAGCCATATCATCATCAGAGTGCACCCAGTCAAAAGCAGAGGTCGCCGGCCCCATCTGTCGATCCAGAGCAGAGCTGGAATGGTCATAATCATGTTAATGACGTACTGGATAGAAGAGGCAACCAAGTTGGCATTTCCATTGTACCCGGCCATGCTGAAGATATCGACAATGTAGTACATCATGACGTTCATTCCGGTCAGCTGCTGCCAGATCTGGCCCCACAGTCCGACCATGGTCCGGTTGATAGAATCAGGTCGGAACAGATCCATCACAGTAACTGCCTGGGACTCTCGGTCGATTCGCACGGCTTCCTTGATCTCCTCAACCTCAATCAGAACCTGGGGGTGGTCGACGTCTCCACCACCCTGGACCATGGCAATAATGTGAATGGCTTCCTCCCATCGGTCATGCGAAGCGAGCCATCGAGGGGATTCAGCCAGGAAAAACGTTCCTACGAGAAGCAGAAAACCAGGGATCATCTGGATACCCCATCCCAGTCGGAAAGAGGTTGGGCTGTCAATCTGGTTGCAGCCAAATCCAATGTAGAACATGATCATGATACCCCAAGTGACAGCCCACTGGAAGCACCCAACGAGTCGTCCTCGAATGTTCTTCGGAGAAAGCTCGGCGACGTATACAGGAACCTGAGTGGAAGCAAGTCCGATAGCGACACCGGCAATCACTCGACCCACAATCAGCTGAGGAACGCCAAATGAAGAGCACTGGATAGCAGCACCAATAATCCAAATGACAGATGAGATCTGGATAGTAGGTTTTCGACCGAGTTTATCTGAGATCCATCCGGCAACCAGAGATCCCAAGAAAGATCCACCAGGCATAGAAGAAGTAATACCACCCTGAGTAAGGGAATTTGGGCTATTGAACTGCTTCATATACTGGGGCTGTCCAACGAATGCTGAGACAGATGAAATATCAAAACCGAAAAGCATACCACCGACAGTAGCGATGGCAGCCACAACGTAAGGGTTGTAAACTGTGTACATTGTTTAGCTTAACGTTCTTGCACAATGAGATGTTAATTCACAACCTATTAGCAAGTATTGTTTTTGTTTTTTGAAACACAGTGAAACGTTCAACGGGATCCCTCGAGGCTGTTTAAATAGTTTTGCTTAGAATTTATTTTTCTCTTTCATTTTTTTAATACAGAGTTACTTGGCTATCGATCCCACCCCCCGCCATAGATCCCCGCCAAATCTTAACCGGATTTACCGTCCCCGCCCGCTCTGAACTTAATACAGCTGGGGGACGTAACATGTACCGTGACTGGGTCTGGGGCAAATGACCGTTGAAAAACGCTCCAAACAGGAATTTTAGCCGGAAAGCGCACTTGCTGAAGGTCATTGCAGCATTCATTTCTGTGAGAACACTCTGCTCGAGACACTACTTCGGCAAAACTTGCGCAGATCATATCCCTATACGGGCCGTAATGCACAGACTTCATCGGTTTGAAACCTAATGAGATCAGCGGTTTTGCAAATTTTTGGGTGGCAGTGGTAAATCCATGCAAAGTATTTATTCCGGTGTCACGTTATTTCTCCGAAAATGCATGCTGCTCTGGTTGCAAAAAAAATTTCTTCACCCCACCGAAAAGCTCTTGAATAGCCGCGGTAGGTCCGTCTATCTCGTCACCCTGGGACTCCTTTCACCATCGTCAACTGCGGAGGCCTGCCAAGATCAATGAATGGATGGCAAGTTTATTAAGCTTATCATATCCTTATTAGGAATGTTGCTGAAGACTTTAAACACGCCCGCATTGCCATTATTTGGGGTTCATTGCTAGCAAGCTCTCTGCCAATAGCACAAGCCGTTAAAGTTGACCAAAAATGAAAAAAAAGAAACACCCACTTGTCAAAATCAGGGTGTGGGAGAAGACTCGGGAACCCCTTGCGCCCCTGCGTATTTGCCGGATTAACTGGCCTCTTGCAGTCAAGAACCCCAGCCCCCGTTATGTGACGAGAGTATGTGCCTTGAAACGTACATATTTACAGCGTTTTGAGTTGCAAAACTTTGGAGTTTGGCTATTATGAAACTTGGATATTTAAATGGGCGCAGCTGAGCCGCCGAAATCGAGCCACCGAAAACTTCTCTCTGTGGGGTTCTTTCTGGGGAGGTTGGCTTGGCTTCGCAAAATGGAGACATTCCTGCAGCTATACCAGTTGTTACACTATTTGGCCGCTGAGATCAGTGATATAGAAAAACTAGCTGCTGAAAATAGTTAATTATGACGTCGATAATTCGACTCACGAACGCGAACTAGCGTTGTACTACTGGGTGACATGATGAAGGCCGTTTTTTCTTAGTCTAGTTACTGTCTCGCAATAGACCCAGTTCTGGTGCAATACATGTAGTTTGGCAACAGCTGCTATTGGTCGCTCTTAAGCAGACAGCGGTCCACTTGCCCTGTGAACTACGTTGGTGGAATTCGCCTTCGGTGCGACCCCGGGGTTGTCCCGCTTCGCTGGATTTTGAGCTGGTTCTATTTAAACTTGAAGGTGCGAAGATAAATTTGTCCAAAACCAATCCTCCCCGGAAGGGGCCCGCCGAAAGCGAGATCCACACGGCCTGCATTTATTTTAGATCTTACGATCTACTGCTCGTTGAGTACGTTGATGTATTGAGGCACGTTAAAAGAGTGCCGCCTTATGAAAAGTCAGCAGGATGATTTTGCAAAGTCTTAACTAGTTAGCATGGAATTCACTGGGGCTGTTTTACAGTTTGAACCCTGCTAGTTGACCCCGCACTGGCCTGTTGTGGTGGGCCCAGCCAGAACTTTATTTCAAAATTCTAAGAGTGCGTTTAACAACATGCGACCTCAACTATGCTGGTCGGTATTGTCTGCGAATTCCCTCTCGCTCTTCTCGATTTTCAGATCAGACCAAGATACCTATCAAAAGTCCTTAATAAATTAACCTATTCTACTCGTGCCTACATAACTACATGACTATACCCTGCATGAATAACGGAACATAAAACAAAACTATTTCAAATAAAATCGAGGAGACTTTGAACTTCAAGTATACCGAGATTCAAAGACAGAATCTCCAGAGTCCTCGGCTGCCTGTGTGTGAGTATGATCAGCATGGTGATACTTTTCGAAGCCTTTCCCCGAATATACAGCCTTAAGGTCGCTCAGCGACGGTTGTCTAGGAACGAAGGAAGCCGACCGCCAGGCTGGGATCTTCTCAGCCCAAATCTGGTCAATCTCCTCAAGGGTCTTGCCTTTAGTCTCTGGGAACAGCAGGAAAACGTGAATAAACATGGTGATACAGAATACACCAAAAATAATGTATGTCTTCCAGGTGATGTTCTTGAATGCAGTAGGTACAAACATGGCAAGGGCGAAATTAAAAATCCAGTTAGCAGATCCGCACAGACCATTAGCAGTAGCTCGTTGTTTCATGGGGAAGATCTCGGAGCAGTAAATCCAGATACCAGGACCCCAAGTAGGAGCAAAAGAGGCGACAAATAAATATGAGCAAGCGATTATAGCCTTGGAGGCCGGCTTGTGATTAAGAGGAATCTGAATTCTGATCTGATCGTTACCGTTAACAGAGTCAACGGGATCACCAAACGTCGCTAGGAGTCCTGCTTCAGCAAAGAGCCATGTCATCATTAGGACACATCCAGTCAAAAGCAGAGGCCGCCGGCCCCATCTGTCAATCCACAGCAAAGCAGGAATGGTCATAATCATGTTAATGACGTACTGGATAGAAGAGGCAACCAAGTTGGCATTTCCATTGTACCCGGCCATGCTGAAGATATCGACAATATAGTACATCATGACGTTCATTCCGGTCAGCTGCTGCCAGATCTGGCCCCACAGTCCGACCATGGTCCGGTTGATAGAATCTGCTCGAAAGAGATCCAACAGTGTGACTGTCTGAGATTCTCGGTCGATTCGCACAGCTTCTTTGATTTCTTCAATCTCGATAAGAACCTGCGGGTGATCCAAGTCTCCGTCTCCTTGGATGTTGGAGATAACATCAATAGCATCATCCCACCGATCGTGCGCAGCGAGCCAACGAGGCGACTCAGGCAAGAAGGCCATGCCGAACATCAGGAGAGCCCCGGGTACCATCTGGATGCCCCAGGCAGTCCTGAAAGAGGCCGGTCCAGAAATGAAACTGCATCCAAACCCAATGAAGAACATGATCATGATTCCCCACGTGACAGACCACTGGAAGCATCCAACCAGTCGTCCTCGGATGGTCTTTGGAGAAAGTTCAGCTACGTATACAGGAACCTGGGTGGAAGCAAACCCAATACCGACGCCTGAGATTAGCCTGCCCGCTATCAGCTGGCCCTGGTTTTGAGCAGAAGTCTGAATAGCAGCGCCTATAATCCAAGTTGCAGCCGAGATCTGGATGATACGCTTTCGACCGAGCTTATCTGAGATCCATCCTGCGAACAGTGAGCCCAAGAACGAACCTCCTGCCATAGAGGCGGTGATTCCTCCCTGTGCGATAGAAGTGGGGAAATCGAAATATTCTCGGTACGCCGGCTGTCCTACGAATGCTGATACCGAAGATATGTCGAACCCGAAAAGCATGCCGCCCAAGGTAGCGACGGCTGCTACCAGGTACGGATTGTATATAACATACCCCATGGCGTTTTAATAATGCATGTAATTAACAGCAAAAATTGCAAGTTTGAGAAGAAAAGTCCACGAAGAGATTTTTTTTCTTACCGACAACTTCTTTAACAATGGAACAAAAAGCGATCTTCCATACGCCTGATCACATATATATATAAATATATGGGCAGCACAACCAGAGAGATGAATGACACACTCTCGTTGCGTTTTGTTCTTTTTTTGGGGGCTTGATTCTTCTTTTTTGCTACGAAAAAAACTCTCTCCTCCTATTTGCGAGCTCTTTCGGACTTCGTACACCACACAAGCTCCTTTAGTTGCCATACCGCTTCAAGAAATGATGCTCGGTTGACACATCTCGCTCACATGGAGAAGAAAAAGAAGCAACGAGGCTAAAGGAACTTGTGGGGGAGAGCGAAATAGAGCCATACATAATGAGATTGAGTAACAATGTGTATTACTGTGCTGTGATCGATCGAGCGGTTGTAGTATAGAAACATCGCCTCCTGCTTGACAACTGGCTCTTGTTTTGCCCAAACGCGTTCTGTTCCTCGTCTTACGAGCAATCTCGTATCATGGGGCTATATTAGTTAACCGCCGACTCGGACTCCACACACGACTGCTAGGCTCATTGTGGATAAGGAAGGGGGTGTGGGCAAGGTTATGGTGGGGCGGGGACACTGGCAGTGGGCTGAGTAATAGTTTCAATTATATTAAGTCTGCGTTCAGATATGCACCGTGATGACATGCTGTGCGTACGAGCTGAGATTGAGCCGACAGCTCTTAGAGTGCACAGG
This sequence comes from Spencermartinsiella europaea, assembly GCA_030579595.1. Lineage (NCBI taxonomy): Eukaryota > Fungi > Ascomycota > Dipodascomycetes > Dipodascales > Trichomonascaceae > Spencermartinsiella > Spencermartinsiella europaea. The sequence continues at coordinate 55,082 of JAKTRG010000007.1, forward strand.
AATCTTACTATGAAACGTGTATTTGACTTTCTGCGAAGCAGAATTAAGCCTCCCCGGCGGTTCTTGAATGATCGCATGAAGTACGTCGCTAGAAGTCATCGGAATCCCATTATTGCCAGCCCTACGCATCTCGATCAAGTTTATTCCTCCATTCGGTCTGCCAAAGATACAAGATTGTTCTTTGCAATGAATGCAACGCGATCTGTTAGTGCGTGCCGAGGTGAAGCTTGTCTCGAGGCACCTTCATACAGCTCTAATGCGTCTATACTGTGAGCCCACCGGTTAGATCGCGGATACTTCCGGTCCAGCACGTCAGGAGTATGGAGAACAGGAGTTCGGTACGTCACGGTTTTCCAGTCTGTCCATTCTACCCATCCGTGTTTTGGTGAATCTGCGACCAGCGGGAGATGAGCTTGGCAGTCTTCTTCTGAAGTTGCGTTTTTGCAATTAAACAGGCCGCCCACCACTGCACCCGGATAGAATACAGCCAAGTCCCGGTTGACGTAAAGCTTACGTCTAGCTATACGGAAGCAGGGGGATGGGTATAGATCACTGCTGCACAAGGTTGTGTTCCACCTCAAATCGTCATACCAGTTGACTGGTATGCTGATTTCGTAGTCGAACTTCCCAAACCGACACGCAGTGAACACTGCATTATGGGTCGTTCGTTTGGCTGTGAGATCGAACTGGACCTCTCTGAGTATTCTGTACCCATTGTACGGGCTCCAACTCGAGCCTTCCGGGTCACACGCGTGGTTTCTGTTTGTGACAACGGGGCCTGACAGGACCAGAGGGAGAAGGAAAGTTAACACTGTGAAAAGCAGCAGTGTCATTAATGGGTGTGTCGACGATTTGCGTATCCGTGTTATATATATGGGTATGATAAAGATTATGGAGATTCTGCGAAGCAGAACCAAACCTCCCCGGTAGGGGCCGCCGGAGGCATGTCCACTTTGCCTCCGGCGGCCCCTACCGGGGAGGCTTGGTTCTGCTTCGCAGAAATTGTTTTCAGATCAGATCATTCGAAATTATGCCTAACTAAGTTTTTAGGTTGCATGGCTGCAGAGGTTAACTTTATTTGTTGAGAATAACAATGAAAAGACAGTTGATTTAATTTAAATCTCGTGATTTTTTTTTTGAGTATAAAGTACGTAGATTATATTGTGGTTTCGTGGAATGTGGTTTGATGGAGGATTCTTCAAAACTCCAGTCTGATCCCTGTCCTAATGATTTTAGAAACGAACGGGTTCAGTCCCTCTCTTAACTAGAACATGGCCCTCTCGAATCAGCGAATTCTTACATGGTTTTTTGTGGAAAAAATCGTCAAAGTTGTTCAAAGTGACGTGTGCAATCTCCATCAATGCCTCCACCGTGAGAAATGCCTGATGTCCACAAACCAGCACATTGGGGAAAGTCATCAACCGCATCAATTCATCATCGTGAATAATCTCAGCCGAATGGTCCTTGTAAAACAAATCTGCTTCCGCCTCGTACACATCCAGTGCCAGCCCGCCGAGCTGCTGGTCCTTCAGGGCTTGGATGGCTGCCGTGGTGTCAATTAGGCCTCCTCTAGAAGTGTTGACGAGCAAGGCCCCCTTCTTCATCTGTTTCAGCGTCTTTTCGTTGATAATGTGCCTCGTGGTGTCGGTCAAAGGGCAGTGCAAGCTGACAACATGGCTCTGGGTCAGCAAATCGTCAAGCTCTTTCACGTACGTCCCGTACTCCAAAAACGCATCACCACCATAAGGGTCAAACGCAAGTAGCGTGCATCCGAACCCTTTGAAGATTTTGGCCAGCGCAAGGCCAATCCTCCCGACTCCTACGATCCCGACTGTTTTGCCATAAATCGTTCGTCCTACGAAACCTTGCAGGTCAAAGTTACCTTCACGCACACGGTTGTAGGCGCGGTGGGTCTTTCGATTGAGCGTCTGGATCAGAGCCACGGCAAACTCTGCAACTGCTTCAGGTGAATAGGCAGGAACGTTGGCTACAAACAGTCCAAGCGATTCAGCGACATTGAGATCAATGTTGTTATAACCAGCACACCGCAGAAGCACGCCGCGTACACCGCTGGCTTCCAGGGCTTTTAACACAGGCTCCGAGAGGTCGTCATTGACAAAGACACACACGGCGTCTGCTCCCTCTGCAAGAGCCACAGTTTCAAGAGAGAGTGAAAAGCTGTGATAGGTAATGGCGGGCAATTCGCCTGGCTTGCCATTGCTCTCAGCAACGGCACTGTCGAAGTAGACCTTGTCGTATGCTTTGGCACTGAACACTGCGAGTTTCATTTTTTATGTTTATCCAAAGCAACAATACACTGATCTGATACGATGTGCTTTGTTATAAACGATCAGATAGCTGATCTCGCTACTGCATGGTGGGCTATCCTCCTCCACTGAGAGGGTAATCGCTGTGGTCGGCACACGAACCTCGTTTGTACTTAGCGCCTTATCGATCTGAGTCTTTATCGTGGGTTACACACGTGGGCCTTGCTTTCTGCGACCCCTGTTCTGCTTCGCAGAAAGTGTACACTGAACGAGCATGGTTAAGGGTTGTGTAACTGCAATTGAATGGCCTCATAGCTGAATGGGTCGACTGCACACAGGCAGCAAGAAGTATTTATGTTTAAATAAGGTCCAGCAGCTTCTGCGAAGCAGAACCAACCCTCCCCGGGAGGGGCCGCCGGAGGCACGTCGACAAGGCTTCGGGCACTGAGTTGATACAAACAGCCTGCATGTACATTTTCTTCTATCTGTTCTGCTTTGGTCAAATTGTTCTCTGTACTGTAAAAGATTGTGCCTGTTGATCTGTTAATTGCATTTTGTGCTGTATGAGTACTATTTTAGCTTTATATACATTTTGTAACATTTCTTTAAGGCAACCCCACATTTCTGAGTTGCATAGTTAACTACTTCTCATGACGTTTGAAAAGTTTCGAGCAGTTTCAGGATTCAAATGAGCTGGTGCCGAATCCCTTATGGCTCTGAGCTTCTGTTTGGAAAACTGCAGTGCACAGACACTTCGTACAAACTGTATATATCCAACTTGGCCCAAGTTTGGCTAGAAGAAGCGGATCAAAGCCAGATTGTAAAGAGGGCCGAGGAGTTACAGTCTGTCTCCATCGATGTTTCTTCCAATGTAGAATTCCTGCTAAAGTGCTTGACTGACGTGCTCTATGACACATCTCTAGCTGATAGTGTTACATTTTGCGCAGATTCAGGTGATGATAGAGTTGCCACCAGCAAAAAATCAAACAGTACAACCCACACTAGTCTCGCGAAACTGTCCAAACTGGAGGTTACAAAGAACCTCGAGCCTCTGCCGGAACCGCTGAAATGGACTTTTTATCTTAGCTCAGCGGACAGCTTGCAGTGCAAACAAGTCATGGAGGACCTTGTTTTCGGATTGCTAGGCACAGTCAAAGCCCTGACGACCAAAGTATCAGATTTGTACGAAGTACTAGAGCATAAAGACTATCATTTGAAGACGGTAAACGAGCAAATGATTAATGCGGGAGGGTCATACAAGCCTCGCATCCACAAAGAAGACTATCAAGCTTTCAATAAGGATGAATTCAATAGAAAGGGTATCGATCCGTTGAAAAATCGAACTGCTCTCGTGGATGATGCGTTAAAAAGTTCACGTGGATATTGGAATTTAGTGCAGTTCGAGGAAGAACAGCAGCCTGCAAAGATGGTGGCCCCTTCTCCTCCTATGACCGAAGCTACGAGAAAAGAGCCAGAAAGAGCGACAAAACAGCCCACCGTAGACTGGGACCCGATAGCTGTACGTAGAGATAAGAATTCTGGCGGTAGCTAAGCTTACGAACCTATCTAACAAGGACCTACTGGGCGGCTCGGAGGACAAGTCAAGCAAACAAGTAAAGAAACGTCCCCGTACAGAAGAAAAGAATGCTCCAATTGAGAAAACTAAACAAGCTATGACGAAAGAAGATGTAGTCAAAGAACCAGAGCAGCCTGAGCCTGAAAAGACTGAAGAAGAACCCAGCCAGAAACGCAGAAAGATCCTGAATGAAAAATTGGCTTTGAAACGGGCCAGAGCAATGGCAAAACCCAAAAGAAGGTTTTAACTACTGAATGTTTACAGATTGCGATATATCCTCCAGCGGGGTCCTCCAGGGAAGTTGGTCCTGCATCGGAGTTAATTAATGACTGTAACATCGGTAACAGTCCTGCACATAATCAGAAGTTTACTTACCGGGATCACTCAACTTTCTTTTCAGCTAAACAGGAGGCTAGTACCAAATCTACCCCGCAAGTCTGCACCCATAAGCTCAGAATAGTTCATAATCACGTCAATCTGCCCGACAGAGTTTTTTCATTAACGTGGTTGTTTCAACATTAGTTTCACAGATTTGTGAACCCTGTGTTGGCCCATGAAACGAGTGTTCCGATGGTCCGATACTACCATCAGTCTGAACTTCAACTGCTAAAAGTCTCTGTATGATTTAGCCACTCTGGTTTATGGACTTCAAAATCTCTCTTTCTCTGCTTGAAAAAAGCTCTGACGTCTCTAATAGAAAAAAATAGTCATCTAGATTAACTATATTCTTAGCGTTCTAACCTTATCGTGCTTTATCGCTCGAAGATCAATGCCCTTCGCAGATCCATCCCGCGGCACAACTCTGTGCCATGACGTCGGCGCATTAGAATGGCGCAATTCGATTTGTTAAGCGTGTCTCAAGACTTCTCACTTATTAAAGGCTCCGTCTTTGATCTATTTGAGTCGCGTTGCGACCGTTAATACTAGCAATGACTCTCACGACAGCATACTTTGATGTAGAGAAAGACCCTGTTGAGCCTTGGGTTGTGCCAAACAAGACGAAGTATGACTTAGACTACGCAAAGCTTACGAAGATAGATTTGTCAAAGTTTGACCTGCCTGGGGGTAAAGAGAAGCTGGCACAGGAACTTCACGGGGCTTTGAAAAGTGATGGATTCTTTGCAGTAGTGGGTTCAGGCATCCCTCAAGAAGAAGTTCTGAGACAATTTGCATTGGGAAACTTCTTTTTCAAGCAAGCTCCTGAGGAAAAATCAACCGTGACTTGTGATTTTGACAATGGAAACTTTTTTGGCTTCAAGCCAGCTCATGCCAAAACTTTTCTGGGCACAGATGTACTCGACAATTCTGAACTTCTCAATTCTGCAAAATTCACCAAAGACAATGCCTTTGTGGACTACCACCAACACAAGTTTGTAATACGGTACCGTGATGAGATGGAGACATTCTCACGCAAGGCATGGGAAGTGGTCCGGAGATTGCTGGTCCTATTTGCTTTAATTCTCGAGCTGGATGAAAACTATTTCGTGGACCGGCATTTGTATGATGACCCCAGCGACGACCATCTTAGATATATGCAATACCACCCCAGAGCTGAGGAAGATGATGCAAAAGTTGATAATTTATGGTCGCGGGGTCATACAGACTTTGGAAGTTTGACTCTTCTATGGTCACAGGTGGTTTGCGGGCTACAAATCCAGGATCTGGAAGGCAACTGGAAGTATGTGGAGCCTGTGGATGACGGCATTGTTTGCAACATTGGTGATACTTTATCTTTTTGGAGCAATGGGTATTTCCGAAGCACTGTACACCGAGTTCTGAGGCCTCCACCGGATCAGTTGGGACGACCAAGACTTGGGCTGTTTTACTTTGTGCGTCCAGGACATGTTACTATCGAGAGTGCGCCCTCGCCCCTGCTCAAGCGAGAGGGATACTACAAAGAGTTCACACCTGTTGTTGGAAATGAATATGTGAGAAATAGAGTGAAGGATTACCACGCAGGACCAAACGCTTATGGGCCGCGATTCGACAAGAAGTTTGCCATGGGAGATATCGAAATTCAGGACGCATATAAATAAAAGTACGATTCTTATAGTGAAACGGCGAACATCTGGTAAGACGTAACTTTCTTATTTTAGCTATAGCGAAATGGGCTAACTGTACAAAGAGTAGAAAATTAAGATTTTAAAAATGCAAAATAGAGCTGTCAACTGTCCCAACCGCAATGTTAGAACAAATTGCCTTCATCACCATGCTAACATTATGTTTCCACTCCGCCGCTTGAGTGAATTGCTCAATGACCTCTGAAATCTTTACCATGCGGTCTGAGCTGCGTCTGTGTCCCGACGTATCTTCGACAAGATAAGTATACAAAACTACCAGACTTTGAAACAAAAAGCATTCAACCATAGGAAATCGAGTGGAAATATGAACGTCGGAGCGTTCCGCAAGTCCCTGGATGACATCCAAGATCCTGTACACAGCCTGAATCATCTTGGATTCTGAGAAAGGCTGTGAGCTGATGTACCACTTGTGCAGTTTAGCTTGAGTAGCTAACAGTACTACCAACTCAGAGTCTACGAAGTCCATCGTTCCCTGCAGTGTACCACTAATTAAAGACTTTGTTTCAAACCCGTTCTCAAGTTCTCTTTCGATCATCTTATCCAAACCTATAACCTCGGCATACGTTAACTGAGACGACATTATCTCCATATTGAGCCTTTTCATGACATCTGAAACCTTGAATATCCTCTTATCCAGACGGTCCAATAATTCCACAGGCTGATATCCGGGAGAGACAGGATTAGGCCGGCCCATAACGGCACACACCACTGCTGATAGCCTATCCACTGCGACCCAGACAGTAGACCTCTTCTTACGCTCGTCTAGAGTCATTTTGGAGTCCGACGTATGAAGCCCAATGGAATAGGCGCGAGCCACTGTTGCAAACATGTCCTGCCACGCCTCTTCTAATTCAGCCAAGAAGTATCTATGCTCCACCGCTAAGATTGATGCCTGAATAGTTCGTACGCTCTCTTTCTGAATTTGTTGTCGCAGGTTTAGATATTTTGCATAATATGTTTTACTGAGCTCTTTCCCCGAAACACTGGGTGTGGCTTTGCTGGCCGGCAAAGCTCTGCCACCGGCAGCAAATATCATGTACAAAAGCATTAAATCATCGTCATACACCTCAGAAAGCGTGTCTGTATCGTCCGATGATGTGTGGTATCCGAGGGACTCGTCCCACTTGAGGAGGAATTTTAAAGTCTTGAGAGCGTCGGATGCGGAAATAAAAAAAGAATAACTGGAAACTGAGAAAAAATGATATAAGATCTGCTTTGCTAGCACGATATCTTCAGGAATTAAAGACGCAAAGCCATTGTCCGCGTCTATCCGACGGGCAGTGCGATCCTTTTGGTACCACATGCGGTCATCGTCACCACTCTGAATGTACTTTCTCAGTGGCTCCAGCATAGCTACTGCCGAAAGCTTTCCAAAGTAGTGCGAATTGTTGTTTACCACAATGCCATGGTCGTGTTCCGAACCGCCCACAATGCGATAATTGGGGTTCATATCATATAGCTCAGATTCAGCACCACTGCTGGCCAACACAGCTTCAAGGTCAGGATCCATAATGTCCATACCCAAGTATCCGTTACGAGATCCGTTAATTGAACCAGTAGATGAAGAGATACTCGACAATAGGTTGGCAGGATCAGTCATGGGGTTATTACCGACCAACGGATGTATGTTGAGGGAAGGAGAGCTCGTGGGAAGAGAGCCCACAGCGCGATGAGAAGATGATACAAAACGCGACGGCTGAGGTTGAATTGGATTGGAAGTGAAGCCCTTGGATCCCATATCCTGGAGTTCATTCGTGAAAAAGGAGTTCTCATCCAAGTATGCTTCCAAAACACCTTCATTCAATAGCGACGGTGTGGAGGACGACGCGGAACCATCTCCTACTTCAGTCTTTTCTTCAGCACGTCTTCTTTTTGCTCGGCTGGTGAAAACGCATTTATGCCGTTGGTTCCGCCTCGAGCACTGGTCGCACGGGGCTAAACGGTTACATTTAACCTTTCTTCGACGGCACTCGGTGCACGATATGCTATGCATTCCAGGCTCCATTGCAGTAAACCAAGATTCTAAATCAGTTTTTCTCGAAGCCTGAGTCTTAGCAAGATATTAAACAGTCGCTCTTCTGCCCAGCAAGCTGCTGTGGCAGCTGTGTGTTGCAGATTTGTCCACTCCAGGCTTCGAAGTTCGACTCTAACAGCAAAACTTTTTAAAACCTCGACAAAGCGAGAGAAATCGCAAAATCGAAATATCGCCTATGTCCGAAGGACCAATTGTCGACGGTCTGGGGAAATATTTTTAACTTTATTGTTTTACCGGGCAGGGCGGAAACGCCGTTAAATACCGTATCGCTTCGCAATGCCAATTTGTAATCAAATCCTCAGTTCAGTTTCTTCTTTCCGTGACAAAACAACTCAGTAGTCACGTCACAAACTGGGTTTCTACTACTTTCAATTGCTCTAACGATGACTCAGTCATCTGCCACCATCGGGAAGCCGCCAGCTTTTATTATCCTTGGGATCCGGGATGCGGATTAAACCAAAGAGACGTTTATGACGCAGGTGGGTAAGGCTGAGCAAAAGAGTCGCTGAATACAGTGCGAAAATCACCCAGGTTAGTATCCGGCGGGGAGAGATCCAATGGCGGTTACTGCGGCAAGCCAAGTGCAAAGTGGCTTTTGGGTGTAGCCAACAAATGGTCCTGGTTGAAAGCAAGTGCGAAGACTTCCAGACCTGCCGTTTTTCGTAGCTAAATTTACATCGATCACATCTTGGCAGCCTGGCAGAGACCGAGGCGTTAAGGGCTAACCCACAGCCCTGCGACTTGTGCTCCTAATAGACATTGACATAGATTCATTCGCGTTATGTGCCAATCGACGAGATAGGTTTCCTATCGCGGTTCAGTCAATGCTGGATTAGGGTGAAAATTACAAATCCAGGTAGTATGTGGTTTTCTCCACGGAGTTACCATACTATACCAAAGTAACAAATTGTTGTTTCACAGCCATATCATCTCCTATATTACCTCTCATCGTATATCGCAGCGTACGTAGGACCTTTACCGTAGGGCCCTTACCATACTCCCTCGCTCATATTTCTTAGCCTAGTTATTGTTTCCTTAGGATCCTCTCTCTCTTTTTTTTTTTTTGGCATGGCGGACTCTCCGAGATGAATCATTCTTCAAATAGTTAAATTGCTTTAGAAGTTCAAATATCCAACTGTGATACAATAGCAGTGTTTCTAGAGCAGTTCTCACCTAGCATACATAGTTCAGAGTCGTGTGTCCAGCAATTACCAGTAAGCTTCAACACCCGTCTCAATTGTGTGTTTAAGAGCAGATATTAGTTAGACTCATGAAGTAAACAAGTCTGTATATCTAAATCGCTATATATTTGAATCATACGTGTTGAAGAGAAGAAAATACAGAGTAACTTGCTTCAACACAGTTGACATTGTAGACTCAATCGCAGAACTTGCAATGGTAATAGTTATCACTTTCAAGTGGCTTCTGAACAGCAGCCCTTGCACCTTTTATATTGTCTTCAGCCAAAATAGACGTATTTTAACGGCGATATTACCGCCTCTACAGTCAACGCCCAATGCTCTCCCAGAGATTTCTCCAAATAGCCCCAAATAGCCCCAACATCGGGCTAATGGACTTTCCATGTCCATGCCTAGATTCCATACATAACTTATGCCCGAAGTCCGTAAGTGCAGAACTCGGGGAGTCATAGATGTTGAAAGACGTGGCATTCGTCTAGCAATCCATTAGCCCAGTTGAGCGGTTTGTCTTTATCTGGTTTCTTAAGTGATTTGGGCTTCACGGAGACTATCAGCTAGCAGTTGTTTTTTTCTTCACAGTTAATTCTTTATAAGTTCTTTATATATTTCTTACAATATAGTAATGCCTCCGTCTGTATCATGTTCAATCTTTCTTACAATGCCTTCAGCACACTCTCTCGCCCTAAATTCAAAAGCCTCAATCGCGATATGAAATCATCACGGTTAATGTAGGCTCCACACATTCTACGGGATCCGTCAAATTTCTGACGACCATGCAAAACCCTCCAATTGTCAAAGATCAAACAAGTGCCAGGAACCAGCTTGACAATGATCTCATTATCTAGCAATATCTTTTTCCACAACCTGATCGCTTTGTAGAATCTCTCCACATCGTCAGGAGATTCCCACTGGTCCATCGTCGAACGGTCGTCGTTGTTCCATCGAACCTGGACCAGTTCCCCAGTCTCAGTATGATGGGTCAAAATAGGCAGAGGCATGGTGGGAGTAATGCACACAGTAGCCTCTCCAGCACTGTGGGCAGGAATCTTGACCTTGCTGAGAAACTCGTAGGTTTCAGGGCTCTGCTTCTTCAAGGCTTCTGCAGCTGCAAACCCGTCTACCAGCATAGTTTCCCCTCCTCTGCCATCGTGGTACAAAAGATGGAAGAGCTGCAAGCCGGGAGTGTCTGACCAGTAAGTACCGTCGGTGTGACTGGCGAGGTACAGATTGGTGTAAGCCGTGTCGTTCATAGCCAAATCTGCGGTAAAGTCCCAAAACCCGCCGTAATGAGTGGGTCGAATATAGGCAATTCTCTCCACAAGCTTTTCGGTAGTTTTGGGGTCTACAGGGACGTTGTTAACCAGGCAGAACCCGTTTTCGTAGATTTTCCTAGTCCATTCCGCAACTCCAGCATCGGAATCCATCACCGTTTTGAAGTCAACTTGTGGCAGGGATTCCTTAATACTGTCTGGTGTCCACAGCTTTTGGGTGAGTTGCTCGGTCTTGTCAACAACAAGCACAGGGTCATATGAGTGCAGTTTAAGCCAGTTCAGGCTGTATTCGCTCACAAACCCGTCATAAGCCCAAGTGACTCGCAACACAGTCGGGTGGTCAGACGGAGTCAATTCCACGCCCGAAGGCTTGACATCTTCAGGAATGTCAAACGTATTTTGCAATCTCTGCTTGGTCTGCGGGTGGAAGTGCTCTTCAGACTGGCAATGGTCTCGGAGCCAAATATTGTGGCTGGTTAGCACTTTCTCATCATCATCAAGTTTTCTGCGAAGCAGAACCAACCCTCCCCGGGAGGGGCCGCCGGAGGCAACGTAGACAGCCTCCGGCGGCTCCTCCCGGGGAGGGTTGGTTCTGCTTCGCAGAAAGTGTCTACTTTTCGGCCGAGGTACCAGGTATCATCAGCACTTGAGATTTCTGAGATACGGAAAAGAAAAGGATCTAATCATCTCAAATGTGCTTTTCCTAGGTGGTTACTTACAAATGAGAGATCTTTCCCAATCCCCAATTCACGTGGACCTTCGAATCGTCAAAATGGGCACTCAATTCAGTCATATTTGTCCTGGTCGTAATGTTACTCGAAACATACCCGTTCTGAGTTTCTGTATGCCTCCTGAAATCTTCTGCGATGCGGGATCCACCCTCTAACGGCAGGTTAAAGCGTTTCTCCCCACATAAGCCGACCCCACCCGAGCAGCGCTAATCATCTCGCAGATAGTATAAAAACTATTAAAGCGCCCACCGATAAGAGATTGTTACCTTCCTGGGACACACGAGACTTAGGAGCGATTTAGGTGCGATTTAGGTTTCTTGTTTTAACCCATTGATCTGTGAGTCTGAGAACGTCAGGACTTACACTTTCCATATCGCAATGCTTGGCGGATATTTCCTTCACAAACAGCATATCAAGCAGAAACAGGAGCAGCGTCAAGCCCGAATTGACGGCCTGCCGGAGTACCACGAGCCTTTGACGGAGGACGAATTGGTGATCCTGAATGACCCGGCGCAACGGACCATTGAGCGAGTGCAAAATGGCGAGGTCGAGCCTTTGTCGGTGCTGAGGGCTTACGGGAAACGGGCATTTGAAGGCCACGCGATCAACAATTACCTCACCGAGGTGATGATCCACGATTCTGAGAAGTGGGCTGAAGCGAGCAACAAGAAGGGCCCATTGGCAGGTTTCCCAATCTCGTTCAAAGATACAGTCAATGTAACTGGGTATGACTCGTGCATGGGCTACTCCAAGCATTGCTTCAAGCCCTCAACGAAAGATGCCCCGCTTATCACTCTGCTGAAAGATGCTGGAGCTGTGCCCTTTGTCAAAACGAACGTGCCCATCACTTTGCTCTCCTTTGAGAGCTACAACCACATTTGGGGTACGACGGAGAATCCCCACGTCAAGGGATACACGCCTGGTGGCTCCACTGGCGGTGAATCGGCTATTCTTGCATACGGAGGAAGTCGACTTGGTATTGGCACTGATGTGGCCGGTTCGGTGCGAGTCCCAGCCCATTTCGCTGGTATATACACCATCAAGTGCTCGACTGGCCGGTTCCCCAAAGCAGGGAACACCACCTCCATGCCTGGCCAGGAAGGGATCCCAGCCGTGTATTCGCCTATGACTCGAACTTTGGACGACTTGTCTTTCTTCTTGAAAACTATTATCGATATGAAGCCCTGGAACTACGACTACACAGTCCACCCAATCCCGTGGAGAGATGTAGAATTGCCTGAGAAGTTGAAGGTTGGTGTTATGTACGACGACGGAGTAGTTACTCCGTCCCCTGCCTGTGCCCGTGCTCTGCAATTGACCGTTGATGCTCTCAAGAAACAGGGCCATGAGATCGTAACTTTTGAGGCTCCTTCCCCTCTGAAAGCTCTGCGAATTGGCTCCCAACTGCTAATGTCTGATGCTGGTCGAATATGCACACGTGGGTTATTTGCTGGCGAGCCCATTGACGTCGGTGTTCAGCGACTAGTCTCAGCCGCCCAACTGCCTCGCTTCGTCAAGCGCATTTATGCCTGGTTCCTGGAGCACATTTATGGCGATAAGGTATGGGCTTACTTGGTGAGAGATTGGAACGAGAAAACGATAACCGAGCGTTGGGATCTGGTTTACGAACGAGAAGGATACAGATCTGAGTTTTTCGACGCTTGGCAGAACAGTGGTATTGATTTGTTACTCACTGTCCCCAATGCTACGCCTGCTCTACCCCACAAGGGCCTTTATAATTCCATGTCATCGTGCGGATATACTTTCCTGTTCAATATCATTGATTACGCTGCTGGCGTCATGCCAGTGACCAAGGTTGACAAATCCAAGGACCAGCTGCCTGCAGAATTCAATGGTCGAAAGCTTAATAGGGTAGCGCAGGGTGCTTATGCCAATTACGATGCTACCAAGATGCATGGTCTTCCGGTGGGCGTGCAGGTCGTTGGCCAGAGACTCGAGGAGGAAAAAGTCCTCAAGGGAATGAAGGTAATCGAAGAAGCTTTGGCCAAGGACGGGACGGTTTATATTCCTTTAAATGCTAAGTAAATAATGTACAAGGGTTTGTGTGTCATATGTATCTATATCTCTATATAGGTAGTTATATATAGTCATTTAAGTCAGTCCACTCTCTCATACTGCCAGTCGCGAATCAATGTGGTTGATTTCCTGGTGTAGGCCCACTTCTTCTACTGTCTTGACTAGTTCTTTGGTGCACTTTGCCATATCAAATGAGAGACTGGCTAGGCGCTGTTTCAAAGATCGATCAGGTGTTCCTGAATTGTCCAAATTCTTCACCTCCATATATACATTTGACAGCCTGGCTGAGCAGTCGGAAAGATTGTCCAAGATGTAGTTACCCTTGTCTTTCAGCAACCAGTTCTTCGACTGTTTCATCGAGATTCCTGTCGCCTCCACCATGGAATCTACCGAATTGGTAATGTCTAGAATCTGTGGTTTTAGTTCCCCATAAGTAACATTGTCTCTAATACCAGTTAGCAGATTTTGAATGCCATCAACTGCACCCACTGTCTGTTGTTCAAGATACGCTTGCAGTTCAGCTACTGTGTTATCTGGGTCTTCCATGTCAAAGCTTAAGTTGGTAGTCTCCCTAAACGCGGGGGTCTCTCTTTTAGATATCTGAGCATTCTGTACACCAGTCAATCTCTTTTTCACTTGAATTGCATCACTTTTATTATTCAGCCCTCGTTCAGTTGGGTTAAAATGAGAAGCATTGTTGTAGTCATCGTATGAACCGCCCGCGGATGCCCCAAAGGAGCTTCTTGACACATGTCGGCTCTCCCTTTGTGAGGGCACAATTTTGGCTACCTTTAGCAGCTCCACTACAGCGAATGATAAATCAGAGGCTGCCGCATCGAGAATAGAGACAGGAGACAACCCGCCAGAAGTAGCGTGGTTCCTGGTTGTCGTTATAAGTTGGTTGGCCGTACTCGACACAAGAGATGTACATTGGGCCATACTGGATTGGTCTTCTTCGGCAGTGTCATCATGGTCGTTTACGTCTTGTGTAATCACTCTCGTAGCTACTACCAGGTTATGGAGGTACTCCAGAATATTAGCTTTTGGATCTCGCGATCTCTGTAAAAAGTCGTCCATAGCCATCTGGAATTTGATGACGCTTGCATCCTTAACTCGTCCTAGTGGGTCCAGAAACGGGTTATTTTCAAGAGTAATAGGACCTGGTACCAGGCTCGAACCAGCATAGGTTGAATTCCTCAAATCCCGTACCTGGCCCTTGACACGCGAATATCGAGATTTCCACTCTTGAACCTCAATTTTCAGTGCCTGAACTTGGTTGGACATGTTTTCAGATGACTCCCAGTTGGACTTTTGGTTCTCCGCCAAATTCCTCATTTCTAGCAAGAAAGCTGAGGCTTCTTGTCGAACCTGCTCGGTGAGTCGCTGTTGGTTTTCTAGCTCATTTTGTAGTTTTGAATGATCCTCCAAAAGGATTTTGTACTTTTCTTCCGAATTGGCATCTCCGCTACCTGATAGGCCAGCAGGCTCGGGGAGTTCATCGAGCCGGTTTTGCAATGTAGCAATGGTCTTGTTAGAAATTTGGAACAATGCGAAAATGAAAAAAGGTCAGTCAAGCTCTTTCACTAATAGCGTTCAGATAATCATTGGCTTCTGTGCAGCAGAACCTTCCCCGGCAGGGGCCAACCCGAACCACGTAGAGAGCTTTTATCTATTTCTTTCAACTCACCTCTTCATGTCCTGCAATTGTAGCTGTAAGTGATTTATTGTTGTCAGATAATTTATCTGACGCCTCCTGAACTTCGGCCTGCTTGTGCAATGCCGTCATATGGGCGTCTTTGACAGCCTGGTGCTCTTGTTCTAGAGCTGAAAGTTGCTCTGCCAGCTCTGCCGCCTTCGATTTGTGTGTCTCGACATCAGCTAGCACACTGCGATGCTGCTCTTCAAGTTCACTGATTGCTCTCTGGTGGTCTTCCAGAGGCATTGCTGTTGCCAACGGAATGGAGGCCGATTTTAGATTCTCCAATTCCTGGCTAAGCGATTCGTATCTCGTGTTTAGATCGTCACGCTCCGTTTCATGTTCAGCCAGCCGGGAATGCAGCACTTCGTTTTCTTGACTTAGTGAGGTTTTGAATTCCTCAGAGTTGGCCAACTGTTTTTCTAAGTTGTTAATAGTCTCATCCATCCTGGATCCCTCAGCAACCAGCATTTGGATCTGCTCGTCCCTGTCTCTCAATTGAGCTTGCAAATCTGCAGGGTCATTTCCATACATGCTATTTTCTTCTTCCTCTACAGTTGTGTCAAACTTGGATTGTGGAGGCGTGATCTGGCCCGCTGCCAGCTCCTTTGATCTATTCCGCTCCGCTTCTGACATCATCTCTTCTTCCTCAGCTATACTGTCCAAAGTGATCATCCCCGGGTCGAACAACGATCTCCTCCGTTCTGTGAGGTCCTCTTCTTCGCTTTCACTCTCCTCCCGCAGGCCCGGGGATGGAGCTTCGAACGGCTGCACAGGCTGTTCCAAACCTTGGATGTCCGAATCGTCTTCTTCCTGTGAGACCAGGCCCCCTTCTATCTCAACCGCATCGTTGTCGTCGTCATTATAATTATTATTATTACCTTGTACTCGATTCGCCTCTTCTTGGTCCTCGTCGTCGTCTTCTTCTTCTACAAGTGTTGATTTTGTGGGAATAATTGTGTTTGACTTTAACGAGTGTGGAATCATAATAGGAGTTTGGTCCAATTCCAGCTCTGTCGTAGCAGACGAATCGTGTATTGAATTGTAACCACTCTGGGCAGTGTGTATACTTCTGTCAGCATCCTCCTCAAAAGAAAGCCCGTTCGTGGGCGCCAGTGAGGGCAGCACATCGGTATTGCTAGCACCACTACCACCAGCGTCAGCCACCCACGGATTACCTGGCCGCAAGGTCGGATACCTCCTTTCTATCTCGTAAAGGATATCAGTTGCCAAGTCATTGAACCTGCCCGGCGACAGCATCGCTAGTTTCTGCCTGGCCTGATTCCTTTTAGGGTGGATCTCTTTCCTTGGCAGAAGATGCTCCGGCTGCTCCGGCATACTCGAAACCCTTCGATCCAACTCATCGTGCACGTCTGTAGCCAGTTCGGTGAAGTGCGTCTGTGACAACTTGAGCAGCTTCTGGCGAGCTTTATTTGGAGGTCTCGTGGGATCCAATTCGGTTCCCTCGCGGTCTCGGCCTTCCAAACCTGTAAACTGGCAGAACGTGCGGTGATATTGCACTATAGTATCATCGGTAGACGATAACAACGCAGCCATTTTTTTTACGTTCCAATTTTATTCCAAGCCGGGACCAGGTTCGGTCTTCAACAAGGTGGTCTTTAAACAGGGTCCTATTATCCAGGCTCTTCTCTGTTATGTTGATGTCTATACTATTTTGGGCGTTTGGCGAGGACGTGTTTTTTCTCGTATTCGCTTATAATTGCCGGCGTAATTATTCTGGCAATTACAGAACAATGCCTCTCTACTTCAAGTTTCCCAGTCCGAGTAGCGGTCCACCGTCCTGAGTTTCACTCTAAACTCGCTTGTTTTGGGTACCTTTATGTCTTACAACAGAAATATTTAAGGGGGTAATGGATTAACAGTTAGCGCCAGGCACTCAACTTGTTTAGATTGTTAGTGCGGCACAGAACGCGTTTCAGGCTGATCGGCTGGCGTTGACACACTAAGTTGCACGTTGGAGTAAGAATGAAACAACGCTTGGCTTCAACGGTTAGGCGATTGACTGCAGGGGAAGTAATATAATATATATATAGGTCTTGAGTCGGCATACTGAAGCAGAAGCAGATCGCTTAATTTAGGTGAGTACAGCTTATGTAGTTTGTAGTTGTACTTTTTGTTATAACTATTTCTTTATAACTCTTTCGTCGCAACCTGCTCTAATTGCACTTGCCTCTCTTCCAAACTAAGTTAAGATCCTGAAATAAACTCTCTCTTTCTCTCGCCATTGGATGAAGCCCAACCGGCGTACGAGTCTTGCTTGACCTTGTGTATAAAGCATTTTACAGTAGTATTGGAAATACGGATAGCACAGGCCTCTGCGAAGCAGAGCCAACCATCTCCAGAAGAAGCTGCCGGAGACATCTCCTCAAGTACGATGATAGAAGCATTTTGCTAGTATGTCTTAACCTTAGCCTTATATGTACAAGGATTATAGAACATATACAAATTTGCACAACCACTCATGCACATTATATACATATTTACAAGTTTGGGCATGGTGACAAATGGCAAATGGCAAATGGCATTTGCAACCGCCTGGGTTCCTGGCTCTCAGATATTCTTTGGTCCGTCCGGGTGTCTCTACAAAACTAAGCAACCCTGCTGTCCATTTTTCTCTTTCCTAACTCTCCATTGGGGTGTCTTTCACTTCAGGTGTTTCACTTCAGGTTCTTCACTTCAAGTTCTTCACTTCATCTGTTCACTTTAGCTGTTCATTTTAGCTGTTCACTTGGTGAGTTCTGTGCTCCCTTCGGAAGGTAAATACCCCGGGCTATATCGACCAAGGAATAGGGCCCAGATAGAAGCTTGGAGTTTATAAAATCAGATGCTCTCCTCTCACCATGGGTCACCAGTATAGCCCCGACCAACGCAGCAATCGATTTAGCCTGTACTGTTATTTCTCCCGATGCTTCTGGTTCCACCTCTGCCCTCTTTTTCCAAAATATGCTATTAGCAATGCCCGTCTGTTTGCACACCTCAGCAACAGCCCTGACACTGCTAAGGACCTCTAGAGTATTTGGTGAGATGTCGAAATTAATGCTGCCTACTCGGCTCGGGTTGGCACTCTGCTGACTTACAGCAAACGATCCAGTCTGAAGTCGTAAGAATTCCTTCCCCAGCAGAGATAAATTCTCATTAAATGGTTTTTTCCCGTGTGCAAAGCTTTTATGAGTGATAGTTTGAAGTATCAGATCGTCGGACAGAGGGAATGCGTCTCCCAGAAACTCTTTTGCAGGCTTGAGAGTCTCCTCTGTGCCTGGATATAGTACTCCGTTTACGGTTAAATATTCTTCAGCCTGTTTCTTCAGACCCCTGGCCCGCAACACTCCGTCTTTCAGATATACTAGTGATCTAGACTGCTGAGCATATGATGACGAGTTTGATGTATTCTTCCATAATAACGCCGACCTGCTTCGGCTGCCCTTTGCTGCCAGGTTCTTTATCATTCTCTTTTAGTACCGGTGCCAACTATGATGCTTGCTGCGTCAACCTCTCTTTTCTTCCAAATGCAATGTTTTCTTCCCCCCCTTGGTTGGATATATATAACAGGACGTTTAACTTTTCACCCGACGAAAAACTGTGCCCAAAATGATTTTTTGAAAATTTCAGATTACTGTTAGCCAGGGTTTGGGGAAATTCAGCGGTACCCTTACCCGTGAAACTTTTTGGAGATCCCTTTTATGAGATGCGGGACAACGAAGATACTTTTTAGTTAGTTGCTAAGAATCCCATGGATATATTTCGGCTCCTCTCTAGGGGTGCTAATATTCAGAAAAAGGGTAAACATCAGGCAGACCTTGAGTTGTTTAAATCGAGCACTCCTGAGATAAATGACGTCCAACAACAGGTTGCCAGCAGCGTAGACTTCTTTAAGTCCGCTGAGAAGCCACAAAAGAGAAAGAGAGCAAGGAGGAACAGCTCAGAAAGTAATACAAATGAAGAAGAAGAAGAAGATGGGACACCTGATCTTGCTGATAACCTGCTGAACGGCCCGTTATCAGTCTCGACCGAGGAAGACGCTGCCCAGCACCGCAAAAGGTTTCGGATCAAAGTCACGGGAGATGATATCCCATTTCCTATAGGGTCGTTTAGCGATCTCACTACACGGTTTAACTTGCATGCTCACCTGTCGAAGAACCTGGCGAGCCAGAATTTCAATTCTCCTACTCCCATCCAGTCGGAAGCTATACCTGTTTTGCTTCACGGCAGAGACATGATTGGTTGCGCGCCCACAGGCTCTGGTAAAACTTTAGCATTCGTGGTGCCGCTGGTGCAGTCGCTTGGGTCTCACAAAAACCTCGGAATCAGGGCTCTGATAATATCGCCGACCAAAGAGCTTGCTACTCAAATCTATAATGAAACGGTTAAGCTCAGCAAGGGCCGGGACCTTAGCGTATGCATTTTAAACAAATCGCAGGCTGCCAAGTTTCGCAACAACGACCATCTGTCAAGGCAGAAGTTTGACATCCTGATTAGTACGCCACTCAGACTGGTGGACTCAGTGAAGGACTCATCAATTGATTTGTCTCTGGTAGAGCATCTAGTGCTCGACGAGGCTGACAAGCTTTTCGAACAGGGTTTTCTGGAACAGACGGACGAGATCCTCACGGCGTGCTCCAATCCTCATATTCAAAAGGCTCTCTTCTCTGCTACGATACCTTCTGGTGTAGAGCAGCTGGCTAATGAGATTATGATATCCCCCGTGCGAGTCATTGTGAACAAAGGAGGTGCCTCTTTGGACGTGGATCAGAAGATTGTTTACGCCGGTAGTGAGCAGGGAAAACTTGTTGCGATCAGGCAGATGGTGCAGAATGGCGAAATGAAACCCCCCGTGATTATTTTTGTGCAGTCTATTCAGCGAGCCAAAGCTCTTTTTCACGAGCTTCTGTACGACAAAGTCAATGTGGACGTTATACACGGAGAGCGAACGCAGACCCAGCGAGACAAAGTTATAGACAGGTTCAAGCAGGGTGAGATCTGGGTTCTGATTTGCACTGACGTGCTCAGTCGAGGTATCGATTTTCGAGGCGTCAACTTGGTCATCAACTACGACGTGCCCCAGTCGGCACAGTCCTATGTCCACCGGATAGGAAGGACTGGTCGAGCAGGCAGACAGGGCTCGGCTGTGACCTTCTACACTAAGCAGGACAGTGCTGCCATTATGAATGTGGTTAATGTGATGAAAAACAGTGGGAGCGATGTCGACGACTGGCTCCTCCGTCTGCCCAAAATGAGCAAAAACGAAAAGAAGAGCTTAAAGAAGCGGCCGGTTGATCGGAAAAACATCTCGACCGTTCCGTCTGTCATACGTCAGAAGCGTAAACAACGTGCCGAGATGGTGGAAGCTTCAAAAAGGAGAAAGAGTGATACAGTCTCAGGTACTACTGCTTAGGCATTGCTCAGATCTCCAGCTGCCTCCGGTGGCCCGTCCCGGGGAGGGTTGGTTCTGCTTCGCAGAAAGGCTGCTGCTTAGGCATTGCCGCGAAAGAGAACAATTGACGAAGACAGGTATCCACTAATTCATCAATTTCTGCGAAGCAGAACCAATCCTCTCCGGGAGGAGCCGCCGGAGGCAACATCCCAAGTACTACTGCATAGGCAACCGCCTCTTTCATATATGATACTTTTACATTATCTACATTCTAATGTTTATAGCCGAAAATGCTTCGTCGTCCGATCATCTCTCCTACTGTGAACAATCCCAAGAACTGCACTCCGTAAACACCGAATTTCACCAAGTCGTTTTTTGATGAACTGACTAACCCGAGAACGTTGGTAGTGGGCTTACGGATAAAGGTCAGTGTATCCTTAAATAATTGCTGGTAAACGGTCTGGAATTGGTTCAACGAGGGAGGAGAAAGTCCTTCCTTCAGGTACACCTGCTTGGCGATCTGGCCGCCTACTTTGGCCCAGTAAACGACTCCGTTGGCAACACCTGGTTAGATCAAGACATGGGCAGGGTTGCATAAGCGTCAACGGAATTGCAGCGTTTTTCATATTATATGAATTACGTGTATTTTCAGCAAATTTCACACTTACCTGTAGTTCGAGACACCAAACCACTGACAACAGCAGACGTATTTATATTTCGGGCAGAGGGACCAGTTCGTCCCATCCGTCGGGAAGCTGACAAAACTTGACTTCGAAGCATGGTAGATACGTTTTGGATTGCAGACGTATGGGTTGCAGTCGTATTTTTTTTTTCAAAAATCTAATGTAGTTTTTCGTCGAAGAGATTACTTGAAAACTAAGTGAAATATTATTGCAGCCAATTACAGGGCGTTGAACCCAAGGGTTAAACTAAACGGTGTGGTAGATAACATATGATTACCTACTCAAACTTTCTGCGTAGGAACAAACCTCGATGGAGTGGCCCGGCCGGACGTCAGCTTGACACCGTACTATCTCCAGCTGGCCTCCGGCCGGGCCACTCCGTGGAGGTTTGTTCCGCATGGCGGAATTCTCATGTCTTTTCAGTGTTTTATTTCAGCATTACGGCTAGCGCATATGTCTCCGTTAGACAGTAAGTAACAATACCCTTGCCCTGAAAAAGTTTATTTTTTGTTTTTCGTTTTTCGTTTTTCGATATTTTTTCGTTTTATTTCCGAAGACCCATAGAGCTGATCTGGCATAGACCAAAACACCAACTCAGGATTTTTTTCCACGCTGGCACTGGTAAAACATATATATACCTGGTCCAGACAGCTGACCCCGCGTCGTCTCGTTAGGATGGTTACTACCGCGAGCGTAGCATCATCATCACCTCAACGCGAGATGATGATCCCGCAAACAACCATGACACAAAAACTCAAAGGCAGAGCGTTGTACGAAGCCATGGGTAGCCCCAAGACTATCGTAGCCCCCATGGTAGACCAGAGTGAACTGGCATGGCGACTACTGTCACGTATGAATGGGGCTCAGTTGTGCTATACTCCCATGTTTCACGCTCGGCTGTTTGGCACTGATCCCAAGTATCGGAATGATCAGTTTTCGGATATGGACGGAGATCCAGCTGTAGACCGACCCCTTATCGTTCAGTTCTGCGGGAACGAACCTGACGAGGTGCTTTCTGCTGCGAGGCACGTTGTAGGGCGGTGCGACGCCGTGGATCTCAACCTAGGCTGCCCTCAGGGGATTGCTCGTCGGGGCCACTACGGAGCTTTTCTTATGGAGGACTGGGACCTGATTTATAGAATAATCAACAAGCTGCATACTGAGCTAGAGATCCCAGTGACGTGCAAGATACGGATTTACGAGAGCAAAGAAAAAACCCTTGAATATGCAAAGATGGTTGTCAGGGCCGGAGCGCAGATATTGACGGTGCATGGCAGAACGAGGGAGATGAAGGGCCAGCAGACTGGGCTGGCAGACTGGTCTTACGTCAAATACGTTCGGGAAAATCTCCCGAGCGACGTAGTGATGTTTGCAAATGGCAATATTCTATACCAGGAAGACGTTGAACGATGCTTGGAAGCAACAGGGTGCGACGGTGTAATGTCTGCTGAAGGAAACTTGTACAACCCGGCCATATTTAATATCGACAAGACGCTCACTGATGACAAGTTCCCCAGAATGGACGTTCTCCTCCGGCAGTATTTTGAAATAGCCAAAAAGACGCCGGGGAACGCCAACCTGACTGCCCTGAAGTCGCACTTCTTTAAAATACTGCATGCATTTTTGCCCAAACACACAGACATTCGGAGCATTTTGGGTCCTATCAAGAAGGGTCAAATGGACCTCTACGAGGAGGTGGTTCGCATGGTGGAGCAGCGAGTGAAACAGATTTACGACGACCCAGACACAGATGATCTGATAGTCGAAGATGGTCAGTACAAAGAGATCCCCTACTGGCGGTGCCAGCCGTATTTCCGCGTCTCATACGGAGTTGCAGCCAATGGCAAGAGAAAGGTAGATGTCGCAGAGAAAGATGCCAATGTGAATAAAAAACAAGCCACCGATGATGCTGTTGTGACATCTGGTGCCGTACTGCCAGATAGTAAAGTGCAGACTGCTGAAACTGTCGCTGTCTGAGGATTCTCTTGTGTTATCTGAAGCGCCCCCGGCGGCCTCTTGCCGATGAGGGTTGGTTCTGCTGTCAGAAGTCGCAGGCTGATGAAGGAAATCCCGCTTCGCGGGACAACCTTGCTTGGAGCCCCCCGCCCCGGAGGCAAACGTCACTTCTATAAGTACATAGCCATGCCTTATTTATCTATTCAAACTCCGGTAACGAAGTAACAAATGCATCTAATCCTAGCACAAAGAGTTCATTATTCACTCCTTCTCCGCCGGCATGTTCGACCGGACTAAGGGGGCTGGTTAGCACTGTAATAGTCTCGCGATTCTTCTCTCTTCTTCCTTTCTTAATGCCTCATCTACCTACTTCTTCACCACGTATTCCACATATAGTGACACATAGATTTGGTTCAGTACAGGACGCAGATTGTCTATCTTTGGGTCCGATATCATCACCAGTCGGACATTTGAAGGAGTCTCGTAGAAATGCAGTCTGTAGCGCGACGTCTTGTATGACAGAAACGAGTCCTCATCTGTCAGCTTGCGAACTGTGTTTCTCATGGAAAATACTATTCCAAATATTAGTTTTGCATCGTCTTCTGAGTTCCTTGTCGCAGTTTTTGAGCGAGTGAAATCATTAATGCTGCCTGCACTTTGCCTATCTAGGAGTTTACCGCTAGTTTTATGCCATTCTTTCTTGTATATACATTCACCTTGTCAGAATAACCGTTTGAGAAATCATCAGGGGACGCCTTTATTATACTTACAATGCCTGTCAAATATCCAGAACGAATAGACCGTCATTGTGGTTGTGGACGTAAAAAGTGGTGATGCGCGAGAATATACGTGGGAGCCTTGGTGTGGGAGCGGTGTTTCTGCTTCGCAGAAGACTCAGAATTTCTGTTTAACTATATAGAAAGTGTATTTGAGGGTTGCCCTGTATATATTCAGAAATATATGATTGATTTCTATATAGGCTACTCCACTTTCTGACCTTCACGACTCTCTTTATCTATATGCCAACAACAGATTGAAGAAAGAGTATATTACTAGTTTCGTAGCCTACATCTTTAGAGAATGATTGGTCTCATATAAAGTCTATGCAAACTATATCACTTTCTGAGCTCAGATTTCCGCGAAGCGGAACCAACCCTCCCCGGGAGGGGCCGCCGGAGGCAAGCACACAGACAGTGTATATACTCGTTCTCGCTTCAAAATTTACTAGATTACATAGAAAGCTGGAGGTACAGACTACCACCATTCGTCTCTGACATGCAGGATGCCATTGACGGCTCGCACCTGGCCAGCAATAGTGTTGGTCCACTTCAAGATGCCCTCAAAGTCATTGTCCTCCAAGGCGTCGGTGAGACCTGGGAACAGAGCGCCCGAATAGCCAGTGTATCTGCCAGGAGCGAAAACCGAGTGCTTGAACCAAGGCCGGCCGTCCAAGCCGTGCTTGGTCAAGAACACCCCTTCTACTCTGCGCAGCTTGGCATTGGCAATCTTGATCTTAACCAGCAAGAGGAACTTCTTGTGCGCGTTGTACCACGAGTAGTCCTGCGTCCAGTCTTGCTGCAGCTCGGTGGTGTAGACATCGTACTCGTCAGACACTTGCACAAATCTGTCAATTGCACTTCGAAGGCGTTTGAAGGACTCTTTCACGGAATGTCGTTCCTTTGTCACCTCATGGTAGTCCTTCTCAAGCTGGGACAAGTATTTGTCCAGCAAAGCACTGTATTCTTTGATCTTGAACTGCAGAAGCTCCTCCTCGCTCAAAGTGATGGTCAGCAGACCCAACAGCTCCGTGGCAGTAGCGTGGTGCTTCCATTCAGGGTCGCCATAGGTGTCCATCCAGTAGAACGAGTCATAGTTGGAGTGGTACTGATAAATGGCGTCGCCAACTGAAGGATCGCAGGTGAAACCGAAATCAAGCGAGGGGACCCCAAGGTGGTCCAAAAACACAGTGTAGTCACTTCCAGATCCCAGGTGGCTAATACTCGCACCGCCCTTCTGAGCTCTCCACTTTTCATGTAGGTTGCCATGGCCATCGGGAGCAGGGATTCGCTTAGTGACGTGGCTCAAATAGTTTTGCAAAAGCGGCGAGGCGCCAGCTCCAAACCTGCTGCCAGAAACGGCAACGTCCAGATTCAGGTAAGCAACGACATGAGCCTTGATAAATTTAGCGTAGTCCTCTCCCCATTCCGTGGAGCCCAGCAGTCCATACTCCTCGCCGTCCCAAGACGCGAAAATAATGGTTCGCAGAGGCTGCCATCCGATCTTTTTCAGTTCGCCAAAGCCCTTGGCCAGCTCCATGAGAACTGCAGACCCACTGTTGGGGTCAGCAGCCCCACCTACGATCCAGGCATCGCGATGGTTTCCGAGGACAATCACTTCGTCCTTGATGATTCCTTCAATCTTGCCAACCACGTTCCATACGGGCCGGATCGCATAGTCTTGCTCGTTGTACAAATTAACCTCGAGCTCGGACGGGCCCACGCTGTAGTCAACACCCTCTAGCTCGCCAGTCCAGTCGTCGCCGAGGTCCTCTCCTAGCAGACCTTTGCCATTGAGGGCCTTGAGGAAAGGAATGGCATCAGGGTAGCTGATGGGGATACTGGGGATACGGGGGATGTTCTTATAGGGGTCTTCCCGAGGGATATCGTCACCTCTCGAAGGGTATCCTGGGGTGGTTGGGTCGCCAGGTCCGTATGACAGGAACTGCACGCTCCCACGCTGAACGGACGAAGGGTGTCGAGCAGGTCCGTTGGGGTAAGCTGCATAACCGTTCCTTTCCGTGAAGGGGAGATCCTCCTGAGGGTCCGAGTAGATGATGACTGCTGCAGCACCCAAATCCTGGGCAAATTTCACCTTCAGGCCTCGGAAAAGCTTGCCGTATTTAGTGATAACTATTTTGTCAGTGAAATCGATTCCTTTAGCTACGAGCAGGTCATAGTCCTCTTTGGTGCCGTAATTTGCGTAAACAAGCTTTCCCGTAACGTTCCCAGAAGCCGAGTATCCGTGAAACACCGGAACGCTGTCCTTCTTTCCCGAAGTCGGGTCCTCTTCCAAGGCATCCTCTTTGAGACTCGCCTTGAACTTCACAGACCCGTCCTTGTTGAGCAATTTCAGCGCATTGTCAACCGGGTGGTTCAAGTAGATATCGTAAGTCTCAATTTTTGCATCGAGTCCGTACTTTTCCCACTGATCCCGCGTCCAAGTAACCAGGTCATATCCGCCTCCTGCCAAGTGAGCCTCAGCCGTGTAGTTTTTGCTCCAGGCTCGAATGCTCTGGGCATCGATAGAGTCAAACATAGTTCGCTCGACATCGTCTAGAGACACTCGGGTGCCGTGGAGCCGCTTCAAATCCCGTCGCAGGGACGTTCGAGGCAGAAAGATAAGGTTGAAAAGAGCGAGGAAGAAGAGTCCAATCCCACTATAGGTGAGCAATCGCCAGGCCAAGTTTCCCCTGGGCTTTGTTCGCACCGAAGAGTGACCCAGCAAAGGTCTTGACTCTTCAGCTAACGAAGGCATAATGTTCTTTGCTCTTCAAAAAAACCAGACAAGCGTTCAAGAGGTTGTGAAGAAAAAAAAACGAAGAATTGGATTTTTGTGTTTTGGTGCCGTATTTAGGTCTGGCACTTTAATGTAGTGTTGATAAACGTTATGAATTCGCCTCTTGACGTTATCGTGAGAGTCACTGATCGGAATCCGTGATCGGCGATGATAACCACAATCTGTCAACCTTAGCGACAACGTTAGATAATAATAAGATTCGTAAAAAGGGGTCCAGGAGATGAAATATGGAAAAAAGGACCCTGAGACTCCTCTGGAGATATTGCGGGGTCAAGCTGGCCTCCGGCCGGGCCACTCCGTGGAGGGTGGTTCCGCTTCGCGGAATTTGTTAATGAGAATATAGTTTATCATTGGTTATGCTAGAGTCTAATAAATAAGAGTTGTAGGATTTCATGAAAGTAGTAGGACTGTAAGGCTGAGGAAGCACATTCATGTCCTGAAAATGTGGTCCTTTATTTGAGAAAATATATCCTTCTGCGAAGCAGAACCAACCCTTCCCGGGAGGGGCCGCCGGAGGCATCATACCGCTTCAGCCCGTTTAGCTTGCCTGGTTCTCTTCTTCTTGGCCCGGCTGGACTCTTCAGATGTGAACGTCACTCCTGTATAGTCACACCAGGCCTTGACAATGTCCAATCCAATGTCCATGTTGAGACCTGTCTTGACAAAACGGGCAAAGGGCTCTATAACAAGTGGCTCGTAGAAGAGAATTCGATGCCACCATACCCGCGCCAGAGGGTTCTCTCTCACCTCAGCACTGAGTCGTCCGTACAGCTGTAGCTTGATCTCATTCTGACTCAGCGCCGGCAATGGAGAATGAGTGGCAGGCTGGTTGCTGAGTGCTGTTTGGGTCACGCTGCGCAGAAGTTGGAGCATTTGGGCTCGAGACCTTACTGGCTTCAGGCCCCACTGTTTAATTTTCAGGCGGAGTTCTGGAACCGAAAGATGCTCAAATTCGTTCTTCTCTGGTAATGAAGTTGTGCGTGTTGCACTCTGGGGCTCCAAGGGCTCCAGGGTATCAAGCAAAGGGTTTCCAGGAGACTCTGGTATTTCTTCCACGTCTGAACTGTGTCGTGACTCTGATGCTTCTTCAAAGCAAGTGTCCCGAACAAAAGCAGAATTGCGGCCTAGTAACTTCGGTACTTCTTCAGTATCAATGTCCCCTAGAACCGATCCACTATGTCGTGGCGAGCCTGGTACTTCAGGTTGTTTGCCCAACTGATCTAAAACTGCTCCTGTCTCCAATATGCTCCCATCCGTCAAACCGTCAGCACCACTCTCCTCAATTGTGGACGACAGCTCGATCAGACTGAGTTCCAGAGGCGAGGAGGCTATCACGATAGCTCCTGTGTCTTCAGAGTCTGGGATCTCAATCAAAGACTGGCCATTACTGGTAGATGCCTCTTGGGAAGCATGTCTACTGTCACGACCGTATACATCTTCGTGTATTTCACTTCTATCAATAGCTCCTGAGGTGACACTTGCCTCCGGCGGGCCCTCCCGGGCAGGGTTGTCCCGCTTCGCGGGATTTGGGCGAGTCTCAGCTTCATTTCCTTCTTCACCAGCTTTTTCACGCACTCTGGCGAACTGCTCGCCTCCCACAATCAATGGTTCCTCGTCCTGCGAATCGCTGATCTCCAACTGCTCGAGAACCCCAGCGTCTATAGGATCCATAGGAGCCACTTTTTCTACCAAAGCCGCTCTTTCCACCTGTACAGAACCTTGACTGGCCGACAGCAGGTCAGCGTGCAGCGATGCAAAGTCCGTCGTGGTCAGGTCTGAAGGAATCTTGGACGCGAGTTGCCAAACGGACGCTGGAGATTCCGTTTCAGACTCAGCTGACGCTGATTCGCTCATATAATCGCCAATTTTCAACTTCTTCTTGAGCGTGTCACCACCTGGGAACACCAAAGCGGTCTTTTTTATCCGTGTCACGCCCTTTTCAGGCGACACTATTGTGCCGCTCTCCACACTGTCCGCCTTTGAAGCAATTGGACTAGCTCTACTGCCAGACCTAAAGCCCTGCCTGCTATCGCTTGACTCGGACGAGACTTGACGCAAAGCAGTCTGTGCAAACCGCCTGGCCTTTTTAGGCTTACCAGACAGCTTTGCGATGCTGTGCAGCATTGTTTCTTGATCAGAATCCTGTTCCACAGAAGTATCACGACGATACTGAGCTGACACAAGTTCAGTTATAGTCCTGGGTCGGACGGCCCGCCTTTTTTTACGAACAGGCTTCTCAGATCCGCTATCAGAAGCTGTTGCTTTCATGTGGCCAACTTTCTCTATATGAGCATTGTGTTTTATTTACAGATCACAAGTTTCAAATCAATCACAAATCCCATCGACACCATTTGGGTAGGCTACGTGGGGAATGGATTTTCGGCGAAGCCGAACAACCCTCCACGGAGTGGCCCGGCCGGAGGCCAGCTCCACACTACGGTATCTCCAGCTGGCCTCCGGCCGGGCCACTCCGTGGAGGGTTGTTCGGCTTCGCCGAATTGTAATGTTCACTTGAAAGGCTTTTTAATTGATCCCTTTATAGAAGTATATTTATAAACAACAAATTAAAGCAGCTGCCAATCAAGCGAGCGATTTTTTGGTTACTTACAACTCACCACTGGCATCAATGGAGATTCGAGCGTGGGTGGAACCGCTTCGGGAACCGTACGACTCGATCTTCTTGACCACGTCGAGCCCGTCAGTGACCTCGCCGAAAACAACGTGCTTTCCGTCGAGCCAAGGGCAGGGCACAGTGGTGACGAAGAACTGGGAACCGTTGGTGTTGGGACCAGCATTGGCCATCGACAAAAGACCGGGTCTGTCGTGCTTCTTCTGGAAGTTCTCATCGGGGAATCGGTCGCCGTAGATAGACTTTCCTCCAGTACCGTTGTGGTTGGTGAAGTCACCGCCCTGCAGCATGAACTCGGGGATCACTCGGTGGAAGATGGACTTGGCGTATCCGTATCCCTTCTCGCCAGTAGCCAGAGCTCGGAAGTTCTCAGCCGTCTTGGGGACGACGTCGTCGTAGAGCTTGAAGGTGATTCGGCCCAGGGGCTTGCCTTGTTAGCACAGTATCCGGCGGGCGTGAGACTCGAGCATGGGGCCGGGAAGCTCGCCTTCGGCGGGACCCCTTCCCGGGGAGGGGTGGTCCTGCTGCGCAGGAACAGTGAGGAACACGCACACGGAAGTCGACATTCCGCGAAGCGGAACAACCCTCGCCGGAGGCGTCCCGCCGAAGGCGAGCTTATACACACGGTAACACAGATCAGCACACGGTGACACACATGGCGGACGCAATTTTTTTGCTGGGAGCAGAAAAATTTACGAGCGGGAACATGACAGGCCGTGCTGGTTCCAATTGACGGCGAACAAGCGACCTGGAGTGCGCTGCCCAGCATCGTCTGACGCGGAAGGACAGAAACCGACAGCCCCGGCTGCGTGAAATGTCTTCCCTTTGCAACCAGTGCCACCAAGTCATCGGGTGGAAAAAGCAGCCTGTAGGTCATTCATTACCTAAGGGCCAACAGACTCACAACGAGCCCCCAATTGTAGGTCAACTTACCATCGGCAGAAGTGTCAAAGTAAACAGTGTTTCCCATTGCGATAATTGAAGAAGAAAATAGTCTTTTGGAACCTAAACTAGAAGTCAGTCGCAAACCAGAGAGTCCTCGAAGCATGAAGAAATTACGTGTGGATTTTATAAAGACAAGAGGGAAACAAAAGAAACGGGGCATATTTTTGTGACCAGACCTATAATTACGTCATGGCGAAACTTAGGACTTGGGGCTCTCTAGAAGAAGGGAAGATTAGCCGAGCATGGGGTTAGAACGTGCTGTTTTAAAGCGGTCAAATGTTGCAAAACGAGGGAGCAATTAATTTTAGCCTTTACGCCATGGCTTGGCTGTGGGTGTGGTTGCCTGTTTGTTTGTGTTTGCCCAGCGGGTTTTGCCCCAACGGCCGGCTCGCACACAAGCAGGTGAAGGAAGGAATAGCTACTGTATGTATATGTAGAGACGTAATAAACGACGGCATCCGAAACACTCTCATTTTCATCTATTGTTTTTTCAGTCAATTGGTCAGAATGCGGAAAACTAGAAGGTCAGCACGCGGACCAGCAAAAAAAAAAGGGCCTGGTTGACATCGCCACAGTTCGTTCTATAACCTTCCACGATCTCCTCTCAGACATCTCGATCCGCATTTAGCCAAAATCCTAACCTCTGCGTGCAGAAGCCCCTCGACCCCTCAATGCAGCCTGAGTTGGAGCGGTACAAACATTCAATTGCGGAGTATGACGAGCACTGCGTTCAATTGAGGAGTACGAGGAGCATGAGGAGCATGAGGAGCGCAACGTGGAGCTCACCAACTGTACGACCTGGATCGTCCACATTCTTTCGAGCAGCTCGCTCTTCTTGTAGATTGTAGACCCCGTCTCACAATGCTTACATACATAACTTTCTCTCAGCTAAAGTCATGCACATCTGCGTAGGATTGCTGAGCGATTCTCAAACCGCTCACACTCAACCTTTCCGCGAAGCGGAACCAACCTCCAGGGAGTGGCCCGGCCGGAGGCCAGCTGGAGATACCGTATGTCCAGCTGGCCTCCGGCCGGGCCACTCCGTGGAGGGTTGTTCCGCTTCGCGGAATCTCGAGTTTTATTTTCAGCACACCCGGGAGTCGAACCCACGTCGAAACACCCCACGACGATTACCACGTATATCGACCCGATATCTACGCTGTGAACTCTCTCCGTCTACCATCACCGGACAGCCCCGGACATTGTAGTGTCAAAGTGCAAAGATACGGACAAAATGGATAACCTCAAAGACACTATATCGAATCTGACGCTGTACGACGTCAAGGCGTACGTGCGCAAGGCCCAGAACAGTAAGTGCTTGATTGCAATATTAGATCTTTGAAGCGATATATTTTGAACATTGGGACTAACTCAGTCGTCATGAACTACACCGAGACCGAGGCCAAGGTCCGTGAGGCCACTAATAACGAGCCTTGGGGCGCCAGTAGCACGCTCATGCAGGAGATTGCCGATGGAACCAACTCGTACTCTGAGTTTCATGAAATCATGCCCATGATATACAAGCGTTTCACGGAGAAGTCGGCCGACGAATGGCGCCAGATATACAAGGCGCTGCAGCTGCTGGAATTTTTGGTTAAAAACGGCTCTGAGAGGGTTGTCGACTACGCGCGCTCCCACGTGGCCGTCATAGACATGCTCAAACACTTCCACTACCACGATCAGGCCGGCCGGGACCAGGGCATCAACATCCGCAACCGGGCGAAAGAGCTGACCGCGCTGCTGGGCGACGTAGAGAAGATCAGGACAGAGCGCAAAAAGGCACGTTCCAACAAGACAAAGTACGGCGGTATCGGCAACGAGGGTGCGGGCGGGTTTGGAGGCTCGGGGAAAAAGTACGGTGGGTTCGGGTCCGACAGCCTCGAGTTTGGCGGAGGACACAGCTCGCGGGTCTTTGGCGACGGCGGAGGCTTCAACGGCAGCAACTACAACGGGCCGGGCTACTCTGTGGGCGGCGATGACGATGACGACTTTGAGGAGTACGAGGTCGAGGGAGTCGATCGCGCTTCTTCTCCTCCTCCGGCAAGTTCGTCTTCCAAAAGCGCGGCAAAGAAGCAGGAGCCAGTCGCTGATTTCATTTCGTTTGACGACGACCCTGCGCCGGCACCAGCACCTGCTGCAGGTGATGACGATGACGAGTTCGACGACTTCCAGAGCGCCACACCTGCGGCTGCTCCCACTGCCACTGGTGCCACGGCTCCTTTGACGTCAGCAAACGTTGCTGACCTGTTTTCCGCCATCCCTGCTGCCACGTCTTCGTCGCGAACTCCTTCTGGCACAACTGCCTCTGCTGCCACTTCCTTCCCTACTGCCCTTTCCTCGGCAACTTCTCCGATCTCTGCACAGAAACTCAATGCTCCTCTACCCACGCTGCCGTCGCAGCAGCCCCTGCACTCACCGAGCATTGCCTCGTCGACACAACCGTCGTCTCCGGCCGCCAAGTCTGACGCTAAAGGTGATGCTTTCGGGTCCCTCTGGACCTCGTCCAAGCCCAAGAGTCAATCTCAGCAGAGTGGGAACCTGGCCTCGCTCTCCCAGCAGAACGCAAAGAACTCCATGTGGGGCTCAACTACAGGAACTACAGGAACTACCAGTGGATCCACGTCGTTTTCGTCCGCTCCCTCTGACTCTCTTATCTGAGGTGGAAAAGTGTTTAGCTACGGGTTTCATAAAACATACAATGTCAAGCTCGCCTCCGGCGGTGCCCTTCCAGGGAGGGTAGTTCAGCTTCGCGGAATGCGGGGCATACGCAGAATGCTAGTGCTATTATTATAATACAAGTTGATGCTATTTAGAAGAGCGGACTTCGTAGGTTTTCGTTGGATTTCGCAGTTTGGCTCCTCTCGGTAACTGCTTACTCCTTGACACTCAAATCCTCTGTCCCGGCCACTAACTCCTCCTCGTCATCTTCATCATCGTCTGCTTCAGTGTTGAGTCCTCGCTCGAATATCTGCTTGCCCGTAAGCTTCCCACTAACAGGAGTAACCGGCTTCTCGTCCAGTTTCATCTCTTTGCGAAACTTTGCTCGCCACTCAGCAAAACTTTCTGGTGTGACCGGGGTTCCTCTAAACTTCTGCTGCTCCAACTCCTCCTGTGCTAATATCGCTTTCTCTCTTTCTCGCTCCTTCTGCTTCAGCTTCTCTTGATACATCTCTTCGGCACTATCTTTGAGAAGACTGGCCAGTGTGAATACACTTGGCATTCCTATATTTTCTTCAGCATTCTCCACAAGCAAGTCTGTGAGATTCTTGATCTCTTGCCCGTTAAACTCTTCTATTTGGGCCCCCAGCACTGCTTCATGATCCACGGCTATGAACTTCTCCGAGCCGTCGTCCTCCTCATCTTCGTCTTCTTCACTCGCATCCTCGTCTCCGTCCAGAAACGACCCGTCGCTTGTTTCTACATGCAATTCTGGAATCACTTGGGGATACTCATCCGGGTACTTCACATCTAATATTAGGTGCCTCGGCGGTTTGGTCTCCAGCTTGATGTGAATTTTATAAGAAGTTTCATCGATGACTTGGTTAGTACTGAGATCCAAAAAGGCTATAAACTTCCACAACACTGTCACAAACTTACTTTCTAGCTCATCAGGATATATTGACTGAAGGACATCAATTTCTTGCTCCTGTTCCTCTTTACAATCCATTTTGGTGGGTCTTCTTTAAACTTTCTCTCTTTCTAAAGTAAAAGCTCAAGGCATAGCATAGCAGACCGGCCAAGCCAAAAGTCACGTGCATATGGGTTTCTGCTGTAGAGAAACTTTCGTTACCCGGTGGGCACTCCTTTGGGGAGGGGGGGGGGGGGGGCTCGATCTTGGGGTATCATCTGAAACCCTCGTACCCTGGTCTCCTCGGACTAGGTGGATTTAAACCAGAGCTGAAAGCCAGTGTAAGCATACCGAGGATACCATTGATGATAAAAATCTCTAAGGTATCCAATTGACCCTCTTTCTCCTCTTTCAGCCCTTTTTTTGATTGTTTCGCACTGACCCTTAAACTGCCTGACTTAATCGGCACGTGACCCGGGGCGTCTCCAGGGGAAGTTTCCCATCTGCTTCGTAGAACAGTGGAGCCAATCTGAAAAAATTACATAAGCCGTCCGAATATATTTTTTGATGCCTGGGTGAAAAACAAGAACTCTTTGCCTGGATTCGACGACTCTAAAGCAATGTCAATACAGCAGGGTAGAGAGCTTCTGGAGCTGTCGGAGCCGCAAGAGTGTATAAACGTGATACAGCCTCTTGTCGAGCAGGATGGATCCAACGTCGAAGCAGTTCAGCTGTTAGGAGAGGCCTTTTTGGAGAACGGGAATCCTGAAAATGCATATGAATGTCTTAAGAGGGCAGCCGAATTGGACCCAGCGGGCGACAAGGGGGGCTTTGAAAAGTTTCTGTGGCTTGGCCAATTGGAAGGAGACAGACCCGGTATTCGATGGTTTGAAAAGGGGCTTGAGGGACTTCGAGCCTTGGCTTCTTCAGGCAACTCGGGAGAGGGCAATCAGGGAATTGCGGAGAAAATAAGTGAAGCACTATGTGGAATGATTGAAATATGGATGACAGACTTGTGCATGGAGCCAGAGGCTGAAAGCACATGCGAAAATCTCATAACCGAGGCCTTGATGGTCTCGGATCGAATTCCAGAACCTTGGAGTGTTTTGGGATCTATTCGTATCAGCCAGCAACGTGATGATGACGCTAGGGAGGCATTGGGGAAATCGTGGACTTTGTACCAAGAGTCCGAGATAGGTGCTGAGGATGTGGCTGCGCTCATTCGTCTGGCTCAGAATATGATCGAGATAGACATGCTGGAGGAGGTAATCGACATAACCTCGGTCCTAACTCGGATAGACGAGGAGATCATAGATGTATATTATTTGAACGGGCTGGCGCACTTTGAGCTCTACACACGAGCCGACAAAGGCAGTAGCAGGAAAACTAGTAACGGTAACAGCAGGAACAAGAACACAGTCGAACAACTGTACCCCAGAGATGTTCTACGACATATCCATTATGGCAAAGAAGCACTTGAGAGCGTGATACAACTGGCAAAGCAAGATGACGACGCAGACCCCGAGTTTGTGCCTGCAGTGAACGAGATGTTGGCCAAGTTACCTGTCGATGTTCCAGAATATGAGTCTAGCGACGAAGAGATCGACGAGGAACTGGAAGGACTGGATGAAGATTAATTTATGGGAACCTTTTGGTTTGATAATCTGGCTTTAAAATGTCACATTACAAGTCATTTGAAATCGTATATATAAAATTATGTGAGCGCAAGCCGAGGGTTACTGGGTCTGGAGGGAGTTGTGTATATAGAGATTTGTACTCAAAGGGCAAAAATAAGAAAAGAAAAGAGAAGACCCATTTCAATACATTGAACAACTTAATTCATCGTCGTGGTGTTTAATTAGATCCACTCACTCACCCGACAGCAAGTTGCGATTAGAACCCGCTCCGATTGCCAGTTTTTTTTATTTCATCAGAAAGACATCGGTCTCTCAACCGTCCTTCTCCTGCGAAGCAGGAACCACTCTCCTCGGGAAGGGTCCCGCCGAAGGCGATGTCCACCGGCTGGATAATATACTATTCTTCAATCTGTAATCCTTGTAACTTAGTCTCAGCTTCTTGAGTCGCACTGTGTTCTCCCGATTCGTGGTCATAACCTTTCTGCGGTATAATTTCATTTGAGTGATGCTCATCGTCCCTTTTTATCGGACTCTCAGCTTGTTCAGGTTGTTCCACTATGTGATCCTTACCAGATGGTTCTTGCGTTATCTGATCTTCGATGTTTTCTATTTCGTCATCGTCATCAATCCATCCTTCACTGTCAGCCTCTGGACTAAGACACACCTGCCCAACTGGCTCACTCTCATGATTGGATGGTCCTAGCAGCTGAACGTA
Organism: Spencermartinsiella europaea; assembly: GCA_030579595.1. NCBI lineage: Eukaryota > Fungi > Ascomycota > Dipodascomycetes > Dipodascales > Trichomonascaceae > Spencermartinsiella > Spencermartinsiella europaea. The sequence continues at coordinate 91,076 of JAKTRG010000007.1, forward strand.
CTCTTCAGGGACCAGACCAGTTTCTCCAGTTTCCGGGTCCTCGGCCACCAGCCAACCCTGGCCGTGTCTATAGGATACCCAGATGATCTGGCCCTCTCGCAGAGGCGCTTCATTATCGTTTTCGGGAGTAAAGTCAAACAAGGCAATGGCTCTACCGTGAATTTCGTCCGCAGATGCAACGGAGAACTCGTACTCCTTACTTATGCGATCCCCGTGTTCATGAGAAGTGACGACAGGGCTTATAAGATCTGGATCCTCCTGCCATGGGGGCCCATCTTCAAGTGGATCTTCGTCTTCACCTCTGCTTTCCACTGGTGACCGCGATGCGTTCAGCGGGACCCCATAGTGCAGAGGGTGGAAATCTGGATATGCAAAGTCGCGAACCTGACTGAAGGATAATGCAGATTTGAATTCGGGATAATCCAATTCTGAAGTTGATGGCTTGGATTGATCTTTTGTGGTCATGATCTATAGAGGCACCGAAAGGCGGGGCAGCAAATGAAAGAAAAAGGATATCGTATAAGCTGAATAGCAGATGTGTAATAGTAGTAAAATCAGACCCCCCTATCTTGTGCCAAAATCGAAAAAAAGTATATATATTTTAGATTCTTCTTCTTTTCTTTGTCAACTTGATAAGTTCATATTATCAAGCTTGGAGCTATCGTAGAGCCGACTTGGCTCTTTGGTGTTTGTGTTTTTGGGTTTTGTGTTTTGTTGTATTTTCTCTACCTTTTCAAAAGGCCCCGGATAAATAACCACTGCGAATATACAAATATGATCGTAGAGTTAAAGACGCTGTACGGCCGAGAGTTGAAAAACCCAGTTTTTTTTGGGGCCAGACCTAACTGTAATTCACAGATGTTTCAAAGGGCCCAAAAATAAGTTTACAGACGCTTATTTCTCGTATATGCACAAAAACTGGCAATGCGGAGAGTCAAGCAGGCGTCAATAGATTTTTACGAAAAATAATAATAAACTAGCTCTGACAGCTGGGCCTAATCAACAAGATAAAAACCACCCGGCTTTAAGACTTTAGAGTTGATATGATGACTATAGTTAGGAAAGCAATAATCAACACCTCTCGGGTAGTGTTTTGCCCTGCTGTAAGGGGGGATCGGATGTTAGGGTTCGTTGATATTAAGACAAAAAAGGCTGTTCGGAAAAAGCGAATGACGAAGTGATTTGTTCTTTTTTTCAGACAGATAAATATTTCCTTACAGGCTACTCTCTGGATTTTTGGCCAAAAGCGACATGACTACTGCCCATAGACCTACATTCGATCCCGCTCGAGGCAAGTCCTCACAAGCCCAAGGCTCTATAAAACACTCCAGAGCGCTGCCATCTCACAGTACTATAAAATACCGGCAGGAGGGTCAAGGAGGAGACGCGGACAAGCGAAAGCGAGAGCTGGAGAAAGAACTGTTTGAGAAGGAGAACGAGCATTTGAGAAAGATAAAAAGAATAGAAGGAGCGGACAACGGATCTGCTGCTCGGGATTTCCGCAATTACAGCGAACCAGAAACCGATGAGAACAAACTTACCGTTGAGGAGATTGAAGAAAGGAGGAAAAAGATATTACAGGAGATGGAGGACAGCGAGGACGACGAGAAAGGTGAAGCTAGGGAAAGCGAAGAAGAAAGCGATGCCAGCCGTGCTAACGGTAGTGGCGACGAATCCGAGTACGAGTCTGAATCGGACGAAGAAGAGCTGCTGTTGGAGTTAGAGAAAATCAAACGAGAACGAGCTGAAGAAAAGAGAAAGCAAGAAGAAAGACTCAAACAGCAGGAGCAGGAAGCACGCGAACGAGATATTGCGTATGGCAACCCTTTGCTGAACCCAAAGAAAGACTTTGTAGTCAAGAAGTCGTGGACTGATGAGACGGTATTTCGAAACCAGGGAGCCGGGGAAGATAAACAGGATAGGGGGTTTATCAATGATCTTCTAAGAACGGACTTCCACAAGAAGTTTATGGACAAATATGTTCGTTGAGGAGCCAAAACGTCTTCTCATCTACCAAACTCCTTCACCAAGCATCGTTGTGGGAACGCACGCCTCCGGCGGGGCCACTCCGTGGAGGTTGGTTCCGCTTTGCCGTATGGGAAAGCGTTGGGTGTTTGTGCAATTTCTAGAAAGAGCTTTCCTTGCTCAGAACGCTCCCCACCTCCAGGAACAGTACACGGAGAATGCATTATTTCTACGATAGTACTGCTTAAATTCCGCATCATCATTACGCAGGAACCATTCAGAAGCTGAGAACAAGTGAGTACGGAATGGACTGCCAGTGGCTCATTAAAGGCTCCCTGCATGGCTGCTCATCCCAACTTTACGAACGGAATATTGCAATTTTAGAATTCAGAGGGACCCCCGGTTCTTTTTGGCCATACTATCAGATTCCAGTACAACCATTGATCATTTTTTGGGGTCCAAACTTTTCACATTTTAAATCTCGCTTATTTATTTAGAACTTTTAGTTGCTAACTCTACTTAGTTACTCATATTATTTATCTCAACAGACTATAGTTACTGCAAATAGCCTGTTGTTGTTATGTATTGAGTTGAGCCACACCGGTATAATCGCGTTTTATACGCGCTTCAATATAATTATATTAGGATCACCAAACTGCAATTCACACTTTACGCGTCAACACTCTCCAACTTAGAGTCAAAGTTAACAGAGATGACTTCACAAGTCCTCACCATGATTGACCATACATCAAGTAATGGGAATAATATTGGCGCGGAGATTGCGACGGACCAAAGCCTATGTCCCTCTGGAGGACCTAACATGGCTGGAGGCGCGCATAAACGACCATTAGAAGTTGACGAAAAGGAGAATGAAAAGCCTTCACCGAAGAAAGCCAAAAAGTCAAAGGAGGAAAGAGATCAAGACCGATTGCAGAAAGAAGAAGAAAAGCGGAGGAAGCAGGAAATTGAAGCAGAGAAAAAGCGGATTCGTGAACTCGAGCGAGAAGATGAGAAGAAAAAGAAAGAGGAAGAGCGAGAGGTGAAACGATTGCAGAAGGAAGAGGAGAAGAAGCTGCGGGAAGCAAAGAAAGAGCAGGAAAGGCTACGCAGAGAGGATGAAAGACGGGCTAAGGAGGAAAAGAAGGAGCAAGAACGGAAGCGCAAAGAGGAGGAGAAAAATAAGGAGATGCGCCAGCAGCCAAAGATTGCAAGCTTTTTCTCAAAGGAACCCAAAAACGAAAGTCCCGTGGCACAGCTGGAGGCGCCTCAGTCTGACTACGAGAAGTATTTTCTTCCTTTTCACGTCAAGGCCAATACAGAGTGGGTTACGCACCCAAAGACCACTCCTACAAGGAATGTCAAAATCATACAGGAAATGGATAGCAATTCGAACACCAGCGATTTGCTGGACTGGATACGACAGGATTCACATCGTGTGAGGGGCTGGGCCCCGAAGGTCAGGACAGTAGATATAGTCAATGCGATGAATCATGGGCTGGTGGAAGAAAGCAACGGCATCGAGAAACTGAAAAGCTTACCGTACAAGCACTTACAGTTTGCTGAAGATGTCAGACCTCCATATGTTGGAACTTTCTCAAGCAGTGGCAAGATTCCAGAGCTGGCCATTAGTCCCTGCTCTCGAATTGTGCCCGATCTCAAATACGATTACGATTCTGAAATGGAATGGGTTCAGGATGATGACGAAGAAGACGGCGAAGACTTGGGCGATGAAGATAGCGAGGATGCTCTGGATGAAGACGATGATGATATGGAAGAGTTCCTGGCTGCCGATGATGAAGCCCCGCGTCGTCAAATCATAGGGGAGCTGACACCAATAGCAGTGTGGAACAACGGGGACGCGGCAGAATTCAGCAACATATTTGATAAGATGGAATTGGAATACATATGCAATATTAGTGGGCCAATCGACCCTTACAAGGACTACTGGAAGCCGGAGTCCCCACAAAAGCCCGCCAAGTTGTCAAACATCTTACTAGGACAACAGCAAGCGGACATCAGCAATTCGCCCAAAAAGTTAGTACCGCAGGAATCAGTTCCCGGATTTCTCAAGAAAATACATGGGAGTGACATGAATCAGATTCTACTGGTAGAGGTGCTGAAGAAAGACTTTCCTAGTTTCTCCAAAGAAGCCATCCGGAACACAATTAAATTATATGCCAAACGAGTCGGTGACAAAGAGACTGACAAGCGATGGATAATTAACGAAGACGTATGTAGGCAGTTTAACCTGACAGTTTAAACTGAGCTAGATATTAAATAGATAATTAATATAACATATCATTTTACTATTTCAACAATTTTGCCCGTTGAGAGAAAGTAGTAGTGTGGTTAATGCTAATCATGCTTGATATGTTCCGCAAGCCTGCAACTATGACCAGGCTAAGATCTACAGCGGAGATCCCACAACTTAGTACTGTAATAGTTGTATATAGCTATAACAAGATGCCGTCCCTTCTAATAATTGTATTATTACAAAAAAAGAGGGGATTGGAGACATGGCTCCAATCGCAATAAGCATAAGGGCGATAGAAGACTTGGTTAAAAAGAACCTTTTAATCGACAATGCAAAGGTGACTGAGTTTGCTGAAAGCGACGGAACCTTGAATCAGATTTATATCATTCATTCCGAAAGTTTAACAAACGGCAAAGCAATTTTTCGGATAGCTCGTAATACTTATCCCAAACTCAAGACCGAGAACGAAGTGGGGAGCTTGCAAATTGTCAAATCAAATACTGACCTTCCTGTCCCAGAAGTCCTCTTTTGGGGCACGGACTTGATAGGGGAAGACAACAAACAGTACGAATATATATGTAGCACTTTTCTTCACGGAGAGACATTATCTAAAATCTGGAGGGGATTGAGTGAAAGCGACATTGATATCATAATTGGAGAGATAGTAAATATACATCTGACCTTAAGGGGTCTCCGATCTAAATCTCCACACGGGCTGAGCATGGAGCAAGGAAAATGCATTCCGGGTCCCCAGCTGACTTATGCAGTGTATGACAATCAGCATATAGAACAGTACTGGGAGGAATATGCCACGGAATCATTTGCGACTCTTAACGTAGTCACTTTACAGAAATCTCAACTTGATCTGGTTAGGGCGTGCTTGACGAGAGACCTACATGTTCTGCAGGTTCACAAAGCGTGTAAAGAGCTGAGTATTATCCACGAGCCGGCACTCAGGCATTTTCTGGATGTTGTGGAAAAGGACAGCTTCCTATCAAGGTACGAGCCTCCTCCATTTTTCCATTTGTGTCACAGAGACTTACACTTTGCCAATTTACTATATGATAGAGATTCCAAGAGGATAACGGGTATAGTAGATTGGGAGTTGGCAGGGTATTTCCCTCCTGATGAATGGGAGCCCGGTAACACGATACACCCAGTTGATTTCAAGGAGGGCGATATGCCGAGGTACAGTGCTTGGAGGGAGAAACTGTTTGAGCGTTTAGAAAAGCAAGATCCCGAAGCATTTAAGGAGCAGCGAGTGGATCCTGACAGCCTTCACAGCATTGCGAATAAAATTTCCAGCTTATCCTTCTGGATCGTGTTTATGACAATCACCGGAAGTAGTCCTGAGAGAGTCTTTCTTTGGACTACGCAATTGCAAGAGAGAATAGCAAAACTTGATGAAATTTGTACATAATGGTTCGACTTTGTAAATCAAGAATGCCCAAATTTTACTAATGGCTAGATTGGGACAAATGAAGTATTGCATTCAGTAGTCAACAGAAGAGTATAGACAGTCTTGATTGAATACACGACGCGTACTGTCTGACTACAGCTCAGCAATCTGCAAGCTGATACGCAATTGCTAACGTTTTGGCGTGGGCGGCTTACAATTAATTAGCCCTGATTACATACTTCTCAAATTTCAAACTATATTACTCGCGTCCTTTCCGCCGATCAATAAACCCCAAATAGGAAGTGTAATTGATTTTTGACGCGTCCGACGCGTTTTCACTTTCCTTTCGTCAAATCCACAATCTCAGACAGACTCTCAAAAAATATGTCGTCTCCAGGAAGTTCGCCACCACAGCGAAACAATTCTCCTCCTCCTCTGGAGCGAGCCTCTTCTCCATTGTTTTTCCCCTCGTCTTCCCCGGCACCACCGTCTCAACATGATGATGACGACACGCTCACCCAACGTACCGGTCGAATGAATATTCGTGATATGTCCTCACCTCTGCGATATTCATCGTCTCCCGTACGAAATAGCCAGCGGTCTTCGACTTTCCACAGTGATTTAAGGACCGAAGCTAATGAGGGGCGTCCTACCAACCAAAGGCGGGGTGACATATTCTCGTCTGATGTCATGGCTACTCCTGTCAGGCGTCAGTTTGTAGATATGCCATCTGAGAGGAGTGAACCTATTCTATCTGCCAACGAGACTACTTCTGAAGCCAATCCTGATGAACCCGTCAGAGTGGTCTGGGGTACTAATGTCAGTATCCAAGAAAGTATGAATAGCTTTCGGAAGTTCTTGGAAAATTTCAAGAGCAAATACAGAAAAGTGCTCGATGGTGAAACTCTCCTTCCAGGTGAGGGAGAAGACCTGGTATATGTTAGCATGCTCAATCAGATGCGCACACTTGGGCTTTCCAATCTTAACTTGGATGCCAAAAATCTTCTGGCTTATCCATCCACACACAAGCTCTACCATCAGCTGGTTAAATACCCGCAGGAAATCGTCCCTATCATGGATCACACCATCAAGGACTGCATGGTAGCCCTCGCGACTTCAAATGGAAGCGACAACGCAATGGAAGTGGACGAGGTCGAGACAAGAGTGTACAAGGTCCGTCCCTTTGGTATTGAGTCACAAAGAAAAGGTATGCGAGATCTCAATCCTGGAGATATCGACAAGCTGGTGGCTATAAAGGGCTTGGTCCTCCGAACATCGCCAGTTATTCCAGATATGAAGGTGGCGTTCTTCAAATGCAGCGTCTGCAATCACACTGTAGTCGTAGAAATTGACCGAGGGATTATAACTGAACCGACAGTTTGTCCACGACCAGCCTGCGGCCAAAGGAACTCGATGCAGATTGTGCACAACAGGAGCCAGTTTGCTGATAAACAGATTATCAAACTTCAGGAGACACCAGATATCACACCGGATGGACAGACTCCACACTCCATCTCGCTATGTGCCTACGATGAGTTAGTCGATCTTTGCAAGGCTGGTGATCGAGTAGAAGTTACTGGCATTTTCAGGTCTATCCCAGTCAGGCTTAATCCGAGACAGCGTACTTTGAAATCTCTTTTCAAGACATATGTTGACGTTGTCCACATTCAGAAAGTAGACAACAAGAGAATGGGGATTGATGTTAGCACTTCAGAGCAGTTGGAAGCTCAAGTGGCTGAGCATCAGCAAAACCAACAGCAGGGAGACGTTGAAGAGTTGCGTCGTGTGAGCGATGAAGACATCGACAAGATCAAAGAGGTTGCTAACAGAGAGGACGTGTACGAGTTGCTGGCCCGTTCCCTGGCACCGAGTATTTATGAACACGATGACGTAAAGAAGGGAATCTTACTTCAACTGTTTGGTGGAACCAACAAGAAATTCGAAAAGGGTGGCTCGCCGCGATATAGAGGAGACATCAATGTCTTGTTGTGTGGAGATCCGTCTACATCAAAGTCCCAGATTCTTCAATACGTTCACAAGATTGCTCCAAGGGGTATCTACACCTCGGGAAAAGGTTCGTCTGCTGTTGGTCTAACAGCCTATATCACTAGAGATGTTGAGTCCAAGCAGCTGGTTTTGGAAAGCGGTGCCCTAGTACTCTCTGATGGAGGAATATGCTGTATCGATGAGTTCGACAAAATGTCCGATGCAACGCGGTCTGTGTTACATGAAGTGATGGAGCAACAGACAGTGTCAATTGCAAAAGCAGGAATCATTACGACGCTCAATGCTAGAACTTCTGTTCTTGCTTCTGCAAATCCTATTGGTTCCAAGTACGATGTGACTATGTCAGTACCGCAAAACATCGACCTCCCCCCGACATTGCTCTCTCGATTTGATCTGGTTTATCTCATGATTGATAAAATTGACGCCCAAACAGACCGTCATCTGGCCAACCATATTGCCAAAATGTACTTGGAAGACATCCCTGAGAATGCGTCAGCAGAGGAGATTCTTCCAGTGGAGTTTTTAACTATGTATATCTCTTACGCGAAGCAGCATATCAAGCCCCATATCACTCCGGAGGCGAAGGAGGAACTGGTCAAGGCTTATGTGAGTATGAGGAAACTAGGAGAGGATGCGCGTTCTTCTGAGAAGCGAATTACCGCTACCACGCGACAATTAGAAAGTATGATTCGTCTGAGTGAAGCTCATGCCAAAATGCGATTATCAGAACTGGTAACAGCGGAGGATGTTACAGAAGCCGTTCGCCTGATTAGGAGCGCAATCAAAGAGTATGCTATGGATCCTATTACGGGAACCATTGATATGGACTTGGTGCAGACCGGTACGTCGTCAGCTCAGAGAAAGCTGCGTGCTGACTTGAAGACTCAAATTCTCAATCTTATAGATTCCTCATTGGGGGATGGATCGGGCTCCATTTCTCAAGATGAACTACAGCGCAAGCTGACTGAAAGCTCAAGTATTGCACTTGAAAACCTTGAAGTTGGGAATGCTATCAGGAGCCTCGAGCAGGAGGGCAGGATTGTAATCCAAGGGTCAGGAGCCAGACGATCGATCCGAAAGGTAGGGCTTATTTAAATATTTACAAATGCTAATATTATGAGAAACTAAAGAAAACAAATGATGATATATACATGTTTTGATTTACAAACCCTGAACAAAAGCCAAAGAGTTGAGAACAAATTCTTTGAGCTCTTGCTTGTTGAACTGAGACGCACCATCCGGGTAGTCCAACACTAGAGTAGCTTCCGCTTTGCGTCCGCTGAAGATACCGCCCTCTATTGAAGAAAGCTGGAGAATGTGGTTCTTGTATTTCAAATCAATCTGTCGCCTGTACACCATTGTTTGGTACATGTAAGATACGACTTCGTTATCGATATTGAGGTCAAATGAATGAGGGATTCGAATAGGAGTGCTGTCAGATAGGTCCAGCTGACAATTTCGGACAAAATCTTTGAATGACTCTTGTTCGTCATCAAGTACTTTCGCACGAGTGAGTGAGTATTTAATATCAGTCTGTTTGTCTGGCAGAGAAAGATATAAATTAGATTCTTGTTCGCACGAGACCAAGGTGGCTGTGGTCTTGTCACATTTATCGTTCTCGTCAAGCTCAAACCACATTTCAATCGGTGGAAACTTTTGAATATCTTTACCGGCATTTTTAAACGGATGAGGAACAAATTTCAGCTGAACCAGATACGAGTACTGCTCCTCAATTGAATTTTTATTGGCCACGACAGACGGTTTCGAATATGAGTTAGCTTTATTGAGCAATCCACTCCAGGAGTCAGATACTTCTTTGGCATCTGGCAAAACGTCGGTGGCGGGAGTGTCATAGTCGTGGTCCATTTCTCGGGATACCGGCAATGCCCCAGCTTTCTTGAACACAAAGGGCACATTGGTGGAGAATGCTCGTTTGCACGTATTCGCAGGCAGCTGGCCATTTCCAAAATCTTTGTTATGCAATAAGTGACCTACTGTAGCTAGAAAGGTCAATGGATTGGAGTCGTCAACAGACTGGTTTAACTGATCCGAAAGTGCTTTTACCATTTGATCCGCGGTTGAGTGAAGATCGGTTCCTGGATATAGAGTCGGCTGCTCGACGTCAGTGCCAGCTTTGTCAGAAGCTTCAATATCACCTCCTAGAAGTTCTATTTGGCGAGGTCCAGAAATTAAGCTTTTAAACGTAGGCTGCTGAAATATCGAATGCTTTGGGGACTCGCTCTTATCTCGTACACATTTCCATCTGAACCATGACGCACCCCGTTCGTTCCAGTACATTGAGTCTTCATCAAAAACTCTGGTGTAGGTACCCTTAGCAGTATTATCGTGGTTCGTATCATAAAAGTAACCACTCGAGCACCTTGGAACTGATGCAGCGGAATGAACTATTAAACGCTTGGCATGGTCGATTGCATCTCTAGAGAGAGCTGAAAGCTTCATGACACCGCGATTCTTGTCTAGCTGGACAAACGCGTTAGAGAACATTTGAATCTCCGACAAGGGGAGCTCTTCTACTTTGCGCAAGCTATCAATTGGAGGGAGATCGAGACTTTCCATTGTGATTCCACTCAGCCGGCTGTGAACTGAGGCCAAGATCCAATCAAAAGTCTCTGCTGTAGACCGAATAATGATCTCTTGATCCTGTCCAGATATGATAATTCTGGCACCCGTTTTGGTCCACAGCCGTGGTAGACGACCATTCTGTGATACTATGATGAACATTTCCTCTTTAGTGAGCTTAATACTCTTTTCGACTATCACATCTGAGCTATGGTCAATAACCCCAGAGACAGCCAGTTTCCAATGGTTGTCAAGAATATATTTTACGCACCACTTTCTGGTTTTATATCCTGCACTGACTCCTAGCTTGCCGCTCACGTAAGACTGGAGTTGAGCCTTAGAGTAAGATCGATTCAAATCCTTGTACAACTGCTCATATCGTTGGCTTGATATATCGGTATTGCTCGGCCGCATAAGATCAATACTGTCGTTAATAATATTTTGCGGCACATCATCTTTGAACAGCATCAAACTACCGCTATGCTCTAGTGTCTGAGGCACAATATGACGCTGGCTCAAGTTTTTAGCCGGCCGACGTCTGGGGAGAAGCCGGGACTCGTTTGCATTAAGGATGATAAAACTATTCCCCGGCGGGTCGTGAGTTGCTGGTCTTACTGCTGCAGATCCAGATCTCTCTTCTGAAGCATTATCTGCCACATGATGCTCCTCCTGACTGCTCGTATCGGCGAGATCATTGACATTGTCCGGCTGTACTCGTAGTGAATTACTACTCCAAGTCGTCTGGTGTCGTTGGCACGGCAGAGTTTTGGTCGCGGCTCGGCTGATGACGGAGACGGGTACCACACACCTGGATGATGACAGAACCCTCGAAACTGATCCTGTCAGTTTACTCGACCGCATTTAAAACAAACGAATACCTGTCTGGTTCGGAGCAATAGTGAAGTTTTGGGATGGAAATCTGACTTTTGGACGGATTCACACAATTTTTTTCAGCCGTGCTGCACCCCCATACAGGAAATTGATTGACGGGCCCGATATATTAAGCATTTTGTCGATGATTCTTCAGAGAAATATTTAATCATTTAACAGCTCAGGCAATGATTGAATATTCAGGAGAATGATAACAGGATGGATACTTTCGATCCAACTGACTATTCGACTATGGATGGTCTAACACTACTCGCACTTAGTGCTGAACAAGTGGCACAAGGAAAGAAGCGTCCCATAGACCAGCTTGAGGTATCCGAAACACAAGATGTGATGGGAGAGGGTGTTGGAAATGGGAGAGAAAAGCGTATGAAAAGGATCACACCTGAGTTAATAGAGGAAGTCAACCGCGATATCAATGAAAATACCCTATCTGTAGAGGACACAGGAACAGTACTTACTGCTGAAGGGAAATCGACGCGAATGTCGAAATCGCAAAACTCCAAAGTGGGCGACGAAAGCCCTGTTACCAGCCCAGAAGAGCCACTGGACCACTCAGAAGAAGAAGCAGACTTTTTTATGGGAGAAACTATTGATCAAGCCAAGTTTAGTAACAACTATGCGTTATTGTTCAATCGCGAAACGGTCTCCTTTCTGAAAGAAGCGGATCAAGTAGACGCGCAACTAAACCCCAGCATTGTCTCAGCTTCTGGGGTGTTTGGTTTGCCGTCGTCTACAAAATCTAAAAGGAGATCAATTGTCAAAATTGAGAAAAAGCATGATGACGCTGATGGCATTGATATAAATGACGATGATGTCGATTTCTTAGAGCCCAATGTTGTAGGAGGATCACTTTGGACTCCAGAGGAGAAAGAAAAGTTTTTTGCATATCTAGGGAGATTTTCAAGACACCGCTTGGATGATATATCCAAATGTATCGGGACGAAAAGTTTGGCAGAATGTGAAATCTATCATGATCAGCTATTCAGGGCTTATAGTGCAGTTGAAGAAAAATTACCAATGGACGAAATGCCATTTGCGTTGGAAATGAGCAGTTCGTGGATAGCGATGGAAAATATTCAGTCCAGGAGTATTTCCTTAACTGAAGACGATGGAATCTTGACAACTCAGCCCAGTTTCAAGACAACGAGACAAGATCTCTTACGCTCGGCATCTTTGGGAGAACTCACAAACTTATGGTGGGATTATTTTAGGTCCAATGAGGACGTAGAGGACGGGGACGAATATTTACTGTCTAGTTCAGTTACAGTTACAAAGGATTGCATAAGGTACCTCGAACAACATGTGCGAGATGTTGCTCGACGACTAATAGTGGAGGCAGGGGTACTGGCGCTTCGCCATGACAAGCTAGTGAATACATTCCGAAGCAAAGGGAAAGGCACTTTGTTGACCCAGCGGGATATTGATCTAGCTGCACTGAATCTAGGACTGCGTCCCTGTGCAGATTCAGTTTTAAGGTGTACTGTCTTTAAGCTTGGAGACGAATGGAGCAGTGATGTCGAGGAGCTGCAGCGAAATGCCAGTACTGTTCGTTTAAAGGGCTACAGAAAGCTGGAAAGATTTGATCCGGACTATTTTGTCAAAGAGAACCGCAAAGTTACAATATCTCCTGACGACGAGGAAGAGCCTGAGGATGAGAGAGACTACAGAGATGCGCATATGTACACTAAAGAAGTCGAGCTTCGCCTCTGGGAACATGAGACAGCAGTTGTTGATTCGGCCGATATGGCGGTTTCTAAGGCGGAAGAACATATTTTGAGTCAATGGCTGCTGACCTATGGTGACCCCCCTTTGAACTCACCCCGACTAGCAGCCTTCTTGAGTGAGAAAATCAGTTTACCTATAGCAGATTGTGGAGATGAGAACGACGACTCCAGTGGTGTTCGCCGTGACATTTCTGAGGATATCATTAATGATGATAACCCAGAAGGTGAAACCCTCAGCGAAGTATCTGATGATGACCCTGACGAACCTCTCGACAACAGCATGATTCAACGATTTATGACAACATATTCTGGCAGTGGATACACTGTCGGCTTGTAATAGCATATATAGAACAGCCATTATTTAATCTGCTTTATTAATTTGAAGCTTCAAAAACTATATTTTATTTCCGCTTCGCTGAAATAATGTCCCTGGAAGGGGCCTCGCCAGAGCCGAACTCCACACGGTTCTGAGCTTCTAACTAGAGCGCTTTACTTATTACAGAAACTTTTCACAGATTCTTTACAGAACATTTTACTCTTTTCAAGACCGACTAACCTTGTTTACCGCCAGACCACCATCTTTCTCACGACTCCCACCAGAAGTGAGTGTAATTGTCTACTTCACCTCCGACACAGCACATAAAGATACCCTGGTGGCTTCGCCAAACGCATTTTCACGCAAAATCAGGCTCAGCTGCCGATCTATTTCCCCTGCAGTTTAATACGAGCCCAGCCATCTTTTAGCTCGTATTATTATCATCATCCTCAACCTATAAGAAAGTATTTTATGATTATAGTTGACGGTTGTCCATATTATTCTATAGTCACAACTACTTGTTTTTCATAATGAGCTTTAAACTGCAGTTGCGTGATTACAGCGAATCGGAAATTCCCAACAATGAAACGGTGATTGCTACCGCTCGTAAGCTAATAGAGGATGTCAAAACTCGCTGGAGCAAGGGAAGTAGTGCTCAGGGACCGTACAAGGTGCAGACTTATCAAACGCATATAGATGGAAGACTGTGGGTAGCGCGGCAGTCTCGTCACAAGGAGTTGAGCTTTGAATTCTTCAAAAAAGGTCTGCTGGAAGACCACGCTGAGAGCGATCTCCAATACATCCCTATGCTCGAAAGTTACAAAGAATTAGGCGAATACCAGGGGTGGCATAAGATTGTTAACCATTATCATTTCCCAGTGTTCAAAGACCGAGAGTTTGTTGTGTGGGTACTGACCTTCCAGCCCGATCCCAATGTGGAAGAATTTTTCATCGTCTCATTGCCAGGTACTGCGCCCAAAACTTCCAATACAGTCAAGGGACTATACTGTAGTGTAGAACATATCAGCCGGGTAGACGGTGTGACGGAATGGATGGGGGCTTTGACTTCGGATGCTGGTGGTAACATCCCTATGTGGCTTCAGAACCGCAGTATTAGCAGTTCGTTTGTAACTGATGTGGCCAATTATATAAACTACGCGAAAGGCAAGTGGCCAGAGTTGGTTTGATGGGAATGCTACTTGATTTCTTATATATATACTTGCAACGCTCCAAGCGAGCCAAGATTTTTTTTATGATACTCCTCTATAGATGTCGTTATTTTTTTAAGTGTAATAGTAATATTTCCTCACGATAGGTAAATATGCGAGATGCAAGGGATGCGAGAGATGCGAAGATGCGATGTACTTTAAACGTCGCTTGGTTGTCTTTTCTGCAAAGCAGAAGTAACCTTCCCCAAGAGGGGCCGCCAGTGGCAGCTGGAGATAGTGAATATTATCAAAGTGTGAAGCTGGTACTACAGCACTGATACGTCGCTCGTTTTAATGGGTGTTTTTATACTTTACCCAGCCGCTGGGAAATGTCCCTCTGTTTCAAAATAGCCCCATTCCACTCTTCCAGAGTTATAGAAGTGCCCAATGCTTGCACTGTCGGCCAAAACTCCCCACCAACACGTCCGAGGGATTGGGAGCAGTATGCCAGCTGAAGACACAGACTACTCCGCGACGAGCTGTCCGTTATGAGAGGTGCCATCTCCGACACAGTGTTATAGAGATCCTGAACTGCCCACCGCAAAAACTCCCCAAGAAGCCTGTCGCTTTCCTCTGCTGGGTCGCTACTGGGAAACACACTGCGGAAACCGGTGCAGGTAGCAAATGCATGCTCCCGAAACACCTCGACATATCTCTTCAGATACTTGTCCGAACTAGTCTGCCGCAGAGGCGTAAGTGCGCTCAGTTGCACTCTAATAAAGTGCAGCCGACACGCAAGAAAGAGATGCTGCAGTTTGGCCATCGCATTGGGGCTGTTCTGAAAGGGTGTCAGTCGTCTGAGATATGAAACTACCTTCATCATGGTCGGCAGTTTACTGGTCTCGCGAAGCAAGTTAACCAATTGCACGGTCATGATCTCGAGCACCTCGTCAATCTCAGCCCGGATGCTCTTTATTATATTCAAGTTCCCGTAACGTATACTCAATCGCCGAGCGTGTGATGCAAAATCTAATGCTTCGGCGTAATAGCTGTTACGCACACAGGTGAGAGTAAGGGACGGCAGTTCGAGGATATCCTGGACTTTGTCAAGATTACGCAAGAGAACTACCGAATTTCGGTCTCCGAGAGACTGAACTGGTGCATTCTGTCGCGACTTAAGTAAATGCGAGGATATTTCTTGCAGTTTTGCCAGATCTTGGGTTTGAAACCTGTTAACATTATCTTCAAATTCCCCAAACACAGTTCCGAGTTTTCCCATAGAGTTCTGCGACGCTAAAAGCTGTCGATGCGATATTTTAGCCAGTGAGGACAAAGTCGACCCAATGGCAGCTGATGAAGTCTCCAGGTGTGCTCTTTCGCTTTCTATAAGCGATTGAGGAAGGCTTCGAAGGTGATTCACGTAATCCGAGTCTGCAGTCGACAGGGCCTCCACGTCCTCGGGCGGTATCGATGACTTCAGAATATCCAGCAATGGGTCCGACATAGCAAGCAAATATTAAAGTATAAATATTTTCGGGATTCCCACCTAAATGTCTACCAATTGCTGAGAATGTGTCCCAAGTAAATCGATTCCTACCATTTTTGTACGGCGGTGTGTCCTCTTAGTTAACCTGCCAAAGTGCCTTACCCTACCTTCACCATACCAGCACGCCCCGGCCAAAACATCGACCAACTATCCAGTGAGCTTTCAAAGGACCAAAAGCGAAACGATGGAAGGATTGTTCTTCAACGTTAACTTGTAAGTCACCTTAGTGTGTACTGTTTGTACTTGTGTTTGCATTGACTAATAAGCGGTTATATCGAGGGTCTCGTCAGAGGATACCGATCAGGATTGTTGACTTCGTCACAATATCTGAACTTGACACAATGCGATACGTTGGACGGTATGTTTGTTCGAGTACGATGGGTTACAGCGTTGCTTCAATGGGAGAGTTTATGTATTTGAGCCTGGCATTGAATCTGTACTAACAAGACTTGAAACTTCAGCTCTCTGCCTCAGAATATGGTAATTTCCTCGCCAATGTGCCAAGCCCTTTGTCGACTTCAAACTTCCAGGAAAAGACTTTCAACAAACTCATTGATGAGTTCAGGTACATCCGTGCTCAGGCCGTCGAGCCGTTGTCCAAATTTCTGGACTACATCACCTATGGTTACATGATAGACAATGTTATGCTGCTGATAACAGGTACCGTCCACGAAAGAGACAAGAACGAGATTCTCGAGCGATGCCACCCTCTAGGCTGGTTTGACACTTTGCCTGCGCTATCTGTTGCCACAGACGTAGAGAGTTTGTACGAGACTGTGCTGGTTGACACACCTCTTGCCCCCTATTTCAAGGATTGTCTGTCTGCAGATGAGCTAGACGACCTCAATATCGAAATCATCCGAAATAAGCTGTACCGGCTGTATCTGAAAGACTTTTATGATTTCTGTCAGAGTTTGCCTGCACCGTCGGGTGAAGTTATGTCACGTCTTCTAGAGTTTGAAGCCGACAGACGGACAATTAATATAAGCCTGAACTCCATTGGCACCGATCTCAGCAAGGATGAGAGACGAGGTTTGATGCCCGAGTTCGGCACTTTGTATCCTGCCGCTACTGAGGTACTAGCCAAGGCAGAAGATGCTGACCAAGTCCGCATGGCAGTGGAAGGCTATGGAGGATACTTATTTTCTAGCATCTTTGATAACTCCAACCACAGATCCATTGAAGACCACTTTTATCAGCGTGAAATGGAGTTGTGCAAGGCTGCTTTCACCCAGCAGTTCACATACAGTACTATTTGGGCGTGGATCAAGACGAGGGAACAAGAAATCAGGAACATCACCTGGATAGCCGAATGTATTGCCCAGAACCAGAAGGATAGAATCAATGGGTATATCTCTGTGTTCTAGTTCTATTAGGTCTACTTTAACCTTTTTAATACGCATAAAGTAGTCCTTAAGGTTACACTTTCTGCGAAGCTTTTATCTTTCTTATACTGATAGATAATATTAATATACAAATATATACACATAGTGGCTACCATTGTATAACATGCTTGCACTGGCTGGTATTCAATTGCCCAAGTTCGCGACATCCTCGTAAGACGGCATGGATTCCTCGGTTCGTCACACGAATACACCCTCGAACCGACAGAGACTGTAACTTCACAAGACCACGTCCAACATGTTCTAAAGAGCTATCTGATACAGCAGAACCGCAATAAGAAAGGTTAAGACGACGCAGCTTGACGCAACCAACGGAAAGAATCTCCACAGATACGTCGCTCAAAGCACAGCAGAATGTCAAGTCCAGATCTTCTAAGTTTGAACAGCTTTGTGCAATTGACGACATGGCTTGGTCGGTCAGGAAAGTGCAGTCTGACAAGTTCAGGCGTGTTAACATCGGAAATTGGTTAATGGACCAGTAAGAGAACCCCTGATCAGTTATGCTGGTACATCTGGACAGATGCAGCGACTCCAATCTCGCGCTCGCAAATTGAGAGATATGATACATGGTGCGATCACTGAGATACTTGCAATAGTTGAGAGAGAGCCGTTTCAGATTTGGGCATCCAATTACTTGCACAGAAGTACCGTGCTCTTGCCATCCGAGTAGCCGAGTGACCACAGCGTCGGTAACTTTTCGGCAGTTTGACAGGTCAATGTCTTCGAGGAATTGCTTCATACTGTTGGTATGAGAAGAAATTCCAATAATTTCGGAACCAGATACAGCCCAGACAGACTTCATCTTAAAAGTGCGTATCTTAGCATATCCGATCCCATTTAATAAATATCTGAATCCACTATCGGTTAGATGGAAACAGTTCGATATGTCCACATGGCAAGGTCGAGTGCCAGCAAAACTAGTTATAGGTATAATAGTTTCGTCAGTGATGGAGGTGTTGTAAGGAGTTAAATCTAGGCTGTCGACAAGGTCTCCACAAGTGCCCAAAAGTTGCCTCCAATATAAGCAAACACGCTGCAGTTTCATTAGTGCAGGGAGCGGAAGGTATTTAAATATCGTTATTAAAATGGTGTCTGGGAACGGTCCCAGATTAAATAAGGAGCCTCGACGGCTGTTCTGGTGTGGCTTCAGAGGTTCAAATTGAAATTCAACGTCGTCGTATTGTGGGGAAAGTGGCCGGGAAATTTTGTAAGCTGTGGGACTGGTAGAGGTGTTGGTGCTAACTTTCCATGATTTGTTCAAGTCATAATCTCCAAACGGATTTTCCAACACTGGCGCAGCCGGCGGAGTAGGAGGTAGCTGTGCAGTCGTGAGAGAACGTGACGGATGACTCGCTTCCGGTATCTTTATAGCTGTAGGTTTCTCGAAAGTCTCTCTGGGTGTATTTGGTAAGGAAGCTTTTTGGACCGCAAGCCGGGTGTCAGCAGTCATCCTAATGTGTTCCTCTATTGCAGGATATCTATTACACAGCATACTCAGAGTCTCATCAGTTAAAACCAAGCACTCGAGCTGAGTAATGGATCTAACAGATGCAGTTCTCATAGAAGAAAGAGCAAGAAACGCCATTTCACCAAAGTAAGAACCTTTGCGGAGTCGCGCTTTGACAGTATTTGCCTTTTCATCTATCACCTCGGCCATACCGTCCAAGATAAAATATATTTCTTTTCCCGGGGTGTCCTGTTTAACGACGTATTCAAATGGTTCATAGAATATGGGCTCAATCGATAGGGCAATTTTGTGTATCATGTGATCGGGCAAAGCGTCGAATATCGGAATACTGGCCACTATATCATGAATTGGTGGTCCATCGTTGACCAGTTCCAGCTTTCGCTTCATTCCAGTGGAGGGAGCTATGTCGGTTTGTTTCTCGAGGACCGAAAGACGTTCCTGTGCTTCATTGCGGATGGCTTGATATATCTGCGGGTACAGAGGAAGCACAGCATTGAGAGCCTCGGATGTCAAGGATACTACCAGGCATTTGGTCAGGGCAACCACAGTAGCAGTGCGAGGTCTGCCAAAGAGTATGCCAATCTCTCCAAAAAAAGCCCCGGGACCTAATTCAGCAAAGACAGCTTCGCCGTCACGCGATGTGACACCCACCGAACCCTTTACCAGCCAATACATAGCTCTAGCCTCATCGCCCTGAGAGATTATTTCCTGGTGAGGAGAAATGAGAAACTGGTTGAGCTTGCTGGCAATTGACACGAAGAATTGATATGGCGCAGACCTGAATAGAGCAAACCCCCTGAGCAAGTCCAGAATATCTAGGGGAACACCATTTGCAGTCTCGACTTCTCCACTAAGCATTTCATCCTGAGGAGGCATCATTATTGGGAGAGTGTGTGCCTTCCCTCGATTGGTCAACAGCGTCGCCGTACTAAAAAAATAATCATGAGAGGAGAGAGAGGAACCAGAGTTCGATTTAATAACAGATTGCACTCAGATCGAAATTTTCAATCCATTCATTCACTCGCAGGGAGCTCCGGATTTTCGGCATAAAGTACGAAAGAACCCCGCGACCGGACTGGCTCGATCATTATAAAGCTGAAAGAGATCCACGGGGATTTACGATGTGTTGCTTTATATGCAGGGTGCAATCTTCAGCAAGCTGTTGCACGGCATGATACTTGATGGAGAAGTGCAAATGAAAGCTCGCAAAAATAGACTGACTTACGTTAGGACGTTCAAACGTAGCGGGAGATCTACGGCAGATCTTGAATCGCTGTGCGCCTAATCTGAGAAGTGGGAAGATTAGGTTATTTGAATCGTTCGATCCATCGAAATGTTGCCAGATATCTTGGTTTAGATCTGATTTAAAGCAATCTGCTTTTTTTTCCCTGACAAATCAACGACTGCCTGAAACTATACAATATCTGCTCTTTTGACAGGCTGTGCGTCCCATAGGCTGAACGCGCGTTCATTTACTGCACAACGGGCCGGGGTAGTAGAAGCACAGATACAGAAAGCTTTCGATTCGTAAGCAAATCTCCAATAAGCACATTTCTTAAGTCAATTGTACAGGCTGTGGTCAGCTTACAATCATCGGTGAGAACATTAAATCGATGTTGGGCGTTCCAGTTCAACTCATCCTAAAGTCTCCAAAGCAAGCATACCACACTAAAAGCTCCAACAAGACACGTCTTTCCTGCTAATCTTTTACAAGAGCGAGCAGAGCGAGCAGTACCAGCGGCATAGGACGGCCAACAACAGGTTGCTATTCACGTGCTCTGATGTCTTGACGACACCAAGGCGGTCAATGCGCTGTGTGCTTCAGTGTTCTTTTCTATATTTCCAACATCTTTTGGAATGCTCCAATATTTCAGGGGTGCATATGCGGAAGTTGAAAGGGGTTGGATCGTCTTCTGAGCCAATTTATGCAGTCTGTCAAGAGCCTCGGGTGAAAAGAGAAACCGCATGAGAGATGAGGTGTAGTTGTATAACCTTCAATCTACCGCTTAGGGTAGGTTTTCTGCAAAGGAGAGCCAGCCCTCGCCGGGAGGGGCCGCCGGAGGCAGGAGGAGGTATCGCTTATGGTGATCAAAATCCATTAAAAAAACGGCTACAAAGCTATGTCCTTAAAACTACTCTTACAAAATAATATATGCTATCCCCCTAGATTCTGTTCTCTCTTATACCGTTTTGAGACTTACTTATTTTCCACTCATTAACCCTTCTTGAACGAGAACGACAAACCTCGCTTTTTCTCCTTCTTCACCGATGCCTCCGACACTGACTTATGCCTAGTTGCAACTGGAGTGGAAACGCTAGTCCCCGTGGTCGCAGCAGTGTTGACAGCAGTCAGAGGTGCAGACGCGGTCTTGCCTGCAGAGCTGTTGCTAATAGAGTTGCTCATAGGCACAGTGCCATTGTGAATGTCACCGATATCATCCTTGGTACGCTGCTTGCGCAAAGAAAGAGGGTCCTTAGGGAGACCAACCGACACTGAGAAGGAATTGGTCTTGGAAAGATCCAGCTCGCTATCTTCGTCGATCTTGGGGGTAGGGGTAGGGTGCGACAATGGTGAACCCGAATGCTGAGAAAAATCACTGGTGGAGACCGGAATGTCATTTGTGAACAGATTCTCCTTCTCCATCTGGGCTTGGGAAACCTCCTGATAGAAAAGTACATATGCAGTGGCCATCCCCTTGTTGTCGCCGAAAAAGTTAAACACGTAGTTCTGGTCAACAGCCTCGACCATTTCGTCATCGAACAGCAACCAGCCAGCATGCTCAGTCTTGATTACGCTTACGTAGTGTCCGTGGTAAGGACCACCTCCAATGTGAACAACAACTGCACACAGCTCGTAAAGCTTGTCCGGATCCTCTGCATCAAATGTGGTGTTGAACAGTCTAAAATGCTTGGGGTAGAGCACGCGGTGGAAGAGCTTGACGTTCCGCTGCATGTCTTCAGTGAACTTGAATCGTTTCAAATGCAATGCTAGAATCTTGGGCAGCTTTTTCACCTTCATTCGCTTTTCTGCTTCCTGCAGACCACCGCACTTGTCGCAGTGGAACTTGTTACGCTCGCAGAGCATTTCAGAGGCCGAAAACTGTCGCAGGCACGCAGTTACTGAGCTGTTGCGTTCCAAATCGATTGAGAGATCCAAAAACTGCTCGTCGCGGCGTGACACGTTTTCGCATGTCAGGCACTTGGTTTCCGATGTGAGCAGCCCTTCGAATAAATCATGCACCCAACGTCCGTTGGAGGAAGACGATGTTGTCGTCAAGTCGCTCGAAGAGCCACCTGAGCTTGCAGCCCCGCCGCCATTCCTGTTCAAGTAGCGGTCGACGTGCTCAATGACTTCGTTGAGAAGGAAATTGAAAAACTCGTGCGCGTCCTGGTGCATAGACGATCTGAAAAGCTCGTTCTCCCTTTTCAGCACCTCGATGATCTTGGCTGGCGATGCCACGCCTATCCTTGACGAGTTCTCAGACACACTCTCAAACATGTCCTTGAGTGTGGTAAATAGCGACTCTTCCATGGCATACTCTTTTGCCATCGACAGATCCATGTTGATAATGGGCCCGTTGACCAAAGCAGCACGTTTTCGAGCTTCTGGAGTGGCAAAAGGGTCGTCGGTGAATCCTACCACAGGGATATTCTGGCCGGGGAACCGCAGACCCAATGACAGACCCTTCAGACCCTCGTGTGGCACAGTCTTGGGAATCATGGGGTCCAGTGGGTTGCCCAGAGCGTTCATTCCGTCTGGAGAGAAGGACGCCTGGGACGCAGCCAGGGATGAGCTGAGAGACGGATTGCTCACCGAGTCTTTGCGGTCGTCGCTCGACCCGTTCGAGTCCTTGTGGCGGCCAAAGATCGATTTCTTCCGGCCAATGTTCTTTTCCGAGCCGTTTGCTCCGTTCAGAGCGTCGCGGTTGACCACCACTTCAGGAGTCCCACTCGAAGTGGAGATGGTCGCATTAGGGTCTATGGTGAAAGGGTGGGGTTTTGACCCGTGGACAGAGGTCCTTCGGGGTCTGGTCCTGGCTTCGACGGCAGCATCAACCGAATTGTAAGGGAAGGCTAGGATGTGCTCTCTAAACGGTTTGGAGTAGTAGAGACACTGTAGGATAGAGTTACAATAGCATGTATTGCCAAAGTTCTCCATGCCAAAGATCTTGGCTGATCCATCTTTTAGGTTGTCAAACTCGGATGAGTCTGCTGACACAGGAGCAGGAGGGGCATCCACAGTCATCTTCTGTATGGATGCGTGTGTGTAGAAATAGTTCAAGAAATGTTTCACAAAAGTTTCAAGAGCTGTTCAAGAAATGAAGAGAGAAGTCAAAAAGAAAGGCAAAACTTTTTCAACTTGTGTACTTTTTTATGCACTTTGCTGGAGTGTTCCTCAAGCGTGTGTGTTCGTATGTCACGAGGCACAACCTGGTGTGTGTGTGGCAAGTTTTCGATATCTTCAATCGACTTCAATACGCTTTTTCTCCAGTGTGACAGTCGCTGTCTTAACTTCTTCTGGTCTCTGATCTTGGTACAAAATAGCAGAAGCAAAAACGATATTCAACACAGTAAACCAAAAAGAAATAAAAAAAAACAAGAAAACTGCTAGGTTATCCCCAACTGATTTCTCACTCGTCTTCTTGTTGCAAAGAAATATAGCTGCTAAAGTTCGAAGGGTTTCCTTTTTAAAAGCTCCAAGGCTAAGTTGGCTAAAGTGTTTAACAGCCACCGTTGGGTTGCAGCGGGTAACTTGACGTATTTAGACTATATAGTGTGCCGCGAAATGTAGGATGATAACTGGCAGAGCCTCAACTCAACCCTTATCGAACAATACCCAAATATAAATGTAGGCGCAAATCAAACAAACCGCACACGTAGAAGCCCCCGCCACAAGTACAACCTCCTGTTTTGCTAGTATCAAGAAAGACAACGAATCCCCAATGGCAGTAGACCTGTAAACCCCTCATAAATAAATATGGATTATATATGGCCCGACGGATGCAACACTTAGGTTAGGTTAGGCTGTGTAGTCTGATGTAATTCAACAGAGAGGGGAAGATGCAGAGATCGCCGGCTTAAGGCGTGGGGAAGTCTGAGGGGTTTCGCGGGGGGTTCGTATAGGGGTTGGGGCTGCGTTAACTCCAGCGTTAGTTAACTCCATGGGGCTCTTGCAAAACCAACATTAACTACCTACGATTTAACTACGATAGTAAATAAATGAAATAAAATACATGCTGGTTAAGGCTGCCTCCGGCGGCCCCTCCCGGGGAGGGCTGGTTCTGCTTCGCAGAAATCTCAATTCACCTGCTAGGGATAGATAGCGTGAAACAGACTATTGCAAGCCAAAACGCCAGATACTCCCTCAGCTAGGAACCTATCTTTCATATCAGAGGAAACTATGTCTTTGATGTGGCTGTTCTACATTCACAGTATATTGCATCCTCGGCCAATTTGCCCACTGACACAGTTGAAAGCATAAACTGAGAAAGAATCGGGCCATGTCTATACCATTCGCAGGGCAAAAAGAATACTTTATGCACAGAGTCAGGTCCATAAGACAGTCGCTGCTGCACCTCATCTAAAGACTCCCATACGCCCTCACCGTGTCAAATTGAAGAGAATCGGGCTGTTGACGGGCCGAAATAACCCCCATGCAGTATAGTAACCCCAGGTTGGTAAACCCGCAAGAGGAACGTAATACTCCACTATAAGACCATATTGTGGCTTGTTCAAATAAAATGTACAGGCACATGGAACTCCATGTAGACTCCTATGCATATCTACAGCACCAATTGCAGACAAAGTCAAAGTCGTCATTTCAAAATGCTTAGACCTCTCAGGGCCAAGGTGGGCCCAAAACACGCCCAGTCAGTACAAAAAGAGGTGAATAACACACAGCAAACCAGTGACCCGTGAAGATGTCATTGTATATGCAGTAGTCTAGCTGTCTCTTGAAGCCAACGTTCCAGTTCATCTCATCCATGCTTTCTGGGAAAGAATTTCAGCTCGTTGCCCTTCCCGTATATTCCATAACGGACCCTTTTTTGGAATCATTTTGTACGTTATTGATCATATATCAGCCGAATTAATCGTCTCCTAGTGCCGTATACTGCGGTCTCTGAGACTCTCCGTCTAAATTCAACAGCGGAATGCCTCGCCGACTTAGTATCGGTTCCAGTGCCCAGGTGTAGAGGTAGTAAAGAACTACTGCAGAGAAGCCAATGAGAAACAGTGTCTGGTTAGAAAGAGGTCTACGACATAGGTTTCGTAAGTGACCACACTGGTCTGCACGCACAATTAGGAGGTTTATTATTATATTCATGTTGGTTTCATAGATGACCTTTAGCCTAGAGTGATTTAGAGTATATATGGCGATTCTAAATGGCAGGAGGGTAAGTTGGTATAGCTCTATGCGGTGGACGCAGAGAGTGGGGCTGGTGTGTTGCGGAAACCTTCTAGGGCGGGCCACTGATGGAGGTACAGTATTGACGGTAACTAAGCACACAATTGAAACGAGCAACTGTGGAGCAAAAGCCATTGCTGAATTCTGCGAAGCAGAACCAGCCTCCACGGAGTGGCCTCGCCGGAGGCGTGCTTCACTTGCACGGCTGAAAAGCAGAGAAGATAAAGGTTATTCGGTATTACTGCATCTGGGTTCTAAGTGAGCGAAAACTGAAGATTAGACTTCACATAAGTGGGTGTCTAATTGGACGTGGTGGCTACTGAATTAGGATGGAGCACGGCAAGCGCGATCCGACGCTCGAATAGCGTTCGGATCGAGAAAAGTGTAATCGAAACAAGGTTACACGACGAATGAATGTTCTCGATGTCAAGCTTGGCTCATCACAGCGTGTGTCATGGCAAAACTCGTGAATCCCGCATTAGCGGGACCAAGCCTCCCCGGTAGGGGCCGCCGGAGGCATGTCAACGCTGCCTCCGGCGGCCCCTACCGGGGAGGCTTGGTTCTGCTTCGCAGAAATCGATCACGACCGTTCAGAAGTTCTTCCATCGTTTAAGCATACTGGGTATATTGCATGGTGATGGCACCGGATGCAGAAATATATCTGGGCGATCAGTAAAGACGCGGTTAGCGGCACAACACGAGGTAGCAGGAATGAGTATGGAAGGGGTTGTGGAATCACGCGTAGAATCGTAGAATCGTGGTGTGGTGGAAGCGTTCAACCTCGCACTGCGGTCAGCTCGGGGTCAAAGCTAGGGGGCCTCAGACCGAAGAGGTGCTAATGTTATAGCGTTACGGACTGTGTATGACATCACTCTTAAATATGTCACTCTCGCTGTGTTTGCGTCACAAATTAGGTAACCCTCACCTAATAAACACACGCATAAACGTGCCCTCGCCAAGTAGCGCGCGTGCATATACGCGTCTTAGTCATATTATTACCCACCAGTCACTACTGTGGTTTGGGCGTTACCCCAAGGGGGCATCGTATTTGCAAAACTAACCCTGCAAAAGAGTCCTATTCTTAGCATTCAACACCAAAGTGGATGCAGTTGCCAAGACGTTGAATAGTAAACTTACTCCCGCTCTCAACTCAACTTGTCATTCGCAGGACCTTTTCTCTTTGTGTAATTCCTTTTTAAAGCTAGCTCCGGGCTATTTCATTCTTTTGCGTTCAAGAGTCTACTCTTTGAGCCATTTGGACCTTATATAAACCCCCAAGCACTGCCCTGAGTAACTAAGTCCGGTTGGTTGGTTGCAGCAGCATCTCGTGCACACAACTTGTTCCTGCTTTTTTTTTTCTCTTTAATAAACTACCAACTACCATTGGGTTTTAAATAGAGAACAACAACAGGGCAGGACCGCGAAAAGAAAGGAACCTGAACTTCAGCTGGAAACAACTTGATCTGGAACGAGGGCTTGGAATAAAAATCGTCTGTCTTTTGCCTTCTGCTACGGTGTTTCCTCCCTCTTTGATCCACACCTGGAAGGAAGCTTTCTGTCGTTCCGATATCCGAAACTCAAGAACAGAGTGTTGTGTGTATACAGCCTCTGAACTCCCCTCCCCCCCCCCCATCGTTTATTAGCATTACGTTGCCATCACGTTGTTGAGCGAGCGAGAGAGAGAGAGTTTTGTTTGTTTGATTTTATTATTAAACTATTAACTCTCGGTTCGTTCCTCCTAACCCCTCCCCCCTTGACTGGTCCCGCTTTCGTATACAACAACTCTCATTGCGACCCACAATCCGATAGTTGCATGGCCCAAAAGGAAAGTTTTTATTCTTATTTTGTGGTGAAAAAGGTTGAAGTTTGAAATTTGACTTCGTTTCACGACTCGCGCGACAGTCTGCGAAAGAAACCAACTGAAAAAGAAACCCACACCCACCCTTTCGCACTTTCACTACTTTGCAAAATATGCAGACGTCTATCAGCAGCCCTCAGATCACTACGATCCATTTGGCTCCGGCGTCTCCTGACCCCAGCCACAACCACTATAGGTCGGCTTCCGGCAACTCTCTGATATCCGGACGAACTCCATCCCCATACTCGTTGCACAGTAATGAAACTACGCTGTATCAGCAACCGGGTTACGCTCAACAGCAGGGCAGTCATTCGTCGTACCAACAGTCGATGCCGCAGTATCCGCGCAGTCGGTCGGGATCCCCATCCCACAATATCCAGAACTTGCAAATGCCAGCACGGCCTTCGTCAGCAGCTCGCAGAATAGTGCGTCCTGCTTCGTCCCGGTCCTCTCTTTCAAGCAGCGGAGAATTCCACAGCGGTGGAGGTCAGTTACAGGGCCCAGCACAGCATGAATACTCGCACACGCGCCGCCCCAGTTCAGCATCTCTCTCGCTCAATGAGACGGCCACGCAGTTTGCGTCCGCATCCATGTTTGACCTCAAGCAGTCATATTTAACCCCGCACCTCGGCAACAACTCGTCGTCCCTAATGCCGCGAATCAAGACCATTGAACTCTACAGGAAAAACGCGAAAAAATCTAATGATCCCACCATCCAGTTCCAGTTTGCTCAGTACATGCTGCAGACCGCGCTTTTGTCCGGCACTTCATCGTCTAACAATCCAACCACTAATAGCACCAACATCAACAACATCCACCCTCACTCCACTACCTCTTCTGCATCCTCTTCGTCGACTCCCTCAGCCGACGCTAATTTGTCGCTCTTTGGACCGGAGTCCAACGGATCCTCCAAATCTTTGCCGCTCGACGGAGTCCCTGCGACTGGCCTGTCAACCTCCACCGCTTCCACCGCAACCACGAAGAAAAAATCTGGCCAGCCTGTTTCTGCGGCCGAGCAAGAACGCAAAATTAAAGCCGATTTGCTCAAAGAAGCTATCTCAAACCTGCGAAAACTGGCCGACAAAGGTTTCGCGGACGCACAGTACCTCCTGGGAGACGCATATGCGTCCGGTGCAGTCGGAAAACCCGATTACAAAGAATCATTTGCTCTTTTCCAGCTTGCTGCCAAACACGGCCACGCTGAAGCGGCTTACAGAGCTGCCCTCTGCCTCGAAGAAGGCTGGGGTACTTCTAAAGACATCCGTCGGGCCGTCCAGTTTTTACGCACAGCAGCTTCTAAAAACCAGCCAGGTGCCATGTTTCGACTGGGCATGGCCTGCTTCTACTCGAGACTCGGGTTCCCCAACACGTCCAAGGTCAAACAGGAGGGTATCAAATGGCTGACGCGTTCTGCCGAGGTCGCCAACGAGATTTACCCGCAGGGCCCCTATGAACTGGCCAAAATCTACGAAGAGGGCTACAAGGATATTGTTTTCAAAGATCTTCAGTACACTGTCCAGCTCTACGTTAAGTCTGCCGACCTCCACTACGCCCCAGCCGCCGCAAAACTGGGCAACGCGTACGAGTACGGGTCCCTGGGATGTCCCCAGGACGCTCCCTTGAGTATCCACTACTACACCATTGCTGCCATGGCAGGAGACCCACACTCGATGCTTGCCATGTGCGCATGGTACATGGTGGGAGCCGATCCTGTCCTGCCTCGCAACGAGGAGGAGGCGTACGAGTGGGCGCTTCGAGCTGCTCAGCGTGGTCTTGCGAAAGCCCAGTTTGCCGTAGGCTACTTTATGGAGAACGGAATCGGCTGCGAGCGCGACATCTTGGAATCCACCAAGTACTATCGCATGGCAGCGTCTCGGGGAGACGAAAGAGCTGCCGAAAGATTACAGAAGAACCGAGATGTGGTCAACGGCAGAACCAAGGCGCGTAAACCGGTCAAAGATGGCAAGGATTGTGTCATCTGCTAATTAATCAATGGTAGGCAGTCAAGACAAACTTAGAGAGACTGCTACTGCTCCAAGCTTCACACTCACTCACGCACTCACGCACTCACGCACATTGTATAATGAGTGGAAACAACCTGTTTCCATTTTTATATCTAGAATAAATAACAAAACTATGGAGAACATAACACTAGTTCAACATGCCTTCGGCGACCCCTCCCGGGGAGGGTTGTTTCTGCTTCGCAGAGAGCGTACTTCTTTGGAAATTTGCAATACAATCTTCTACTAAATAGCACATAAAAGGGCTGAAGCGCCTTCTTACAAATACCATCTTTGCACGTATCAAACCCTCACTGGTAGCCAAGTACTCTTGTTACAGATATCCAGCATTACACTGAAAAGCAGCCCACTCAGTTTTAGTTGCCTCGCAAGAATAATGACATACAGAAATCAAGGATTAGAATAGTAAATACATTACGAACCTGTGAGCAGTATTCACTCTTCACAGGATAAGCACAGAATCATGCTGTTCGAAAAATCAAAAATTGTTGGATATCGTCACGTCGTAAGCTAAAAGTACATAAAAAGAATAAAAATAAAAATAAGGGCTGCCTCAGAGCATTTCTCAGATATCACGGAACAAATCTCCGCGCCCTCAAACGGCCACGAGAGTCTCCGCGAACTCCAGTGCTCCCCGGTAGCGGCCTGGTGAACGTCACCCTATGAGTACAGGTTACGCACTCCAAACGCCGTCTCGACTTCCAGCTCTCCCGGCTCTCTCCACAGTTCGTCTTCGTAGCTGTAGAGAGACACGGGGACGCGGGAAGAAGTGAAAGGTAATCGGGCATTGATGATTTCTTCCAGTGCGATCTTTTGCTCGTTTTCGTTGGCAAGTGCGTGTCCGTTGTCGAGACCGTCGTGGGGCCATCCTGCTTCGAGGACGACCACAGGTCGACTGCTAGTGCTGCTGGTGGAGCTGTCCTCGTCACTAGGTTCGTCGCTGGGCGTGAATGCAGTGTGGGCAGAGCCGATAAAGGCGTCGGAGCACAACTGGTGTGCGTATTTGACATCTCGAAGCAAGGTCTGTCCAGCATCCTCAGCCTCTGCTGCTGTGTTGAAAAACGGTTCGACCACTAAGCTGATGACATCTACGGCCTCGCACAGGTCGTTGTCCTCAATGTCGCTAAAGAAATCGTGGTCTCCCAGGTTCAGCTGGCTCTCGTACTGCTGGTACAGTTTGTATTCTTTGAGCGATGCAGCGTTGTATCTGGTCGGTGAAATCCACGACTGGACGGGCTCTGCAGTGGTAATAAGGCCCGTAAAGTCCGGGCGGTCGCGCGTCACGCTCCGAACGTATCTCAGCATCTTCACCAACTGCGCTCGGGTATACGACTCGTCGAACACACCCTGGGAGCCCACTACCAGCATCCCTATACGGTCCCAGTGGTCCCACCGGTTGACGTCAGCCAGCTGACTGTCCAGCGATATAATAAGCTGTTTCAGATGCTGCAAACTTTCTTGCTCGCTACGACTGTCGCTTACTGAGACGTGCTGTGGCCTTGTCTCCTCCTCTACATGAGGCTGCAAACCCAAAATAATGTTGAGGTCAGTGCTTTCGACGGCCTGCAGGACCCGACAGTCAAGCGAGTAGAGCCTGACGGATGCTATCCCGTTCTCTTCAATGCTCTGAAGGTCTCCAGCAATAGAGGCTACGGGTTTGCACGCTCCTGTCTTGGTGTACGGAGTGTACGAGACGGCCCAAGGCAGGGGCATACCGGTGCGAATATGCTCGGTAGGAATATCAGAAATATCCAGAATAGAGTAATCTTTAGCACGCGGGGCTCCAACTGCCACCAAATGGTCCCTTGTTGCACTTTTCGTCACGAGAAACAGCAACAGCAAAATCAGTGCCAGTATGTAAAATCTGCTCCTCTGCAGTCTCACAGGCAAATTTGACCGTTTCTTGTCAAATGACGGGCCAGGAGAAGAATCCCGGAAGAGTATAGTCATGATGAGCTGTGTGTGAGATTTTTTTGCAGCGCACAAAAAAAAGACGGCTTGTTGGTTAGCTGGTTCTTCTGCTATCTCCTCCTCTTCTTTTATATAGGACCGTACTAATTGGTTGTCATTCTTTTAAAGTCCTGTTGCCCCTGAGAGAATGGATCTAC
This sequence comes from Spencermartinsiella europaea, assembly GCA_030579595.1. Classification (NCBI taxonomy): domain Eukaryota; kingdom Fungi; phylum Ascomycota; class Dipodascomycetes; order Dipodascales; family Trichomonascaceae; genus Spencermartinsiella; species Spencermartinsiella europaea. The sequence continues at coordinate 122,170 of JAKTRG010000007.1, forward strand.
CAGACAGACTTCAGGTTTGGGTGCATAAACCGGCCTGTTTGGGCCATAATTACTACTAAACGAGCCTGACATCACCCACTGCTGTGCAGCCCGATTTGGGGGTGCAATGCACCTAGGGGTGCGTGAAATTGGTCTGATCACAACGGCGATCTGCCTGTTGGCTCTCCTTTGATATATTGATAAAAGGGGGTCAACTCTCGTGCTCCTGGAGAGTCGAAAGGCTCGCTTCCAGCGGAGGCTCTACCCGGGGAGGTGTTGTACCACTTCGCGGGAGTTGTTTAGGGTATCAATTGCTATGGTAGGTGGTTGGTGTGGTTACAACAAGTTAAGTCAAATTGTTCTGAGCTTCTTTCTGACTATAAACATCAAGTTGTGGACGAAGAACATAAGTAGTTTGGGCTCCATGCTCTCATTGGACAAAGCTGCAGCTTCTGCCGGTCTCTCGCAGCCTCTAGTAGCCTCTCCTCTGCCACATCCTCTGCTCCTGCAGCATCTTTATACACGGTGTTCTTAGAATTCGAGGATGGAGATCAGAGCGTGTAATATGCCAGCTTCAGCCGTAGACTATTATCGGCATAGACAATTCCTGCTTTGTAGGAGCTGTGGATCACTTAATGCTGCTGGGGCCAGCCCCAGACCCCGTAGCTCTGCAGAGTGGTCGCGCCAAAGGTGAGCTTCATTCGAGCTGCTGGGGCCAGATCCAGACCCCGTCGCTCTAAGATTGGCTAGTCGGTCGTAGCACAACACTCTGGTGAATGAAAGGATATTTGGTGTTAAGGTGGCACTTTTTCAAGTTGTAAGGTCCAAATAGAGGACATGCGACACCTATCTGGTGGTGGAATTTTTTACCTGGTACTTAGTGGAGTTTTTCCACCAGTGCTTCATGAATGCGGGTGTTGCATAACAATTGGTTTTAGCATCAAAGCATGGATTTACTATCTAGTTCTACTGCCCAACACACTAGCTGAAACAACACGCATAGTAGAGATTTTGCAATTCTCAAATCAATTAATTCGCAGGTTCTGTTGAGCTCTTTTGGTTTACTCATCTGCTACTTAATGGCAACATCAATTTAACTGGTGTGGAGTATAACTGTTTTAATTAGTAGGCACACGTGACCGATCGGAGTCCAACTTTCGGCAGCAGAGAGTTTTGTCAGTGTATAAGTTATAACAGTTTAGATTATAATATCCTGCTATGTACGAGGTTCCTTTAAGGTGTGCTGGTACGCTCACTCTGCGCACTGTTTCTTTGCTGTTCAGCTTTCTGCGAAGCAGAACAAATCTCCACAGAGTGGCCGCGCCGGAGGCGAACTCCGCATGTATCTTACATACTAATGGTATCAATTAATTGGCTTTATTCTTTTTTTTTCATCACGACGAAGTCTGACCGCCAGCCTCAAGTCCTCCTGAAGACTTCATGCCCAAAACAGCGCACGCACGAGGTGTCATCGTGCCGGAGTTGATGGATGAACCGCGGCTGATGGCAGTCTTGTGGACGAATTCAGGCTGGATGGTGATGGAGTGGATCCCATGGCCATGCAAACAGGTTCTGATCTTGTTGGCAAGGGTCATGAAATCCTCTTCGTCAAGTGACACAGAGACGTGAAGCGTTGAAATGTAAAAGTCCTCACTCAGCAACCAGATGTGCAGGTCATGGATGTCTTCAACGCCCGGGAGTGATGCCAGGTCCTCCTTAACCTCATCGGCATTCACACTTGTAGGCACGCCCTGAAGCAAGATGCTCGATGCACGCCTGCACAAGGGCATGGCCGACGAAAAGATAATCGCAGTGATGACCAGCGAGATGACCGGGTCCATGTAGAATTTCCAAGAGTAGTCCGTCTGCCAGATAAATAAAGCCGTGGCAATGACTCCCACGTTTCCCAGGGCGTCTCCCAGGACATGCAAAAACACTCCCTCCATGTTCATAGACTTGCGGTGGCCTGTAGGCCCGGATTTGGCCTGGGCGTGGTAGTGTTCAACATGGGTCTCGCTGAGAACCGAAGTGGCTCTTGGTCGACCATGGTCATGACTGTGTGAGTGGCCGTCAGGCGACGAAGAGGACTCACCTGCTGCGTACGAAGCCGACTCGGGGCCCGACAGAAGCCGCGTTCGCTCGTCGATGCGAGACAGGGCGTTCTCAGGCAGAGCTTCGCTCAGAGTGGGCTCCTGCTGCGAGTCTCGGCTCCCGGCGTTCTGACGGTCAGCGTCAATGCGCCCGATAGCGGCTGCTGTGGCTTCTCGGATCCGCGCGTGATCGTTTTCTTCATCTTCGATCTCGCCACCGTGGCTGTGTCCGTCGTCGCCCCCGTGCGAGTGCGAGTGGCCGTGCTCGTGGAATAGCAGCATCCCCACAATGTTCGACACTAACCCGGCGCAGCCGACTACGAGAATCAGCTTAGGGTTGGTGATGACAGGAGGGTCCACAAACCGTTGGATGGCCTCGAGGAAGATGGATAAACAAAGAGCCACCAAAAACACCCCGTTGATGAGCGCGCCGAGGATTTCAGCCCTCTGCCACCCGTAGGTGTACTTAGAGTCGACACCGCGAGACTTGGCAACTTTGACTGCCCACCATGCTACGATAAGCGAAAAGATGTCATTTAGCTGGTTAGCAAAATATACACACAGGGGTTGAAGCTCGCCCTCCGGCGTGGCTCCTCCCGTAGAGGGGTTGTTCTTAACAGGTAGCTATAAAAACTGCTTCGCAGTTTACTAAACCTCCAAGTTTTGCTCTCTTTAAACTTACCATGTGAAATGAATCTGCCACTAGAGCCAACGAGTGTACAGCATACCCAATAGTTATCTCAATGAAGAAAAACACAGTATCTATAACCAGGAGGGTGACAATCCTGGCTTCCTTCCCATTCATGTTGGGTTACTGTATATCTCTAGCAATCCCAGCTGCTTTTTAATTGTTCGCAAGAAAAGAAGACTTCTTTCAACAGTCCTTCGTATTCTCTACTATTTCAAAAGAGAGAAATGTGTATCTAACTGCTGCAAACAAATTTTTTTGTTTTGTTTTGCCTTGGGCCTCGGAAAGTACCTTGATGGTTCCTTTCTCCTATCTTTGTTATTTGTTGTTCACACCGAATTTATGCGATCCTCTCTCAAATACCACAAGAGAAGCCTAGCGATCGGTCGCAGTTCACCTGTGCAGATAACGGCCTGAAAAACCCTCTAAATAGTTTACACAAGTTGCTATTAGTCGTGTGATAACGTTATTTTTCAAGTGTTGTTTAGACTAAAGTCCTCTGTAAAATACAGTATATACAGTGTGCGTGTATTTTTTCGCCGCAGTATACGACGATGACGAGACCGCCCACACCATCACCTGTTTGAACATCCGTGCCTTCCGAGTGATCTAATATGGATGTCGTCGAGTCACGTGAATCTAGGGAGCTGGGAAATCTGCGCAATGCCTCCGGCGGCCCCTCCCGGGGAGGGTTGGTTCTGCTTCGCAGAAAATATCTGTCCCATGTTACACTACTACAATGGAATGAAGGTTGTATACCACAAGACTCAGGTCCAGCAGTTGGTCTGCTGGCGGCCTGCGGTCACTTCTCCGATCAAAAGGTGTTTCTGTAAAGCAGAACCAACCGTCCGGGTAAGCTCTGCAGAGCGTGGGCCAGCCGTGCACACAGCGTTGAAACCTGGGGCATGCTTTAAACTCCGCGGTATAACTTGGGATGGTGTGTAATATGAGATTAGGCTCAGAAGTTTATGGATTGGTTTACTATATAAATGTAAAGCTTTCTATCAAGAGTGAACATTCTGCTCAAGAGTCAAAATTCTCAGATTTGCTTCGCAATCCACAGATCGGTTTGTTGTGCAAATAAGGGTCTCCTGTGAGAGTGAATATTTCTCCGAGTCTGTTTGTCAGTCCAACCCAAGAAAACAACTCAACCCGCTAAGCTTGTCCAAAGTTTCACTTCCACGCTCTATCTCAGTGAATTCTGGATAGATTTTCCCCAGAGAAAACACAGTTGGGTGAGTACTTCAAGTCTCCTTTGAAATTTGCCGTGGACTTGCTTACGCTTCTCGACTCTCTATCTCAGTGAATGCTAGATAGAGTCGCACAAGAGTATACACTGTTGTGTGAGTAATCTCCTTTGCAGCTCATCCTGATATTTCCGCGAAGCAGAACCACGCCTCCCCGGAGGCAGCTGGACGCTGCTCGCACACACCAGAGCAGACACTCGTAAGACGTGTGCCTGCCATGCAAGATCACCGAGGAGAAATCGAGGTCCGTAAGATCCTCAAAGCGCCTCTCGACTATGGCCCCTATTACAACGGACCTATGCTCTCCCGCAAATATATGCAGTTCTTCTGCGATGAAATCAAGTTCCTCCCTCTTGGTTATACGTACCGTGGCCAGGTATGGGTCTCGATTGTAACCGGGGAACCTGGGTTTATAACTCCTCTGGCTAGTAATATACTGAGCGTGTTCCCTGGCAACATTTCCCACGACAACCCTCTATATCTAGCTATGGGTTCAGACGAGCCTGTCATCCCATTGGCAGCAGTGGGCCTGATCCTGACGAACCGTCGCAGGAACAAACTCTATGGATATACAAAGGAGAACGCCCGCAATCTTAGTGAGGATCAAAGCAAGTTGCAGTTTTGTTTTATCGTGTCGGATATGCTGGGCAATTGTCCAAAGTACATCACTCGCAGAGATCTAAAACTGTGTCTCAGCGGAGGACCCAAAATGATCTCCAGCCGTTCCACGGGGACCTTGGACGACCAGAGCGTTCGACTCATACAGGCTGCCGACATGCTCTACATAGGCAGTATCTTTGAAGATCAAATGGACGTTAACCACCGGGGTGGACGTCCTGGATTTGCGCGAGTAACTAAAGACCGCACCCGTATAGTTTACCCAGAGTATTCAGGCAACAGGCTGTATCAAACTCTTGGAAACATTTACGCAGATGGCAGGGTTGGGATGTGCATTCCTGACTTTGGGTCAGGAGACGTGGTCCAGCTGACAGGAACTGCTCAGATATTTACTGGGGCCGAGGCGAAAGAGATCATGCCCAAGGCAAGCATCGTGGTGGTGGTGACTATAGCTGAAAGTCTCTACATCAGCCAAGGGCTTGGGCTGCAGGGTCCGGTGCTGGACTATTCCCCGTACGATCCTCCAGTGTATTTTCTCGCTGAAGAAGAGGAGCGAAAAGACAAACAAGGCGGTCATCTAAGTCGTGACGACTCCGTCTCTGCCGATGTGACTGCGGTCAAAACTGAAAAACTCACGCCAAATTTTGCTAGGACGACATTTGAACTGGATATGCCCATATCGTGGAAGCCCGGTCAATACGCCGTGTTTGACTTTTCCCGCGACCTCGATATGGGTTACATGCACATGAATGATGGAGACCCAGCCTCACTCAACGACGACTATATCAGGACATTTACGATTGCCTCGTCCACACAATTTCAAATCGTGACCAAGAAGGAGGGGTCTGTAACCACAACCCTCAGGCTGACAAACGGCGTCGAGGGTACCGTGAAAGCTATAGGAGGGGAGTTTGTGCTCCCGCAAAAAGGTTCTGTTGCATTTGTGGCAGGTGGCGTGGGTATTACACCATTGCTGGCCAGTCTCCCTGCCTCCAATGTCACTCTGTTTTGGTCTTTACGCAGTGAAGACGCTGATATTCTCAAGTACTACGATTTCAGTACGTTGCACGAGTGCCACATATTTATCACCGGCGAGGTCCACGTGCCTCCGGCGGCCCCTCCCGGGGAGGGTTGGTTCTGCTTCGCAGAAAGTGACACGCGTGCTCGCAACACTCATATTTATCACCGTCGCTTTCAGCAAAGCGACTTTGAGAACTGCAGTCATATAGATGCCTGGTACGTATGCTCGTCGCCCGTAGTCAAAGGCTTGGTGTCCAACATTGTTGAGAAGCTGTACAGCAAACCTGTTATCTCTGAAGAGTTTAATTTCTAGGTACTAAGTGTCGCTATCCGGTCTCTATTATTCATATTTGCAGAAGTTCATATAAATCAGAATATTATTATTATATCAGCTGGAGTTCACTAAATGGACTATCACTAGATTGAATGTCAACAGATGGAATAGCACTGGATATAGCACTGGATATAACATCACTAGACAGGTTGTCACTAGATCGATTTGTACCAGATGGGTTTTCACCAGCTGGAGTTTCACTGTTGAAGTCTTACTAAAATCTTATTACCATGGAGTTTCCCAGCTGGAGTCATTCACCAACTTTCCGCGAAGCAGAGCTACACCTCCCCGGTAGGGACCGTCGGAGGCAGGTGGGCATCGGCCGGGGGTATCACTAGATATAGTCCGTCTAGCGTGGATAAATTCATCTTGTACCAGCTCCTCCTCCAATTGTCAGGTTGAAGATTCACTGATCTCTCGATGTACCCCAATCTTATCACGATCGGCACAGTTTAATTTACGCAACGTCCATAGATACCTAATTGGAAATATGCAGGTGTGCGGCGCGGATCTGCACAGGTGTTCCTAATGCAAATGGCAGCAGCGGTGAGGAACAGGCGGCGGGAAAGGATTGGCAAGGGGACAAAACCAGATAGAGAGGGGAGAAAGAGAGAAAAATGTGAGAGTAAGGGTCTGTCAGAGGAGACAGTAGAGTATGTATTTGTGTAAATAATAACCTTGATAAATAATTAGAGTAAAGTAACATCTACTAGAGATTGTCGTAGGTAAATAAATCAAGTGCTACCAGCAGGTCCAACACCGCAGGAGTTCCGTGAGTATTTTGAGGATGATATCTATAGCAATTACAATGTATATGTTTTTCCGCCTTCTTCTTCAGACTCTGACTGTTTCAAATAACTTTTCCCTTTTGCTTATTCTATAGACTAACGAGTGTAGTAGCAACTCTCTCTCTCTCTCTCTTTACGCGTTATATATGTCATTACAGCTCTCTTCTTTATATCATCATTAAATACAAGATTCATCACTTGCACATTACAGCCCTAATGGCTGACGTTTACGTCGAGGACTGGCCGTCTTACCACCCCTCTTTTTACCCACTCGTAAATGCTGCTGGTGGTGATGCGTGACTGATATGTCAGTAGCTCCAGGAAAACTATCCGGATACAATCGTCTCCTGGCGTCTTCCAGCTTCCTCCACCTTGCACGCATATCTTGTAGTATACAATTGACTTTATCAGCAGTCTTTTTCCATTCATCGTCCTGGTCGAGCCGGTACGAGCTCAAAAGATCCATGTACTGCTGGGCGGGTCCCAAATCCACTGTAAGATCTGACCCGGGCGAAGACCTTGAAGCCGGGCTTTGTGAGCCTGAGTTTGAAGTCTCCGAGCCTCCTAAAGTGGAGTCCGGGTCTTTATATTTAAGGACTATATGCTTTGATGGTTTTGACATTGCCAACGTACGGCAGAGGAGTATTTGTGATTTTGTACGTTTCTCTTTGTGCTGTTTGTTTTTTTGCGACAGACTTGAGGCGACAGAAGTAAAGGTAAAGTAGTTGTGTGTGTCTGGTTTGCTTCAAGTAAAATATATATAAAAAAAAACCCCACAATGTAGGGGTGTGCTAAGCTAACAGTTGTTCAGAGACAAGATGTTTATCTCCGGGCTGCTGCTGACCATTTAATCAGCTTGTCAATTTGAACAAATGCTCCAGCTCCTTTGACTTTCAGCTATGTCACTAAGAGAAGTTAAATAAGCTTCGATGCAAAATTGGATCACCATAAAACTGAGATGTGAGTTTTTACCAAGTTGGGGGGGAGAGCGGCTGACGCAGGGAGAGAAGCAGGACGAGTCTTCTCCCAGGGCCTCCGGCGGCCCCCCTCCCGGAGAGGGGTTGGTTCTGCTTCGCAGACGTCTTAATACTAAAGTGTTTTACTAAAATGAGAAAGAGAGCGTATGCTACGAGTCTCAGGTCTACTGATGACCGTTGAACCCGTTCTCCGATCCTCAGAACGCTTACTGCGAACGAGAACTTACCCTGCCCTGCTAGACGCATCCCGTAGTGTACCGCATTATACAACCACTCAATTTACCCGGCACAAGTATCTGGCGCACGGATGCATACGTACTATCCTGGCAGGGTGTGAGGCTCGGTTTGCCCCGGTTCGTGGGGCTTGGATCGGCTAAAATACACGACGATCGGGCCTGCCGGCATGCAGGTATCGACCAATTCACCCTTCGTATAGCCTACTGTTACATTTTACACCAACGCGAAAGGCATATAGTGTGTACTATAGCAGCGCTACGTAGACTAACTTCCCTTTTTGCAAAACAATTCTGTACGCTCTTTTTACCGGGAGAGAGACTCTGTGGTGAGGGACAATTGAGGCGCAGGAGGAGGGGAAGAAGAAGAATGATGATGACGGACTGTGTAGATTGGACTGTGTAGATTTATACGGACGCGAGGATCCTACGAAGCAGGACCAATCCGCCGGAGGCACGTCCACGTTACCGAGTGGAAGATGAACTTTTTTGTTGCGAACGAGCTAAGAGAGCCCATCGGAAGCCATATACCCCAGTCATATTATTGAACCCTATGCCCCCGCCTCTATAACACCCCACATTTCAACGCTCGTTTACCCTACTACTTACACCCCCTCTCTCTCCTCCCAACTAGGCGTCTGAAAAAGGTAGGAAGTCCCGCGAAAATCTCACTTAGAGACATTTTATACTGGAAATTCATTTACACTTCTTGTCTGTGGAGAACCTTCGCCTGTTTTCAACAGGATTTCTGACACAATATTCATTCCTACAATTCAACATAGTAAACTTTGACACTCTTGCATACTATATATATACTTTTAAGACACATATATATATACAATGGCCAAAAAAGCCAGCAGGAGATTGGTCTACGTGGTGTCGTCGAACTCGTCCAATGTAGGCCACTCTTTAGGTGTGAATTCTCTGGCAATAGATCCCACACCCACAGCAGACGGCAATAGCGGAGTTCTGTACTCTGCAGGACGAGATGGTCTTATCAATGGTTGGGGGCTCAGCAATATGAACCTGGACAGCAGCAAGGACGTCGTATCGTTGTCTTCGTATGTGCCGCCGCCTCAGCCTCCAGTATCGTCAGGCAAGGGAGAGTCTGAAACTACCTCAAGCGGCACTAAGGAGGAGTCATCGGAATCAAAGGAAGCCAAGGACGCTGAAATGAAGAAGAAGTACGGGACAACCAGCAACATCAACACTGCCCAGGTCCACACAAACTGGATTAATGACATTGTGCTGGTGAACAACTACAAGTCCGTGGCTTCATGCTCGTCCGACCTGATGGTCAAACTGTGGACGCCGCATACGCAGCAGCAGGTGGTCATTGGCCAGCATCTGGACTATGTGAAGTGCCTCGCCACGGTCTCTCCGTCGTCCAACTGGATTGTGAGTGGGGGACTTGACAGGCACATCAACGGGTGGGATATCGGCGAAAACAGAGGACAGACTTTTTCGATTGACGTTGGAGACAATGGCGCCAATCCTAAAGGGTCGATTTACGCCCTTGCTGTGAACAAGCAGGACAAGTCCTCATCGTCTGCTCCGTCCCATTCTCTTATAGCCGCAGGAGGACCTGAGTCGGTGGTCAAACTGTGGGATTCGCGAGACACTACAAACACCATTGCCCAGTTTGTGGGCCACACCGACAATATCCGGTCTATTCTCGTGTCTCAAGAGGGCGATTGGGTTCTCAGTGCCTCGTCCGACTCCACCATCAAGCTGTGGTCCATGACCGCATCGCGACTCTATCACACTTTTGACATGCATGACTCGGCCGTGTGGTCGTTGTTCTCCGGCCACCCGCAGCTGGATGTATTTTATTCCTCTGATAAATCGGGTATGATAGCCAAAACTGATCTCAGAGGCTGTACTTTAAAGCGCGACATGGACGACGCAGTGTGTGCGATCCTGTGCAACGAGCACGAGGGTGTTTCCAAGTTTGAAGTTGCCGGAGATTACCTGTGGACGGGTACTGCGAGCTCGCGAATCCACCGATGGCAGAATTTCGACACCACCCCGTACGCGTACGATGTGAGCACGACCAAGTCTCCCTCTCCCACCGATGATGGTTCGGGCCCTGACGGTTCACAGCCGCCAGGATCGCAAGTCAACAAGTTGTCGGCGCTCTTGCCCCAGAGCCAGTCATCGCCAGCTATCAATCTGACTGCTGCATCGGCCCCGGGTACGGCCCCTGCATCTCCTGTCTTGGGTCCTAAGCAGACCGATGGTACCGCCGCCACAACCACAGCCACGCCCCCAGACGTCTCCAAACGGTTCATCTCCACTCCCTTTGTGCGTCTTAATGGGTCACCTGCCTTGGACATGATCAGTCCGGCCGACTACAAGGGAGTCGAGGGTGACATCACCGTTACAGTCGGTGCCAAATACGAGAATCCAGTTGAGACAATTCAGGGAACCATTGGACTTATCAAGCACCGGCTTCTGACCAACAGACGGCACGTGCTGACCCTCGATACCTCGGGCGACATCAAAATGTGGGACCTGGTGCGAGGCGTCCCATTAAAGTCGTTTGACAGGGGCGTTTATGACATTGACGATCTCGCAGAGCAGCTCAGCAGCTTTGAGACTGTACCGAATTGGTGTCAGGTCTCTATTCGGACAGGAGAGCTCTACGTTTCTCTAGACGTCTCGTCGTGTTTTGATTCGGAAATATACACTGATACTTTAGAGGATGACCTTACTCAGATTATGCCCGTGAAAGATTTCCGGCCAGATCACAGAATTAATATTGGGAAGTGGGTTGTTCGAAATCTGCTAGCGAACTTTTTGGATGCCGAACTAGCCAAGGAGCAGAAGCGGCGCGAGGCGCTGGGTGCGTCTCCAGAGCTTTCGCCTGTCAACGGGACTGCTACTTCCGGTGCTCTTAAAAACCCCTTTGAGGATGAATCTATGATAGAGACTGTCAAGGTGCCTGTTCCAGTTGCAGCGCCTGCTGCTCCGGAGCCTGAAAAGAAAGAGCAGTCGGGTAGTAAGTTTATGGGCAAGCTACGTTTTGGCAAATCCAAGAAGGACAAAGAAAAGGACAAAGATACAAAGGCTTCGGCCAATGGTGGAGGTTCAAAGAACGCAGCTGCTCCTGAGCCTGCACCAGCGCCAGTTCGCCCAGCAGGGCCTCCTGAGCCTCAAGATGCCAATGTCAAGGAGATGATAGAGCGTCTGCGTAAGAAGAGTGATCCTCTCAAGTTCACTCTCCCCGACGCCGAAGATGCTCCAGTTATTGCATTCCCTGCATACACTAAGGTCATGATTTCAGAACAGTCGCCCAATTCAGGAGACACCGTCGACCTGTACCGAGGGACAGTAGGAAGTGTTGGCGAAGAAGCAGCAGCCTTGGAAGAGGTGGCACCTGACTGGATTGGTAAAGTTCTACTGCTGAACGAGCTGCCTGTCAAAGATCTGCCCAAAGTCGGGTTTGTCATTCAGCCATACGACGAAAAGACTGTGCCTACTCTGACCAATGCAAATGTACGATTAAGTGCCTATCATATTATCAGGGCCCGAAAGGTTCTGGCATACTTGGAAGAGCGTCTTAATGGGGCTACAATTCCTCAAGACCTCGATGTACAGAAGCGACAGGTGCCTGAGAACTGGCTGGACCTTTTCTGTCAGGGACAGAGAGTTCCTCCATCTATGACGTTGGCCACAATACGAACTCGACTTTGGAGAAGTGGAGGAGATGTGGTGTTGAAGTATCAAATGAAGCCTATGTGAAAGTTTTTTTTGTTGAAGCTTTTTTTATATCATAAATGTTTTATTATTATATTATATTATTATTGTACTGCTCGCCTCCGAATATATACATTGAACCTTGAAGTTGCCCCCCGGCAGGCTTGGTTCTGCTTCGCAGAAACCCCACACATCCCATGCCCAGATAAACACCCCATGTAACTGTCAGACTGCTGCGTGAAATAATTTTGATGAACATCATCAACCAAAGGCATTCACTTAATAGAATTGAGAAAACTATAATAGCATATACATAAAGCCACGATGGACAGTGATAGAGAGGCCACTCGATTATGGCGAGTGTTCCGGACCGTCAAAGAGATGGTCAGAGATAGGGTGAGTGCATAGCCAGATATTTTTGCTTTGCCGAGAAAGTTTTACTAACCTTTATAGGGATATAACATTCCTGCCGCTGAAATCGATATCTCTCTAGATGACTTTCGAGCACAGATGTGTAACAGCGACGGTGCTGTTAACAGGGACCGTATGAACTTCCAGGCCGTTCCAATCCCCGAGGCACTCGAGAAATTCCCCGAGATGGGATCGCTTTGGGTCACATTTTGCGATGAGCCCTCGGTCGGAGTAAAAACTATGAAAGAGTTTTGTCTATTTGTGGCCGGGCGTAATTTCAGCACAGCTTTGTTTATTTATCAGACTTCCATGACTCCGTCGGCAAATAAGCTGATTCCTAGCGTGGCACCAACCACTATTGAAACATTCCAAGAGTCTGACCTGGTGGTAAACATAACCAAGCACGTCTTGGTTCCTAAGCATATTCGACTATCAGATGCCGAGAAGAAAGAGCTGCTGGTGAAATACAGATTAAAGGAGTCGCAGCTGCCTCGTATCCAGCGAGAGGATCCTGTCGCTCGGTACCTTGGCTTGTCGAGAGGGCAGGTTGTAAAAATTATTAGAAGAAGTGAGACAAGTGGTAGGTATGCTACGTACAGAATATGCTTATAAGGACGAGCTGAAGTTATCACTAGAGAGAAATTTGAGGGGGGTCGAATGAGAGGGGATCGAAAGATGGCAGGAAGTGAAAAATTAAAAATGAGCATAGGATCTCTGTGTATTGTATGAATGAATATATTATTGATTGAACGAGTTGACTAGGTCGAGAGATGTAGAAGTTGCCAAACATGTGTCTGAACGATTAAGAAAATGATACCTGTTTTCTTTACAGAAGACTCTACTTGTTAACTCTAATCTGTTGCTTGGCCTACTTCAGATAGTTAGAAGCTCTTGAGTTATATGGGAACAATTTATCCACCATATACACACGCCAGAATATCACAAGTGACGGCACTAGTTTCTTGGCAGCTTCTCAGCTGTTTCTTTAATTACGTGTAAAAGATACTTCAATGTATTCTGTTTTCAAATAAGCTACCCTCTGTCTGTCAAAATATATAGCACGCGTAAACCATCACGCCCCACTTTTCTTCGACTATGCATCTTTCAAGACGGCCCTCTCAGTGCGAAAAACAGCACCTTCACAGCATACCTGCCCCTTTTCTATGTACTCATTATTACTTCTATATTTGTAATGCCATCGGAAAAATATATCCTAGCTGTCAAAATCCCCCCTGCAGCTTTCTCCATATCTATTCGTAGCCGAACTACCTTTTCAGGAGCATACAGAAGTCACACATAGAAACAGACGGGGTCTGTAACCTTCTGGCTGGGCCCTCAAAGCTGCAAAACCTTCTATAAGCATCCCTTCTAATATTTTTTCACCTATCCATGCCTCGAGCTTCCTTCTCTACTCTCTACTGGTGGCACCTCTTCACAGCGATAACGGAGTCACCGAATATCGACACATAAATGATCGTCGTTGTTAACTGCACGACCTGCATGAACCCCACCACCTTATTTTATTTCAGTTTTCCACATGTAAAAATTATACGAACTGCCACGCCCAAATTGCATCAAAACGTACCGAAAATATAACATGCTTTTGACGGCCATCACGGCACATATGTTTCATAATCCCGTGGTGGGAGAGAGCCGATTCAGACAAACTGCTCTTTCCCACAAGTGCCTATACTGCACAAACCATTTTGCTATTTCCCACCCGGTTGCAAAGCAACCCGTGTCCTAACATGTCCCATTATATTTTAATAGAAAGAATGTACCACGGTCCGCTATAGTTGTGAGAATGTTTAACTCTGTTCTCTAGGAGGTAGCTAGCTATTCCACCAAAAAACTTTATCTGCCAGTAGAACGGAACGTACACAACCTAAAATATTACAAGACACGCATATCGCCAATCTGTAGGTACCTGAAGGGTCGATACCGTAGGGTGAAGGGAGAAGATCGATTGGTAATGTGGTGTAACAGACAAGTGTGCAACAAGTTTGTACTCGCAATACAAAAGACAAGTGACCCAACTTCCCATAGGAGCTTATCGGTGTGCTACCCTTTTAGAATAAAGAGACACACCTCCTTTTCCTATCTGGTGTTGTTGGGTCCCTTCGTAGGTAGTATCCCTCTATCGTGAAAATGCTTGCGACTATTCTTAACCACACTTGATTCGCTGTCCGACAACATCATTGGTCGATACCTGACCTTAAAAGATAATTATTTTACCTACTGTGCCGATGAAGCGTAGGCTACAAGGCCTTTAAATTTGCTTGAACCAGCCCCATCACTGTCCATCATGCACAACGGGTAAGTAACTGTCGATCGGATAACCAGCCATCTCACCGACCTTAAGCGAGTCCAAAAGGTATAAAAAGATGGCACACGCAGAAGCCCTTCCTTCCACTTTACTCTATATTTTACTTATCGTATTGCTGTCATATACTGTAACTGACTGGACGACAGAATTTTCCGCTTGAGAAAACAAATCGTAAAACGCAAAACGCACCCAAAAAAACACAAATACTAGACAATGGCCAACTACGTCACAAAACTGCGGTCTTTGGCTACAGTCAATTTGGCTATACTTGCCATCCGTTTGGTCCAGTTCTTCTTCGCCGGCATGATTGTGGGACTGATGGGATTCTTCATAGAACAAGAGCTGAACGCAGGAATGTCTGCCACCTCTCCATACGTGTTTGTCCTCGTGATAGGAGTGGTCACTATCATTACCCACTTCATCTACTGTTTTTCATTCTACCACGCGCTGACCTTTTTGTGGGATTTAGCCTTGGCCACAGGCTGGCTCATTTCCTTCTTCTGGGTTCTCAACTTTGTCCAGCCTTTGCCCTGTGGCTGGGGAGCCTTTAATCCCTTTGGCAGCGACCACTGTGCCCAAGAACGAGCAGTTCTGGTCATCCAGATTGTCATATCTGTTCTGTGGTACCTGACCGGTGCGATTGGCCTAACATCACTCATTCGTATCAATCGAAAGGGCCACGATATTGTCTAAGGAGTGGCTGAGTTGAGTGAGTTCCCAATCCTTTCTCTCTAACTTGTGCAATTTGGTACACATCAAAATCATGCGCATTGCCAACAAAAGTCACCACAAAAACTCATACGATCTCTCCCTTTGAGACACGACATTCATTCATCAAACCCATCATCCCTGTACAGTTTTTTGCATCCTAGAATTTTCTTTCTTCCCCATTTTTTTTACGTGGTCGATATATATTAATATTGGTTAATCATCTCCATTCGTCAACCTTCTTCGTAGAAACCTGTATAATGGCGCCTCCCGGTGTTATAAACGGTACAGAGCTTGTTTCTGCGAAGCAGAACCAACAATCTCCGGGAGGGGCCGCCGGAGGTATCTCCCCCTGCCCGCAGAAGCTGATAACGATGATTCATCTCAGCCCAGACGGGCAGCCATAACGCTGTCTCGTACCCCAGACCACCACACTATGTCCTTCAAGTCAACATGCTTTGAAGGACTCACTTCTGCTCCTTGGTTTCCCAGAAACACCGGCCCAATAGTGATAACGAGACTATCAACAAGGGACGGTCCCTGGGCTAGCAGGTCGTTAATGATACTAGCACCTCCCTCTACCATGACAGATTTCAGTCCCAGCTCCGACAAGCAGCTCAATATATCTTCCCAAGAAAACTTGCCAGAAGCATCATCCAACCTTAGTTCCACTACCCGACCACCAACCGATTCTATTTCCTCCACCTTTTCGGGATGTCTAACGCTAACCCCAGAGGCGACTAACACAAAAGGGGCCACACCTTTTCCCTGGCGAGCTGTTGAAATCACTCGAGTGGCCTCGGTAACGTTCCATTCAAAATGC
The DNA here is from genome assembly GCA_030579595.1 of Spencermartinsiella europaea. NCBI lineage: Eukaryota > Fungi > Ascomycota > Dipodascomycetes > Dipodascales > Trichomonascaceae > Spencermartinsiella > Spencermartinsiella europaea. The sequence goes on from JAKTRG010000007.1 coordinate 138,111, forward strand.
TTATCTATCACTACGGGTCGGATATGAGTTGGAGCCGGCTCGCCGGGCTCATAAAACCGACAATTAAGTCCTGGATCATCTGCCAGGGCAGTCCCAATTCCGACCAAAATTGCATCATGCTTTGATCTCAGGTAGTGGGTCATTGTTTTGGTCTCGAGATGAGATATGACCGTCTGTTGGCCTTTGATCTCAGCAATCCTCGAATCCAAGGAACTAGCGTAGGTCAGAGTTACGAAAGGCTTCTTCGAAGCAGCAACTGAAGTAGCAAGTGGCAAGTACGGTGCCAGGAAAGGTTTCAACGAAGGAACGAGGGGGAGAAGCTCACTCATGTTGATACAGAACAGGGAGGTGCAGAATCAATTGAAATGCAATGCGATATAAGAAGAAAACTCAAAAACGAAAACCAAGTTATATTAAATGCATTTTAACAGTGTTACGCGTATGTTCAGATCCAAATGCGGCTTCTGTACACCTAAATCATTTTGTGGGGAAGCTCTGTGGAGAGGCCAACTTATATAAATCAATTAATTCATGTCCACGTTACCTCCGGCGGACCCGCTCGGGCAGTGGTCGGTTTTGTCCACAATAAGGTGCTTACAACGATTTCTTGTCGCTTTGTGCTGAAAAGTCTCAACCGTGTAAACTCTCCTCCGACGCTCTTTCGATTACATTACCGTCTCTGAACACAAGACAGACCACTTTGGTCTTTTATTCTCCTCTCCAAGCCCTTTACACGCGAGGCTACTCTTCCCGGTCAACCGGAGACGCTCTCATCTCTCACTACTTCCACAAGCTCCTGACGACGATACACCTCATCGTGCTTGCCTGTTGCTGTCTTCCTAATCACTGTCATAGGCCTCCTACCTAGTATTTCTACGGCAATCACAGGCTGTATCTTTTCACTCAACAGCTCATCTTCAGGTGAATGTACTACCACGAGTCTGCCTGTGAACTCTACCTTCGGCAGTTCAGAAGAGTGCCACTCCGTACTTGGCGGTTTTGTTCCCTCGTCGCTGCCCTTTCTATATAATCCACCTGCTGGACTGGCCCTATCCCAATCTTCATGGGTACTGTCCTGACCCATTGCCTCTCTAATGAAACCCTCGTAGCTCGGGTCGTCGCACAGTAGAGCACCAATGTCAAATATCCCCTCGGAACCAACCACCGAAGTGACCTTGGATAGTACTTTCTGGGTGTGCTCAGACCACTGGGAAACTCCCATGAACAATTGCAGTGCTAGGGTAGCCCCTACTGAATGCCCAACAAGTATGACATTTTCTATAGTGTATTTTCTACCGATGTAATCCAGAGCTAATGCAACGTCCTGAAGGTGAGCTGGATGTACCACCTCAGTCGACAGCCTGTAATCTATTGATGCTCCACTTAGTTTGGCATTTACTATATTTGACATGAGATAGTCAGCATCTCTATGGGTATTACGTCTATCTCTCCAGGCACCGCCATGAATGAAAATTACAAAGTTTGAACTAAGATGACTTTTGCTGTAGATGCCAATATTGTGTAGGTCATGAGGACCATATTGGATTTTAGTATATTCCATTAAAGAATAACGTATTCAAGGTCGTTGTATTTATAAGGCTTGTCAACGTGCTTGCCAACGCACGTCGAGCTATAATAATATTAACCGAGAAGGAATCTGATTGTTTGAAGTTGTGAAAGGTGCCATATTGAATTACCGTATATTTGGCAAATGTCGGTGGGTTCTAGTGCCCGGGCTCAAGGATGTTGGCAAACTAGTTGAGATAACCACACCGATGGCCAATTTTTAGAAAATTGTCATTCAACATCATACACTTAGATGAGGCCCCGACAGGACCCTCATAGGACTCGCTCCATATCTTGCTTAAATACATTCTCGTCCCTTATAGCGCAAATTTTATATTTACAGTGTATGTTAGGTTTCTCCACCGCAGCTTAACTATTTCTTCCCCAGATCTCCCTGCCCCACAAATATCACATGATTACCCGGTACATCCAACCTCGGTCCGTAATGGATCCACCGGTGTCAAAATGCTTTATATTTCTAAAACAGACGATATTCTTTTAGATTAGTTTCTCTTAACTTATTTATTTATTTTTTTTCGCATTTCAGACCCCTGTACAGTGTGATACGATGTCACAAATATTCACAGGAGGGGACTCGTGCGGACCTTCGTCTGCTCTACAGACCCTGGGAAAACATGTAAATAGCCAGTTTGCCTCTCAGAATGAACGGATAAATGCTCCACGCAGTTCGATGACAAATGAGTTTCGAACAGCCCGAGGGCAACACAACGGAGAACTGAATGAATCCTTCCACTCATTCGTAAACGGGCAACCAGTTGTTCATGATGACATACATTTTGACCCACGAATGATGATGCCACGCGAGTTCTCTCAATCTCCACAGGCACCACCTGATTGGAGCGATGAGTTCTCGAGACTTGATTTGAGAGAAAACGCAAGGTCGAATTTCCCTCCATCTATGCATAGCCAAGGGCAGCAACTGCCTACCCAGACACATTGGTCAAGCGACTACTTGAGATCGCTTGAACGGCCGACTAGCTCGCAACCATTTTCATCGCTCAACCAGAACCATGCTTCTGGGCCATCGATGATGATGATGTCGAGAAATGTTGTTTCTCAGCCAGGTGCCGCACAGGGTTATGAACAGAAAGAAAGCGAAACCCAGAAATTGAACGAGTCGTTTGAAAAAGCTTTCCAGCAAGTGGAGCAGTTTATAGAAGGCGAGTCCACAGATCAGCGGGTCGGGCCGCCTAGCGCACAAACCAAAGGTAAAGAGCCCTTAGTGGAAGTTGTTGACCCTGTATCGAGGTCGACGGGCCAGGAACATAGAGATGTCTCGTTTGAGTACGCTCAACCTCCGGTGGAATCCATTCCGGAGTACATTAGGCCAGAGGTCAATCGAGAGGAGCAGATCAAACCGCGAGAAACACCGCCCAGTCAGCAAGCAGCACCGTCTGAAGACCTTTCACATGTTGCCCGAGGTATCGTCGATACTATCAATAACTCGGCCATAAAAAACGAGGAAGTTTCACAGAAACTGAAAAACAGTAATTTTATGAATCTAATGGAAAAGCTATCCACGAAGCAAGTCATATTACACGACAACAAGTTTTTGGATGGAGATGGCAATGACGTTGCAGAGGCAGTTCGGCCACCGCAGGTAGAGAACTCTGTCGGCAGTACTACTCCTGATATAGACGCAGTTTATGACACCATCAAGAATAACTTGGATATCAGTGGAGCACAAGAGAAGGAATATGGTAAAATCATGACTCCTCTGGAGATGGCTCAGCAGTTTATGCCCGGATTGTCAGCATCAGCATGGGAAGAGAATTGGGATGATCTTTAGGTGCAATCAACCAACGGAAGTTAATGGGAAAAACTACATTGCATGGCCCACCTATATTTATATCAACATAGTGTGAGCCGATTTTCAAGTGAAGCGAGTTTTTTTTTTCTTTTGCAGAATGGATAACTGTATTCCTTCACGAACATAGTTTAATATATGTGTATATATAACATTTTCAATTGTCTGCCAGGTACAGCTTGGTATATTAACACAGCCGTACCAACTAATATTTGAACTGTAATCGAATTCCTTCCCAACTTCGCTCTTTCCCTCCCCACCATTACATAACACACCTCACCTTTCTTGACTTAACTTTCAACTCTACCGCCACAATAATCTACTATCATTTACGCCAATTTTAAACATGCAAAGCGTAACAGAAGCATCCATCAATAGTCAGCCCATTGAGCATCGATTCGATCCTTACTCCGACAATGGAGGAACCATCTTGGGCATAGCAGGTGAAGATTTCGCCCTACTGGCTGGAGATACCCGTCTTTCAACGGGATACAGCATCATGAGTCGAAACTCTCCAAAAGTGGAACGAATCGGTGACAATATCCTAATGGGATCCATTGGGTTTTCTGCCGACGGTAACGCGCTGGTGGAACGTGTGCAGACTGAACTGAAATGGTATCACCACAGACACAATAAAGAACTGAAAGTGCAAAGCTGTGCGCGGATGATCCAACAGCTTTTGTATCGAAAGCGATTCTTCCCATACTACGTGTACACCATAATTGCCGGGCTAGACGACGAAGGGCGAGGTGCGATTTACTCTTACGATCCAGTGGGCTCTTATGAGCGCGAGCAGAGCCGAGCGGGAGGCGCTGCCGCGAGTCTGCTGACACCTTTCTTGGATAACCAAGTGAACAAAAAGAATCAGTACGACGTCGAGACCAAAACGCCTCTGAAACCCACGTATCTCAAACTTGATGAGGCTATTAAGCTTGTTAGAGATGCTTTTGCGTCTGCCACTGAGCGGCACATTCAGGTCGGAGATGGGTTGCAGATTGTGATTGTTACTAAAGACGGTATTCGCGAGGAGCACTTTGAATTGAAGAGAGATTAAGTAACAACGCTTGTGTAGATTGATAGAGAAGAGATTCTGAAGAGACTGGATTGAAAAGAAGAGATTCTTCAGGTAGTAAGAGATCCTAGGAAGAGATTCTAAAGATATAAAAATTCGAAAGCTGCTATATGACAGTACTCTTTCGTGATTTATACGCTTTTGTAGGCCACTTTTATCCATGTTTTTGTTTTTGCTCATCTACATAATCGTTAATATCTATCGGCTTAACACCCGTTTTAGGTAGTTCTATAATTTGGGAGTAAGCTGACATTCCTACCGACAAGAAACTAGCGAAGGATATCTTCACCCAGTGTCTATCTCATTCCCTGTCTATCTCGCTCAATGTGCACCTAAACACATTCTCCTTCCCTCACCTATTTTTTATTCTCCCTTCCTTGTTTTTGGTTCACTGAGGAAGCTCAAACTTCTCTCCCTGCATCACTTTTGTGTAATACAGGTAGAAGAAATCTGAATACAGACCAGTCTGGATTATTCCGGCCACAAAAGAAACATAATCAAAGTCGATATTAAATATGCCCCGGTAGATCCAGTTGACCACGTAAAAGGCCCTATATATCCCCAAGGCAAAAATGTAGTGCACCGTGAGAGACTCTGCCGAGCCTGTTCGTTGAATCATAAACAGCTGTGGCAAGATGGCCACTGCCTCAAGCCAAATGCTGAAAGCCCACAATATTTCCGACACTGAGAATTCCAGATTGAAAATAAGTGCCATGACAAAGGAGCCACCTAATAAATACTCAACCTTGAAAGTGTCGATATTGGAGTTATGCGAGTGCTTACTGATACTCTGCATCAGGTACAGCGTGTACACAGAGGTACTTATAAATACGATCTTGAAGAAAAGATTGTAGAGAGACGACCATGGTCTGTACAGAATATCCAAATACCTGGTCACGTACACCAGGGCGTAAATGGCTTGGGTTTTGAACGAGATTCCGGCCACAGATTTAGAAGTCCGGATCTTCTCCAGCAGCAGGTAGATGCTCACCACGTGAGCAAAGTCGCCTTGAGGTTAGCGTTTTCGCGTTTTCTTCAGCAAGAAATCATCGCAATGGGACTTACCACCTAATCGAAAGATGTTGAACATTTGGAATTTATCGGTCTGGGCCGTATTTTTTGTTTTGAAGGGTTGAAATGATGAGATGAGAGCCACGTATCTCCCAAAGAAATGGCTGGCAAGTTGTCAACGACAAAAGGGGCACATTTCCTGCAGATCATTTGTATGTCAGAAGAGACCAAGAGAAACAGATCCATGGAAAATGGTACAACTGAAGATGAATGATGAGATTTGGAAATCATATAACACGCAACATCCACCTGCCCGGCGAGGGTTGGTTCTGCGAAGCAGAAAACGATGGGGCTTCCGAACACGTCGTCTATACCAACTTGGAGAAATCCGGCCAAAAATGTCTGAATGCTCGAAACGTAGCTTGACAGCATAAAAATATTACGTTAAAAACTACCCACTTCTTGGTTTCTTCCGCCGTAAATCGTCATTTCCTAGCGTGGTGTCTTCTTCTCGCAGTGTTCGGTGTCTTATTTGGCCCTTGAGTCCCACTCCTCCTCGCACTTGGAGGGCCTTGGGTATGCTTGATTTATCTTGGTAGTCATCCTCCACGGCCTCTGAAAAATCTCTCTTGAGGATATCGTCCTCCTGATAGAATGCACCACGGTGGTGGTATCTCTGCATGTAACGACCGCTGGATCCGTTATCCTTGGATTTTGCTTTCTGTTGCTCAAGCTTTTCTCGATCCTCTTCGAGTAACTGTTCCTCGGTTAAGTTACGCCGTCTTTCCAGTTCTTCGAGCTCTCTTTCTTGCTCTACGTACTGTTGTCGCTCGCGCCGTAACCTTCCCAGCTCTCGCTGTCTCCATGCTTCCAACTCTGCCTCCGGATCAAGTCCGTCAGTATCGTCCACAATTTCCAGATCCTTGAGGTCTGAGTCGTATTTAGCAAGCTCTTCAGCTTGCTCGGTACGAATGGCAGCTTCAATCAAGTCTAGCGTCCTGTCTTGTTTAACTTCAGTCGGTGTGACCTCTCTTTCCACTGGTTTAGCAGACTTTTTAATAAATATTGGCCTAGCAAAGGCAGTTTCTTGTGACTCAGACGATTCACTTTCGCCACTCTCATCGCTGTCATCACTTTCTTCGCTTTCGTCACTGTCGTCGCTCTCCTCATTTTCATTTCTTCTTCCTTGTTGTTTCTGTTCCGCAGTCGTGCTTTCCTTTGGCATGGCATCGTATTCTTCAACTTTGATGCCCAGTTTCTTCAGCTCTTCCTCGTCGACTTCTTCCTCTTCAACCTCGTACTCTCCATATTCATCCTCCAGCTCATTGGCCACAGCCCTTACATCGTCCTGATGTGGACTTTTCGGTTCGCTCTTCACGCCTCCCTTAAGAGCCTCTACTTTTTCGACTCGGATTTTGCCAGTTGATCCTTGAGGTTTGCTGCGCTCTTCATCCTCCGATTCTCGCTCCTCTCCCTGATCCTGCACATAATAATCTTCTTCTTCATCCTCTTCTTCTTCTTCGCGTGCTATTGGCTTGCCTGGAAAGTGTCTTGTCGGGCGTGCCGGCCTTTGCAACCTCGACATTCCTGGTCGTCGTTTTCTGGTCGTGGAGAAGACGGTTATATCGTCCTGACGTAATCGACTGCACCCTGGGTTAACCTGCGAAGCATCATTTTAAAGATCATTCGCATCACAACTGTGAAAGAAGCATTTAAATAACTCTCTTCTGCTAATTGCAAATATGTCGGAAAATAAGGAAAAGCCAACGCCGAAGGTGAATCCGGAACTGCAACAGCAGTACAACACTTTCAAATCCACGATTACACAGCTGTCAGCCAAAATTGCCGAGCTGGAAAGTGAGGCTGACGAGCATAAATTGGTACTCGAGTCACTGGAACCAATGGACAAAGACCGAAAATGCTTCCGGATGATTGGTGGAGCTTTGGTCGAGAAGACTGTTGGCGAAGTGATCCCTCTGCTTAAGACCAATGCTGACGGACTTAGATCTGTTTTGGAAACTTTGACCAAAGATTATCAAAAGACCAACGAAGAGCTGCTCAAATGGCAGAAGAAAAACAAGGTGCAAATTGTCCAGACTTGATAGCAACAATATAAGCAGTGCTGCTTTATTCAGATGAATGGCCTGCCTGAACGGGCTCTGACCTTGTAATATTAGTCCAGGACTTTGGTTGCTCCATTGTACACGACACACAGCGTGCCTCGCGGCCTGGCAAACTGAAATGGCCCGAATGGCCTCTTAACGTAATCTCATGAATATTTTTTTCTTTCTTCCTCTATAGATACTATTAATTGCATAGTGCACATATTTACGGCTCTTTCAATGTATTTTGTTCTTGGTTCGAACCTTCAAATAATATACTCAATTTCCGCGAAGCGGGACAGCCCTCCCTGGAAGGGCCTTGCCGGAGGCGATTTGGACCTCTACTTCTCCGCCTGCTTCGCGTCCTTCTCGCTGACGCTAGATTCCTCTCCACTGTACAAGTATAGCACCACAAACACGAGCCAGGCTGCTACGACACTCACAGCACTGGTCAGGTAAACCCATGAGTTCGTGATCTCCCACGATCTCGGCCACTCGTCATTGGCAATATGTCGGATGGTGACGACCTCGCTCTCCTGGACGTTAGAAACCCCTGGTCGGGCGTAGTCAAATCTAAAGGTAAACATTCCGTACTGATCTGGGATCTGGAACGTTCGAGTGTATACTGTGTATTCTCCAGTTGACCTATTTTCGTCTCGCTGGAGATTGATTCGGTAATATGGATCCAGCATAACGAACTCGAGCTGGACATCGTCAGCCTCGTAGCCCTTGAACTTCTCGCCATCCCACTCAGAGAGTGCAATTGAGTACGTCAGGTCTTCCGACACCTTGTACAGCTTTTCATTGAGGACGTCCGAGTCCTTCAGGTGGTGCTCGACAAACACCGACTCAATGACCCCCCTTTCGTAGAACGCCCACTTGGCCACATCGTCGACAAAGTCTCCGCTTTCGTTATCCGCAAACAAGTCATCGCTTCCAGTCCACAGGAACCGTGCGTTGTTTCTAGCCTGGAATCCAGCCACTAGTGCCGTCTGGGACCCAGATACCCACGGCGTGCCTGCCACTGGTGAATCGTCACGGCTATCGTACACGAAAACTGTCCTCGAGGCAGTCACTATTGGCAGAACCAGCTCGCCATTTCCTAGATACGCACCACCACCGCTGTACTTCAAAGATCGAGACGATCCAGTGATGCTGGGGCTAGGAAAATGTGATTCCTTGTCCACAGTAATGACATCGTGTTTGTCTCCTTGACCCTCAAAGTGATCCACCGCTTTGTATCCCTTGGGGCTGATATGTATCTCGAGCTCGCTTGCAAACTCTCTGATAGACTCGGGCACGGAATCCGGAGAAGTCACTGCGAGTACATTTCCTCCTTTATTGAAATATTCGAGCAGTTTTTGAGAAGTGAGTTTGGGCCCAAGAGCCTTCACTTTAGTTGGGAATACCAGCACGTTGTCGTAGTGCAGCTCTCCGTAATGGAGCAGTTCAATTGATTCGTCTCGAACATTGCGAATATCCAAATCATAGCCTCCATTCTCGAGACGGTTCAAGAAATCCTGGTATTTTTGTCCACCATCCTGTTCAGAGATGACGAGAGTTCTTCCCTGGTTCAGTGGCCGAGCATCACACCCCGTTATTCCGTTTATTCCAGCCAGTCCGGCTAGGCAGAGAGCTTTCAGCCAATGCATTATATACGCCGTCAAGTGTTGTGGATTGGTTCAGATGGATTGAATGTCACTTTGATTTGGAACTCTCCCACCGACGACACGTTGCAAGCAAAAGTTGTGGTGAGGCAATAAATAGTTAAGCCGTTCCCCACCCCTGCAGATTGTAACCTCTCACATTCGACAAACAACCGACGACCAACGAACGTGATGACTGCGGATGATAATGACGCAGAGTTTGCGGAAACGTGGAAGCAGCTGAATGAGGCTGAAGAGACGGCAAACGTAGGTAGAGTTGTGTTTATTTATATTTGATATTGGTAGTTCCACCCCACCAACAAGCGTCTTGAAAAAATGATGGACTCTATCGACGCAAAGATAGATAATATGCTTGCCAGCTCTCAACTGCAAGAATTAGAACAATTGGCCAAGCAATGGGAAGAGAAGTTAGCTAAAGTGAACGATACAGGCAAATCATAGAATATTTAAGGAATTATTTAAATAGAAAAATACATGCAATGAATTGGAAAATACTGACTGACATTTCCGCGAAGCGGAACCACACTTCCCCGGCAGGGGCCGCCGGAGGCATATCAGACATCTGCTGGACCAGCCCCAGGCCCCGTAGCTCGGCCTCGCATAGAGCTTTCAGCATTGTTAACCACTCAGTTCTCAGGCTGCAGAGCAGTCCACCCTACTTTGGTCGTGTCTTCAGCAGGCTCATCAAGAAGACTGCTGCTTTTCGATGCCACAGTAGAGCGAGAACTTGCGCGAGACCGAGGAGGAAGTGGTGGTGCTACAGCAAGGGACCCTTCTTTAGTAGCCGTCGCATGACCGTTGCGGGATGATGCCAGGCTCGACACCGACCCAGATCGAGACCCACCCGTGCCCAAACCAGATACAGGAGGGGCTGTATTAGTTTCGGACTCCCTGCTGGAAAAAGAAGCGGATCGTGATGAGACCGGAGACGTCTTCAGGTGAACTGGTTTTCGAGGCACCACGGGTCGTTTCTTGTGGCCCTGTGGGCGCGGCGGCAAAGGAGGCTTTACAAAATCTGGCTCTCGTAATGCCTCGAGAGTGAAGGGGTTTGGTGTGCTTTTCCTGTTTATAACAGTGTCCGGGCCCGGATCCAGCTGCACTTTGGCAGAGTGTCCATTTGAGATCCACCATTTCACAGAGTCATTGCTGGGCGGAGGCAAGCCATGTGTCAGAGTCCCGCCTTCGAGATCGATCAGGTTGCCGACATCCTCTGTCTTACCAAGTTCGGCCTTTCGCTTTTCGTACAAGACTCGGTTCAATTTCTCACGAATCTTCTCATCGATTATTGTAATAGAAGCAGCGAAAGTCGCATAGACCGGTCGATGGTCAGAAAACATTAGAGGTGCCGACCCGTAACTCAGCTGCCGTAAGTTAGACCCTTTGCTCAAAATTCTATCAGTCCATGAAGGCGTTCTTGCCTTTTCCGAAGTATCATACGTATCCGTCCCATTATCAAACTTGTACGTAGGGGGGAAATTGATCTCCATCTCGGAATAATACGGGAATGTCGCTCCCCTTTGCATCTGGTGATTTAGCTGGTCATGTTGAAAAACAGCTCCAAAATCTCCTTGCTCAATAAGCTCTCGACACTTTTCGTTGGCCAGGGTGACTCTATAATTGAAATCCCCCAACCAAATTGTTGACTCATGGTCTTTAATTCTCTTGCCTCGAGAAAACCTCAGTCCGCTAGACAGCGTCTTGTAATCCTGGTGCCTTTCATCAACATTGTGTTGCCCAGCAGCTAAGTGCGCGGTTATAAAACAAAATGAAGTATTTGCAAAGTTGAAGCTCACAGCAACGCCTCCTTTGTTGCCTGCCATACCACCGAGCCCGGTCTTCTTAGTGGATCCCTCGACATTTTTAATATACAGAACCTCACTCTTCTTCACATAGAGCATCAAGGCCGTTCCCACCAGCTGTCCTGATCGGAGAAGCACGTACTCATCTCGGGTGTTTAAGCACCGTAGAACATGCCTTTCCCAGAAAACCTTTCTTGCTTGATCAGCATTCAGGATTTGGCCAGGAGTGAGCTCGACCAATTCTTGGAATCCGATCAAGTACAGATCTGGCAGCTCCTCAGCCCTTTCATTGTGAGGGAACAGCCAGGGAGAAAGGTCTTCCTCTGTGGTAACTCCATTAAGATTGAAAGTCCCCGCAAATACCTTTATGATACGCGCAGATGAATATTCATCACGCTGCTTGTTCAACTCAGCTATGACATAGTCGTTTATAGGATCGTGCAATTCCACTGGTTCCTGCCATTCCATCCGGCCCAATAAAATGTCGATAGTATTCTGGCGTCCTTTGTCTACAAAGTTGTTTATGTATAATCTTCCCACCGACTTAGTCACGTCTGCCAACGCGCCGGCGATTCCCATCTTCCCGCTTCTTGTATACGATGTCTTTAGTGCATTCGTTCCAGCGTAGTTCTGCGATAACTGGTCGCCATTGTCAGCCCACAAGACATTGTGCTTCGCCCACAAATCCTGACCAGGATTTATGTTATTGTACTCGAGAAATATATCTAGGGCTTCGCGCGAGATCAGCTGCTGGACCATGTTGGTGCGGTCTAAACAGTCCAGACAGTTCGTACGGAAGACTCCGATTTGCTCGGTTGCGTCCTGGTTGGTTGATGCATCAGAACTGTAAAATCCAAACTCGATCATAGGATCCTGTATTCGAGGGAGAATCCTAGAAGCTCCAGCGTAGCCACCATGAGCAGTTTCAGCATGAAAATCAAAGTGCGTATAACCAATGTTTGATTTGAGGCTGCTGCTAGCCTCTATGTGTTCTTGTAGGCGTCGCGTTATATCAATCTCTACCGGCTTGTCTGCCAACAAGTTCACGATATGTACACTCCCAAACCTCTGCATGAGGTCTTCAAAATGCTTTGTGAAAGCTGGTTGAGTTGCTTCGACCGACCTAGTCACATTAACCTTGACCGACAGCAAATTGGTATCTTGTTCCCAAAATATAGGTACACTGCCGCGAACCTGGGTGTAGCCAAAGCACCAGCTCGTGGGCATACACAGAACCGTTTCAGTGACCACAAAATTAGCCGTATTTCCATCATCGTCGACGCCTCGCGCATTGAAGCGAGTACCTGCCATTCTCCACGACTGGCGGCTTATTACGGTTAGCTGTGCCTGATCTCGACCTATTCGAACCTGGCTGCTACCGGCAAATCCACGGATTACGGTAGTGAGAAACCCACCACGATCCAGCGCACTACGCTGTTCTTCCGGCAAATGACTCCGGAATTGGATCAGTTGGGAAATCATGTATGAGTTCCACATGTACGAATTGTCGATGGTATCTACATTCATGGCTTTCACCTGAGGTCCTCTTTGTTAGTGAAAAAAACAACGACGAGCACCACATCGCCTTTGGCGGGACCCTTCAAGGGAGGGTGGTCCGCTGGGCAGCAGTTCTAGAAGAGTCAGAGAACTTACCTATTTTGCAGAGGACTCGTTAAATCAAAGTTAGACGAATAGTAAAAGCTCCCATTGCTCAATATCTTTCGCAAATTCGCACAAGGATGTTCAATGCCCTTTTGCTCCTCGGCCGACTGGCCCTGGACACCGTACCCGTTGGCATCCAGAAAGACAAAGTCCCAGTCGGGCTTATTCAAACCATAGAATTCAACCCCATATATTCTGTGCACAGTCTCATGGGGACGCGGAGAGGCAGCCAAAGTCTTCCGTGTAATGCAACACAGATAGACGTCTCCTTCCATCTCGATCAGCCCGAGAAACCCAAAGCATTCTTCATTGGATAGCAACCGATATTGAGACATGTCAAGCGAATCAATCTCGGCAAACTCCACTATGCATCTTGGCTTTTTTTCCCGGATTGACGACTCCAGATACCGAAATGTCAGAGCGTTGTCCCCAGATAGGAGCGCTACCGTCCTTGGTTGCTCCTTAAAGAATACTCTCATAGCTCCTCATTCGCTGCGGGGAACAGAAGGGGGAGAGAGAAAGACACAATGAGATAAAAAAAGACAAGGAGCCAGTACTCTTACAGTTCAAATTGCCTTCAATAGAGCTATATGATTAAAAAGGCGTTTTACAGCAGTCTCCTTTTTATGTTTGTATTCTGGAAGCTACGTACTCCGCAGTTTCAAACTTCGAAGTCATTTGGGACCGAGCTGCTTGTAGATTTAAGATATCCTGTCACGTGATTGAAGAACTAATACGAAGTTATGTTAGAGCTACAAAATGAAGGACGGGTCTCTTTATTGTCTTTTTGCCGGATAGTTTCAGCTATGTTGACAGGGCTATGTTGAGTTGGCTTAGAGAGCAGTGGAACTGGGTAGTGAATTAACTTCATTTTTTATAAGATGTGTTATCTGTAAGATGTATTTTTTAGACGAGAGTCAGCAGTTATACTCGTAATCTTAACTGTCGTAAGCTGTATTACTATATAATATTAATTCACTACCGATCTTATACGGAATGATTGCACAATTGCCGTTTCTGTTACAGCCCTGAAATCACCCTTGGTATTCTGTGTCCATTTATCAAAATGAAGAGACACGGACCGAGCAGTAGTACTTACAAGTTTTGGATGTGCAATTTCGAAAGTGCAATTTAATTTCATAAAGTAGATTCCAAGGTAGCAGTTGCGCTATATCAGATATTTCAATGATGTCCTCAAGGACTAGGCAACTATATTGGCAAGGAAAGCGAACTCCAGCCGCTGGGGCCAGCCCCAGACCCCGTAGCTCTGCTTCGCAGAGATCAGGGCCGCCATGATCTACCGCTACTACCACAGCAACGTTATGCAATTAATGGTTAAATTCGAATCAGGTCGTGTCTGCAAGGTATGGCTACAATGGTGAAGAGCAGTTATCTTTCTTCTCTCACTATCCATGATATCACGGCCAAGCTACGAATTCTGCGGCAGAACCAACCCTGCCCGGGAGGGCTCCCCGGAAGCAACGTACAAATCTGAGATTGTTGAAAAACGTCAGCTGAATGTTCGTACTCGCAGTTAGATGTGCGAAGTATTAGATAATATACATATTAAAGAAAGTCCAGGATTGGATATTTTATGGCCCCTTCTTGTGATTTTTGTGCTTTGGGCCTTGGGCCTCTGGCCTCGGGCCATCAATGTCTCTTCTTCCTCCTTGCCTGCTTTAACATCGCCTTACGGGCCGACTTGTTGCGTGATAGGTCGTTAGACCCTCCCTTAATGTCGGGCCAGAAATAACGAACAGGAGCCAAGATACCATCGCCTATGACGAAGGCAATAACCATAATAGCAACCAGAGCAACTTGAATGCAGATGACCATGAGAACAAAACCTGTACACGCCACTCGATTGAGCAGTTTGAATAGCTTAGGGATAAGTTCAACCCTAAGCAGCTTCGGCAGCGCAGATTTCAGACTCCGTATTAACTCTTCTGGAGGTATCATTTGCGAAGGCGACCCAAACTTGAGAGCTTCTATTACGTTCTCTGGGTGAGAGAACATGGACCACATAAACTGTACCAGCTCTGCGACATCCAGATGCGAGTCATTAGAGTGGCTCGTGGTCCTCAGCAGATCCCGAGTCATTTCCCAGGACAGCACTGTCCCTTGGATCTTTCCAGGTCTATTGGGGCCCGGGCTGCCTGGAGCGGTTTCCAGTTTGGCAATGTCGTCTTTCTTCATCACAAGAATGTTATCTTCTTTCCCTTTCCTTCTCCATCTTGGGGATTCCATAATAGGCGGGGCGTTTGTTGCCGGACCAGGCGCGGGAATCTTTGTGCTGTGTTGCTGATTGACTGTCGTCAATGGACTCGAGGCTGAATTATGGCGAGAGTGACCACCCTGGGGCGGGCTGCTTTTTGTGGTGCAATTCAGACCCTCTGAAACGCCCAGGTCCTGGATTGAATTATTAATGTTCATAAATAGGCGGGCGTTTTCCGACCGAGCCAGCTCTTGAAGTCTACCCTGAAGGACACGTTCCTGCTCAGTGCCCGCGTACATCGAGCTTCGCTTAGACCCGGCATTCGAGCTCTTGTCAAACTCCGGGGTAGAAGACCTCGACCAAGCAGGTGACGACTCCATACGTTTATGATGGCGATTGAAAGTATATGTAGTGTTCCCACCACTACCACTACCATTACTACTACTACTACTACCACCACCACCAAATTTAGTGTGAATAGGGGAAAGCAGAACCCCTGAATCGTCACCACTAAACGATTGATCGGGAGAGGAAGAGACCGAGAAGTCTGTCAGGTATAACTTAAGAGATTGTCTTTTGCGGGACTTCGAGTCAGCTCTCTTCAGCGGCGAAGTTTGCAGCGGGGCATCGTGATTCAGGGGTTGGTCGAAGCTCAGACATGGCGATTTACTGCCATTGATGGTATGTCTTCGAGGCGAATCATTGGAAACAGGAAGAGGTGCGACCAATTGCCTCGGTATTGCATTCATTTTCTGCAGTTGGTTTCAGCTCTCTGGCGTGTGATGGTGGCAGAGAACTAATGTGTGTGTGCTACTCTTATCGGCAGTTTTTCTCAGGATTCAGCTACGAAAAGCTGGCATAAACAATACGGCAGTCCAAAAAGGAATTTTAACTGCAAACCATTCTCCGCACTCTGCGGGCTCATAAAAACGATATCTTCACCCAAAATGAATCCAAAAAATATATATCCTGCGTTTTTTTTGAACAAGAGGTTTGGCTATTGCGATTTCAAAGGTTGTGTGTTCTTTACTTCGTGCTGTACTTCTCTTTCAGACTTCGAGTATGCAGACGCTCAAATATGCAACGTTGGTATGCGGGAAAGTCGCATTATGTTTTTCTTTCACTTGGTTCTGTTAGTGTGTTTACGTGATATGTGGGTCGCGTGTGTGTGGAGGCGTGGGATGATGGTCCGTGGCGTGTATGATACGCGATTCTTGAATGTCTCACGATTGTGGAATGGAAAACCAAGCTTTAAGCATTTTAACGAAAAACAGTTTACCACTACAGTTTTAATATGGTTTCCACTACATTTGCGCCACAACAATTTCGAAAAATATTCTGAGGTGCTAGGAAGACACGGTTGGTGAGATACTGCCCTTTCTTCTCTTACCCACTCTTTCAATAATCAAACCACACCTAACCGTTAATCGTAAAACTCGGGCATTCACATTATACTTTTACATGTAAATTATAATTAAACAAAAAAACCTTAAAACTCAAATTAAAATACAGCTGATAGATATCCTCGGCTGAATATCTCACAAAGAAGAAAATGAAGCAAATTAAAAAAACAACCACACAAGCAAGTCATCAATCATATAGTAAAAAAATAGTCATGGACAAAACCACGCTTCGATGGAAGTTGCCTCGGCGGCCCAAACGTAGTCTTTCTGCGAAGCAGAGCCAGCCCTCACCGGTAGGGGCCGCCGGAGGTATATCCCCCCAATGCTAATAACTAATAATTCTCCGGGAGCCCCAGTGCCACAAAGTCAGGCATCGGCCCAGAGCAATTATACGTTCGCTGATATGCCAGTTTAGGCATTATTCCTGCATCCATGCCTCCTTTGTAGGACCACTGGCTCGATGTGATATTCTCCGTCTGCCAAGTCCAGTAGAACTGGCCCCAGCCACCATTGGATTCAAATGTATCCATCTGCAGCTCGGCGTACTGGAGCAGAAACTCTTTGTACGCAGCAGAGTAGGTAGAGGGGTCAGAGTTGGATGGGTCGCAGGTGCAATTAACCTGCCCAGGGCAAGATGGAGTGAAGATAGCCTGGTCGCCAAACCCAGGGTTGAAGTTGCCCTCCCACCGACTGCCGACATTAACGTTGTTCAAGTTGAGCGTGCAGTCGTTGTCTGCCTGGCTCCACTCGCCGACAATGGTGGGTCCGTGGCCAGTGGTCGTATTTGCAGAAGAGGAAATCACCCCCGCCCAGTTGGAGCATACAAAGTTGGTTTTGGCGTTATGCGCAAACTGGATCAAGTTGGGATCAAAGATCATATATTGGTGCAAGTCAATGGCCATGTCGGGGAAATCAGTCTCGTCAAAGACCCCTTGCCACGCTGTGGCGCCCAAAAACCCATCGTGGAAAACAATAGAGTTGTTATACCCTTTGCTGCGCACAATCTGGTAAGCCTGCTGGGTCCATTCAGTCACCAACGTCTTGTTCAGAGTTTGGCACTTGGGCTCGTTGACAAGCGTGTAAAAAGTGACAATGTTTTTGTACCGGTCCTGGGCGAAAAACTCTCCGAGTTGCTCGTGCAGCTCCAGCGATTGATTGCCAAACACGAGACCATCGGTTCCATTTAGCCAGTGCGGCCATCCTTGTCTGCCACTGTGATTCCAACCGTTCTGACTGCCGGGAACTCCGTGCAGGTCAACATTCACTCGCAGCCCATACTTTCTCGCCCACTCAATGCCTCGTAAAAGGTATCTCCAGGCCACTTGAGAAAGATAAGGGTCACCAGGGTATGTTTTAACAGCCCAGTAACCATAGGGAATTCGGATGTGGTCTAAGCCAGCATCTGCAATTTCCTTGAAGGTAGCTTCAGTCACAAACGACTTGTAGTGGTCTTCGAGTGTTTTTTTGACGCTGTCCTCGCCACTCGTCTCGTTCAGGTACGTCGTCAAGGTGAACTCGTCGACCAGAGGCTGTCCGTTTGAGACGTTGCCAAAAAACGACGGGGTAATGAACGGTTCTAGGACCAGCCAGCCTCCGAGATTGACGCCTCGGATAGGCATCTTACCGTACTCCCAGGGTTGGTCCAAGGCCGGCACGTTCGGGTTGGCCTTGGCACTGTCGTTCCATGTCGAGTTGAGTCCCATTATAGAGAGCCCTCCTACAGTGGCATTGGTGTAGGTGGTATTGAAATCAGTAGTATCGAGCCACGTGGCCGGGTCTAAAACGCTGCCCTTTTGGCTCGCGGGAACCTGGGAGGAAGAAGATCCACTTGAAGAAGAGCCCGAAGAACCAGAGTTAGTTCCACTGCCATTGCTGTTTGAACCCGAGTTGGACCCAGATCCTGACCCTGAACCACCAGAACTCGACTTTGACGGCGACGAAGAAGCATTTTTCTTGATCACCAGAAGACCCACCGGGACGAGCACCGCAGCTGCCACAATGAGTACAGCCAAGACACCCAGCAGAATCCACAGCCATTTCTTGGATTTCTTCTTCTTAGGAGGGAGCCCCGTTTCTAGCTTGGGAAGTCTCGTTATAGGCGGGGGCATTGGTTGGTCAAATGCACCACCAGCACCAGAAACCGGATGTCTAAAGTCATTGTTGACCGGGTACTTTTCACTATAGGGGTCAATTATTGGTGCCGTCTGAGGTTTCACGAGCGACTCCCCTGAGCCTATATACGGAATAGAGCTGTCACGTAGCGGGTGGCTGGTGTTATTGTGGAGAGTACTTTGGCTCATAGAAGCTCGGCTGTTACCTTGGTCCGAGTAGTTCTGTATGAAGGAGAACTCACTCGGGTCGTTGGAATAGACCGAGTTATTGTCGTCTTCCACAAACGTGTATCTAGGTTTCCGTTGAGGGGACTCCTGAATTCTAATTTCAGGACGGTTGGGGCGAGAGCCTACCGTTGACATTGCTGCACTGAGGATAATATTCGGAAAGAGTGAAGAAGCTTTTGATTCTCAGTGGAGACCGACCAGTGGGGCTTTTTGAAAGCAGCAGCGTAGAAAGTAATGAACCTGGGGTAAATGCCAATAGAGCAATTGCAGCACTACTATGTATCTAGCTTATTCGAGTTACTGTAGAGGGAGTATAGCACTCAAAATAAGCGAGAAAGCAGATTGCAGTATTGCCTCTGCTGTTTAGACTCAAACGCGTTAAAGCACGGGGCAATATCTGAACGAGGGTTCAGGGAGTAAGTGAGTAATAGGAGAACTCTCTTAGTAGTAGCCCAGTGTAAATATAGATGTCTATAAGCACAAGCTCCAAGCAGCACACACAACGCGCGAAACAACAGTTATCTGGTTGTATCTAAGAAACTACCTCAAATACTGGCCTTTTTTAACTCCAATCTCCAAAATTAACCGCAAGTCTAACTACGCGATTCTAATTGAATCCGCGGAAGAAATACGGCTCTGGATTATTGAAACTCTCGTTACCTCGTTTGCTTCAACTGAAGTGATCAGCCGTACCAAATGCCAATCTATGCATTTGCGCTCCCTATTTGGGCCGAGCTTGCACTTCAATCCGTGGAGATCTCTCCCGCTTAGGCAACAACGTGAACTTTATTTTTGTCACAACTGTACCAGTGAGCCAAACTTGTACATTCTCACGCGCGTTACCCTGGGCTACTTTGGGTTATTTCAATCGTAAAAACATAGATGGAAAGTTCAAGTTGTGTAACATCTACTATTATTATTATAACCGTCCTCTACGCAGCTCTTCCAGCTAGGACGACTTTGAGCTTGTATAAACAACGTCTCATCTTGCTAAACCTGCACTTTCCGTTTCTGGGGCGGAGAGACTCGGCTCATGACATAAGCTGCTTCGTTTCTCCCAAAACCCACAAGTATTTTTTTTCTTTTTGGCTCAGGAATTCTGAGCTTAAAATGCCCAAGTGTGTGATATGCCCATTCTCAACATAAGTTACCCCTGAAAGTTAGGCTGAACATTTTTCTCTGCTCACAACGTCCGATCCAACGCCGTGCAAAAATGCACATGCTTAGGGCACTGTCGTAATCCATTTCTATGTAAGCTGAGGCCACCTCCCTATTCGTGAGGCACACACATTCCTCAAAATCCTCCGTACAGCTTCGTAGAAAATACTAGTCCACCGCTTTACTGCGCTCCTCCAACACTCATCTGGCGGTGGTTCAGATAATCCTTGGACTTCTGATACGCCATTAGAGCGCTCGAGAACGCGCTACCGGCGCGTTTGGCTCTCTCTGTTCTCTGCATGGCTTTAGCATCGTCATTCAGGTTCAAACCATCCATCACAACTTCCAGTCTAGTTCTCGCAGGGAACGCCGTTTCCTTGTGACAGTAAGGCTGGAACTGGGCCTGCTGATCGGTCCTGCGCGGCGAGGCATACTGTAAAGTTGTACCGTCGTCTTTGGTTGGCCGGATAAACTTCTTGCTGATGGCGTCGCCATACGATCTCAATTTGATGCGGTATATCTTGCCGTAGTGGAGGGTCGAGCTAGAATTTTCTCTAATCTTGTTGCTCGGGCGTGTCTTCGTAAGACCGCGGTTCACTCGATTATTGTGGAATATCAGATCGGCTGCTGTGACCTTGAGCTCCCCTGGTTCGCTCAGAGATGCTTCCAACGTCTCTCCACTGAGTCCGTGAAAGAACTCGAGTCGAAACATGTCGTAGGCTGTTCTGATGCGGTTCTGTGGGCGTAGAGTCAGAAATCTTTCAATTGCTGCCACGCACTGTTCACTGACGGATCGAGCAATGGATGATGGGTACGCAGGACCTTTTTCCATTAACTCAATCATTGCCTTGGCTGTACGCCCCCTAAATGGCAGGTGCCCGTATACTGCTTCGTAAAACACAACCCCTAGGGCCCACCAGTCAACCTGCTCGGTGTAGAGCATCCGTGCCTGCATCTCGGGAGCCAGGTAGTTGAAAGTCCCAGACACCTCTTTGATGGCGGGCCGCTCGCAGGTCAGTTTCGTGGCGACGTTAAAGTCTCCTATGTGCGCATGGCCCTTGGCATCTATAAGAATGTTCTCCGGTTTTATGTCTCTGTGTATCACGCACTGGTTGTGAATATAATCAACCGCATACCCAACCTCGGCCACGATCTGGCGAATGGCGGCCTCAGGCAGAGTGCGAGTCTTGAGATAATACCTGAAATCTCCGCCTTCTTGCAGATTCAATACCATAAAGAAATATCCGTCGTCTTGGAAGGCATACATGAGGTTACACAGGAATTTATGATTGAGACTGGACAGCACGTTTCGTTCGCGGACAACTGTTTTAATCCTGCTTGGAGATTGAGACTTTGAGATATATTTAAGGGCATAGTATCTGCTTTCGCTTTTGCTCTTAACCACGCGTACTTTGCAATAACTTCCCTGGCCAATGAGGCTGTAGAATGAATAGTTACTGATACGCAGATTCGATCTTTCTACGCTACGCTCTAAGCTGGCCGACGTTCTGGATTTCAGAACTTCAAACATTATTGACCCACTACCTGCCCGTATGACCTATTTCCAGATGTTACTTCATGCTCAACTTATAAGGCGCTCAAGGTTTTACTGTCCTTAAATCGAGATCCGCTTAGATTAACCTCTGAGATCACTAATTTTATACCTTGAGAAGCTTGAAATTATGTTTGAAGGGATGTTCACTCTTTTGCTATGTTTCTAAAAGTCCAGCTAGATCTAATATAGTTCTAAATCACCACTCTCTCCACAAGAGTGCTATTTACTGTCAGAGAGGTGGGCAGCTTTTTCACGCCAGCTAGTTGTCCTCAAAGGTTCAAGCCGAGATATTTGCTTAGATTAACCTGTGAGATCATTAATTTCATACATTCAAGAACCTAATAACTATATGTGAACCGAGGCTCGCTCTTTAGTTATCTTCTAAGAATTCCCGGATTTCGGATAGTTCTATCAGCACTTTCTCTACGAGACCGCTGTTACCGTCAGGTAGCTTTTCGAATGATAGCTTTTGCTCCTCAAGCGTGGTGGCCGCCACTTTGCTGGCCAGATACCTGCCATGATTTACTAAATACTCCAACGCTTCCAGCAAATCTTGGTTTGAAATGAACTCTGGAATGTGCGAAATCTGGTCTGATTCGCACAGTTTCGTCACCACATCTAGCAATATTAAGATCTGTGAGGTCTCATTTATCATTGAGAGAGTAATCAAACTAGGTTCAATCCATGATCGTAGCGCAAACTCAATCTGAGGCCGAAAATAGTTTATGAACAATAGAACGTCAGGAATGATCCTAGACCCTAGTTGTTGGAGTAGTGACAACACGGTGGTTAAAATCCCTTTAGTCCAGATGCTGTGCAGCCTGGCCGCAACCGCTGGATTCACTCCTCCTTTCTGAATTTCCTTGGATAGCGGACTCTGATTCAACACTCCAAACAGTCCATTGATCACAAAGTGATCTGCCATAGCCCCGACGTGGAGCCACTCTTGAATATAATACAACGAAAGTTCGCCATACACGGGATCTTCATTTACGCTCAGATCCATTGAGTATGAGTATAAGCTTAAGACGGCCCGTTCACATCTTATGTCTTGCATCATAGCTACCAGGCTAGAGTACAGTACAGCAATGCCGGGCAGCCCTAGGCACTTTTTCAAAATATTCGTTATTTGAACAATATCCTCTACTGCTCCTGTATCCTTTCGGGTTTCAATCGAGCTTATTATAGCTTTCATTCCCTTGACAGCCACAATATCCAAAATGCCATATATCGTCTGATACAACGAGGGCCTACGTTGCAGAGCGTCCTCTGCAGTAGATTCACTTTCCGAAGCTAGACGTCCACTGGACGACATTAAACTAGCACTCAGGTTTATTCCTTCAGGCTCCTTGCTTCTCTTCTCGACAAGCGCACCCAAAAGAAGGCTTATGATCTTAAGCAAAGGCTCGTAAGCATTCTGATCCTGAGTCTCATCAGCCCTTGCTACACGGGTCAAAAATGCCAGCGACGGGTCAGTTAACAACTGGAAACTTTGCTCTAGGTCAGAGTCATTATATATATCAATTCCTGCCTTAGAAACATTGAATAGAATGAAAAATGCCGCATCCAATCGCATCTTGACAGTAGTTTGAAATGATGGATATTGTAGAGCCTCGTTCAAATTAGTTTTTATTGCCAGTGATCCCACTGATCGTAGGCACTTAAGAGTGGGAGTATTCTTGTTCTTAACGGCATGTAAGGTGAGAGACGTCAAAAACGACGCCCATGCTCTGATCATTGACAATTGCGAATCAATATAACAGAGGTTAACATTGGCTTCAACAACTTCTCTCCTATACCCCTTCCATACACTATCGTGACCAACAATGCTGTCCAGCAAACCCAAGTCGTATAAATAAGAGGCCGAATAAAGGCGTGGAGCGAGTAGATCGGACTTGATAAAATTTTCAAGTCTACTTTCGGGCCATTTTTTATCAAAATTGCGGTGCAAGTTCCCATGCAGTGATGCTCTGAATCCGTCAACAGACAAATATTTTGCTGAATACAGTTTTAAGACATCATCTGATTCAAAAAACTGAAGAATTTCCTTGCTAGTGTTGTCGGGCGATTTGAAAAGATGAATAGCCAGTATAGTCACGGCTCGAGAGGCCACTAAGGTCTGCGTTGCCTTGTTCAAGAACGCTTCTTGATCAGCATGTTTTTCCGGGACTAGTGCTTCGAAGTTCTCAATGATAATTTGGAGTAATGCCTTCTTCAAAGAATCGGCATGAGAAGATGGTTTCACAGTCCACGTGTTGTGTGCAAGGCTTATAGTGTTCAATAGTGAATCGAGTAACGAATAATCAAAGTCTTTCCAATGAGAAGCAACCTGTCTTTCCAAGACTGTCAATAATGAACTCCTGCTCTTAACAGTTGCCGTATCCGAACCATTTCTAGTATCCCTGCCACTTATCAGCAACGTGCACAACCCCTCTTGCTGGCTCTCTACCACGGAAGCAAAAAAGGATGCAATATTGGACAGAGCTAATTCTCGTTCCAGATCATTTTCAACAGCATTTATCACATTGCAAATGAACTGTTGTGAATGCCTTGTTCCCAGATGAGCCAGAAGTGAGGGCTGCTCGTCAATCCAATAACCAGAAACCACTGCTTGTAAAACTTCCATAATCTGAGCATGCAAATTAAAGTAGCGAGAAGATATCTTCACCAGCTCCGGGCTAGCCGCATAGATTTTTGTCTCCAAGAGAGAGCATGGTAATCGCATGATTGACCGAATTCGAATAAGCGTTGAGCAATACCGTAGCGAAACCTCTGAATAAGTCATCTCTAGGGATCCCATCAGGGTGTCAGTGCTATCAAGGGAATTCAGAGACTTGGCGATGCTCTCGATTCCACCAAGAATCGGTTCCAAGGTTCGAAGTGCCACTCTGCTGGGGGTCAAAAATGCATTGACCAGGATTTCAGCACTAGGCGCAAGGACTTTTATGATTTTTTCGTCGACTGGCACATTATCTACTACTCTGAAGCAAGTTCGCAGGATAGTAGAAAACACTCGAGTAACTGCTGTCCCAAGCTCAACTCTCTGTCCGGCCCTCGAATAACGCCAATACGCAAAACTCTCATAAACATCTAGAAAATGCTTGGTAAATTGCGACAGGATCTGAGTCTTCATGGACCTGTCTATTTCTTCATCTAGTGACTTGGCAATTGCTTCCATGACTAACATTTCGACAAGTGCTACTACTGACAAGGTGAAGTCAAAGTTATTATTGACAATTTCAACAGCTCCCAACATAGTAGACATTAGGCTAGGCCGCCCATTCCTTTCCAGTAATCTGGTTCTCCCCAGGTATGGCCATAATCGTTCAGGGCTGACCCTCACTAAGGCAGATAAAAATTTGGTACAAGATATACACACTCCAATATTCTGCAGTAGGAGGGCACTGTCATAAATCCTTAGCAATACCTCGATAAAATCCCCCGTACTGATTCCAGCTGAGAGGCTATTTATTAATTCATTGCCTTTGGGTACATCCAGCGCATTAAGAGTTGAAGTAATCATATCAATAATATCGAGATCCTTCTGGTTCCAAACTTTCGCTATTTCGGTCTGCTCTATCACGCGCGCCAAATAAGTCCAGCCATTATAGTTCATGTTCCATAAAACTAGCGTACGTGCACCGTCGATGATGAGATTTCCTCGCGTCTCGGCTGGAATGATAATTCCATCCTCGTTGTGTACTTTATCCACCACGAGATCCGAAAGCAATCGGACCACGGTGGAACTGTTTGACACAAACTCGTAGTCTTGGAATTCACTGGGGATTTCTAGCATATAACCTGTCATTGTAGATACAAATTCATATGCGTCGGCTCCTAAGCATCTACACAGCAGCACAAAGGGTCCAAGAGATAATGGCATTTTTGCTTTACTGAGCAAAAGGGCCCGGTCAGCAAAATAATCACTGAAGAAAACCTCGATCAATTCAGGAAACGGGCTAATCACGCTCGCCACGATTTGGGCCACATCCTCCGTCATGTTAATATAGGGTAAACAAGACTGAACGAACACGGCTGCCACATTAGCATAATCAAGACGCTGGGGCAGAGCGCGGAATAGTTGGGGAACTACCTCAAGGGCTCTAAACTCCAGCGCCGTAGAAGCTAGTCGTTCTGCGTACTTTGCCAAGAGCTCTGAGAGAGAAATCCGTTGTGAAGTTGAGGTTGGCTGTGAAGACTCTGTCAATGTGCAAAGAAAAGTGTCAAATGAGGCGTCAGGTTGCTCCGTTAAGCGTATCGAGATACGATGAATTATACAACTCCAGCCGAGCAGGATTGGAGACGCGGTTGGGAGGTCAAATAGCTTAGCCTGAACTACCGCGTCAATCTGAAGTAGAAGCTCCGGCTTTTGTATGTATGAGTCTCTGTTAGATCCCTTTATGCTGAAGTCCTGTCCCATGTCAAAAAAGGCTAGCGTTATCAAGCACACAAGTGCATACATGGAGTCTAGAACTGGAGGGCTCAGATTACTTTTGAAATCGGTGAAATAGTCGGTTTCTTGGATCACTTGGAACCATTCTAAAATTGGGCTGTTACCAGTGGGTATTACTGATCCCAGACATGTGAGCAGCAGATCTAGCGTCTCCAGGAAACAGAGGGAAAACTGGTTAGTTAGTTGGAGTAGAAACCTCAGACCACCGGATGGCATCACATACCTCTGTTTTAATCAGACTGTTGAGGGCTTCATTGTCGCATTGAGGTGGTTTCTGTAAGAACCTCCTCTTTACCGAGGATATTACGTCCACGAAAAACGAAGACTCGACTAGCAGCTCTTTGGAATGCTTTTTGGCCACGTCTAGTAGAGAATCTGCCCGACTTTCATTCGTTGAAGCTCGCAAACGAAGGAGTTCCGACGTCAATTTGACCTTGTACCGTTCCTCCGCACAGTAACACCGGATATAATCCTTCCAACGCTCAACATCCTTGTTTAACCCTTGGTCTTTGAACCGAATCACCACTTTCACGGCGTCTGCCTTTGAAATGTCCAACATCTCTTTCAACTTTTCACTGTCCTCCTTGACATCATCCTGTAGCACATTAAGACTTCCATCAACATTCGACGTGTCGCCTCGCTTGGGTTCCCTGAAACTTTCCTTCAGATGCGTTATGTTTTCATGGAGAAATCTGTCGAGTGCATTCAACGACCGTTTCGAGAGTCTGGATGTCAAGAGCGTATAGTAGGCAGCCTCAAAGGACCTGTTGTTAGATCAATCAGCACATCTAGCTAGCAATCAGTCACACGCTTAACTTACCATAACGATTTCGGGTCAGATGCGCCTGTTCCAGTTGAAGCAGCCATAAATTACGCGTGGATACGTTGTTGACCTCTATTTTGGGTTGCAATATCGATTTTCCTTTTCCTCATCAAGAGTTAAGTATCTCTACATGTCGTGGGGCTGATTGCGGCGTATGGCTTTTGTGGCTTTTGCGGCTTTTCAGCCTGGATTTACGCAGCAGGCAAAGGGCGCGCAGGGTCCCGACACAGCCGGCAGACGCCGATCCATCGCTGACTGATTAATAAAGGAATCTCATCTGACGTGATCTCTAAAGCTTACCTTTGTATCTATATATCAGTTTGCGAGCTTGAGGTCAAAACATCATCTCGGAGTGGTTTGGAAAAACAACACTTGACGGTGGTATCGTCTTAAGTGGGTTTTAGTACCTTGAGACGATAATCGTTTTTTTTTTTGGTTACAGCAAATTTGGAGAAGAACCAACATCGTTTAAGCTAGGTGTAAAACCGGAAAAATGACCTCGGACCGTCTCAGGTTGAATGCTTTGAGTGGACACCCCAGGTATGCAGTAGAGGCTCAGCTGTCTGTTCTCGAAGACTGTGCCAAGTCTACGCGGCAGAACCCTTTTATCGTGGCCCGAGTCACGAGCGAGCACCCTGATCCTGATGACTTTGTCATGTTTGTCCGCAAGGGTGCTCGGGTCATCGTAGTAGAGAGCGGAATCCCTTTGCACAACTTGGTGGGACGGTCTGCGATAAGTAAATTTGGGGACAGGCCTCTTCTATGGTGGTCTATGCGTCTGAACGACATGCAAGAGTATCTGTTGGGAGAGGAGATGGAAGCTGGTCTTACAGGGTCTGATGGCCTAGTGTTCAAGTCGGGTGATATCCTGAACGACCCTGCTTTGTCAGATTTTGGGCAGCGTGTCAACCTGTGTCGTGATCAGGGTCTTTTGGTGGCCATCGACCTCGAAGATGTGGGGCATTTGTCTGCCATTCCGATTAAGCCAGACGTGTACTTGGCATGTGACGCGACTGCGGGGGCGGAATTGTTACAGGGACAACAGCAAAATATCAAACTCACTACGCCACACATAAAACTCGTCAACAATGCGTATGCCGTTGCTGCTGGTCAGCAAATTCCGGAAGGGACAGGGATTGCGGTCACCACGTATGATGATCTGACTGACGTTGTTGGCACAAGCACAGTAGTCAATCAAGTAGTTGGTGTTGGTCCTATTGTCAAGGTGTGCGGTGTGAAGACTGTCGAGGCGGCGAAAACTGCTCTGGATAGCGGGGCAAACATGATTGGTATGATTCTAGTTCCTGGAAGGAGTCGCACCGTTGATCGAGCTCGAGCGTTGGAAATAGCTCGCTTCGTTCATGGTTACAAGCGGCCAAACGCAAATGGGCCAAACTTTGCTTCACTGACCACGCGAGACAAGTCTGTGTTTGAACTGAATGCAGAAATCACCAGCATGCGTACCCAACAACGACCTGCCATCGTTGGGGTATTTCGAAACCAGTCGCTGCAAGAAGTGCTGGCGTTGCAGCACGAACTCCAGTTGGATTTCGTCCAGTTCCACGGAGCAGAGCCTCTGGACTGGTGCAGAGTGATCCCTGTGCCTGTTATTAAGAGATTCACTCCTGGCACCAAAGAGTTTGAAACTGCGTCCGCTACTGGTTACCACTATCTGGGGCTTTTGGATGGCGAAGTGGGAGGAGAGGGCAAACTGGTTGACTGGAGTGCGATTGAGGACCAGGTCAAACTTGGAGCTCGTTTTTTACTGGCTGGTGGCCTAACGTCGGAAAACGTGGCCGAAGCTCTTAAGGTTGACGGAGTGTGTGGAGTTGATGTCAGTGGAGGAGTGGAAACCGGGGGAGAAAAAGACCACAAGAAAATCAAAGCGTTTGTGACAAATGCAAATTCGAGTTGAATGATCTGTTAGATAGATTGCTTCTCAATGTTTATATTTTCATATATCTATATATATAATTCTGCCATATACTTAGCATGCCTCCGGCGGCCCCTCCCGGGGAGGGTTTGTTCTGCTTCGCAGAAGACGCACGATAAGCGACAGACTGCTTAACTGTACTCGTAATTCATCACCATCAGCTTCTGCGAAGCAGAACCAACCCTTACCGGGAGGGGCCGCCGGAGGGATGGTACAATTGTTCCATTTGGTTTCATTACACTAAAACTAAGTATTATTAAGGACCTAAGTGGAACAATACAAAAAGAGCTGAAAAAAAAATCGCCAAAAAAGTTGGAGATTCATTTTAAACAGCGGTACCAGCAATGAAAAACCATTTGCTGATGGACTGGTCAATAGGAGCAGGGGCCAGTTCTTGGTGAGCAGGAAGATCAATGTCAGAGACAGTGTTTGCATTGCCAAGAGTGGTGTTGGTAAGCTCAATTCCCTTGGGATCAGTTTTTCCAGCAACCAGTCGTTCCCAGGCCTCGGAGCACTCGAGGATAACATCCTCGGCGTACTTCTTGTTCTTGCATTCACCAGAGAAAGCAAACTGGTTCTCGGGCTTGCCGTCAGGAATCTTGTAGATTCGGAACCACTCGTTGGTAGCCCTCAGAAGCCCAGGGAAGTTTCGCTCAACATCCTCAATGTCATTGACCTTGGATGCGTGAGGGTCCTTGACATCAATGGCAATAATCTTCCAATCGGTCTCTCCCTCGTCAAGCAGAGCCATGACTCCGAGAACCTTGACCTGCTTGACCTGACCCGTATAGCCAACGGCCTCTCCGATCTCGCACACGTCCAGAGGATCGTTGTCTCCGTTGGCCTTGGTCTCCGGGTGAGTCACGTTGGGGTCTTCCCAAGTCTGAGGGAAAGCACCGTAATTGTGGATGTACCCGTGGTGGGGGAAGCAGTTTCGCACAAATCGGAGCTTGCCCTTCTTGGTGTCCTGTAGAATAGGATTGAGCTTCTCCTCCTTGGAAATTTCCAACTTAGCGTTGGTCCATCGAGGCACCTCTACCACCATGTTGAGAATGGTTTTCTCAGGGTTGGCGTAGAGAGGAATATCGTGGAACGGAGACACGGGCTTGCCGTCCTGCTCGATGAACACACGGTGTTCCAGGGTGTTGGCAGCACCAACTTTTCGGACTGTGTAGTTAGCCATTTTTGAATTCGTCAGATGAGATTGAATAGCTTTGATTCTTGTGCCAAAAGACATCCAATAGCGAAGACTTGTTGTTCACAAATCAGGTGGGGTGAGTGTGTGTGCTGAAATATTCAGTGATGTTTCGTACGCTTACGCGGTAAGCCTCCTCGGTTGGGTGGGAGAGAGGGTAGTTTTAAGGCTGCTGGTTCCCCATTTTCGCCCGCTTATACTTTTATGAAATTTGTATCTGCTTTCCTTTGCTAGGTAAGCAAGCAAGTGGTTATGCTTTTACGGCTCCTCGGGTTGGTCTTTCGCCAAACGTAGATATTTCTTACGCATTACACAATCTCTGCGAAGCAGAGCTACGGGGTCTGGGGCTAGCCCCAGCTCTCCAGCGGAAGTTATTTAAAAATCGTATTATTACCGTTATATCAATTACCTAGTAGCCATTAATTAACAAATCATTATTACATATCATGTCCAAATAAATCCAAATCAAGTGCCCCGTTAGTTAAGCTCACTATTAGCGTCGTCTCCCTGATTAATACTTGGCTGGTGGAGTCCAGATAGGTATCTCGTTGATCGAGCCCCAGGCAAACTTGAACTTCTTCTTCTGCTCGTTCAGATCGAACCACGCTCCCTCGTCACTAATCTCTACGGTCTTCTCACGTAGATGGGCCACCTCCTTGACAGACAGTCCAAATGGATCCTTGGGAATCCA
This sequence comes from Spencermartinsiella europaea, assembly GCA_030579595.1. Taxonomy (NCBI): domain Eukaryota; kingdom Fungi; phylum Ascomycota; class Dipodascomycetes; order Dipodascales; family Trichomonascaceae; genus Spencermartinsiella; species Spencermartinsiella europaea. The sequence continues at coordinate 168,583 of JAKTRG010000007.1, forward strand.
CACCATGGGGTTAGTGTCGACAGAAGCAGGGTGGCAGTAGGCGGTAGACTCCTCCTCTTGGGTCAGGGGTCGTGGGAACTCGCTGAAAAGCGGAGCAGTCAGCAGCTCACGCTGAAGAACAGAGGGAGTGAGGAACCGGTGAGGGGCGAAGAATCGCACAAACGAGTTGCCAGTTGGCGCAGGCTCCTCAGGACCAGCACCTACCAGGTGCACTCTGTCGCCTCGCTCGAGGCTGCTCGAGGGAATGTCCTTCTCGTAGGACTCGGTCTTGGCAGTGTCCTGATCCAAGTTGTCTCGCATGAGGTTTCTCGGCAGCATAAACAGCAAGGGCTGGAAGGCACTCTGCAGATTAAGCTGGACGAAAATAGTGAACAGCAGGAAGATAACCTGCAGGGCCACTGGACCCCAAGCCTTGGCAACCACAAACAGACCAAGCAGACACACTTCAGCCAGGTAAAGGCCAGTGAAAGTCTGGAAAATAGCTCTGGCGAAGAAAATACCCCTGCCGTCGGTAGGCATGCTCACAAATGTGAGATTGTGCAGGTAGGCAATGTAGATGAGTCCAAAGGTTACTGCACCGAAGCCAAGCATGATAGGCGAGATAATCGAGTAGGCCAGGAGAATAGCGGCCAAATTGGTGTAGACAGGGAACACAGTACCCCAACCTGGGCCACCTCGAATGTTGATTCGCGACCACTTCTTTCTGGGAGTGCCATCAAGAATAGCTCCCAGGACGTGGAAGAGGATCAATCCGACAATCTGCAGGATCATTCCAGACGAAGAAGTCAAACCTAACAGCAGGAAGTAGGAGATGTAGAAGTTCGAAGCAGCAGGCAGTTTCTGGGCCAACAAGCTCATGGCGCTCGAAGGGTCCTCGATAATCGAAGTCACTACACTAGTAGCGGACGAAGCAATAGTAGTAACCAAGAATACCTGCACGACCTGGAAGGCAAAGTAGGCGTTCTGCGTGTAGTACTCAACCATGGTGGAGGAAGGTCGTCCGGCAATCTTGGCAAAGGTTCGAATGATAATAGGCAGCAACATCATGAGCACAGCCAGCAAAACGGTAGGGAGGATGGAACTGATCAGACCAAACAGCTGGGGGGGCAGATTCAGGATAAACTTGAGCCATGGCAACTTGTTGGTCAGATTTTTCAGGTTAGACAAGGCACCAACGAAGGCGACAGGGATAGCCCAGAAGATGACCAACGCGCAGAGGAACGCAGCGGCTCCCAGACCCCGCAAAAGACGCTCCCACCACAGTAACCGCAGATTGGGCCACACGACTTCGCTGGGTCGGATCCCAATGTAGCGCGGAGCCATGTGCAAAGCCTGGTTGTGAGCGAGGACCTGGAAACCGATCTCGGCCTGCTCCTGGGTGTGGAAAGTGATGAAAGCAGAGTTGAGGGGCGCGTTGTCTTCGAAGTTTCGCTGCAGTTCGGCGATTTCCTGGTTCAGCTCCTGAATTCGCTCGCCTCCGTGGTTGATGGTGTCGACTTTCTTGCCGATAATGGGCTTCAATCGGTACGTTGGACGCTTCTTGTCCGGCACATAAGCAGAGAGATCGTCTCCCTCAATTGGGGTGCCTTTTTTGTCGCCCTTGAACTTGTTCTTGACGGCAGTCTTGAGAAGTTTCACCTCGGCACCCTCGATCTTACCAGCAAGCTTGGTTCGCTCCTTGACGAGGTCAGGCAAGTCACCTGCTTTTCGGTTGATAAAGACGTACTTCACGCCATCAAAGACAGAAGCCAGTCGCTCGACCGATAAGTAGTTTTTCGGGATGGTGGTCAACAAAATGGTTCGCGAAGACACCAAGGTCGAATAGGCAGGCGAGGTAAGCACAGCTTGTCGCACAGCCACGTAGAAAACCAACTCTCGGTACAAAATGAACAAGATGAATCCGAAATAGAACCATCCCAAGAACACGTGAGCGTAGTATCGCTTGGGGTTGACGACGTTACCGAAAGTGAGCAGATCAAATTGGGTGTTGCCGCCTCCGCCAGTAGCGTTGACAGCCAGCAAGATGGGAAACAGCATGACTACGCCGACGAGGCAAAACAGGAACACAAGTCGCAAGTATCGCAGGAAAAAGTACGCGTCGAGACCGGCATCTCCCAGGATGCGCGAGTCTGGTCGACTCAGCAGGTCTGTCAGCCATGCTACAACGCCCTTCTTAAGCGGTTTGGGCCGCTCGTTTTCAGGAATTGTGTCGATTACGGACCTAGGCTGATACACGTAACCCTGCTTAGGTCGTAGGATCAAAAACGCGGCGAAGAAGATCAGGAAGATAGCGCCGTTAAACACCACCGCCGAGCCGATACTTGAACCGGACGAGGTAGTGGAGCTACTCGCCATGGTGAATTATAGTATTACGATGTTTGCGAGATTTCAAATATCAAGATATTTAATGCCCGAGGGTTGTGGTTTACGTCGTGGACTTTTTATTCCAATCCAATACAATGGTGGGCCAAGCAAACTTTGCAAATTTCGAAATCCTCACGCAGAATACTTCGAAACAATCAATATGTGTGCGAGAGCAAAAAAAAATACAGAAACCAGGTCCCTTAAGTTTTTGTCCCGCTCGGTGTTTGTCCTTATATATAGGAATGTCGGCGTGGGTTTTCGGTGTGGTTAGAGATATCAAAACAAAAAAATAAAAAATAAAAAATGGTTGCGCCAAATCGAGTCAAGGCGGGATCCGCAGCAGAGGTGAAATGTCGTCAGTTTTACTTCAGGGTTGTTTGCTGCTGGGTTTAGCTCAGAGTTACTTTTGTGTTATTGTTTGAAGGCGGATCATTTCTGAATGCTCAAAGTCTAAGTCTAACATGTGGGTGGTGGGGGCAGGGAGAAGTGTATAGAATACAGTATACGCGTGGGAAATGAAAGAATGAATGAATGAATGAAATGGATAAGCCGTGCGATTGCAATGATTGCGATGATTATTGTGATGTTCGTGATTGACGCGATGGTCATGGTTGTTGAGATGTTCGTGGTGTGAACTATATTGGGGGACCACAAATACGTACTGGTTATAGTCAATGTTAGAGGGTACCAGGGGGTATGGGTATAGTAGCTGTAGTTAGATGCTAATTGGAGATGTTGGACGACGCAAGAGTACACATGGGGACGAAATTTTGACGTTATATCTGTCAGGGGGGATGTAGTTAGTTAGCATTAACCCTCTTGTTCACATACAAAATAGGGAGAAATATAGTTAGCGTAGACATTAGGGAGATGTTAAGACGTCTGCAAGTACCGATGTAAACGTCTAGAGGCAGGGAGTAGTTAACCTAGAGCAAGACTAGAAAGTAAAATAATCTTCTCGAGACAGATTTTTTTTCTCAGTGTGGGCATGACGCGTACAGATCGCGTTCGCATTGAAATCTCCATTACTCTTTCAGTACTTTGATCTGTATCTATCTCTTATTCGTTAATATGTTAAGCCTCGCCCTTTACTTTTACTTTTACTCTTTCTCCAGCTCCACTATTCCAGCTACTTTGCCAACTTAAACACTTTAAAACACATTAAATACAGCAAACACAGTAAGCACTTTGAGCCGAACTCGCTTCTCTCCCTACAAGCAGCGATGGTAATCGATGGTATGGAATGTATATCTCGTTTCCGAGGGCCATCTTTTTACCCTCCTGCGGGACCTTACAGCAAGATGAGAAGCGCGCAAGAAAGGAAAAAAAGAACTTTGGAAATCACAATGATAAACCGCACAACTACGAGCAGTGACGAGCGATGAACTCATCACACAGCAATCTTCTTAAAAAAGATACACATTTTGTAATTTATTTTCAGAAACAAGATAGGCTCTATTTTAGTTAGCTTGCGGCCTCCTTGCCCAGAAACATATCGACTTGGTCGGGCACGGCTGTGGGATGCCACTCATCCCCTCCCTAAATTGCCACTTTGAATCTCAATTCTCTGCATTACATAGAAATCTAATATATATGCAAACATTCTTAGAGATGCAAGCAGGCAGCGGCGCTGACTAAAAACTCCTACTCGCGTTATTTATCCAAAGGGCTAGGGAGACTGAAACGGGAGTCCTGACCCTGGGAGAGCTCGCCTCCAGCGTGGTCACTCCGTGGAGGGTAGTTCTGCTTTTCGCAGAAACTCGGTACTGGAACCTTTTTCACCTGATGACGTCGGTGAGCGGCACCGAAGAGCAACAATCAATGGGCAGCGCAGCTTTCCCACGTTTGAACTCTAAAGATTTCAGGCACAGCCTCGGCACACGCCCAATTTCACTAACAAATTTTTCAAACACAATGCGCCGATCTTGCATATCAGGCAGATCCATCAGATCGCCTTTCATTGTTCATTGCTTTGACGTGCCAACGATATTACCTTGGCATCCATCTTCAGCTGAAGGTTAAACTTTCACCAACATGAACCCCACCGTAACCAGTACCGATCAAGTTTGCTTGCTACTAAAAAGGTTGCTGGATAATGGCAAATGTCGAATATTATTTAATATTATATATTTTTATTATTCGTTAATGAGAGAGAAATACTCAAAAGAAAAAAGTGCACATTGTACAGATTCAAGTCCTCGGCGTAATATTACTTCATATATATTGATTATCATGACTATTCACACTTGACCCTGCTCTTCATCCAGCTTTTTCATTGATAGATAGCCTCTAGCAACTTTAAATTCATGGGTGATAGCCTGCATTGTAAGTGTAAGAGTATACAGTAGATACTTGAACTACTTGAACCCTACACCGGTAGACGTCTCAACATGCCTCCGGCGGCCCCTCCCGGGGAGGGTTGGTTTTGCTTCGCAGAAAGTGTAGCACTGTATAATATAACTGCCATTCTAAACAGTCCCGTAATTATCCGTATCGTTCTTCTCATCGTCTCCTAATATTCCTATATTTAACCCCCACCGGTCTCGCCATGCATGTATGTGTATTCATTATCACTAAACTTGTGCTCATAACCATCCGATTTGTTTTGCGTATAAAGAGCTTTCCAAATCTTCTCAACTTTCTTATGGCAGTTAATTGACTTCTATTGATGAGTATAGGTATGCTGCGAAGCAGAACCAACCTTCCCCGGGAGGGGCCGCCGGAGGCAACGTAACGACTCACCGGCCGTCTACGCGTATGGTTTACCCTGCCTGCTAACGCGCTTAGCAGAGTGAAAAGCGGCACGAAGTTGTTGATATATTAGTATTGGAAGAAGCGACCCAAATAACTGTCCAATTCGACTCGACCCGCAAGTTGGGCCACTCGCTTTAATTGTGCCAGGTCCTTTTACACGCAGTGCGTAATATCTTTTTGTGTTGCGTTTGTGTTCCGTTTGTGTTTATTGTTTCGTTTAGTCTTGTCGCTTAGATTTTGTTTGGCTGCTTCCCTCAATGAGTCTCGTGGATAAAACTATACAACTACTGAAAACATGCGAACATGTGCCAGAGTCGATAGTGAAGCAGCTCTGCTACAAGGCGCAAGAGCTGCTGGTGGAGGAAAGCAACGTGCAGCTGGTGTCCACCCCAGTCACTGTTTGCGGAGACATACACGGACAGTTCCACGATCTGCTGACTCTGTTTGAGAAGGGCGGCGAGTGTCCATTCACGAACTACCTGTTTCTGGGCGATTTTGTAGACCGGGGGTTTTACTCGCTGGAGTCATTCCTGCTGCTGGTATGCCTCAAGGTCAGATACCCCGACCGGATCACGCTGATTCGGGGAAACCACGAGTCGCGACAGATCACAACTGCGTACGGCTTTTACGATGAGTGTCTGAGGAAGTACGGGTCGGCTTCAGTGTGGCGCCTCTGCTGCAGTGTTTTTGACTATCTATCGCTCTCTGCTTTGGTTGGTGGGCCTGGAGGCGTGTTTTGTGTCCACGGAGGACTATCGCCAGAAATTCAGACCCTGGACCAGATCCGTCTGATTAATAGGAAGCAGGAGGTGCCCCACGATGGTCCAATGTGTGACCTGCTGTGGTCCGACCCAGACGATGCTCTGGATGTGCCGACTATGAGCAACGGCGAGGATGGCACCGAATACGAGAGCGGTAGGGCAGAATCCCACGCTTCTCTTAAGGACAGCAACAACAATTCTAATATTATTAACGACGACTATGATGACTCTAATGCATTAATGACTTCTTCTGAACGAGCTACTGCTAATGCGGCAGCAGCCTCTGCATCATCGCCCTCTGCCAACGCCTGGGGCGTGTCTCCGAGAGGAGCAGGATATTTATTTGGCCCTGGGCCTGTGCACACGTTCAATCGGGTAAACAACACCAGCCTAATAGCCCGCGCGCACCAGCTGGTCTTAGAAGGGTACAAGGAGATGTTTGACAGCTCTCTGGTCACAGTGTGGTCCGCTCCCAACTATTGCTACCGGTGCGGAAACGTCGCTGCTATCCTCGAAATCGACGACAACTTCAATAGAAAATACACCGTCTTTGAGGCCCAAGGAACTGAGGACGAGTCGAGGGTAGTAGTGCCCATGAAGAGGCCTGTAGCAGAGTATTTCTTGTAACATAATTTGAACAATTTCTGCAATTTCCAGCTGCTCCGGCAGCGCCTCCCGGCGATGGTTTGTTCTGCTTCGCAGAAAAAGTACTCTCGACAGATTAGGTGCAAGATATGCAACTCAATTGAACAGCTCTATAGCTAGTTGAGCAGTCATCATCGTCTATTATAAGACCCACGTCAATAGTTATTAACGTTATGAGATGTATTAACTATTATACAAGTAGAATGTCGCACCATCATCAGCATCTTTTCGCAGAGAGCGTAATGCAATGATAAATAGGACTAAAAGGATATATAACGGTAGATTAAACAATATTCCAGGAGTATTCCTGACGTATCCTTGATCTCTGGGAAGCAAAGCTACGGGGTCTGGGGTTGGCCCCAGCAGCTGGAGAGTGCGAGCTGTATTCTTGATCCAGGAGTATTCCAGGAGCATTCCAAAGGTATTCTTACGCGTTGCTGTAGTTATCGTCAGTCTCAGTTCTGGCAGCTGTGCTCACATAACATTGAAGTAATGTTATTCACACCACTTTACTTAGGGGTCGGATTTCGGGCACAGAGAAGATATTTGGCATCTTTTCAGGCTCTCATGGACTAATATTGTAATTTAAATACCATTGGCCCAATCTCCCAAGTCTATTGGGTCACAACCGCTCTTTTTGGCTCGTGTCTCTGAGGTGTTGGATAACAGATCTGCATCTAACTTATGTCAGCTTCTGGTTTGCGAACTGTAAGCAGAGCACAGTTCATCGATCCTGTGTGTTTTCTGCGAAGCAGAACCAAAGCCTCCCCGGTAGGGGCCGCCAGAGGCAGCGTCCACCTGCCTCCGGCGGCCCCTACCGGGGAGGCTTTGGTTCTGCTTCGCAGAATCGCACCCCACACTCTCTTACTCCGCACAATGTGATAATGTGCTTAATCTCGCAGTGAAGTGCTCCCTAACCCTGTTCATTCCTGAGTTTGTCGGCTTAGCGTCTTATTGGTTGGGATTTGCCCACATGCAGAATCTAAGCTCGGAAACTATCGCGAGATAATAACTTGCCTGTGTATATTATAAGAACGATTCTGATCTTCTGAAGAAGAGCAAGTGTTTTGGATTTGAGCTAAGGACTCGCGTTTTCAGCACCACCCCAACAAATATGAAGGTAAGTTGGAGACGTAATGTTCTCGCCCATTTTGATACGGCGTGACATACCGCAAGCAATTTTTGGTGGGCAACGATAGATGTTGAATGGTACCACTCTTAAGAGTAAGAGAGTGTTTCTGCGAAGCAGAACCAGCCCTCTCCGGGAGGAGGCTGCCGGAGGCATCGCCCAAATTGATAAAGAAAGTGTTACTAATAGCTAGTTTGTGGATGACCCTGCACTTGAAGCTCTCAACTCGGCTCTATGCTTTGACACGCCAGAATGTCGGATAATCGGAGGCATTGATCTGTTTACTACTAAGCCGGCCGGTGGAGATAAGAAACTGTTCAAGGCAATCGATAAGCAGCTGTACTCGCAGGTACAAGATAACATCCACCACCAGGATCAGTTCCCGTTCCCTTCGTCGGTTAGTCCTCCGACCCTTCCGATCCTTTCTCCGCCCTCGCATTCACATGGCTTCTCTTTGCCTAAATCGCTTGAGAGGCGGAGTTATAGACAGCTTTCAGAGCACCAGAACCACGGGCTCAGCATGACTGCGGTCCCTACGAGCGCTGTGCTGTCCTCGTCACCGTTTGGCCCGCTAGACCAGGCCAACTCGCGAAAAGTGTTTGCATACCTGATATCGGTGCTTAACGCGTCGGACCCGGACCACGATTTCTCCTCTCTGCAGCCGGAGGACTTTAAACGAGAGCAAAGTTCCACAGCAGTGGTTAACTCGGTTAATAATGTACTATTTGGCCTGGGCATGCCGGTGCCTCCTCGGTTATGGGAGTGCCTGGATGACCTGATGGACCTCAAAGAGGCCAACATATATAGCCATACGCCTCCGCAGTCGTTTCTGGCAGACGAGCCGGGCACCATGTGGTCGATGATGTGGTTTTTCTTCAACAAGCGGCGGAAGAGGGTTGCGTTTCTGCATCTCAAGGCCGTCCGGCACTACTCGAGCCCTGTTCTCGCTGCAGTCGACGTTTCCAGGCGCAAGAACAGCATTCATAACGATTTTGACGACAATAACAGTGACGATTACGATTTAACAAATTCCTCCGATTCTTTGATGTATGACGAAGTGGTGGGTGACTTGGAGCTAGAATAGATATTATTAAAGGTTTTCCTGATTGGGTTTTCTGCTGCTACGCTTTTTGGTTTTATTTATTTTGTATCCAGGCTTTTACTATCGCAAAAGATTCGATTTTTTTGTTCATCTATTAGTATTATTATCGTCATTATTATTACATTTCACTTCCAACATAGAACAGGTCCAACTGCCTCCGGGCGGCCTCTCCTGGGGAGGGTTGATTTCTGCGAAGCCGTTCAACTCCATCGATCGCGAATCCCGCGTAAGCGGAACCAACCCTCCCCACCAGGGGCTTAAATAGTATACTTCATAAAGCTTCTTCTCAGACTTCGCCGAACACTGACTTTCTGGGCCCCAACAAAAGAGTCAACCGCTACTCGGATCGCGCGGTCAATGTCACCCTTGCTGACATACTCGCTCAGTCTCATCTTGGCAAAACTCTCGCTCAGTCGCAGAATGCTCTCGAGGTGACGAACAGTGATGGGAAAAGACCCCGTTGCAAGCGACTCGCGTCTCATGTCGCTGTATACACGCGAAATCTTGTCAACATCCAAGTGGTGCAACTTGGGGAACAGTTTGCTTCTCGCATAGTATATGTACTTCCTGAGAAGAGCCTGGTCAATCTGCTCCAGGCCAGTAGTGTCTTCCTGCAAGTCGCTCATCGAAGTGTCCGTGTCCTCGGCTTCGCCTACTACTCCCTCTTTGAGCGGGTGGTTCTTCACGTGGCTATTGACAACAAAACTCGCCAGCCTTCCATCCATTTCGGTGTCGACCGTGTCTCGCACTACACACAGTACATCGAACCGAGACAGAATAGGCTCGGTCAGGTCGACGTTTTGCGAAAACGGAATGGTTGAATTGTATCGCCCGCCATTAGGATTGGCAGCAGCAATGACTGCGCACCGCGCTTGTAGGCTGGTAACAATTCCTGCTTTCGAAATACTAATCGACTGCTGCTCCATTGCTTCGTGGATTGAAGTTCGGTCCTGGTCGTTCATCTTGTCAAACTCATCTATTAGGCAGGTTCCCTTGTCGGCCAGTACCAGTGCTCCGCCTTCTAGAGTCCACTCCCGAGTGATGGGATCTCGACGAACTGAAGCCGTCAAACCCACTGCAGATGCCCCCTGCCCTGTGGCAAAAACAGATCGATAGGCCGTTTTTTCGGTATACTTGAGTAGCTGCGATTTGGCAGTCCCCGGATCTCCTAGCAATAGTACGTTGATGTCTCCTCGGATCTGATGTTTGCCATTGATATCTTTTGAAACTCCACCAAATAGAGAAGCGGCCAGCGCAGTTTTGATATCCCTGTGGCCATATATGGAAGGAGCCATAGAAGAGATTATCCTATCTATAATTCGCTTATCCTTCGACAGCGCCCGGATGTCCCGCTCTTCTTCTTCTGTCAAATTGAACTCGCCGATTTTTCCAGCTTCGCGCCTTTGCACCAAATTTGCCTCGATCACTGTCGCAAACACGGGAAATCCATTCTTGGCGTTGAGATTACCGTCAAACGAATTCTTGTAGATTCCAGTAACATCGACTTCTTCTCCTGGCTTGGCCACATCGATCATGTCCCATAGCAGAATGACCTCTCGGTGTCGGGGCAAACGGCCTGGTGGAACTGTGCCAGGTGATTCCTGTAAAGTGATCTTTTGATAGTTCCTGTAAACTGTCTTCTCTGAATTGACCTGGAAGGGGCCCCGAGACTGACAGTTGTGACAGTATGAGATCTTCACCTCAGTGTTTGAGTCCTGAAAAACCGGGCCAAGCACAGCTCCACACCTCTTACAGTCAAACTTTACGTACTTGAGCTGGGGGAACACGCCCGTTCGCCTTGTGACCACACCGGTGACTCGGACCAGGGAATTGAGATGAATCTCTCGGAGATCTCTCAAACTGAAAGAAGTAGGCAGCCCAGATACTCGCACGTGGATCTCAGAGTGGATACGCGAGTAGTCTGGGTAGTGTAGCTCAACAGCTTCCATGGCAATAACGTCGAATATCTTAAGTACTTCAGTGGGAGCCACTGCCAAAAAATACGCCAAAGTGGCTTTACTCTCAACAAGCTGGCTGTAGACGATTTCCAGCGATTCGCTGTTTATTTCACCAAGAGTTCGGATCCGATTACCGTAAACTGAGCTTCCGCTTTCATCAGTGTATTCGAGCAAGAAGTTTTTAAACTCCCTGGCTATGTTCCGATGCACCACAGGCTGCGTCACCCACTCTGCTACTGACCCAGATTTGATATCAGCCAGACTTTCCAGCGACATTATTTGGTTTATTGGATCATCGTCCTCAGACACGCGGTCGAACTCTTCGTCGTATTGATTTCGCCGTCTTCGTCGCGATGGAATCCCCATGTCCTCGTCCCCGTCATCTAAAAATGCATCAGGGAGGCCTCTCTGAGACCGCATGAGTCGGTCTCGACGGTTCAATTGGGCGTCTACGCGCCGACGGTCCTCCAGTTCTAAGTCGTCATAGATATTCTCGTCGTCAATGTTTCCATCTGCCAAGTCGTACTGGTCTTTTTCGCGCGATTCCGCGTAATCGCGCTCCATATTTTCACCAAACAGATCCTCTCCGGCTTCCTCCTCAGCCATCTCGTCCAAGTCATCAATGATATCATCCTGAATCACCTCTTCGTCGTCATCGGTAAATGGTACTGCTGGAGGCGACGAAGGGGGCATTGAAGCCTCTGGCGAGGATGGCAAATCAAGATTCCTAGCATCGTCTCCGTCAACGTCTTCGAGCTCTCTTTTTCTAGAGTTGGACATTATATATTAATCTTTTTCTCTTTGACACTTGTATATTGACTTCAAAAAGATTGAACGCAAAGAAGAGATTGTGTGAGAAGAAATTAGGCTGAATATATGTTCGAAAGTGCGCGCGTAGATTTCAAAGGGCGAGGCGATCTTCCTAACTGGGAAATGTAATTGATTTTTGTGACGCGTCAGAGACGCGTATCATTTTATGTGTGTGGTTTATTAGGTGCATTTGGCCTGTGGGGAAAAATATTAGAAAGTTTGCCGATATTAACTGTATATGGGGCATTAGTTATATGCCGAACAATGCTTAATACTTATTTAGTTTCGTTAATAATGCCTAATGACTCTATACCCGTAGTGACTATTTGAAAAAAGCCTCTGCTTCCAGCGCTCCAGGGCGAAAATACCAACTCTATCGTTCTTATAACTCCATCGTGTGGTTGTTCAGCGTCTTCTTCCCGCTTAAGGACCACACGTTCATCGATGCAAGTAGACCATGTTAACCCCAAGGCTGGAGCTTTGGGTTTGGTGCTGAGATGCTGTAATGGTCGAGGTGAGGGGGCAGACGCTGGAAATGACGATGGACTTAACGGATCGGATTCATAATAGTCAGATCCGTAATTATTATCACTACTCGCCTGCGAATTCGCATTCACCCCGTTGCTACTCACCCCGTTATTAGCCACCATGTTGTTACTACTTACAACGATCGAAGGCTCCCTCCATCCGCTGAACCATCGCGCCTGATGGTCTGAGTATAGTTCGTTTATCTCATAGTCAATGGAAAGAACTTTAGAAAATCTGTCAGAAACTTGGTTGGCAACTAAAACTGCCAGGTCGTGTACAGCTGCCAGAGATCGCAACCGACGAGTAATCTTGAGTAAGCTTGGGTTCCTTTCTCCTCCGCCCTTATCCTTATTGGTAAACTCAGCCCGATAATGAGCTGCGATACTGTCAATCACAATCAGCCCTACATTATACATTTTTACAGCTTCGGGCAGTTGATACCAAAGAATGCGTTCGAGTTCATCCTGGTCCCGGCTCCGAAAGCAAAATATCCGATCGCTATTTACAGTTTTGCTGAGATCAGGCCAGTCCTCCTTATGCTTTTCGTATAGGCCCTCCAACATAGCCAGCATTCGTCTCGTCTCGAACCCGGATTCGGTAGAGATGTAGATTGCACATTTGTCGAGGCCGTTAAGCCTACGAGGTAGCTGCACTGTTATACATTGTTGGATTAATAAATTAGATTTACCGCTGGCACTCTGTCCGGCTATCTCACAGATCCCACCAGTCTTGAATCCTCCACCTAAAACACTGTCAATGTATGCGTCTCCACTGGTGAACAACTTGCACCCATTATCAAGCGCGACGTCTCCCGAAACAAATTCAGAGGGAGGAGTGTCTGCTTCGACTAAAAATGTATCTAAGAACCTATTCACCTCGTTTATAGATCTATGGCTACGTGACACAATTTCTGAACGATCCATCAGCACCAGGTCAGCACTAGTCAGACCCGCATTCTGAAACGCGTCTAAGAGTCCGCTGTATTCTCCATTGTTTACTACGTTGAGGCTCCCATATAGTTCGAAAATATCTGTCATAAATTGATATTGATATTGGGGTAGGCTACACGTTTTGTACTTTGATCTATGCAAATCGGTCTGCTTAATCAAGTCAAGCATTGGGTTACCCTCCGATCGCGTGCCAGATGCTGAATAGCCCAGCCAACTTTTATCACTAAAAACTGGAATATTCGTCTCTTAGGAAACCCACTATGTCAGAACAACCAGTAGGAACTCCTGCTGCCAGCCCTGCTGAAAGTATTACTGCCCTTGACTATATTGAATCCCAGCTTCAATTGTAAGTTAGTGAAAGCTTTTTGTTTTGTGCTAATCGTCTTTGATTGTAATTAATTCCTGATCTAACCAAGAGAACAAGATGCTCGCGAGCTGATGCCCTATGATCCAAATCATTGCACTCATCATGATGAGCCTATGAGACAACAGATATTTGCTTGTCTGACTTGTCAAGAGAAAAATAAACAAGTAAACGGGATATGCTACTCGTGCAGCATACAATGCCATTCCGCACATGATCTAGTCGAACTTTTCACCAAGAGAGGCTTTACGTGTGATTGCGGAACTAGTCGAATGGCCTCTTTTGGAGGGTGCAATTTGAGAAAGAATTTTGATACGCTGGATAAGCCGGCAGAAAGCAATATTTATGGACACAATTACGAGGGGAGGTTCTGCTCCTGCGACGCCAAGTATGACCCACAGGCTGAACGAGGATCAATGTTTCAGTGCGTGTTGGGCGATGCGTGTGGTGAAGACTGGTTTCATGAAGAGTGCATTTTGGGGATTCCAAAGATTGAGAAAAGTAAGACTAGCGAACCTGCGGAACCTACTTCTAAAACCTATCCACAAGGTGTGAACGTGTACGATAGTTTGGAGCCTGCTACCTCTGATAACGTTGTGCGGCCCGAGGATGCCATCGACAGCGCATCGGGTGACGAAGAAGACGATACTTTGGAAGGGCTACCCAGCCATGATGAGTTTGTCGGGTTTATATGCTGGCAATGTGTTGAAAAACATGCCAGCGTGTTGAAAAAGTGGAGCGGGTGGGACGGTGTTGCTCTTCAAGGAGTCGTAAGGGCCAATGCCACAGAAACAGAAGACGAAAAAGTGGAACCGGCTTTGAAAGCGGAAGTAGTTGTTGAAAATCGACGTGCTGACCGCAATGTCGGTGAACCTGCTCACGGTGAAGGAGTCGTAAGGGCTGAGGCCACAGTAAAAGAAGAAGGATTGGGGCCAAATTTGAAAACGGACCATTTTGAAGATCAAAGTGCCTACCGCGATGCCGGTGAACCTCTCCACGGTAGCACTAAGCGACCACACGATGAAGAATCTGCCACATCTCCACCACCACCACCACCACCACCACCTCCTCCAGCTCCCAAGAAGCAAAAGTTGGACCAATTCAATACTCACGTGTCTCTGTTTCTTATGGATGGATATCAGGACGCTCTCAGCAGTTCATCTGACCCGGCGATCGTGGATTTCCTAGAAAAATTCCCTTTTCTGAAAGAGGTTGAAGAGGTGTACGAGCCAGCCGAAGATGACGATGCAAACTCATCCTTGCTTGACGCTGGTACCAAAGCTCTGAACCAGCTGCCTCGTCAGCAGGCATTAGATGGCATGCATGCTTATGCTATGGTCCGTGAACGAGTCAAGGAGTTTCTAAAACCCTTTGCAGAACAGGGCAAGGTTGTCACAGAGTCCGACGTAACCACGTTTTTTGATCAAGTCCAACAAGCCAAGAAGGATCAACTGGCGGATGGTTAAGTAGCGAGGTGGCTTTCAACTACCAGCGTACCTCCTCCGGGGAGGTTTGATTCGCAGAACGTGTGGACTAACACCCTCCATGATTCTGCTGTAACTATGGGGAAGATACTTTTGCATCTTATTTATTTTATTCTTTTACATAGATAAACGTTGGATACAGTATATATATATATCTTTGTGTTTTCTACACGTCCCTTTTTTCCTCTTAAATAGCGATTGCCACACTCTTAACTACCAAATAATCATCCAATCCATACTTGGAAGTCTCTCGGCCAAACCCACTCTGCTTCACACCTCCAAAAGGCAAGCTGGACTCGGTGATCAGGCCTCGGTTCACACCAATCATTCCAACTTCAAGAGCTTCAGTGACCTTATGGACAGTGGAAACATCTCGAGTGAACACATAAGCAGCAAGTCCGTATTCAGTGTCATTGGCCATTTTGACCACCTCATCCAAGGTCTTGAACTTGATCATTACTGCAAGAGGGCCAAAAGTCTCCTCCTTGCACATGACCATATCAGTCGATCCGTTAGCAATAACAGTAGGAGCGTAGAAATTCGGCCCCAGCTCTGTCAGACGCTTGCCACCTGTCAAGACTTTCCCGTTCTTGCTGACAGCATCGTCAACGTGTCGAGCTACTTTGTCAATTCCAGCCTGTGTAATCAATGGACCTTGCTGAGTCCCCTCAGCCAAACCAGGGCCAACTTTAAGGCCGGCTACCTTGGCAGCAAACTTCTCGGCAAATTCGTCGTAAACATCTTCATGAACGTAGAATCGGTTTGCACAGATGCACGTTTGCCCAGATCCTCTGAATCGACTGGCTAGTGCGCCATCGGCAGCAGCGTCAACATCAGCATCACCAAACACAATAAAGGGCGCGTTCCCCCCCAGTTCAAAAGAGACTTTCTTGACAGTGCTAGAAGCCTGTCGCATAAGCAGCTTTCCCACATTGGTTGATCCGGTGAAACTCACTTTGGCTACAAGTTCATTCTCACAGAGTTCTCTACCCACGTCTTTAATGTTTTTGTGAGTCGTCAAAACGTTTATAATTCCTTTTGGGATTCCGGCTTTCTCTCCTAAGTAGGCCATTGCCAGAGCAGAGTAGGGGGTTTCAGCTGCTGGTTTGATGACACTGGAGCACCCTGCAGCAACAGCAGCACCGACTTTTCGCGAAATCATAGAGGCTGGGAAGTTCCAAGGAGTAATAATCGAGCAAACTCCAATAGGCTGCTTGATGGTGTGGATACGAACGCCGGGAGTCTGCGAAGGGATAGTTTCACCGTAAATACGAGGAGCCTCTTCAGCAAACCAGTCAAAGTTGGCAACACAGGACATGATCTCACCCTTGGCTTCTGCCAAAGGCTTGCCATTTTCCCAAGATAGGATCTTGGCCAAGTCTTCGATATTCTCTGTCATAAGCTGTCCCCAGCGGCGCAGCATGTTTGCTCTTTCTCTATGGGTGACACCCTTGAAGTTCTCAAAGGCAGTTCGAGCATGCTTAATAGCAGTCGCATAGTCTTCAGCGTTGTGCTCTGGGCACTCGCCAATTCGTTTCCCACTCGATGGGTCGAAGACTTCAAAGGTTTCCCCAGATGTAGCATTGATCCATTGCCCATTAACCAGCGACTGTTGTCGGAACAGGCCAGGATATTTCAATGATGGTGCAGCCACAGATGACATTGCTCTAACAATAACAGTATTAGACCCTCGCAGAATCTGTTTTGGGATCATTGTTAGTTTCAAACAAGTACTGGAGATATAGTCGGGGACTTCGGGGTTCCCCCACTATATAGATATAGACATAACCGCGGCAATCCGCAAGTGTCACAATGCATATAAATTTGCTGAGAAGGAAGGCATTGCCATTTGACTCGCCAAATTTAATTCAAGCGCGCTGTCGGGCCAAATATTTAGCCGCGTATAATGGATAGTTGTTAATAAGCGCGCAAAAAAAACTAGAATGCTGTTAAAGCAGTAATAACTATCTCTACAATAATAAAAATATCTCAGCTGGTAGTTAATAGCAAACCCGCATTAATTAGTATTTAGGCTCATTAGACTTATTGCAATGTGCTTGTATTGTAGCATGTTAGTGCAATGGCCCTCTGTTTTCTCAATACAAACTTGTAACCCTTTAACTCTTGTTTTCTGCGAAGCAGAACCAACCCAAGATCCTCCGGAGGCAGCCCCACACTTTACTAATGGTTTAGCTCATTCATTCACTTAAATCTAATCATGACTATCTACATTCGACTAAAGTTTCGCGGCGGCATCTCGTTGGCCAGAATCGCCTGCTGAGGCTGCTGCACTGGCTGAACAGGCTGAACAGAAGGCGTACTCTTCCAAACATCTTCAACTTCCACAGCATCGATATTACCAAATGCATGCACAAAAACGTCTCCATACCAATCCACTGGTACGCCAGTAATTCCCTCTTTCACATTGGCTGGTAAGTCCTCCCAATGGGCCAGATTATCTCTTGGGAACACCATCGTGGTAGCACCCGCAGTCTTTGCTGCTACCGTCTTTTCTCGTAATCCTCCAATGGCCAGTACTTTGCCAGTAAGGGTGACCTCACCCGTCATGCATATGTTAGGGTTCACTGGTTTGTTCAAAGCCAAGGACAGCAAACTGGTAACCATGGTTATACCAGCAGAAGGTCCATCTTTCTTCATAGCTCCCTCTGGGAAGTGAAGGTGGATCCTGCTATGGTCGAAAAACTTATTGCCGGGGAATCTCTCAGCCATAAAAACACGGCACACTGACAGCGCTATGGCAGAGGACTCCTTCATAACATCTCCCAATTGCCCCGTGATTTTCAAATTCGGTGTACCATCAGCACTCCATGGCTGTTCCAATATCGATTCGACAAACATCGCAACGCCCCCCACAGGTGTGTATCCAGCTCCCATGGCGACTCCTATAGGGAATATATCATACAGTCTTTCCCTCGAATAATTTGCGGGCCCAATGTATGATTCCACATCAGTAGGCAGAACCTTAATTGAGATATCGCTCAATCCCGTGAAACGTTTCGAGGCAGGTAGCAACTCTTTCTCCTGTGGCTGTGCCGCTGTAGTACTACTCTCTGCCTGACTAGATTCTTTCGTCGCCTCAGCGGTGCCGCCCTCTGTGGCACTCCCAACCGACGAGGACTCCGCAGCAGTCTCCTGGGGAATATCTTTCACTTGTGATGCAACTGTATATGCAATCTTTCTATAAATCTTTTCAACCGTTTTCTTTAGACCTCTCAGTCCACTCTCCCGAGTATAATATCTCACCAAATGCTCGAGTGTCGCTGTGGGCATCTCAACATTGACCTCTTCCAGCCCGCAGTCTTTCTTCGCGCTAGGCGATAGATGCTTCTCAGCAATAGCTACTTTTTCAATGGGCAAGTATCCTGGAACCTCAATGACT
Source organism: Spencermartinsiella europaea (assembly GCA_030579595.1). Classification (NCBI taxonomy): domain Eukaryota; kingdom Fungi; phylum Ascomycota; class Dipodascomycetes; order Dipodascales; family Trichomonascaceae; genus Spencermartinsiella; species Spencermartinsiella europaea. The sequence goes on from JAKTRG010000007.1 coordinate 186,832, forward strand.
TCCATACGATCCAGAAGCGGTGGCGGAATCGTATCCAGCTGGTTTGCAGTACAAATGAAAAGAACCTTGGAAAGATCCACAGGCACCTCCATATACGTATCCTGGAAAGTCGCATTTTGATCAGGATCAAGAACTTCCAAGAGTGCAGCAGCTGGGTCTCCATGCACGCTGTTCCCACCCATCTTGTCAATCTCGTCGATAATAAGCACCGGGTTCTGGGTTTTGGTCCTTTTCAAAGCTTGGATGAACTTGCCTGGAAGTGATGCCACATAGGTTCGCCGGTGACCTTTGATTTCAGAAGCATCTGACAGCCCACCCACGCTGATTCGCTCGAACTTACGATTCAGTGATTGGGCAATAGACTGTCCTATGGAGGTTTTACCAACACCAGGAGGTCCGACTAGACAAATAATTTTGCCATTTACAGTACCTCTAAGCTTCGCCACGGATATAAATTCCAATATTCGCTTTTTGATATCTTCGAGCCCGTGGTGCGTCGAGTCAAGCACTTCCTTGGAATGAGCAACGTCATACTTGTCTTCGCTGTAAACTCTCCAGGGAATATTGGACAGCCACTCCAAGTATGTTAGCGCGGCCGTGAATTCAGAAGTTGGAGTCTGCTCCATACCCCGTGCTCGAGCAACTTCCTCGTCAAACACTTGTCGCACATTTTCTGGCATGTCCAGCGTTTTCGCTTTGGCAACCAGCTTATCCAGCGGAGACACTTTTCCCTCCTCTTCTCCGAGAAACTTTTTGATTACTTTCATCTGCTCCTGCAGAGCGTACTCTCGCTGCCGTTTGGTCATACTGTCATTAGCCTCGTTGATGATCTTTCTATTGAGTTCGATTGTGATTAAATCTCTGCTAGCCAGCTCGTAGGCCTTCTTCAACCGGTCCTTAACCACTGTGGTTTCTAGGATATTCTGAATCTCTGTGGTCCCAGCACACATGGATGCAGCAAAATCTGCCAAGTATGCCGGCTTCTCAAAACCTCCTCCTGGTGAAATAACATTACGCTGCGAAAAGGAACTGAGGTGGTTTCTGGTCGTGGGGTTAGTGGCAGACAGCTTGTCCAAAACTTCAATAATCTTCTGGCAAAGGTCCTGCATCTCTCTGTCTTGATAGTCGTATGGTTCGTCCGGGACAGGAACCAGTCCCTTCATCCAGGGTAAGCTGCTGTCGATGGGCGCTACGTCAGAGGCATTGTCAAAGCTCGTTACGTCCAACCCTGTGTCTTGTGCCGGTAACACATCGGCCGAGTCCTCTTCTGCTACCTCGGCCCCTTCGATGAGTTGACCCAGCTTAACACGGAATAGAGGGTACAGATTACCATTTAGTCTATCGCCATCCTCATGCCTAGTGATGTGGAAGGATTCGAGCCTGCAGGCAACACCGATTTCTTTGACCCCAGTGGTATCTGTCATGAGGTGGTAAGAGGGCTGTTCACCTTCTTTGAATTCCTTCATGAACAGTACTATGTTTCGATCCCAAGATTTGCTGGCTTCCAGCTTACTCCAAGCCCGGATCAAGGCCCTGTCATTAGTCACAAAGAAGGTCACCATTCCAGGAAGAGGGGGGCGGTTGGGCACCACGACTGGCAGCACGTGTTTCCCAGAAGGTATTAGTTGTTTGCTCGACGGAGTGTCCTCCTCCGGTACCTTGTTGGAGTTGATCCGCTTCGCTGTGTGTCGTGAAACCGACCACGTAGTTTTCACTTCATTCTTTGGTTCGCTCTTGCTATCCGCTTTGGCTTCATTCTTTGACGTTTCGCTCTTTTCGCTCTCCTTTGACTTGCGTCTCGATGGTTTACTCTGATCAGATTCACTATCTGCAGGCTTATCATCATCTGATGAAGACTTGTCACTGAGACGTGGTATGCTTGAGGAGAAATATCGGACCGAAACTGCGCCGGGAGTCTGTTCCAAACTGCGGCCCAGAATACTAGATATCTCCGGGCGTAATCGGTTGAGAGTTGGAGCTATTCGATAGTTCTGTGATGCAAGACTTGATGACAAGCACTTTGCCCCCGAGTTTCCTCTCGCCAGTACCCGTGAAAGCGACATCCTGAGAGAGTTCTTCAGAAGGGTTTATAAAGATCTAATTAGTAATGAGTAGTTGAAAAACAGTTGATCCTGTCAAACAGCCGGAAGGGAATTTCGAGATCAGCTTGTGACGTGAACTATATCAAACTTACCTATAAATTACAGCCACAAGGCAAAAAAAAAAGGGCCTGCTTACCGTATAGAAACAAACTCGATACTGACAGGATGGCGAACTAGGTTGGTTGCACGTTAACACTAATCTCTAAAATTGGTCAACATAGTATTAGGTAGGGTAAACATGTACGGCTGAGACATAGATGACTTGTAAGGAAAGGAAGTGAGAGTAAAGACATTTTGGGGAACTTACTTGTGAGCTATACACTGTGTGTTTATCATGGCATTCAAAGTGATGTACTTTTGTTCGAAGTTACGTTATGTTTATCCCTGTTTATTGAAATCAGCCGGGTATTCCGTTGGGAACACAGCCATACTGGTGTTTATGAAGTTTAATTAGCTTTCACATTAGGACTGATAAGATATAAGTCGGTTGGATAGAATTGTAGAAAAAAGTAGAAATAAGTGTAATTAAAAAAGCCATCTAAAGCAAAAAAATGCTACTGGAATACCTTCTGAATCAAAAATCCAATCGTCAGGGGGCATATACGTGTGTGTAAGGCGGTTAGACGCTTACTCACATATGATGTTATATGCGAGATTTCTTGATATGCAAGGCTTATCATCGAAAGTCGTGAACTCAACAAAACACCCTCAAGATTCTAAAGTCAATCTAACCACGTAACTATTGGTGCTTACATTGGAAAAGACACAATGATATGGAGCAGGAATAAAGCAAATCTGCTGCTTATATTCGTTAAAATCGTACACTCAAGCTCTTTTCTCGACAGACACTTTGGTCCTGTAGACTACGGAACTCCTTTCCTGTTATCTCAATCGCAGTCAACTCATTCAAGCGGATACGACGATGGCGATGATTACCTACACATTCCCTCCAGAGACTTTACTGGGGACTTGACTCCAGACTTGATCCCGCAGTACGCCGGGATAGTGACATTTTCACATCTGCCTATCGTCGACTGCCTAAACAATGTCTCCGAGACGTTTGACATAGCAGTGATAGGAGCTCCCTTTGACACGGGAGTGTCTTACCGGCCAGGTGCGAGGTTCGGACCATCAGGGATAAGAGAAGGGTCGAGACGACAGATGATACAAGCCTACGGACCTTACAGAGACTCTTTCGGAGAAGAGGGATACTGGGCTAAAGTAGTCGAATGTGGAGACATAGCTATGAGCCCGTTTGACAATCGGATTGCCCTAGACCAACTGTACCGAGGACACAGAGCACTGCTTAAACACGAATCAACAAGTTCTAAGGACTCTGAAGCTATTGCTGCCCCTCGATTGGTCACTTTGGGAGGGGATCACACTATTACTTTTGCGGCGATTAGAGCTGCCCACGAGGTACACGGCAAGGTTGCCGTTCTTCACTTTGACAGTCACATTGATACTTGGGATCCTAAATCTTTGAGAGGAAACGTGTCAAGCTATGCCGAGCTCAACCACGGGACATTTCTTCATTATGCCCACGAGTTGGGATACCTTGACGAAGAAAGCAATATGCATGTTGGAATTCGGGCACCTTACGTGCGAGGGAAGTTGGATAAGGACAACGATGCTCGGTGTGGGTTTGATTTGGTCACTGCCAATGACATTGATACCATTGGGGTAAAAGGTATCGTCGAGAGAATTCGAAATCGGATCGGAGACAAAAAGGTCTATGTTTCTATTGATATTGATGTGCTTGATCCAGTTTATGCACCTGGGACTGGGACTATGGAACCCGGTGGATTTACATCGCGGGAGCTACTTGCGATTTTGGATGGGCTAGAGGGACTCAACATAATTGGAACCGACGTTGTTGAGGTTGCTCCTCCTTACGATACCAACAGTGGCGTAACAGCACTAGCTGCGGCAGCTGTTGCGATGAAGATGATAGACCTAATGGTTTTGGGTGGACCAGTTGAATTATAGTTGGCATTTTGTGTATATAACCGATGTCGTTATATTGTAACTATAGTATATAATAACAGATGTAATAATAGTATAATGTCAGGTGTAAATGATAGCTTTACCGATTTGTAGATTTTTCAATTGTGTCTGCTATGTTACATTCAACATTTAAGTCCTCTTATCACAGCATTCACATCTAAGAGTGCATACTGAGCCGCCTAAATAGACAGATTTGGCAATTTTCGTATCGTCTCTTCAACATTCGTCCCGTGAATTTCCAACTCTCCAACATAACTAACACTGATTGGGCGGGAGACCAATTAAATCTTGCTGCCAATATCTAACATAATATATGGCACGCATTTCATAGCGTTCCGAAGGATAAAGTACATTTTCTCCTAAGCCTCCAACCGACTGGTATGAGTAAACCTTAAACAATAAGACCTCCAATCATATATCGTTTTTAGAGTCTACAAGGCGGAGAGAGATAAAAACGGAAATCGTCGAAGCTTGAAAGAAAACCATCTAAAAATTTGTTGTTTTGTTACAGCGATTATTACTTTCTAAGCAATGAATCCGCCGAATAGCCCGGTTGTTGTCGACCCGACAAGGACAACCCTGGCAAACATTGCTGGTTCAACCAGCTTAGCCTGTTGGATCGTCCTACTCCTCCCACAGCTAATAGAACAATGGAGACTGAAAAGCGCAGACGGAATATCCATTGGATTCCTCAGCATCTGGCTGATGGGAGATATAACCAACTTGATCGGGTCCTTGTGGGCCCAGTTGCAGCCAGGGGTCGTGTTTCTGGCGATTTGGTACTGCATTGCTGATAGCTTGATATTTCTTTCCTACTTCTACTATAAGAGATTGGCAAAGAGACGCTTGCAGAAAAAGGCACTGAGACGTGCAAGTCGCGAAAGCGCTACTGAAAGGTCTGAAAACCCTGAGGCTCCGCTACTGGACCGGAGAAACAGCGCCAGACGACAGAGCCTCGGACACCGGGGACGTAGAGACTCAATAAGTTCATTTATATCACCCGAGCCTGCCAAAACAAACATATTCACTCAGTTTATACTACCTGTAGCATTTGTGCTGGCGGCTGGCTCTCTGGGCTACTTCATAACTGGCGATGGAAACGACAGTGAACCCGTGCCTGATAAGCCAATGAAGGTTGGCCCTCAGGTGATGGGATATATTTCTGCTGCCCTGTACCTTGGGGCGCGCATTCCACAGATTTTTCAAAACTACAGAAGAAAGTCGGTCGAGGGCCTTTCATTGCTATTTTTCATTTTCAGCGTTCTGGGTAACTTGACATATGCGGCACAGATCCTTATTCAAAGGTCAGACTGGCCGTGGATTGTGCTTAATTTTTCTTGGCTACTTGGATCTTTGGGGACTATAACTGAGGATGCCCTTATTTTCTTTCAGTTTTACTTGTACAGGGCTGGTGCTGCAGATTCTGCTGTTGTTTAGTAGAGAAAGCTCAAAATACAAAAATACATTTACAACACAGTTCAATCGGTATTGTCTATTTTCTATTAACCAAGAAAAGAAAGCAGTCATCTCTACTTATGGCTATTCTCATTTCCTTCCCTCTATTTTTTATAGAGTCTCTGGCATAGCCATTATACTAATGACGAGAGAAGTCCACCCTAAGAAATGCATGACTCCCTTAGGCCCCCCAGTCACCGAGTCATACTGCTCCCAGGCATAGCCCGTCTCTTTCCAATTTTTGTGTACCGTGGTGATGATATTCTTTCGCAGTTCGTAGTATATCTCTCGCGCCAACTTTCGAGTTTCAGGCGAAAGATCAGGCTCCCCAGTATAGTATCTCAAACTATCAAGGATCATGTAGTTTATGTTTACCCAGATGGGCCCACGCCAATAGTTCTCGTTGGTTCCAAAATGCTCGTCGGACTTGGATAAACTTCGGATCCCATATTCACTCCATAACTGTTCAGGGTCCCTGATCATCTCGAGAAGATGCTTGATATGAGTAGAAGAGCTGGGTATTAGCTTGACCAGAAAGGGCATCAAGCTGACATACCCTTTATGACAAACGTGAACTGATTCCTGGTAATCGTCGATTGTGGAGTCACAATAGGTCTTATGTTCCTCGCTCCAGTGCAAGTCGTCAATGTTCTGAACAATGTCGCTTTCAATCTGGCTGTACATTTCGACGTCTTTTTCCTCACCCAACACAGTGGCAATCTCCTTCATAGATCTGGTCATCATTCCAATCCACGAAATCAGATCAACATGAAGTTCTCCAGTGTGGGGTGTAGGTGCCCGTGGATAGTCATCCATTCCACTTGTCAAACAGTGAGTTGGAGTTCTACCACGCCATCGATATGCTTCTTTAGTAGAATGTGCTTCCCTATCCCATTCTAGAATGCTACCCTTTTGAGTTTTTCTAAACCACTCATAGTGGCTCTGAAGCTGGGGGTATATCTGCTTTGCATAGCTGTGCAAAAGCTGAGGGTTTTTGAAATGAGCAAAGCCGATATCCAGATCTGGCATATCAGCACTGAAAAATGACTGAGTTTCACCCTTATGGGCAGCTGAAGTGGCAGTCTTGATTAAATTCGTGAAAAGAAGCATGAGCGTAGGTGGGTTCGCATAATGCGGGTATTGGGTTCGGAATTCAACTGGAACTTTGCTTCTGGCCTCAAGGCCAAGAATTTGCTCCCTTGCAATCCAGCCATCATTATCCACCAATGAAAACCAGCTCTTCAAGATCTCCAGACTTAAATCAGCATCGTACTGCATAATCGGTATAAGGTGGAATCCCTCATCCCAATAGAATCCTCGTGGGAAGAAGCTCCTACTAGGAACCGCTGTGAACAGCTCTACGGGGCCTTCTTCTCTTCCCCCTTCGATCCCCTGCTTTAATTTCGCTTCAGCTGCTTCCCAAAAGTTCTCATCCTCCTCGTCATATTCTTCAGCATATGACCGGTCCACAATAGACTTGCCATGAAAATAACCGATGCCACCCAACAGGTTCGAAAACATTTCTCGAGCAAATGGCTGGTACTCTGCACCGTCAAAGGGAGCATTGAAGGTAAAAGCACTCGTAAATTTTTCATCGAAGTATGCCTGTGTGCTTGAAAGCTGCTTTACAAAGTTGCCTTTTGAGAGTTCTTCTTCCCCATCTTCTGCGGAATTGTAAAAAACATCAAACTCAAAGGGGCCTTTGAACACCTTTTGCATCAAGTGGAATCGGCCCTTAAGATCGTCTCTATTTTGCAGCAGGAAAGGACTATAAGGGGGCACCGTCTGGTCAGTCTCAAACCTGTTGGAAGCTTCCATAACACTGTCCTGAGCCAAAGTCAAAAACAGATCTTTAGCCATCCACATGTTTTCACCCGGTACAGTGAGAGACGCATAATGTGTATTAGCAGCAGGCCGCAAAGAATCAATCGCATGCTTCACGTCAGGGTGCTTGTTATCGTTGGCTTCAGTCATCTTGAGTGAAAACTTGCCCAATTCCGGGGACTCACCAGACAGAGTTACGTCTCCTTCTAGCCCTGTCTTTTTGAGCTCATTCACTAGATCCAAATTCCCTTCTCCATCTAACCCTGCATAGAAAACAACAGTAGTAATGGTTTCACTGCCTACTGGTTGCCCTTTCACTCGTACTCCCCAAGAACCTCCTTCCGTTTTTATAAACTCAGTGGTAATTCGAACATTATTTCCAACATCATTTATCTGTTGTATCCCGCCTACTCGAGGATCATATTCCTTCCAACCAAACCCGGCCATCCTATCACCCTGTTCACAGCTGTGTCTCAAAGACTGGATCCCTTGAAAGCTATCTGAATTATACCACATTAATCCTGTCAATAACGACGAAGGGATGCGAGGTCGAACTCCAAAGTAAAGATTGGATCTGTACGGTCCCCATAGTAGAGAAGCATTGGACCGGCGAGAGTACTCGGCCAGTAGAGAATCTTGGGCCACTACACTCCACAGTAACAGAACAAACACGAGGATTTTGTGCATTTGTTATAACAGTTTTCGCTTCGCCTCAATCGCTCCCTCGTGGTGAATCCTGAAGTTATAACGTGGACGATCACACTGCGCTAAAGTGGGAGGGGTTCCACCACTTAACGCGATTTTAAGCTCTCGCGACTGAATTATTTAAATGTCCGAGAAAAAGGATGAGGTTAACTGGATATTAAGTGAGATCTCTCAACTTCTTGATTCAAACTTGGATAAGACTTCAATTGAAATATGTAGAGAGTTGATAGACCTCGGTGTGCATCCTGAAACATTGACTGTAAGTGAGTTTATAGTGCTATCTCGCTATCTCTCAGCTATCTCTCAACTATCTAAAGCTAACAAGACAATTATCAAGTCAGTTCATGCTCAAACTAAAGAGAAGAAATCTCATTAGCATTATTTAACATTAATTTATATTTATATATACAGTTTAGTAGCTTCGTAAATTATTATTATCATCATATTATCATCCAAATCCCTCATTACGTCGTTTTCTCTTAGCGCGTCTAGCTTGCGAGGCCGAGCCATGTACCACAGGAGTCCCGATGTGGGCATTTCTGGACGGAGTTGCGGCATTTGTAGACAGAGTTGGTTGTGCTGTCTGCTGGCTACCCGTTGGCTCCCGCGACGGAGTCGATCTGGTTGCCCATTCAGTGTTTACAGGTTCAGAAACAGTTTCGGACTCAGACCCCTGCTGCTCCTGCACGACCCACTCTTCCAATAAATCCATCGTCGCATCTTTCAAATCAATGACTGCTAGAGGAGATTGTGAAAAACGAGTGATGCCGTCAATCAGACTATTTATCTCAGTTTTGTCGACTTTCTTCAACATGACTATACGCAACAACGAAAGACGCATATCAATGGCTATCATCTTACAAAGATGCAAACGGTCTTTGACCAATGTTTCACGTACAGAGGCTCTGTCCAGTGGCTCGACATAAACAGAAATCAAGTGTTGGTTAATATTGCGCACTGTAACAGGTTCATCAATACCAAATAGAGGTTTCAGACTTGAAAAAGAATCCTCAATCGCTATACGTGTTCCTTGGTAGTGGTCTGTCAATCCTTCCAGCATCAAGTCAAGCTGATCTATGTCAACAGAACCCAATTTTGCAGGTTTACTAACATCCTCGACAATTTCATTCATTGCCATAATCCTGTTAATTCCGCTTCCATATTCCTCGGTAATCCGCTGAGCCACGGACCTCCCCAGCTCGCCTATATCCAGACTATCCAGATTTTCTGCCATGCTTTGGGTTGCTTGGGCCAGTTTCTTATAGATTGCCCGGAAATCTACATTTCGCACAGGAACAGTTTTGCGAACAAGAAAAGGATTCCTGCGCTCTGGCTTCAGCGGCTCAGTTAAAACCGCAGCTCTAGCTTTTGCAAAGTCTATATTCTGTCGGTACTCAGCGTCGGAACTGTAGGCTGCTCTATACTCGTCATAGCTCTCAAATTCTTTCCAATGTACACGAGAAGTCTTGTCAGTACAAAGAAGTTCGGCGCTGACTCCATAGTTTCTACAGAACTGGATTGAAGCCATCATGCTCGGTCCTTCAGATTCAAGTGGGAGAAGTTGGGAGGTTTGGCCAATCTGAGAAGGGTCCGATGTGAAGAAGTAAGGATCCTCACATGATATTGGAAGCTCATCTTTTCTCGAGAACTGGAAAACAAAACTTGCGGGCTGGTATGCCGAGTAGGCACCAAGAATCTGAACCTGGCCGATACTCGTGCTGCACAATTTTAGACTAGGATCTCTTGCATTCATATAGTGACTCCACTCGAGGACACTAGGGCCTGGGTTTCTCAAATCTTTCCATATAATCTTGTCGCTCGTCAGTACGAACACGTCGTTTTCACCCAAGGAAGAGCGTCGAAGATCACACATCTGGGATGCGCCCTTTTTGAGAACCAGAAGAGTCTGGCTATCGTTGCTTCTCAGATCATAAAGCTTGAGGTTAATGCGATCACCTATTAGAACACTGTACGAATTATGGCCCCATTTAGCAGCTTGGTAATTGGATTCCACCGGGCTCATCTGCCAACGGTTAGTATATTCTTCACGAGGACTAGCAGTCTCTACGTTCCATACTTTCCAAGTTTTGTCGCTGTAAAATGAAAGGATTTGAGATGGGTAAAAGGGGTTGATGTCAGCGTTCACGCTGTAAGCCTCGTGTAAGTGAGGAAGAAATGCAATGTTCTGCCACTCTCTGCCGTCAACAACTTCGTTCTTTCCGTCTGCATCTCCACCGTGTATGAGAGAGAGGCCCAAATCACTCCGTACCAGCAGGTATTCACTCAATTCATCATCTTCGGCATCATGAAAATGCACTTGCTTAACGACACCTTCCACCTTAACAGTCTGTACATTGGTGCTGAGTGGGAGGCTAGCTTTCCATGAAGACTCTGAGCCTTCCACTTGAAAACTATCATAGCCAAGTTGACCAATGCAAACGCTGGTATGCTGCGAACCACTCACGTAACTGATTTGGCCCTTACGATGTACGCTTATCATATCACCTAAATTGACATCATAGCCATGGGCGTGATCAGTATTTTCACTCTCGAATAGCCGCTCCATAGTCAAACTTGCCGGAATATACGCATCTGGGTAAACTTGGCGTGTAGTAGAGCGAGCTACAATCGGCTCGAGTGCATATCTTTGGTCGCCAACGGGTCTGTAATCTTCAAGTCGCAAATTGGGTTCAACTAAGGTTACTCGATCGATATTGTGGAATCGAAAACCGTTTCCTTGCGTCCTGGCAAACAACCATGGTTTGCTTTTTCGATGAGGTAAATATACACCTCCTCCATTATGTCCATATCCTATTGAAGTCCCAGTTTCGGCTCTTGATGGCCACATCTGGTAGCGAAGTAGAGGAAGTTTACGAAATTCAGAGAAGTGGGGTCGGTACTTTGTGGTGGGGTTTCAAACATGCATATCCGTGATGCTTAAAGAAAACGGTAGAATATGTTAAACTGATACTACTAATACAAACTAGCACTATCTTCATCTCTGCGAAGCAGAGCTACGGGGTTTGGAGCAGGCCCCAACAGGTTTTGGTTCTGCTTCGCAAAGAACTGATTTTAGTACTTCGTATAGTTAATATTATTAGTTTTTACTATATTTTAACAGCTAACCTTGAAATCTCAAATCCCATCCGATCTGAGGACCGAAATGAGGCAAAAGGTCGGCCACGTTTTGTACATCTTTGTCTCCTCGCCCACTCAAGCAAATGACAATATCCTGATCCTTTCTCATCTTTTTGGCAAGCTCAACCGCCCCGTAAACGGCATGAGATGATTCCATAGCGGGGATGATACCCTCAGTTTCGGACAGCATACGGAATCCAATCATGGCCTGTGCATCTGTGGCAGCTACGAACTCTGCCCGTCCAGACTCTTTCCAAGAAGCCAGTTCCGGGCCAACACCAGGATAATCTAGACCTGCCGAAATCGAATGGGTGTCCTGAATCTGACCATGCTTATCTTGCAAAACAAAAGTCTTGAAGCCGTGCAAAACACCAGTCCTACCAGCAGTCAGAGTGGCAGAATGTCGCATGGTGTCAACACCATCTCCTCCTGCTTCCACTCCCAGTAGCTTGACAGAGGGGTCTTTCGAGAACGGGTAGAACATACCCGAACTGTTGGACCCTCCTCCCACACAGGCAACAACCGCATCAGGTAGTCGCCCGTTGTTAAGTCGCGCAAATTCCTCCTTGGTTTCGTTTCCAATAATGCTCTGGAAAGTCCTGACCATGGTAGGGTAGGGATGCGGACCCGTAGCAGACCCCAAAATGTAGTGGGTTGTGTCGAGCTTGGTGACCCACACTCGAAGAGCCTCGGAACAAGCGTCTCGCAAAGTCTTGGTACCAGCATGGACCTTGACAACCTGGGCTCCCAGAAGCTTCATCCTGAACACATTCAGGGCCTGTCTTCGAGCGTCCTCGGCGCCCATGTAAACCGTGCATTTCATACCGAACTTAGCCGCAACAGTGGCAGTGGCCACTCCGTGCTGTCCAGCACCAGTCTCGGCGATGATTTCATTCTTACCCAGCCGTTTGGCAACAAGGATCTGTCCCAACGCATTGTTGATTTTGTGAGAACCGGTGTGGTTCAGGTCTTCTCGCTTGAGCCAGATTCGAGCCCCCCCTGCTCGTTCTGTCAGTCTGTCAGCAAGATGCAATGTAGAGGGTCTTCCCATATAAGGGTAGTACGATCTGTACTCTTCCCAGAACTTCGGGTCCTGGTTCGCCTCTTCAAAGGCCTTTTCTAGCTGGTCCAAGCATGTGTAGAGAGACTCTGGTACATACTGACCGCCAAAACTACCAAATCTGTCAGAATAAAAGTGAGGGGCATCTTTGACCGATCTAGCTTCAAGTTTTTGATATTTATCGTGGTATTCTATGGCCTCCACTTTCCGTCCTCCCACGATTTCGTTAATATACTTGGTGATGACTTCCATCCTCTGCTCTTTAGGAGTGTTAGCAATCAAGTCGACCAGGTAACTGCCAATAACGATACCGTCTACATGGGGACCCAAACTCACGAAATGCTGCCGAGTACTGATGCCGAACCCCACAGCAATAGGGATGTCTCCCGCATGAGCCTTGACCCTGTCTAGCAGGTCCTCTATGTTGTATTCCAGTTTTCCAGTAGATCCGGTGACCCCCATTCTTGACACAACGTAGAGGAAAGAGTCTGCAATAGACACAAGGTCAACCAATCTTTGGTTGGTAGTAGACGGGGCAATCAGAGGGACGTAGGTCATCCCATGCTCGCCGCAAATGGTTCTGAACCGAGCAGCCTCTTGAGGAGGGAGATCAACCAGCAAGAACCCGCTGGCACCGGCATCTTTGGCATCAGCCACCATCTTTTCGTCGCCATACTGCATGAAAGGATTGTAGTAACCCATGAGAATAATCGGGACGGTGACTCCTTCTTTTCTAGCCTGTCGGATCATATCCAAAGTCATTGGGATATTAATTCCGTTGTCCAGAGCGATCTTATCAGATTTCTGGATAGTAGGGCCATCAGCAATAGGATCTGTGAAAGGCAGTCCCAGCTCTATGACATCGGTTCCTCCTGCTTGCAACGCTTTCATAATAGGAACTGTCTCCTCCAAAGAAGGGAAGCCCGCAGTCATAAACGCAACCATTACATTTCGGTTCTCTTCTTTGCACCGAGCAAAAGTAGCTTTGACGTGAGCAGACATGGTGAGAGAAGCACAATAATTCCGAACCTAGTGAAAACTGAATTTAAAAAATTTAAAATAACAGACAGAAGGTGATGCTTTTAAACCTTCCATGCACCCGCAAAGTGGATAATGACTCTTGATTTTTCACTCTAAGTGGATGACTATTATTTTTCAGTTTCTCGGTCATCTTGACCTTACCCTAATCAGTGAGCCATTGACCGTACCCTGATCGTAGTACGAGCGGTATAGCGTGCCTCCGGGCGGGGCAACTCTGTGGAGGCTGGCTCGCTTCGCGACAAACTGACTGGTGAAGAGAATAGAGTAGATTGAAACAGTTTCTATCTTCAAAATATTCGACGGTCGGGTTTTCGCGGAGCGAACCACCCTCCACGGAGTAGCAACGCCGGAGGCCAGTTATACCGTTCGTACTGTTGGTTGTATAAACTACATAAGCTATGAATATATATATCAGGTACTTGGCTTCTTGTCACTTTTTCTCATCATTCGGATACACAAATCCATTGTCCTTGCGAACCTTGTCCATTAGACGCATCACGTACAGAGTCTCAGCCAATGGCATCGTAGGAGACTCTAGCTTGCCCTGAGATATGCACTCGTGAACTGCGTCCTGCTCATACCAAAAACCCTCTCCTTCCATTTCGGAAGGATACTCTTGCTCAGTTCCGTCAGGCTGCTGGACTACAATCTGTGCTGGCTTAGATGCACCACCGACAAGGAAAAGTGCCACACCATTGTCGCCGTCAACCCGAATGCCTCGCCGCTGGCTTCTCAATAAGTGCGAACTGCGACAAACCACCGTAGCGTCCAAATCAGGATAAGTCAAAACTATGGTGGTAGTCTGGTCGGTTGGACTGCGTTTGGCAAATTGGATAGAAGATTGCACATTTGGCTCGCTATGATTCTGAGGATGCAAACCGAATATTATTCTTTCCCAAGTGATAGTGTACATTCCCACGTTGAGAAGAGATCCCGCACCCAACTTCGGATCCAGGAACTTGTCCTCCAAAGGAATTGTATCGAGACTTTTGTCCTTGCCAAAGTCAGAAAACATGTACCTGATGTTACCGCAAACCTTGTCTTCGAATAAAAGCTGGCGGACCTTTTGGGCAATTGGCAGGAAACGGGTGCACACAGCTTCCATGAGGAACAGATTTTTGTCTGCGGCCAACTGGATCAGCTTTTTGGCCTCAGTAGCATTGGTGGTAAAGGACTTTTCGCACAGCACATGTTTCCCCGCATTCAGGCACAGCTTGACATCCTCGTAGTGACGTCCTGTGGGGGTAGCCACGTAAACTATGTCGACACTGGGGTCACCCACCAGCTGTTCATAACTTCCGTGTGCCACAGCTTTAGAAGTCCCGCAATGGTTGGAGATAAATTTCTGAGCTGACTGTAGTGAAGAGGACGACCCCACTGCAGCAATAACGTGTGCGCATTTACGATGTCCGTTTTGAAACTGGAGGTCTCGCACAAATGCCTGGGCAATTCCTCCGGTGGCCAGGATTCCCCAACGTAATTCCTTAGAACCCATTGTGGAAGAAATCGTTTTAGAAGCTGTTGTAGAAACTGATCCAAAAATTCATATGCGAAATACTCTTCACTGGCAGTTTATATATACAATCTCCATTCATCGCTTTTTGAGGGGATGTAGTAGTGCCAAATTGTGTGGGGGGTTTTCCGGAGGGGAGGATGTATGTTAGGCGGGGAAAGGCGCAAGTAAGCCGTGGGCCAGACTCCTGTTGTACGTTCAGCTTTTGAGTGTGAGCTTGACCACTCACTGACTATGCTGATGGCCCCGAGTTAGTAGTATTACAGCTGGAGAGTTTTTTCGTATAGATTGAAAGATTAGCCGCTGGATCGTGTACTTCAGAATGTATCCTGCTCTCCTACCCATCCTTTTCCTCCATACATCGTCTAGCATCCATTCACAAAATCGGAGTTCCTAGTGTACAAAAACGTTAACCTCATTAACAATCCCCAGGAATGCGGGGCAAGAATAAATAACTAATGATTTTTTTTCCCACCGGACCACCCAGCTTTCTGCTAAGCAGAACCAACCCTCCCCGGGAGGGGCCGCCGGAGGCAGGTGAACAATTGAACCACGGCTTTTCAAAACTGAATAAAAGACATGCTCGGGTCGTCCAGCACGATTGGCTCGTCCTGGCTCATCCCCGAGTGCATGATACTCTGTATACTTTTCTGGGCTGCCAAAGCACCAGAACTGGCAGAGCTTGTACTAGTAGATGGCGGCTTGCCAGATCCCGCGATTATCTGTGAAGGCAGCTGGGTTGGACCTGCCGTGCCGTTGCTGCTTTCCTTGGTCTTTTTCCGCCCGTACTCTAGCACTTCACTCGACACATTGTAGCTGGCAATAAAGTCTTCCAGATCACTGTTGAACACGCGTGCGCTCTCCACACTTCTATTAAAAAGCTGCTGCGTGGTTTCCCGTTCGTCAATGTGGGCAAACGTGCGCAGCAAGCTGGGCAGTCCAAACCGCAGTTTATGGAGTTTGCTTTGCAAAGCGTCCAGCTTTTTCAGAGCCTCCTCGTAGTCTATGTCTTCCTCTTTATTACTAGAATCGGCCATGCCAGGAGAAGAAGTATGTCGTATACAGGAAGAATTAATTATGCTAACTTTTACTAGAGTTGTGTGAAGCAAGGCTGAAACTATGTGGTGAGCAGAATAGAATGTTCGTGGTGTGTTTTGACCCAACCCTCGAGCCGTGCAATTATCACCTCCTGGGGGACCTCTACCGGGGAGGGGTAGTCCCGCTTCGCGGGATTTGACTTAAATAATACTTTAACTCTGAGCCATTGCTTTCGATAGCTCAGGGTTACAGAGTAATCGCTGTCTGTGGACTCAGAGGCACACCGCCACAGGCTTGGTTTGAGCCGTGGAATAGAACTGATATAGTTATTAAATATGCTAATTGCGAAATTTTACAAGCTGACAATATTATAAAGAGCTTATCCGATATATCCTATTCCGCCCTTTACTCAACTTGAGCTGAAGCTAGGAAGCTGAAGCTAGGAATATATCTCTGCGAAGCAGAGCTACGGGGTCTGGGGCTGGCCCCAGCAGCACTGTTCTTCTAGTTGTCATAAATCACCGCATGCTTATTCTATCTTGACTTTATAGATTTCCGTAGATATGTGTTTCGTTATGCAATCTTCGCCTCAACTCTCACTTCTTATGACTCCTTACCCCCTTCTCCTTCACTTCCTCCTCCTTATTACCACTCTATCACCTTCCTCTATCCAACTTAGTTTGGCTTTCAGTACATAGCTCGGCCAATTGGGGCCCAAGAAGACCTCTACTTCATCCTTGGCCATTGAAAAATAGCACTTTGCCATATTCAAGACTGCCTTTTGGGAAAACGCGTCCTTGTAGAGTTCCATAACAGTGCGAACCAACTGGTCGGTCTCTCGGTCGAGATACCTACTCCAAGCTACATAGTCATCCGAAGATAGGGCCCGCAACACATTCCAAATCTCTTCCGCACCTTCTCGAAAGTACTTCTCAGCGTGAACATACGCCTGCGAAAGATCTCCAGCAAAGTGGGCTAAGTGGTAGATATAAAGCAGAGCGACTAGATCGAGCTCGTCTTCTGTGATTCCCGACTTGAAGCTAGGATAGAGAACGTCGAGAAAATGCACCATTGCTGGAAGGTACGTCTGATATCTACCCCACAGGACAGCCAGCTTTATCGATAGCAGGTGTACATCTTTAGTGAGCTTATGAGGTGCAATTGGCAGCAAGGCTTCTCTTAGTTTTCCTGGTTAGGTGGTTCTTCCGTTAGGACAATATCTTTTTTTTTCACGTCAAAAGCTATATCTTCTCACGTTGATCCTGACCGGCCACATACTCAATGACATTAATATTTGATCTGGAGTGCTTTTGTTTTCATTCGAATTGTGCTTCAACGTTTGGTCGGGCAGCACCATTAGCCATTCTTTCGGCTTCTTGTGAACATGACAGTAGTTACAGTACTTATTAGACCCAATACGCTGACTATAAATAAACTGGTCCTTTCGAACTGCTTACATCTATCTGAATGCTTTGGAAGTATTCTTCTCTGCTCTTTGAACTGTCACGAAGTCTCGTTAGCGGCTCCTTTCCTTAGGTCCTGCTTCACACAGTTTAAGTACCTTGCATCTTCCCCTCTACTGATCAAGCCGTAGTCCTGCGATTGGGCTGGCTGTTGATTAAATCTCTTTGCGCGTTCTTGCTGTTTGGCTAGTTCCTCACGAGATTTAGCTGGTCCTGTTGTTGCAAACCTGTTATGCCTAGACCCTCTCATGGCCCTTACACATAATAAATCGTAGGTCTACGTTAAGTATTGTTCAGAGTGGAGGAGTGATTTAAGTGTGGGGGATATGCCTGCAGGGGAGGGGTCTGCTTTGCAGAAACGTACAATTAGCAACCAGTGATCTCTCGATTCATACTCAATAAACGTGAGACAACTAGACCATCTCTTTACTCTATTTTACCAATCAAACGTTCGTAAAAGTTTAATGTGGTGTTAGGTGACGAGGTACATGACGATACTCCATCTGCAGTACTGCCATTCGTACCATCCTCACCGGCCAAAGGCACAGAAGTGTATGTCTTCAATATGTTTTCTGCTTCGCAGAACCAACCCTCCCCGGGAGGGGCCGCCGGAGGCAGCTCTTACGCTCCCTCTTCGGTCTTCATCTCGCTCTGTTCCTCCTGATAGTAGTTAACACCAACACGTTGACGATTATAGCAGCAAGGGCAGTAAGCTTGAAGGATGCAATATAGCACTGTCGGCCCTTTGTGCACGTGCGGACATTGTCCTCGGTAACAGAGTTGCCATCGTAATGTCGTCCAAAAATCATGTTGAAAAAATAAGATGCTGGGACTGGGGAAAGAGCCAAAAGCCCCCAGTTTTGGCTGAAGTACTTCATTCCAAACAGATCGCTGACAACAGTGGGATAAGAGCCGTAGCATGTACCGTAGGCAAGACCCGTAACGGCCGATACCACCCAGATGCTGGAAACATTGGTAATGTACTGGGCGTAAAGCTGTGCAGTCAGACTGAAAACTCCAGCCACTACCAGTAGCCAAGTCCTCTGCAGCCTATACCGGGAATGCAAGAAGTCAGACATCGCTCCGCTCAATATTCTACCTGTGAAACTGCTCACGGAGATTATCCCTACCTGGACCGACTGTATCTTCTGCACATTTACCCCCTCATTACCATAGGATAGTGCGCGCACGCAGTACCCACACGAATAAATGTACATCTGCCCCACACCACCGAGCAATCCCATGATGCAAAAATGGGCCCAGAAGTTTGGGCTGCGTAGCAGCTGCCGTCCATGAACGTTTTTCGAGTCGACCGGTTCCGACGACAAATAGCGATGCGACAAGCTGCTGCTCTCGTGGCCGCCATGCTCCATCTCGTGGAGATCCTCGTATGGTTTGCGGTCCAGCTCCCGAAGTTCGACCGAACCCCGGTTCACCGACACGTACTGGGACGGCAGCACCCGAATGAAGTAGCCACTAATGATAAACACAGATATAGGGAGAATGCACAGCAGCTTAAGCAAACCGTATATGTCATCGTGCAGAATTGTGCTGATGGATGAAATAAAGAATGCGCTTAGGCCAAAGGACGCCATAGGCACGCTTGTGGCCAAACCACGCGACCGAGGGAAGTTCAATGCCGCGCACTTTACCGTGGCCGAAAATGTCAGCGTCGAACCTATCCCCACCATTGCCATTGCGGTCGCTAGCAATGGCACAGATGAAATGCCGTTAATATAGGCTATCCGCACGATCGTGTATCCACAAAAGATGAATGTTCCGCCAAAGATCAATGGCCTGGTCAGTTACTGAGTGGGTTATTCCTCCTTTCTCTTCCTAATCTCCCATTTATACAATCTCTCGTGTGTCACTTACAGACCAGGGCCCCTTTTGTCGACCACCGCACCTGCCAGTGGACCGGTCCCCGCCATCCCCAGGTTCCCTATCATCCCTATGAGAGATGAGCTGGTAGTACTCAGACCCAGCTGGAGGGCTACCTGGGGAGCATATGCAGAGTATAAATAAAGAGTTCCACTCCCCAAGCCTTTTTGGTTAGAATTTATCTCGACAAAACCGACATTTGACGCGGGTAAAAAAACTCAAAAAGAGCTAATACGTACCTGAAATGAAACAAGCTAATAGCGATAATCCCAGCTCGATACGATGTGAAGACATTGCGTGTCCTTTTAGTCCAATCCAATCATCGATGATATGTATATATGTATGTGACGCAGGTCGGCGACTTTTACACACGACAGCACACGGGGTGTTTGCATTTTCTACACGGGTGTGGTGTATAACACTGTTCGACAGCCGTACTATCGCAGATCGCATCAAAAAGGTTTTAGAGATTCGTCGATAGTAACAACAATAATAATATTTATTCATTCATAATTCAAACAGTCATTCTGTAAAGAGGGCAAATGCTGCTACAAGTCCCGGGACCGCTGAAGGGATCTTTGCTGAGATGTGTGAGGCCGGCCACATTCTTCCGTCCGACTCAGACAGCACTGCGGTGTAGCAGAAGGTGGAATAGTACTGACGGTACTATCACCGGGCAGGCTGGAGGCACAAAAGAGGAGAGCTCAAGCGAGCAGCCACAGAGTACAATTAGCGAGTTTACCGGGCAGTCTAAAGAAAACGGCCCCAACAAGCAACCAATACGTATTGTAATGTTTGGAACCGACACTTTCAGTCTGTACAGTGTCAGAAAGCTATACAAAATGCTGAAGGACCCCGAACATCCTCTGAAAATTCTGCATATTGTCACGCGAGAACCCAGGCCAAAGGCTCGCAAAATGACCCTGCTGCAAACCAACCCTGTTGAAACGTTTGCAACCGCGAATGATATCCCTGTTTTCTATTGCGAGTCTAATCTGTCTGTTCAGAAGTTGGCTATGTATGATTATGACCTTGTGGTAGCCGTATCGTACGGAAAGAAGATTCCCGGTGAATTCATAACTTCCTGTAGATATGGTGGGCTCAACATTCATCCTAGCTTTCTACCACAGCTCCGGGGAGCAGCTCCATTGCAGTGGGCTATTCTCAATGACCTAAAGGTCACGGGAGTCACTTGCCAGAGACTGCACCCCACCCAGTTTGATGCTGGCACTATTCTGGCTCGGTCTGACGAGGTTCCTATAGCTGAAAAGGATAATGCCGAGACTCTCTATCATAAGCTCGGAGAGATTGGGGCTGACCTGTTGGAAGAAGTCATAAATTCAAGAATATACGAAATCCCAAAGTTCCAGGTACCTGATTATGATAAATACCCGCCGTCCTGGGCTCCAGTTATCCAATCGCGGGACAAGGTCTTGTTTTTAGAGAAGGACGGAGTGCGCAGTATTATACAAAAATACAAGGCATTGGGCTCAGTTCATCTCTTTCACGACTCTACGGTAGTTGTCAAACCGAAATTGAGCAAGAAGCAGCGCAAGAAGCTGCCACAGCATATCATTGAACAATACAATTCAAATCCCAAAAAAGAACCACGAAAGTTAAGGATCAAGCTTCACAAGCCTGTGGATGCCCAGACGCTATTCCCAGACGTTGCTGAACGGCTTCCTCATTTGTTGGATGCCGGTCAGTATGACTTTCTTCTTCCACACGGAGAGAAAGACGAGTCCAGAACTAGAATGGTAATTAAGGTAGTGGACGGCTATATAGCGGCCGAGAATATTTTAGTTGAAGGGTACGCCATGACCCCGGCGATTCAATACCGGCTCAGCATGTCCAAACGAGGATTATCTCCAAAACAACAGTTTGAGAATGTTCCTCCCGAATTGGCGTTGCTGGACCAGGATAAGAGGAGAGAACTAAGCATGAAACCCGGGGCCTTCATTTGAACAACTTCCCCGCATTATATTTAGGGACGGAAACCTCATCTGTATATATGTATATATATCATTCATTATGTAAATAAATATAATAAAAAAGATTCACGACAACGTTTGATGCTTTCTGTTAAACTCTGTAACAGCAATGCTGATCTGACTGTAGAGATACCTTCTGTCATCAGACTCACTGATTGGAATAAATGGTCCTTGCACTCCTCCCCGCAGGATCAAACTCAGCCCAGTCCGCTCCATTACAATTGTTTGCAGGTCTTGGAACAGAACCTCCCACTCAGTAGTCATTTTCACACTTGACATCATGATGATTCTCGCAAAAGTAACCAGAACGACGATATCATCTCTAGTCATACTCAAATGCGCCAAGTATTCGTCGTTGAAATACGCTCCACTGTTCACTGTCTTCATCCACGATTGGCCAATGGCCTCTCGTTCGGAGTAGGGTCTAACAATTCCGTGATAATCAATAAACCTCGGTGGCCGAAGCCTAGTAATAGCATTACCGTCAAAAACGGTAGTAGTATTCCGGACACCTTCACTGACATTATTCGCAAGATCAAAGAAACCAATAGCGGTCTTGGTCGGGAGTCCAACCAGCCCTTTACCTAATCCTTTGAAGAAACCAGCTGCCCCTTCTTGGGCAGCTCCCTCCATCGGTGACAATGCCAACCCAGCTACTCCGCTAGATATGTTTTCAACAAAAGAAGTTGCACCATT
The DNA here is from genome assembly GCA_030579595.1 of Spencermartinsiella europaea. Lineage (NCBI taxonomy): Eukaryota > Fungi > Ascomycota > Dipodascomycetes > Dipodascales > Trichomonascaceae > Spencermartinsiella > Spencermartinsiella europaea. The sequence continues at coordinate 208,746 of JAKTRG010000007.1, forward strand.
GGTGAGGCCGTAAAGAGCATGCTTGGGCTTATTACGGGCTAGATTATTCCTTCGCCGAGTTTGAAAAGCCTTGTCCATCGTTGCAACCGATAATCCCTTGGAAATTGATCCCGTCACTTTGGAAATACTATCAGACACACCAAATATCGACTTCTTCATAAAACTAGCCCCTCCTTTAGCCAATCCAATACCCAGTTCCTGGGGCCTGTCATTCATTGTATAACCAAGATATGGCTCATAGAACAGATCCACGACTCCAGAACTGATGTTGTTGAACAAACCAACCGGGTTGCCAATAACATCAGCAGATCCAATAATCTTATGAACCTGATAGAAAAACTCTTGACTATAATGCGTGGTTATGACTTGACCCAGGAGTGGCAAGGGCGTTCGGACATTCTCCATAATCAAAGCATTAAGCTTCACGGGGGCATCATTTATGTTTCCAATAGCCATTGTCAGGATGTTGATGAAAAAAGTTACAGCGTTCGACGACGAAGCTCGATCTTCCACATTAATCCGCTCTGTTCTTACAAACGAAAGATCCATCTGTGCTGGCTGGATATGTAGCAGTTCAAAGTACACATCCATGCCAGAACTCTCCCTAGCGGGCTCAGGAACTTCTAGGCTTTCATCACATAAAATGTCCTTCTCATTTTCACTCCACGGCAGCTGCAGGTCCTTTGCAAACTCAAGTAATGCAAACAAGAAGTCTTCATCCATCTCAAGCGTCATCTGTTGGAGTAGCACAGTGGCATGCTTTATGAAGAGCACACCATGAGTATCATCTCTAACCCTCGTAATGGAGCCACTAAGAGTGGGATGGTTCTCCATTTCCTTATTGGACTTGGGTACAACGCTTGGAAACAGAACCACAGGGAAAATCCCGCCTTGGAGCTGGTTGTCAATCTGGATCCATTTTGTCTTCAGTGATAGAACCTCATAAAGATCAGATTGCCTGTACTTCAACTCAAACCCTCTGAAGGTCATATAACAAAGTTCCGTTAGGCGGCGGTTAATAAGAGAAATGCCAACACCTTCCAAACTGAGCTTTATGGTAGTGGCCGAAGTACTTTCTTCTTCCTCGCTTACACTGAACAACTCTGTCTGGCTAGACGTTGCCAAGCTAGATTGCGAGTGCGACTTTAACGTATAAAGGCTGACGGACGGGTCGTAATCAGAGAGCACCAAGGTCTGCAACGGACCATCGGCGACAACATTGATATCGACAATTCCTCCTGGAAAATCAATTGTAGACGGTACTTTCATGGGAGGCAAGTTACCGATCTCAGCCAGCTGAACTCGCCTTTCACGGCCATTTGAAGAAATGACTAACTCTTTTAAGGGAGCTGCTGGGTAATCCCATGAGTAAGGCATAACACTCTTGCCAGGTATCTTATATTTTATTGGAACAAACCTGGTTTGGATGTTAGGAAGCTCTACACCTTGCTCATCAACATAGGGGTTTGCCTGGTAGAATATAAACTCAAAATTGGTGAAATTCCTGATGGAGTATGGCCAGCTGTTTCCCGCATCTTCAATATGAATAAATAATGACGCTCCCTCCAGCAAAATATCCATTTTTAACAGCACATATCCCTTACCTTGTTTATACAGCTTGACGAACGTCCGTCCAACATTAGATATAATAAATGGTGAAGACCACTGAGACTTCGTGCCCAGAAAGCTAAGGGATAACTGCTTCTGCTTAGACTGTTTCAGGAAATGAATTGGTTCAATCATATGAGATTTCACAGCAATGCTGGACGACGACCCAGGCTCTTTCATCAGGATATCAACCTCGAGTTTATTATAAATAATAAATCTTGGGGCAATTGAAACAGTCTTTGTCAGTTTATACTTGCCTTGACCTTCTCCAATACTAACTCCTAGATGAATTTCTGATTGACCAACATGGGAGGGAATTATAACTTCGCTATTGCTGCCGATTGCCTCAAAACTCTGCGGTTCACTTTTTTTGGACTCTCCAACCCTTATTAATGCCCTATTGCTCCTATCATCCCGCTCAAATGACCACATCTTGGGAAGAGCCCGCTTGATAGAGCTCTCTTGACCAACCAAAGAATCGAGTGAAATCACTTTTGATAGAGCCTGGTTCATTCTAGTACTGACTTGCAAATCCAAGCCGGTTTTGTTCAAAACCAGGTAGGGACAGTAAATAACCACTTGCTGGCCAGTTTTGAACTCCGTGTTTTGACTTGTTAGTAATGAAAATTGATATCTGCTGACAAAAATGACTTACAAATAGTGAATCCTCAATTTCAACCGTTGACCATCCTTGGAATGACACACCAAATCGTTTTCTCTTTTGAACTCATCATGCTTGTTCGAATTAATAATAGCAAAATCCGAACGGTCATAACCAGCTTCCTTCACATGGACGCTCAATAAAAGCAACTGAGAAAGGTTCACCACATGCACAGGGCTAGTTTGACCTTTTCTCAAAATATTGCCCCAATCTGTTTTAGTGCTCTCGCAATAAATCCGGTAATGAAAATCATAAGGCAGCAAATTGACTACCTCTATTGGGGCCGATATAACCATTGTCATATAAGGATATATCGAAGTCAAAGGGATTGACTTATCATATTTAGCATTTACCTGGAAATAAAAAGGAGAGTCCTCTCCGCCACTGAGATTACTGCAAGTGAGAGCGTCCGGGCCAGATAGAAGCTTTTTCCACTGGATGGTCTCATCACTCCATCCAAATGAGTATTTAGGATCAGGCCGGACTCGAAGCGAGTTATCAAATACATGCTGAATAGGAATTGCTCTTGATGTACCAGGTTCCAAGCTCCACACCTTTTCTCCGGGGTTTACTGCAACTTGAATGGTGACATGAGTGACATTTTCGACGGTCAAAGAAGACTTCAATAGAATAACCTTTTGATTTTCTTCGATTCGTATGTCACATAAAAGCCTGTGTCCGATCTTGGTAGTCTTCGGGAGCAATAGGTATAGACTCTCTCCATCCCGACTCACACCAATACCAGTAACAGGATTGTAAGGACTGCCATGAAGTTGTACACCTAAAGCTACCTTTTGATGATCGATGCTCAAATTCTCTCGAACGACATGCCAGTCCATAAACCTCCATGGAACATCCTCGCCGTCAGGTATGGTATGCAGGTTCTCTCTGGACCCATCCCCAGTGTCATACCATACATCAATGGCGTAACCTGTCTCGTTTTTGATTCGATACGGGGCTTCCACTTCTCTAGGTTTGAAAATCTCGTCCTTATCCTTATTCTCAGAGAGGAAATCAACAGCCCTCGACACCATGCCTATGGTTTCTGATGTGAGAGTGATCTCCATCAACTTCCTTGAAAAGAAATCGATAAACATATTATCATTCTGAGAAGTCTTCGAAGCGTGGAACCCAATATCCCAGTTTTCAATTAGAGGCTCCCACGCAGACCGAGAAGTATTAAATACATTGGTAAATGTCTGAGCTGACATATCAACCCGAAGGTCAGAGGACCAGTTCTTCGCCAAGACAGAAAACGGCTTCACACTCATGTCAATAATTGGCAGCACATTTGACGAGCCGATAATGATTAATCGGAATCCCTCCATGTCTGCCACCAGCTCTTCACCCTTCAACACGGTCTCTCGTTGTGGCTGAACTTTTAAGTGGCTAGCATTCGATTGGGCTCTCGGTCTGACTGTTGTAGCTCGACTAGATTGCAGTTTCTTATACTCACTCCTGGAGAATCTAGAATACTTCGGGTAATCACTGGTTTCGTCTGATGAAGGTTCTCTTGAAGGTGCCAAGGCCGATGCTTTCTTGATGACGTTTAATGCCAGCAAGATATCACGCAGTGATACTCTCAAAACAAGAGGTTCTACTGAAATCTGTATCGATGTCAACTGGCGCGTTGCGTCTGACCCACGTCCGTCAACGGAAGCAGTCATGGAAAAGTCATCTAGTATTCGTAGACGTCCATTGTCGTCGTCGATTGTCTTCATATGACAAAGATACATCCCAACCTTACTGATCGATAAGGTTGTAGTATAGTTTTGGGACAGGACAAGCTGTTCCGCTTTAAAAACCAGTGCCTCTGAATTATCATTCTGAGGATCTGCCAATAAAATGACTGAAAAATCGACGATATTAATATGATAGGTAATACTGAATTCAGATGCTGCTGTCTCCATTTCAGATATCTCATCTCCCGAATCCTCTTCTATGGCAAGAGCATCATCAGGAACTTCAAAGCCACGATCAAGGAACGCTTTCAACGCTAACAGGTAATCCATCGCAAGAATCATATGCGGGCTGTCAACTGATAAAATGCAGTCATAACGGCCATGATCTCGCGTCAATTTGCACATGAACTGATATTCCGTATGTTTGACAGAGGGAATGATTTCAGTGAACCTGTTCTCTTTCACCTCCCGTGTATCATAAACGGTGAACGAATGGATATGGATATCACTCTCCAGCTCGTCATCATGCTTAATCCTCAATTTAACTCCAGTGTCGTTGAGTGAGAACTTTGACAAAGTCTTAGATACAATATCAGACTGTGCAACATTCGCCGTGCCAGAGTATAGGGTCAATGATACCGTTTCAACGTGGAAAGAAAAATCCACCTTATCAACACCTTCCGAACGCGCACGTTTCCTTGGACTGGCTTCCCCAGAGGGCGACGGTCGTCGACTAATCTGGCGAGATGACGTTCTGCTATCGACTTCAATATTCTTCGAATGCAAGATCTCCTCCTCCAGCTCTTCGAATTCACCTTCTTCAAGACCGCCACTGCCAGCGAATATTTTAGGAACCTTTTTTGATATTGACAGCAAATAATTCAACTGCCTATCTGTTAGATTCGCTCTAATATTAGACATATATCCAGATATGATCGTATTTGGCCGTTTCAATTCAACAGTCGATGATTCCACATACGACACGGAGAAACCAATGTCCAAATTGTCGATGATTTCTAGGAACTGGATACCATCTTCAATAATAAATTCAGAAACAAGCCTCATCGATCTAACTCCCAAAGATAAATCATTCGCTAGTGGGACTCCTCTCTCTCCCGGCGATATTTCTTTAAACTCGTTATTCAAATAAATCTCTCCAAGGTGTGCTGTTACTAAGTTGCATTGGGCCTTCTCAGCCACCAGTTCAGGAAAGACAAGAATGGGAGTGCTGATCAATATATCTAGATGGATTTTATTGGCATCTTCAATTTGAATTGCCTGGTTCAGGGCAAGCTGCCTAGCTCTGTCATATAACCCCTTCATTTGGTTAAGTCGCGATAAGAAACTGACTATTCGAGATAACGGTTCTTCTACCACATTGATCTTGAGAGAGCCAGTTCGGAAATATAAAGAAGAGTTATAATTCACGTCAGAAGATTGTCGGTTGTAAGTCTCATACCGGAAATCTGCGAGCTCGTTACCTTCGATGCTTAATAGCTGGCGCATAATAGAATCCTTGGTAGTTCCTTCATTCACGTCATCATGCAGCGAGAGGCTACCAACCGTGGATTCAACCTTCATAGTTTCAGAAACCAACAAAACTCTTACCAGAGCACTGTCGAGTCGAAGCGTTGCCAACTTGATGCCATCATCATTTAGAAGGATAATTATACTCTTAAGGTCGACCTTGACATCTATCTTGCCGTCAGTCTGCTCGTTCTCGGTGGGAGTGGGGAACCGCGGATCGTCTTGTACCGTGATATTCTGACTATCTGAGCCATCAGGATCGGTAAAGGTTGTAATAATGAAGTCCAGTATAGTCAAAAAAGTCCGAGGTGCAATAACGAACTGAATTGTACTCATTGAGACGTTTACAAATTGATCAGACACCGTTGAAATATCATTCCTCTTCTGCCTCTTGTATTGAACGTGAAATAGGTGCGAGTTGTTGCTACCCGCGTCAAAATGGCCAGACGATGCAATCTTTCGGAGCTCAGATGGACTATCTTGGTCAATGTAATCGTCAATACCGATATGCTTCAACTTTACGTCGGCAGCCATTTCCAAAGGCTTATAAGAAAAATTCAGTCGAAAAGTCTCGACGCTTAGGTTTACAAGCAACTCCTGAGCCAATGTTTTATCATCTGTGCAACGGAATAAGGCTAATTCCACCTTTTCAACGTTAAATTGGAATTCAAATACTTTCTGTGAAACGTCGACATGATCAGGCTCTTTTGAAGGCTGTTTCGGCGCATCTTCATTTCCGTGATCTATCAAGTCATCGTAAAATGGTGTCGCAGCAGATATGGCACGACGGCGAGAGATTATATCGGACGCAGCAGCAGCTTCTTCTTGCACCTTTTGGACTTCCGATAGATCAAAGTCTTCATCGAAACGCGGGATGCTTTTATCAATAATCTGCATCATGAGTTTGTATTTTGCATCCGACATGGTAGCCCGAAACAAGGGGAGCTTCCCAGAGACTTTAAATCTGGTCAAACTTGTAGCTTGCGGTACAATCGATACCTCTACCAAGAAATCCATGTTAATTTTATCAATGAGATAAAAAGGACTCTCGCCTTCGTTATGGATCTGTTTGACAGTATCACGAACATTGGCCCCGATGAGAAACTGTGTGTCATGCAGTTCTAGATTGAATTTATCGTACATTAAAGACTCGAGTCTCTTCCAATCGTTCTCTGTGTACTGTTTTGTCTTTTTGTTCTTAATCTCTTCCAAGACCTCACTTTTGACCAAATCTGATGTTACACTAATATGTCCAGCGTCAATGATAGCACAGGGTGAGTGCCAGCTAGTTACGTCCAATGGCAAAACAAGAAGGGGGGCTTGTAGATCAAGCTTGACATTGACAGTCTTGTGCTCTTCGAGGGCATACTGCAAACCGATTCTAGACTGCTCTTTGAGACCCTCGACAGTGGCTCCGGCGGCATTCATAATAGCACCAATGGTCTCCAGATGGGTTTTGGGTGGTTTGAAGAACCGCACGATAGACTCGACAAATAATCGGTTATAAAATACCGTAATGCTTTTGGTACGCACGAATAAATTTGAGTCGGCGCTGTTGTCCAAAGGATTATGCTCAAAGGCTAACCAGAAAAACCCATCTTCGTTGGCAGTCGTTCGCGATAGAATATGCTCATCTGGATGATGCTCATGCTCGTGGGACAATGGCTTCACAGTGACAATTTGTTGAAACAGAGTACCAGGAGAGCCGTCGTCGACTCTGAATTCCTGCAGACTGACATTAGTCAAGAACGAGTCAGGTCTCTGGAAAAAGTTGGCCTTGAACCCGTTGAACAAGACAGATCCAATATCTTGATATCCGGATCCGTCCCTGTTACGCAAGTTGAAGCTTCCCGTTTTGAGCGCAGCCATGATTTGAAGAGTGACTTGCTCACGGGGGATTGTAACTTGGGCAACTTCGGCTTTTTCGTCCCATTCAATAGCATCATACAATTCTTTTTTCTGCTCATCTGTCATGCTGACAGGGGTTTCAGTCTCCGATGTCGTCGTGCTGCCAGAAGAACCCCAAATCCACGATGACCACGTATTCGCAGGAGCCGGTACTGCCGTTGCCTTGGTCAATGCCTGCTCCTTGCGAAGCTCGATCTTGACCAAGGAGCGATAAAAGCGGATGTCTTCGTAAGACAAATCCCACTCGAGCTGCTTCAAATCTTCGGTCTCTTCGGGGGTCAGAGCGGTGCCTTTTGATTTTTTCTTGTACAGCTCCATGTATCGGATTTTCTGTTCGCGGTGTTCTCTAATGTAGTCCCACGACCATTCTCTATGCTTGTGATGAATCTCTGACAGGACGACTTCGCCGGCATACCTGAACCATGCTTTGGGGTCTTTTTTAACCGGGACATTGGGTCGGAACTTCTTGAAATCTTTCGTCTTCATGTATAACCTGAAAAGTTCGGCCGTCCATAGCAGGTCCCGGTACTGGTCGTTGTCAAAAACAAAGCCGATTTCCTCGAATACCAATTCGGCGTGGTGCTTGGGGAACTTGTCGTTGGGGTCTTTGTTTATAGTGATACGCCCAGCCCCTGCTACAGGCTTGAGGATATGCTGCATGGTGTTCCCCGAGTCGCCATGTTTGGCTATCATGGCCTTGAACTCTGCAATTGTCCGGTCTCTGTCGCCAGTCCTGATAGACGACGCGTCGGTATTCCAGTACAGTGCTAGGCCATCTAGCGTAGCCAGTTTTCTAGTCAAGCTTGACGGATCCTGGATGAATATCGGGTTCCAATCACTGTCGGTGGAGACAGCAGACAGCTCCGCCAGGGTGATACCCAGAGCGAATGGATGGTCTGGAACGCTTGAATCATCTTCGTACCGTACGTGGATGTTCTTGATGGTTATCTGCAAGTTGTCGATAATCTTGGTGATGAGACTTTCAGTGAAGCTCTGATTCTTTCGGACTTCTTCAGGAGAAAGTCCTGCCTGACCGCCAGGTGCTTTGCCAATCAGTTCAAGGTTCTCCAATTTTTCTTTCTTGAGGGCCTGAGCTCGCTGTTCCTCTTCTTCAGCGTTGTACTCCTCGTTCAGCCTGGGCTCCGCGAGCAAATAGACGCTCTCGACCGAGACTTTGACCGGCTTATTCTTCAAGTTTGACCAGGGAATTTGCAGCACCAGTTCTCCGAGATATCCCTCTGTGACGTTTATAGGCAGCCTAAACTTGTCGAGCGCCTCTCGTTTGAGTTCCAAGTTGGTCAACCGGACATCTCCTCCCCAGATGCCGATGTTCAACTGCTTGGGGTCAAAGTTTTTAACCTTGTTAGACGATTGGGCTTAAGGGAATCTCCAGCCAATTAGTTTTCAGATGACACCTACATATGAGCCCTGGTTAGTATGTGGTTTCAAATTGTAAGCAGTAGATTTACAATGGCAGGACTTACCAGAACTCGATTCAACAGTGAAGCCACGACTGATTCCAACATCGTTTATATGGAGCAGATTTACTGCGAGTTGGACTACTTTTTGTGAAACCGTACAGGCCTGCGAGCAGTTCGCTGCGAGTTGAACTATATGCTGAAAATCAAACCGTTCGGGCTTGCAATTCGTGGTTTACTTTGATGATGGTTCTAAGATGTGGTTTCGAGATGGTAGGTTTAGCAAGTCCCATTAAGCAAAGTTCGGTGCGCAGCAGGGGGCAAGCAGCAAAGTTAAGGTGGGGGGAAGAAGAGGTGGAGAATAACATACGCAATTGAGCAATGGGACAGACTGGTAGATAGAGTTTCTCGGCAGATTGCGATTTAAATTTTGAACCATATTTAAATATATCATTGCAGATATAATTGAGTATGGCATTTTGCCTCCGGCGGCCCCTGCCCGGGGAGGGTTGGTTCTGCTTCGCAGAAATCGTAGATGTTGAAAACTTCTGGTTTCAGCCGTTGGATCACCAATTTAACGGCTTTCTAATTCATTTACTGCAGTGTTTAACATGCTTGACATCTACTCTTTCTCCATACGGGTACCTAATTCAATTATAGCTTCTTAAATGGTTCATAGCAATTAATTTCAGGAGCTGCATCTCCTTACTAAGGAAATGTCGTGGACCATGAACTTCACTATCTCTGCGAAGCAGAGCTACGGGGTCTGGGGCTGGCCCCAGCAGCTTTCGTTATTAGTACAGACGTTTCAGTGGTTCCTAACCCTGGCACTGTAAAAACTATTGTTACACAACTCACCAGTTAAATCGATATTGCTGTTCATTTCTGGAGCAGTTCAACATCTCAAAAGATTGTGCATGATTCAGCGAATTCATTTATGTCTTTAGAGCAGCCTAATTACAACTCTAACTGTCTTTTTTTGCCAGTGTGTTAAATAGCAATTTCACCCCTGTTTGAGTGCAGTTGCGATCAAATATTTGTTATACAACTCACTAGTTAAATCGATATTGCCGTTCTGTTTTGATGCAGTTGGGCATCTCAAAAGATTGTGCCTGGTTCACTGAATCCATGGAACTCTTCCAAATGGCCAGACCTCCACTCTGAGCGTCTTTTCCAACCAGTGTGTTGGATAACAAATATGAACCACTATTCGGGGAGGCCAAGATTTGCTAGTGGACACCTACCCAGCCCTTGGGTATGAGCTTTCCGCGAAGCGGAACCACCCTCCCCGGGAGGGGCCGCCGGAGGCAACAACCACCGGACGATATGTGGAGCTGCTGGGGCCAGCCCCAGACCCCGTAGCTCTGCTTCGCAGAGACAGCCTGAAACCAGTGTGGCGATATATAGCTGCCACGCAAGGTACGATGCAACACACCGAGAGGTCAGTTTGGTGACCTAGCCCTGGTCTTGAAAGACTGCGGCCCTATTGATCCAAAAAGGGAAATACTGTCACACACAACTGAAAATTTCACTCTCCCAAACTAAGCATTTAGCGATCACCTTCAGACTTAAGCATCTTAGCATCTCGACAAATACTCAACTGCAATCATGGTAAGTAAGATTTAAATGGGAAACCCTGCCAAAGGGTTACAAAAAGAGGGCCAGGCACTCTAGTGTTTCCAGCTAGAGATCAGCTTGATACTTGTTTCGTAGTGTGGTGTGGTTTTGCACAAAAGGTTGAAAATGAAAGATTGTTCAATAGATGAGGACTGAAAAACTAGAAACTCAGGAACCATCTTTAGTGCGCTTTCATTATCAACCAGCTATTTCTGGAGATTTAGGTATATCTATATCACCAGGAATATTTGTTTCTCTTGTAGACACATGGCTTTTTGGTGCAGAAATCTTGTGTTAGATACTACCGAGTGGATGCTACGAAGTAGAAGATTACGAAGTAGTATTTTGCACTGCAGATTCTGCCCACCACACGTCCGTGATGTAAAGAAGTTATATATGGCGGCTTTTAAAACAGCTGAGATATTGTACTTTTCTTTTACGGACGATACTATTGAAAAAAATATTACAATATGGCTGAGTCTCTTCTGGAGACTGTAGAGTGCCTGGTTGTTTTTTGATAATGAAAGAGTAAATTGTTTTTTTTCTCTTTTGCACATCTTCAAATATACTGACACTTAATGACACAGCCCGCCAAAGGAAAGAAGCCTGCACCCGCCCCATTCTCTACCAAAAAGACCTCTGAGAAGGTTCAGAAGAACCCTCTTATCGAGAAGCGACCCCGAAACTTCGGTGTCGGCCAGGACATCCAGCCCAAGCGAAACCTGTCCCGATTCGTCAAGTGGCCCCAGTATGTCCTTTTGCAGCGAAAGAAGAAGATCCTGAACCTGCGACTGAAGGTTCCTCCTGCCATCTCTCAGTTCCAGGACACTCTGGACAAGAACACTGCCTCTCAGGCTTTCAAGCTGTTCAACAAGTACAGACCTGAGACTGCTGCTGAGAAGAAGGAGCGACTCGTCAAGGAGGCTGCTGCCATTGCTGAGGGCAAGAAGAAGGAGGATGTTTCCTCCAAGCCTTACGTAGTTAAGTTTGGTCTTAACCACGTTGTGTCTCTGATTGAGAACAAGAAGCCCCAGCTGGTTCTGATTGCCAACGATGTTGACCCCATTGAGTTGGTTGTCTTCCTGCCTGCTCTGTGCCGAAAGATGGGCGTTCCTTACGCCATCATCAAGGGCAAGGCTCGATTGGGAACTTTGGTTCACCAGAAGACTGCTGCCGTTGTTGCTCTGACTGACATCAAGTCCGAGGACAAGGCTGCCCTTTCCACTTTGGTCTCTACCATTGAGGCCAACTACAGCTCCAAGTACGAGGAGCAGCGACGAAAGTGGGGAGGTGGACATGTCGGAGCCAAGGCTCAGGCCAAGCTGGACAAGAGGAGAAAGGCTGTTGAGGCTGCCATCAAGGTCTAAGCCTGTTCCTCTTTATCTGTTTATAAAAAAAAGGTGTAATGAATGTAACTGATGCTTTATTTTTATAGCTCTCCAGCTGCCTCCGGCGGCCCCTCCCGGGGAGGGCTGGTTCTGCTTCGCAGAAAGCCTAAACTCAAGTAGAGGCTAAAGTTCCACACCTGAGGGAGTTAACCTACGGTACGTATCGCTATTATGTAGATTCACTTTTACTGTGATCAATCGGTCTGTTCCAAACCCTCTGACCCAAATGTGTGCTGTGATGACATGACTTTGTTGTAATATTATTCGCACCACTCTGCTTAGGGGTCAGATTTCGGGTATAGAGAGGGTATCTTGAAGAAATTTGGGCTCCTACTGATTATTCTTACAGTGTGAACGCCATTGAGCCAAAGTCCTGAATACAGCAAGCCAATACAGCCCATTTTAGCCAGTATATTTTAGGTGTTGGATAACAGATCTGCATGAAAGTTAAGTCAGCTGCAAAGCAGAAAGTGTATACAGTATACTGTCGAACGATAGATAAAAGGTTATTATCTCCAATTCAACGGGCACTGTAGATGAATAAGCCTACGATGGCACGCGATATCCATAACCTACCCCGTTTCTGCGAAGCTGAACGAACCCTTCCCGGGAGGGGCCCGCCCGGAGGCAGCTGGGCGGCGACTTTACTCCGGCACGTGACTGAGCCACACGCCGCAAATATCAAGGCTCGCGTGCCAGCCAATAGCAAGTTCGAAAAAGTTTGTGACCACCCGTCTAATATAACATCGAAGAAAGCTTGTATAGACTCACGCGTAAAGATGTCATTTTTTGCCAGTGTATGGAGCGATGTTGTAGAGTCACTGGTTCCTACAGTTTCCAAGGCCGAGGTTAGTAATTGCGCAAAAAGAACTCAGGGATAGCGGACGTTGCAGCTGCTAACTAGGAATCATCTGAAGAGGAATCTGGAGAATCGCCCGAGCCCGAAAACGAAGATGAGCCCGAGACTCCTGAAGAGTCCGAGGCCGAGGCTGGCGACGAATCAGAGGGCGGAGATGATGGAGAAGAAAAAGACGATGAGGAAGACGAAGAAGAAGATGAGGACGAGGACGAGGACGACGAACCCGAGGACATATTACCGGAACTGCGAGAAAAGGCAGCCGACGGTGTATGCCATTCTTTCAAGCATCATTTTGAAGAGTGTGTTGAGCGAGTGACTGCCGCGCAGCAGGAGCCCGACTATGCAGACCGGGAATACAAGGAAGACTGTGTTGAGGAATTGTAAGTTTTTGGGATATCGGAGGTGAAACCGTGAGACTGGTGGAGCTGCCGAAGATGGCCTCCGGCCGGGCCCTTCCAGGGAGGCTGGTTCTGCTTCGCAGAAAACACACCACAAGCGACACACCGCTGAATTGTGGCTCGTAGCTAATAGTTAGCTCTCTAGCATTTATATACAAGTGTGGTATGCACTGCACTATATAACGCACACCAACATTTCGTCCTGACTATCCATCACCCTTACCCTGACTCTCTTGCTCGTTACTATGGCACCAAGAGGGCATAACCCTATACGCTCGAGAGATTTTTGCAACCTGAAAATTGCAGCAGCTTCCTCTGTTTCACACCTTACAGACCAAGGAAATCACACACAGAGTAAGTGAATCGGTGGATGTGGCGACGTGGGAGTAGAACAGACTTGTTACGGATGGAGCAGATTTAGGGATTGGTGCGAAAAAAGTGTTTCCCAGGACGCGTTAGACTGGGGTTCGACAAACATCAAACGGACACATACTGTACGATTTTAAGAGGAACGAATGTCCAACGGTCTTCTTTCAGAGTTTGCCAGAAAGAATAAGACGCGTACTGTATGCGTAGACAATCCTGCTGAAGCAGGACATCCCTCCCTGGAAGGCCAGTTTACTTACTGTAAATACTGAATCCCCCGAATCTGCTCCTCATACTTGTTCAACATGCGCTCTATTTCAGAACCTGCGGAATCTAACCAGAATGTCTAAATCAAAGAATCACACAAACCACAACCAGATCAAGAAGGCTCACCGAAACGGTATCAAGAAGCCCAAGACCAGCAGGTACCCTTCGACCAAGGGAGTTGACCCCAAGTTCAAGCGAAACCAGAAGCATGCAACTCACGGTACTGCCCGAGCCCTTGCTGAGGAGCGAAAGGCCAAGTCGGCTTAGAAATTGAAAAGATAACTATGTAATATTATTATTGAAAGTTTTGAAGCCATTTGCAATATCAGAAGAACTTCCAAATTGCCTCCGGCCGGCCCGACCGGGCAAGGTTGGTCTGCTTCGCAAAAGTGTAGTGTGTATGTCCTTCTGCGAAGCAGAACCGTCCCTCCCGCAGGAGGCAACAGCCAACGGAAGGTATGTGGAGCTTCTGGGGCCAGCCCCAGACCCCGTAGCTCTGCTTCGCAGAGATATCAGGTACGCTGAGTAAGTTGTTGCATGCCACACTCTTTAGTGTGCACGCAACGAGAGAGCGAAGTTGAGTCGAGCTAATGATGAATGATCTCATTGAAAGGTGAATATCTTCATCTCTGCGAAGCAGAGCTACGGGGTCTGGAGCTGGCCCCAGCAGCTCCACATACCGTCCGTTGGTTACATAACATGCCTTCCACGTACTGTAGACCACTACTATGCTCTCATATGGTCGAGTAATGTTACGATAAGTGTACGGTCCGACCTCAGTTCTTGCTCTTGACATTAGTATCTACGTGACTAATTGACGCTATCTACCAGTACATGTATTATGTGCGTTAGCAATTCTCATAAGAAACCAGAATTTTATTATTACTGTTTCAGTGATTTTAGCGAAGCATCAACGTCGAGCTATCTCTGCGAAGCAGAGCTACGGGGTCTGGGGCTGGCCCCAGCAGCATCAGTTAGTATAATGAGCCAATGCGAAGCAGAACCAACCGCCGGAGGCATGTAGACTTAACAACAACAGTCATTGAGTGCCAGTCTTCATGATGAGGACATGAATGGTTCCAGCATGGTGTAGCTTCTCAAATTACCCTGACGCTCAACTCGTAATTTTTCAGTGTTTTCCACTAGCCGTGCAAAACCCCGTTCCCCACAGATCACCCTACCCAAACGGCCCGCCCCTGTATTTAAGTTATCGAGCTGCATCAATCGTCATCATCATATCTCGTGGAGCCACCGTAAGATTGTCAAATTCCAATTTGTGTATAGCCAGTGCCAGCGTTTTCTTCTTTCAAGATAAATTCGCGTTGAGCATTACCTAGTGTGAAATCTTTGTGTCCAATTGTCAATACTGCCTTTTGTTGATTTACCCGTTAAGTTCAACTTGAAAAGGACTGAATAACTGCGTGATTTGATCTTTGAAAAAGAAGTCGTTCGAACCAAGCGCAAAGAGCCACCCAACGGAAACACCAAGCGCCATGTCTGTTGAAGAGATTGTCAAGTCTGTGGACGGTGACCTCGAGCAAACGGCCTCGCCGTCTGTCCAGGACTCTTCTCGAGTTTACATTGGAAACATTCCTTTTCAAACCAAGTACCAGGAGATGCGAGAGCTGTTCAAGGATTTCAACGTGTAAGTTGCTGTTGTCGGGGCGACGATGAACATAAACAGCGCAGTACAGGAGGACCTGTCACGCCGGCAATTAAGTACGGTCGGTGTTGTCGCGTTGTCGAGGAGAAGATGAATGCCGTCGCCACCTCTGGATGAATCAATCATTCGAGGACGCGGGCATTGCCTCCGGCGGCCCCTCCCGGGGAGGGTTTGTTCCGCTTCGCGGAAAGCGCACACTCAACGATGGTTTAAGCAGCGTTGTAGCAACTGTGTTCATTTCCGCGAAGCGGAACAGACCCTCCCCGGGAGGGGCCGCCGGAGGCATGCTGACAGCGGTTACCAGTCTCTAACAAGTGTTTCCATGACCATCCCAAAGGCTAAGTCCACCTCCAAGACCGGCGGAACTTTTTATCGTAAGCTCGGATACGCGTTTGTACAGCTTGACAGCAAGGAGGAGGCAGAAAAGGCTGTTGAGCAATTGAACGACGAGACGCTCAACGACCGAAAAGTGTCAGTGAAGCTGGCGAGGTCCGACCGCAAGAGAAAACCCAGGAGCAGAGCGAATGGGAACGAGAGTAGCAAAGAGAACGGGGAAGGTTCGGCCTCTTCTTCGGAATCGTCGTCCAAGGAAAACAAGCCCGTCCAAGAAAAAGCTCAAAGGAAGAAGAAAGGAAAGGAACTATCGGCTGAAGCGGCAGAAGGAGCGCCAGCAGCCGAAGGTTCGGCCGACAGTTCAGGGACGGCAGCTGGGGCTACCAAGCAGCAGAAGAAGAAGCCTGCTCCCCGAAAGAGGAGAATTCCCGGTCCAGAGTCCAAGGATACCATTCTTATCAAGAATCTGCCAGTGGGCGTCCCAAAGGAAGAGGTGGGAGAGCTGGTCAAGGAGTTCTCTCCTGTTGAGATCAAGATGACCAACAGGGGACCTCGCCGATTCCGAAAGAAGGGTGAGGTGGTTACCATTGCTGCTCATTCGCTTGCATTTGTTCGGTTTGCAGACAATGAAACCCAGGTCAAGGCCATTGAGGCACTTGATGGGAAGGTGTACAAAGAAGATGTGGAGTTGTCGGTCAAAGTGGCTCTGGAACTGGTAGACGACGATGATGAGGAGGAGGAGGAGGGGAAATCTAAGGAGGAATCTAAGGAGGAATCTAAGGAGGAATCTAAGAAGGAATCTAAAGAAGAATCTAAGGAAGTATCTAAAGAGGAACCTAAAGAGGAACCTAAAGAGGAACCTACAGAGGAATCTACAGAAGAACCTACAGAGGAGCCTAAAGAGGAATCTAAGGAGGAACCTACAGAGGAATCTACAGAAGAACCTGCAGAGGAACCTACAGAGGAATCTAAGGAGGAATCTAAGGAGGAATCTAAGGAGGAATCTACAGAAGCCATTAAAGAAGGCGACGCGGCCAACGATGAACCTAAGGAAGTATCTTCGAACTAAGGATCATCATACTGGGGGGCTGATGTCTGAAGAGGAGGATTAATCTGTCACGGTGCTACTTTTCACCGGCTACGATTCGACATGTCTATATCTGTAGCTCGTTAGAGCGTAGCGTCAATGTATAGTTTTGCTTATAGTTTCATTGCCAACTGTCTACTGCGCTATACTACGTCGGCCTGCCTCCGGCGGCCCCTCCCGGGGAGGGTTGGTTCTGCTTCGCAGAAAACTTCTGCTGGTTTTAGATTCTCTGTGACCAATTAATCCTATCTACGTTAAGGCGACCCTTCAAGCCATATAGCCGTTTATTCTGCTCTTATATAGCTTTTAGTCTGTTATTGAATATACGCTCCCTGCTGACGAGATCACGATGAAGGATCTAGGGTCTGTATGTAATTTACACTATCTAGCGCACGCCGATTCATACAGCTACAGGATTTCTAGCGTTTAATCTGCTTTTATATGAGCTTTATTGTATGTTTAGCATGCGCTTTCTGCGAAGCAGAACCAAACCCTCCCCGGGAGGGGCCGCCGGAGGCAGCTATACACGCGCCCCGGCGTGCCAGCCGCACAACACCACCGGAGTGAGGCAGTGACTGCTGCGTTTCCCTATTAGGCAAGTGTGTCCCTCTTAACTTTTTCACCAACTCAAAATCACATCCTTCCACCACCCGTCAACCGTCGAGTAAAACATTTCATCTAAACAATGGGTAGAGTTATCCGAAATCAGAGAAAGGGAGCGGGATCCATCTTCACTTCGCACACCCGACTTAGAAAGGGCGCTGCCAAGCTGAGAACCCTCGACTACGCTGAGCGACACGGCTACATTCGAGGAGTCGTCAAGCAAATCATCCACGACCCCGGCAGAGGTGCTCCTTTGGCCAAGGTGGTGTTCCGAGACCCCTACAAGTACAAGCTGCGAGAGGAGACTTTTATTGCCAACGAGGGACTGTACACTGGCCAGTTCATCTACGCTGGAAAGAAGGCCTCGCTGAGCGTCGGAAACGTTCTTCCTTTGGGCGCTGTTCCTGAGGGAACTATTCTCTCCAACGTCGAGGAGAAGGTCGGAGACAGAGGTGCTCTGGGACGAACCTCGGGAGGATACGTCATTGTCATTGGACACAACCCTGATGAGGGCAAGACCCGAGTCAAGCTTCCTTCTGGATCCAAGAAGGTGATTAGCAGCCAGGCCCGAGGTGTTGTCGGAGTTGTTGCTGGAGGTGGACGAACCGACAAGCCTCTGCTTAAGGCCGGTAATGCTTTCCACAAGTACAGAGTTAAGCGAAACTCGTGGCCCAAGACCCGAGGTGTTGCTATGAACCCCGTCGACCATCCCCACGGAGGAGGTAACCACCAGCACATTGGTAAGGCTTCTACCATTTCTCGAGGGGCTGTTGCTGGACAGAAGGCTGGTCTCATTGCTGCCCGACGAACTGGTCTGCTGCGAGGTACCCAGAAGGTCAAGGACTAAAGTGGTGCTAAGCGATGAGTGGAGTGGAAAGTTTTAGCATGTAGAGCTTTAAAAAAAGAGTAGTATATTGCGGGGCAGCCCGCTTGTAATGAATGATTGACTATAAAAGTATCTATCTCTCAGCTCGCCTCCGGCGAGGCCCCTCCCGGAACGGTCGTTGGACATAACACTGAAATAACATTCATGACACTACGAGTTTTCCGCGAAGCGGAACCACTCCTCCCCGGTAGGGGCCGCCGGAGGCCAACTTGACAGCTGCTGGGGCCAGCCCCAGACCCCGTAGCTCTGCTTCGCAGAGAATAGTTATCTGTTTGACGCTAGGTCTGTGTGCAGTGCTTAAACAACAGCCAGGGCTGTCGAATATACTTTACTCGTAATATATGCTTTAGGTAAACTATAAGTCTGCTTGGGTATGTGCGATGTCTTTCTTTCCAGTATAAAGTAATGGCAGTTCAGAGTACACAGTACCTGGAGTGCAAGTATCCAGGAGTTGTAGCTCAGAGTAAACATTAACTTTAGCTCAAGTGCATAGTAATTAAAAGCTCAGAGTCGGGCTGAGTCACGTCGCACTATAGTCCTCCTTCATCAGATCCTGCTTTCAATGCCGCAGTGTATGCTTTCTGCGAAGCAGAACCAACCCTCCCCGGGAGGAGCCGCCGGAGGCGAGCTGACACCGAGGGTATCAAACCTTGTCCACTCTCCATCTCAAAGTCGCTGCTAGACACAGGATGAGCAAAAAGTGGAAAGCTCCAACCACGATGAACGGTGCGCGGATGTGCAAGTCGCTGAGGTAGCCACCAAGCTTGGTGATGGTCGCTATCCCGATACCACCGAACAATGTATAGGCACCAGCCACTGCACCGCTGTACACGTGCTTGTTTTCTGTGCATATAGCTAGGGATATGGTGATGCCGCCTATCTGGGCAAAGCCCAGGGCGCATGCAATGAAGTAAGGAAGAACTCCAGAAGTGATGTCTTTTACTTGCACCATGCCACAGCTAGCGAGTATACCGGATATCGAGACCAGAAGCAAGCTGATTCTGTACCCAGCATAGTCCTTGATCAGACCCCATAGAGGAGCTGTCAATAAAGCCACTAAGCTGGCGATCCCGGTCAGCTGCGACGACTTTCGGTACGCGGCAGTACACGTCTGTTTAATGTCTCCATCCAAGTCTCCTGGGGCGCATTGGCCCTGGTCGATGTAGAATGCCATGATGAGTAAAGGTACGAACAAAATGGTGGCCACTGAAGCAGCACGAGCTACAAAACTAGCCACGTAGCTGATGAAGATCTTGGGGTCTTGGGTAGCTGCCCGGAACCCCAGTCGGAGTGTCTGGAAATAGGATAGATGTTGGGGTTCTCCATGATCGATATCGAGGGCTGCTTCTTCCAAAATGCCGGTGGTGCCGCGACGCCATCTCCTGAGGCTTTTGGTTGGATCTCGAGGAAGGGCGACAAACATAGCTACTGCTAACAACAGCATAATTCCTGCCTCGATACGAAACGCCTGACGGACGGCCAAGCCGGGGTCGGTTTTTTGGGCAGGCAGGTGAACTGGAAGTGGAAGCAAAACAAGTGCACCTATGACAGCTCCAATTCCACTGAACACTCCTACGAGGCCCGCCATTTTGCCGTTTTTCTTTCCACTCCTTGGTGTTAGTTCGGTGGAAATTGAGGGTGCCAGTAAAGGTTGCTGAGGTGTGTAAGCCCGCTCGTTTTGATTCCTTTGATCTTCGTCTTCTTCTTCTTCATCGTCGTTGTCATCATCCCTGTACTCTTGCGTTTCCGTCACAACTCTACCCAGGTCTGAACTGGCACTAATCTCGCTCAGAATCGCTGTAATCATGGATAAAGATGCAGAACTGCCCATTGTATAAAGCGCACCATACGCAATTAGTCCCGGATACGCGGATTTCGCGGTACTATACGCCAGTAGACCCAATCCCATGATGGTGTGACCCAACACTACAACTGGCCGGGTACCGATTTTATCACTTAGAGTGCCCCAGAAGGGGCTGGCACTCAGCGAGACGATCTGGTTCACGAACGACAGAGTTCCTGCCAAGTTGCCTATTCCTTCCGTAATCCCCAGGCTTTGGTTAAGCACGAAAGTTTGCGAGCCGAGGAAGAACACTGCTGCCATTATGGTGGCCAAGCAGTGGACCAGGTATGCCGCTGTATTTACAGCGGTGAACTTAGTAGACAGAGTCATTGGATAGTCAGAAGTCTAAGGCTCAGCCAACAGTTGAATATCTTCTGCTTCCAAAACGGTAGGGATGAGATCTAAACCGCTTGAGAAAAGGGAAAACTGCACTAGTAATCCGGTCCAGAATAAGGTAGAAAATAAATTCAAACCTATGGAGAAAAATGTGGAAACTGCAGCAGTAAGTACAGCTAGCTACAGTTTTTACTATTCTGTATTCAAACCGCTTTGAGAGAAAATGTGAAATAAGACGTCAAGACCGCAGTAGTTAAGATGTTAAAAACCAGTCACGATTGCTATGGTGCTTAAACTAAGGCAAGAAGAAACTCTAAACCGCTTGAGACAAAAAAAAGAGAAAAGACGTTACGGTTTTTAAACTGCTGTGGTACTCAAGAAGTTGAGAATATTATAAACTGCTGTGGCACTGACGTCGGACATAATTGATCAGCGCCGGGCATATCAGATTAGATCTATGGGCTGGGGCTAAAAATTAAGGTGAGCAATATTAATAGGATAAGAAAACGAGATGAACGATGCAACGATTGTTGACCAATCTCACGCTCGATCAGGGTTCAACAGTCAGTAAAGTACACTAACTGTGAGACACGTCACGTCCCCCTACATCCTATGAACCTTCACAGTATGCTAACGTCTACTGTCAGTCTGTCAATTCACCGTAAGACAGCTGGGCAAAAAGCATTTCTACAGTCCATACTCCACGCTCCACACTGCTTACTGTTCTTCTCTTCTTCCCCTTCTCCCTCCTCTTCTCCTACATCACATATCTAGACACGCTTCAAGTCTTCATCTCTGCGAAGCAGAGCCACGGGGTCTGGGGCTGGCCCCAGCAGCATGTCCATAGCCCTTACCACGGAGCCCCGTCGATCAAAAGGTCAGCTCGCACGGCTTTTACAACGCGTGCGCGTAAGTTGACCCACAACAAAATATCTAAACGCGTAAACATTCGAACCGTCGCTCGCTCACAACACAAACAATGAAAGTAGAAGAACTGATAATAGATGGGTTCAAGTCGTACGCGACACGGACGGTTATCTCAGGATGGGACGCTTCTTTCAATTGTATAACAGGGCTTAACGGGTCTGGCAAGTCGAACATCCTCGATGCCATATGTTTTGTGCTCGGAATCACAACAATGAGCACGGTCCGGGCCCAAAACCTCCAGGACTTGATTTACAAGCGTGGTCAGGCGGGCGTGACCAAGGCTTCTGTGACCATCGTGTTTGACAATAGTGAAAAGGCCAAAAGTCCTATTGGGTTTGAGGACCAGGCCCAGATCAGTGTCACGCGTCAAATCGTGCTCGGAGGGCAGAGCAAGTTCCTCATCAATGGGCATCGAGCGCAGCAGCAAAACGTGCAGCAGCTGTTCCAGTCGGTGCAACTGAATATCAACAACCCGAACTTTCTCATTATGCAGGGCAGAATCACCAAAGTTCTCAACATGAAGCCAGAGGAGATTTTGGCCCTGATCGAGGAGGCCGCAGGGACTCGCATGTTTGAAGAACGTCGAGAAAAGGCGCTCAAGACGATGGCAAAGAAGGAGAAAAAGGTTGAGGAGATCCACGAGCTTTTACGCGAAGAGATCGAGCCCAAGCTCGAGAATCTGCGTGCCGAGAAACGCACGTTCCTCGAGTTCCAACAGACCCAGAGCGCGCTGGACCGTGTGGAAAAAGTCGTGGTAGCCCACGATTACACGGCTCTGACCCAGAAACGCACAACCCAAAGCCAGGGCTTTGATGACATGAAAACGCGCTTCGACGAGCTGACTGCGTCGACCGACAAGTGCCACGGTGAGATCACAATCTTGGAGCAGGAGCTGGCCGAATTGCGCGAACGTCGAGAGGCTCAGCTGCAAAAGGGCGGCAAGTTCCAGGCCCTCGAACTCAAAGTCAAAGAGGTCAGCCAGGAAGTGGCGCGTCTTAAGACCACCCTCGAGCTGAAATCCACAAATATCTCCGAGGAGCAGGCCAAAAACGGGGAGCTGCAGGCAGAAATACTTCGACTGGAGGATGAGTGCGCGGAGAAAGGAGTCAAATTCGAGCAGCTTCAGCAGGTGTACAATGAGTCGAAGGAGAAGCTGGACCACATCAACAGAGAAACGGCCAAGAACTCTGAGCTGCTGCAGTCGCTGATGACCGGTGTGGCCAAATCTGGCAGTCAGGGTGGTTACGCCAACCAGTTGCAGGAAGCTCAGCAAGAAGTGCACGCTGCTCAGACCTCTTCTGCTCAGGCAAAAGTGCGGGTGAACTATTTGGAAGATCAGATTATCGAAGAAAAACCGAAAGTTTCCAAAGCACAGAAGCAAATTGACAGTCTTAAATCCCAACTAGGGGCCAAGGTGGAACAGGTGTCTCGTCTGCGCACACAGCTAGAATCTGCTGGGTGGCAACCTGATCGCTTAGAACAGCTAAAGTCTCGTGAAAGCGAATTGGCCGACGAGGTACGCAAACTCACCGCAGAAATAGACAAGCTTCGGCGGACGGCCTCTAACCTCGAATTCAATTATACCCGTCCAGGTGCTAATTTTGACCCTTCGAGCGTAAAGGGTCTAGTTGCTCACCTGTTTTCTGTCCCCAAGCAACACCAAAAGGCTGCTACTGCGCTTCAGGTCTGCGGAGGAGGTCGCCTATACAACGTCGTAGTTGACACTGACACCACGGCGGCACAGCTGCTTCAGAAGGGCCAGCTTAAGAAGCGTGTCACCATGCTGCCGCTCAACAAGATATCTTCCAGCCGTCTGCCTGCTGATAAACTGACCTCGGCTGACAAGATCGCACCAGGAAAAGTCAACCTTGCTCTTGACCTGATCAAGTACGATGCAGAGAATATAGCGGCTCTTCAGTACGTGTTTGGCTCTACTCTAATTTGCAAAGACGACGACTCGGC
This sequence comes from Spencermartinsiella europaea, assembly GCA_030579595.1. Taxonomy (NCBI): domain Eukaryota; kingdom Fungi; phylum Ascomycota; class Dipodascomycetes; order Dipodascales; family Trichomonascaceae; genus Spencermartinsiella; species Spencermartinsiella europaea. The sequence goes on from JAKTRG010000007.1 coordinate 232,085, forward strand.
CAAGATGGTGACTTTTGATCCGAAAGTTCGAACCAAGAGCGTGACCTTGGAGGGCGACGTATATGACCCCCTGGGCACGCTCTCGGGAGGTAGCTCGAACCAGAACTCCAACAGTATTCTCTTACTGTTCCAGAAGTACAACGCCCTCAGCAGCGAATTGAAGATCAAAAAGCAGGATTTGGAAGACGTCAGGCACCAGATTATGCAAGACGAAAATCTACTCGCCAAGTTTGGTGACGTGAGGAAGGCCATGGACCTTGCTGAACACGAGGTCGAGCTGCTTAAGAAGGATCTGGAGAGCGGCACTAGCGCGACAGTTCTTGCCAAGCAACAGTCGCGGATCGATGAAATCGAACAGCTAAAGAAACAGACAGTCCAGGATGAGGAAACTATTGCCCGTGTCAAGATCCAGATCGAGCAAATTGAGAAGGATATGGTGGAGTTCAAGTCCGACAAAGGTGGGAAGCTGAACGAACTCAGGGCCCAGATTCAGGCCTTGAAGGCCTCTGCCCAGCCGCAGTCGACCGCAGTGAAGAAGCATCTTGCTGAGTTTCAGAATAGTCAAGTGGAATTCGAGGCATCTGAAAACGAAGTACAAGCCTGCCGTGACCTAATTCGCGACAAGGCAGCGGCCATTGGGGATTTGGAAAAGTCATTGGTGGATCTCAAGAGCCAATACGAGCGAAGTAGAATAGCCGAGGCCGAGGCTCTTGATTCCCTCGAAGCTGAGCGCAAGGCATTGGTGGGCATTGACGATGAGGTCGGTGCTGTGGAGTCCCTGTTGGCGAGCAAGAAGAAGTTTTTGACCAACGGGAAACTGGAAGCCCAGCAGCTCAAGCATGAGATTGAAAAGTTCAAGTCCACGGTGGACTCTGTGGAAGCTCACATCAAGTCGCTGGAGTCTGAGTTTGAATGGATCGCCGACCAGGCACAGTACTTTGGTCAGACGGGTACCCAGTACGACTACCGCAACGTGAACATGGGCGAGGCAAAGACAAATCTCAAGCGTCTACGTGATCGCATCAAGGGCATGAAGAAGAATGTGAATCCCAAAGTCATGAACATGATTGAGAGCGTGGAGAAGAAAGAGGAGTCGCTACGAGGCATGATCCAGACCATAGAGAAGGACAAGAAAAAGATCGAGGAGACCATTGAATCACTGGATGACTACAAACGTAAAGCCTTGCTAAAGACGTGGGAGAAGGTGTCTGTTGACTTTGGCAAGATCTTTTCCGACCTGCTACCTAAGAGTTTCGCAAAGCTCGTCCCGCCTGAGGGCAAAGATGTTACAGAGGGACTAGAAGTCAAGGTAGCCCTGGGTGGGGTTTGGAAGGACGGGCTTGCCGAGCTCAGTGGTGGGCAGAGGTCGCTGATCGCACTGTCGCTGATTCTGGCTCTGCTGCAGTTCAAGCCAGCCCCCATGTACATCCTAGATGAGGTTGATGCTGCACTGGATCCCCACCACACGCAGAATATTGGTCATATTATCAAGACTCGTTTCCAGGGCTCGCAATTCATAGTGGTATCGCTAAAGGAAGGGATGTTTGCCAATGCCAACCGAGTGTACCGAGCTCGATTCCAGGAGGGTACCTCTATTGTTAGTGTGATGTGATGGAATTCTTTCAAAAGGGATTCTTTTTTAAGCTGTTATGAAACTGTATGAAAGTTTATTTAAAACGATGTAGCGATGACTGTAACTTTTTGCTGTTATTTTATTTTTTTTATGTTTTAACTATTTCTATTTCATCTTTAGTTGTGAGTAGAGGTGACTCTTACTTCCCGTGATGGTGGTAACAGAGCTCAGATCCTCTGATAGCGAACGGCCCTGTCAAACTCAAGCAGCTCAGAGCGTCGTATTTTTTACTGTAAATAGTAAAAGCAAAAAAAATCCCTCCCTCTCCTCCCTCGACTCCACATAATCGCGAACTTGACGCGCGTTGAAAGCAGACATGACTTAGCCAAGGCGGACACCGACACCGTTTCGCTCCAATTTTCCGTAGGCTCCTGATCCTGTCCGGACAGAATCAGGAAGCGAAAAGTTCAGCCAGCCTGGTTATCACTGCCGAACCCAGTAAACATGTGCGATCGCCTTGCAGGCTATAATGCGTGGTGCCAGCACGGCACCAGATAGCTCCTCAGAAAGAGAGAGAGAAGGAAGATAGAGTAGGCTGTCAAAAAGACTTTTCCAGTCGAGTCCGAATAATTTCAGGGTGCTTCATTCTATCTCCGACATATATGAGGGCACCTTTTAGACTCCACTCACCGTCTCTTTGTCATCTCTAGCTTCCTTCCCTCGCTTTCTCTCCACCTTTTTTTTTCTTTTCCTTTTCTTATCGAAAAAAACTCATTTAGGACTGCTGACACTGTGCTGAGTCACCACTGGTCACTGTAACTTAACCTTAACGTTGGTTTAACGCCGTCTGAGCTGCAGAGATAATCGTTTAAAAGGGTCCTGGCTATATAAACTTTTCGAGCTCCGTTTTTTTTCGTTTGATGCCAACGATCAACTATTCTGTATAGGAGTAGTTTTCGATATTGGACGAGTACTGCAACCAAAGATAGTTCTTTATTTCTGTAGAACGAAGGAAGATTACTTCCTCTCTCACATTTTAAATTACCTGTGTAAAAATACCACCTTTGCTTCCCTTCGTTGATTCTAATATAAAATAACAAGTACGTGGGTAATCTCTCTATTGTGTTCTCTACATTTTCTAACGAGAAACCCCATACATCACTTCTCAATCCACTTAAAACATCGTGTCATTATGGCCGAGGCCGCAAGTTGTGGTTGGCCCCTTTGGCAAGTCGATGATGTAACTCTGTGTGTTCGACATCGGTAAGTTAGAGATGATTACGAACTCCTCAAGCCGATATGAGAGATATATATACTAACGAGATATGTTCAGTTTTACGCGTTTGGCATTGTTGCTGCCGTGTCCATTGGAATCTTGCTCTTCAAACTGCTCCCACGCGCAGTGAAGCGATGGACAGCTGCTGTGAGAAGCAGAGAACCGAGCTATCAACCCCTACTGTCTAACGACGCATCCCATGTCAGATCCTACGGCGACGAAGATGAGTCTGACGATGATGAATTTAAGGATCAGGATAACCAGGCCTTTGTGCGAGAAAACCGAGACTATGGCTCTATTTTCTCGTCGGCTGCGCAGCGGACCGAAGTCCCTCCTGCGAAAGATGCCAAATCACCCGTAATCATTGCCACATTGATCAGATCTACGTCCGAGCGATTGAGGGTGGCTGCCGAAGCGATCCTGGTCGCTGCTCGAACTGCCCTTGCCGTCGTTGCTGTGACTATCCCGTCTATTCGCGGAGAATGGGACGATTTGCCGTATATCCCCTATGTGCTCTTGATCTTTTGGATCCACGCGCTCGTCCTGGTCGGCACCCGACTGGCTTATGTGCGGTCGGTTGCTGTGCCCTCTGGTGGACTGTGGTACCATTCAACCACGATTTATCTTTTTGCTTTCCTTCTAAGCTCGATCACATTCAACTCGGCTCTGATGCACCCGTACTCGAAGCCCTCGCAGAACTATTATTATGTCGACACCGCCATCTGTACAATTCTGTTCGTGTTGAATTTCAGTGCCAAAACTGGAAATAGACCTCCTAGACTCTACATGACGACGGATGGGGTCCAGCCTTCACCCGAACCCGTATCGAGCCTGTTCGACCTCGTCAGCTACTCATGGATAGACCCCATGGTCTGGAAGGGATATTGGGAGCCGCTAAATCTCGAAGACGTCTGGGAACTGCGGGAAGACGACCATGCATACCATATACTGCGAAAGTTTCGAACTGTTTCTCGAGCTCACTCTTTTGCCGTGCGAATGGTGATCCACTTTCGACGTGAGCTGATCGTGGCCGCATTCTGGGCTGTCTTTTACTCACTGATCACGTTTGGGCCTACCATGCTATTGAAGCAGGTCCTGGAGTATGTCCAGGATCCCACCATTATGCCAAGACATGTCGCCTGGCTTTATGTGTGTGCCTTCTTCATCTTTGGAGTTGTTAACAACGTAGGAACTGGACAGGCTCTCTTTATAGGGCGACGAATCTGCATTCGTATGCGAGCCATCATCATTGGAGAAGTATATGCTAAAGCACTCCGGCGAAAGGCCGTGGCCGGCGGCGATGGATCGCTTGGTCGAAAAGAGAACAAGTCTGATAGTGAAGGAAACACAGGCCAAGCTGCCACTGATGCTGCTGATGCTGCTGCTGCGGCTTCTTCTCAAGGTGAATCTGAGGATGACAAGAAAGAGGGCGACCAAGACAAGAAGAAAGGTGAAGAAACGGAAGCAGGTCAGGCAAACTTGGGAGCTATTATCAATTTGATGGCTGTCGATGCTTTCAAAGTGTCTGAAATCTGTGGTTACCTTCACTTCTTTGTGTCTGCTGTACTCACTATCTTCATCTCTGTATTTTTACTCTACTCTATTTTAAGTTGGAGTGCCTTTGTCGGTGCTGCTACAATGGTGGTCTTCATGCCTCTCAACTACTGGTTTGCCCAGCAGTTTGGCAGGTTCCAGGACGAACTCATGAGCATCACTGATCAGCGAGTTGAGAAGACCAATGAGCTTTTGCAATCAATTCGAATTATCAAGTATTTCGCTTGGGAGGACAAGTTTGCAGATGGTGTTTTGAAAATCAGAGAAAAGGAGCTTGCTGTTCTTAAAAAGCGTTACATGTTGTGGGCCACTGGAGCTGCTGTATGGACATTGACACCATTGATACTGACTCTTTCTTCCTTTGGTTGTTATACTATGATTCAAGGAAAGGAACTGACTACGCCTGTTGCTTTCACTGCTATGTCTCTATTCAATATCTTGAGATATCCCATGGACCAGCTGGCAGATATGATCAGCAATGTAGTCCAGTCTAAAGTGTCGGTTGACCGTATTGAACAATTCTTGAATGAAGATGAGACCGGAAAGTATGACCAGTTAAGTGAAATCCAACCTCGTGGTCCCAATTCGCCTTACATTGGATTCGAGCAGGCCTCTTTCTCCTGGATGTCAAAGCCAATCGAGAGTGCAGTGTCTGGCTCCAATTCCGCAAGCGGCTCGAAGAGCTCGAGGGATTTCAAACTGAGAGATCTGAACATTGAGTTCGCAGTGGGACAACTCAACGTGGTTATTGGACCAACTGGATCTGGAAAGAGTTCATTGCTCATGGCTTTGCTTGGTGAGATGGAACTAGATAGTGGGCGCGTTTTCCTTCCTGGAGCAAGGAACAGGGAGACAGTTCGACCAGACCCAGATACTGGACTTTGCGAGACTGTTGCGTACTGCAGCCAGCAGGCTTGGCTGCTCAATGATAGCGTCAAGAATAACATTCTTTTTGCTAGTGACTATGATGAGGAGCGATATAACGCCGTCATCAAGGCTTGCGCACTCACTCGAGACTTGGAGATCTTGGACGCTGGAGACGAAACTGAGATTGGTGAAAAGGGAATTGCTCTTTCTGGTGGCCAAAAGCAAAGAATATCTTTGGCTCGAGCGATTTATTCGCGTTCTCGACACTTGATCTTGGACGACTGTCTAAGTGCTGTTGACTCTCATACCGCTCTATGGATCTATGACAACTGTCTTTGCGGGCCTGTTACGGAGAATCGAACAATTATTTTGGTTTCTCACAATGTTGCCCTTACTATTAAACAGGCAGCTCTGGTTATTGTTATGAATAACGGTCGTATCCAGGCACAAGGTTCTCCCGTAGATTTACTCCAAAGCGGAGACCTTGGGGAAGATGACCTTGTAAAGAACAGTGCTGCTCAGAGTGGTTCACAGCCGGCTACCCGTGTTCCTTCTCAGGTTGATCTGGCCAAACACGGAAAATCTTCTTCCAAGTCCTTGAGTCGGGAACTTGCGGATAAGATTTCTAAGACCGCCATGAAGAAGAAGGATATTGCCACCACCAGTGATCACAGTGAAGATGACAGCATTGAGTCTGGAGAGACTGTAACAAAAAAGAAGGAAAACAAGCTTGTGAAAGAAGAGGAAAGATCTACGGGGTACGTCAACAAAGATGTTTATCTCTATTACCTGAAATCGCTGGGCTCTTGGTGGTTCTGGCTATCTGTCCTTGCGTTGTTCATCACTCATCCAACTATACTCGTGCTACAATCATGGTGGCTCAAAAACTGGGCTATGCTGGGATCTGAAGAAGAAGTTGTTTCTATTTTGAGTATTTCGAAGCCAGCTTTGACGACCAGTTTCAAATCACTATTCATCCCATTAACGACTTGGATCGGAGATCGTTCACCATATGGAGTGCAGGCCTTGCAGAACAGTGCTGATACGTTTTACTATTTGGGAATTTACGCTGCTATTGGTATTCTCTTTATGATTGTGGCGACACTCAAAGAGGTCATCATGTTCTTAGGTGCAGTGAGAGCGTCCCGAGTGATATTCAAAGAGCTTCTCACGTCGGTCATTAGAGCCAAAGTCCGATTCTTTGACTCTACGCCTATTGGTAGAATAATGAATCGATTTTCGAAGGATATGGAAGGGATTGATCAGGATCTATCGCCGGTTTTTGCTGGTACCTTGCATTGTATTCTTGGTGCTGCCTCTATTACTGCGGTAATTATTGTTGTTACCCCTACGTTTATGATTGCTGGCGTTGCAATCTTTGCAATTTATTGGCTCATCGGCGTTCTGTACTTGTCTACTTCTCGAGAGCTGAAGCGGTTGGATGCTATTTCAAAGTCTCCCATCTATCAACACTTTGGGGAGACTCTTGTTGGTGTTTCCACAATTCGAGCTTATTGTGATGAGGCAAGATTCGTTCGAGACAATACTAAGAAGATTGATGCCAATAACAGGCCGTTTTTCTACATGTGGGTTGCTAACAGATGGTTGTCCTTCCGCATTGATACCGCTGGTGCATTAGTTTCGTTTTCTGCTGCTGCATTTGTTTTGCTGAATATCAACAGATTGGATTCAGGTTTGGCTGGACTTTCACTGTCCTATGCGTTGAGTTTCAACGAGAATGTGTTATGGATCGTTCGACTTTATGCGCAACTGGAAATGAATTTGAACTCCGTTGAGCGTGTTCAGGAATATATGAGTGTGGAGAAAGAAGCAGCTCCTGTTATTGAAGCGAGTAGACCTCCGCCAGAGTGGCCCCAGAAAGGTCAGATCGAATTTAACAATCTGTTTCTGAAATATGCCCCTGAACTGCCATTTGTTATTCATGACGTTTCGTTCAAAGTTGACCCGCGAAGCAAAATTGGCATTGTGGGTCGAACTGGGGCAGGAAAGTCTACTATTATAACAGCTCTCTTTAGGTTCTTGGAAGCTGATTCTGGTAATATCATAATTGATGGTATCGATATTTCAACCATTGGTCTGCAGGATTTACGAACGAGACTAGCTATTATTCCTCAGGATCCTACGCTGTTCATTGGGTCCATTCGATCTAATTTGGATCCATTTGACCAGTACACTGATGAAGAGATTTTCCAAGCTTTGAGGAGAGTGCATCTTATTAAGTCAGGTGAAGTTGCTAACCATACAGAAGATGAGAATGAGAATAAATTCCTGGATCTCTCGTCCCCAGTCGCAGAAGGTGGCAATAATCTATCTCAGGGTCAGAGGCAGTTAATGTGTTTGGCACGGTCTCTTTTGAAAGCACCCAGCGTTCTACTTTTAGACGAGGCGACTGCTTCAATTGATTACGACACAGATGCTGGTATTCAGAAGACAATTCGGGAAGAGTTCTCCAATACAACCATCTTGACAATTGCTCATAGATTAAGGTCTATCGCAGACTATGATAAAATTCTGGTCATGGATGCTGGAAAGGTGGTAGAATATGATTCCCCCCATTCCTTGCTGCAAAAAGAATCGGTTTTCAGAGCAATGTGTGTAGACAGTGGCGAGCTCGAGGCTCTGGAACAGATAGCCGAGGAGGCCTATCACCGGAACACTGACTGAGTAAAATGTATTTGTGAGCTATATTAGAATAATGCATTAGTTATAATAACAATCATGTTGTATAGATTCAAGCGTTTGCTAAAACCTCATCATCAGAGATCGAAGTAGGTTCTTCCATTAGAGGGTTGACATGTTCTTTAAACAGTTCCACGTAGCCTAACGACAATAACCTCATGTTCAAATTCAAACGACTGGCAAACTTTGGCGCAATGATGCCTGCCAACGCAGCGACATTTACTTTGGCCGCATATTCGCAGAGTCTGAAGTCGAGCTCTAATATTTTGTCCTCTTCTGCCTCACCGTTTTGCATTTCCTGGTCCTCAGTCTCATCATTAACCTCTTCGTCGTTTCCATCATCTTCTTGCCATATCTCGGCATCCAAATCCCCATCTTCTAATTCAACTCCGGCAGCCTTGGCGTAACTCTTTTCTCGTTCCAAGAATATTTTCATAATACGAACTTGGCATGAATAGGATATGTGATCTGGCACTCTGGAAAGAGCAGCCATATCAGCAGGAGACAAGTCGGGCTGCCGGCTGGTGATCTTGATGACGACAAGAATTTCGAGCAGGGCCGCCTTATATAAAGCGTCAGTCTCTTCAACAGATGATGTACTATTTTTGAACTCTTTGCTGAGGACTGTGATAATATCGACCAGAGTAGTTGCATCATCATCGACAAGTGTAGAGGTTGTATTGTGCAGGGTCAAATTGCCTAGTTTCCAGAGAACGAAGAGACGTACTAGACTCACCGATGCTTTTACAAATTCGACAACTTGCTCATCTCCATCATTGTCGCGAAGCGCCTCGATCAGAAGTTGTAATAGCGACGTATCTTCGATGACAGTTGTACTCAATGCTTGCTGAATGTTAACCGCCGATCCAAGCTGCACTTGTTTTCTTAGAAGGTTGAGACTATCTTCTCCTTTCACACTGGAACCCTTTGATAACAATAATTTCAGATTAGCCTGCACATCGTCTACAGTGTCTTCCAGGAAGGGCGTGCATAGTTCTGCCATATCCTCAGTTTGACTGACGGTTACAAACAGTCGCTGACATTCCTGCAATAGTGTTGAATCAGATTGCTCCCTAAACTGTTTGACAACCGACTTGAAAATATTTTTAAACTCTTGTTCCAAACGAAGCTGCTTCACAGAGCTCATATCGATCAGGCTAGTGAGAGCTATAACTTTCGCAGTTGAATCAGGAGAATACTGAAACTTCTGCAGCAATAAGGGGAACATCTCGATTAATCTCGAAACCACGGCTTGGCTGTCATCCTGAAGGCTCTCTGCTTTTCGCTTCTGTCCAGATTTGAATTCGTTTGCAGCTGCAATCTTTCCAGATATAAATCCTTTCAACAGTTCTAGCTGGATCAGCTCTTGGTCACTGTCCAGAGTATAAGCCGATACAAACTGTTCATTAGCAATGCTGGAGACACTAAGAGAAGAGAAATCAAACAGGAGTTGTTGCACCAGTTCCTCCCAGTCTAGATCGATCTTAAGTCTCTTGGCTGCCCCCAAAATCGCCTCTCCTGCAATTACCAGTCGAGGGGTCGCTCTTTGTAATCCCAAGTTCCATTTAGAAGGTGTGCTAGATTCTGGCTTCTCCATCAGCACCTGCAATTCATTAGCGATGAACTTGAAAGTCAGCCAATCTTCTTTTAAATCACGGTAAGTATCTTTCAACTTGGTCAGCTTGGCCGAGTTGATTCCCTCGAACGCTTCCCCTTCTAACTGTTGAATTTGGGACAGGAAAAACTGGGCGGCCGGCTTTCGCACTCGTGGCTCAACATCGAATATCAGGCTGGCGACCTTCGTAGCGCTCTCTTCGTCCAGAAACCCCATGCTGCCGATCGTGACTAGAAGGCTCACTGTCGTACTTCGAACAGACTGCTCCACATCCAGAGCCGCCATTTCTACCAGCCTGGACGTAAACCTTTCTGTAAACTGCCTCAATGCCGTCTGATATTCGCTACGTTCATACAGTCGGTGCAACACACTCACTACCTGGTACCTAGTGGACCCATTTTCGTCAGACAAGAGCCAGCCGTAATACCGCAGATACTGTGTCTCTAGGAACTTCTCGGGTGATATTTCCATCCAGCGTCCCAAGTACTTTATACAGTCGGTCCTGATTTTAGGATCAATGTCTTTGTACCTATTCGCAAAGACGGTGGTAAAGATTTCACTGATCATTGTTTCTAGTTTTGCAATCTTTTCATTTTCCTCCCGCACGATTTGATTAGCATTTGATATAACACTTTTAGATGCCTTTTTCTTCTTGGATCCCTCAATGAGTTTGCTCTGTTTCTGGACCACACTACGCCCATGAGAATGAAGCACTAACAGTTGTGTCATCAACGCGAGAAGCGTCACGGTAGCTGTATGCCGGAATGACCGTAGATGCGAACTCGACATGGCCGTCACCCATATAGTTATGTTTTCCATAAAGTCTGAGTCTTCAAATAAAAGGTCGGATGAGCTTTGGTCGGCAACCTTTTCTACAAACTCTACCAAATTAGCCCGGAATCTCTTAAACTCGGCACGCCTGCTGGTCAAGCAATATTCCATGCCGGTGCGGTCTTTTGCAAAATCTTGCACTTGAGCTAGAGTCTCGGCAGCAGAATCCGATTCTTCCAAATCGTGTTTTTCAATGGGCACTTCACAGCCACAGGACTTCAATAAGAAGTTTACAAGCTCTCCGATTGCTTCAACGCTATCGTTTTTGTACGAGTTGAGCCATTCTATTGCAAGTTCCTCAATTGAAGTTTCGGGGTCTTTTATCGCGTCTTTGTTAGCCAGTACATCTTTGATCACCACACTAGGTTCGTTCAACTTACTAAATAAGCCATTCTCCATTACTTGGTCGTACGGAATGATTTCGTTTCTAGAAGAAACTGCGTTCCGCTTTTTCATCCTTTGTCGGCCTTTTACTGTACGACGCTGGGTTTCCTCATCTTGTTAGGTTCAGTTAATCAAAGTAGACAAGACCGAGGCACGCGTCATTTCCTTGCTTACCTGAAGACTCAGCATCGGCGTATCGCTGAGGAATCCTAGCTCTTTGCGACCTTCGTATAGAGCGTACCTGCTCTATCTCGGTACTCATCGCTATATTACAATAATAAGTTATGGAGCAGGTGTACTTGGGGATTGTTCTCGATCGTAAATAACGGATTGAAGTCAAGTCGCGTAATTTCAATTAACACGCGCGTAGCGGTTGTAACCTGAACAACTTACCCTGAGAACCCGTCCAACACAATATAAAAAAAATATGAGCGGTAGGAGAATCGAACCCCTGTCACTTGCTTGGAAGGCAAGTATGATAACCACTACACTAACCGCCCGGATTTTTTATTTCCAAAACATAGTGTAATATTTAAAGTATAGTGTAAGACATTGAAAATTATTGCCTTTTGCAGTCTTTTGGCTCTCAAAGGTAGGCAAATCTTTGTTTTCAGCTTCCCAGTATTAGGAATGATGTCTTAAACTTCAAGTGTTGAATTCATAGTATAAATAAGTTCTATAACCGTGAAAAAAGACCTCGAAACGTGTTGATATGGTACTTGTCTCTTTCAACATGTGTCTGGAGATCAACAAACAGTTCAACTTTAACTAAAGGGTCATCAGATTGGCAGTTACGATGAGCCTGACCCCCCTTCTCTGCATATTCTGATTGCCAATATATTTAAATAATAGCTTATATGTTATACAAATTTTTCTGGAAATCTTGACTAAGCTTGCTGAACTCGACACACACGCGACCCTTGCCCATATAAATATACGATAGTGACTTAACTACCACACATGCGTTAAACCCATACGCACGCCGAGACATTTTTAAAGAGACATGTAAACAACTCGTAGTTTTAAACCTTTATGCTATATCTCAAGCCCGGTTCAGGTATCTATCTGTCGTACAAAACCCTTCCAGAGTCAAAACAGTGGTTTGTTACATTCAAACCTCTGGGACCCTTGATCACGTACTGCAGCACACCGTACCGTATATAACATATTGACAATAAAACGTACACTCAGAGAAACAAATTCAAGGCCAGTTTTATATAACCGTTCCCTATTGTTCGCGAATCCCTCTACTGACCCTTTTTCGTTTTTCCGGTCCCCATGATCCGCTCAGCAGCAGTAGTCTTCGTCTGCTTATCACCGCTGTCGTTCTCAACATTCATGGCATCTTTGTTCTTCTTATCATCGTACGACAAAACATCCTCCGTTGTAAGTCGGATGGCTGTAGGAGGCCGTCTCAACATCTTTCTTTTATTTAAACGTGTATGTTTACTTCATGTAATGATGCTACACCCCCATTGCCATAGCTTTCCCTCCGGCACTTCTCATACTTAATGCCGGGTAACATAACTATAATTTTGGATCAGCTATATTGCGTCGTTATCGTTTTTCAACTGTTGAACTGAGAGCTATCAACCAGACATCACTTGCTTCACGAACAAGGTGAAGATTCTGCTTAAAACTTTTTGACCACTAAAGAATAGGAAGAAAAAAGCTTTTTGTATAACAGGCTCAGTGATGAGCGGAATAGCGGACGACGGTTTGCCGGTCCATTCAGGTTCCGGTGAACAGGACACTTGCCGAATATGTAGAGGAGAGGCAATGAAAGACGAACCACTGTACCACCCGTGTAAATGCAGCGGTAGCATAAAATACGTTCACCAGGACTGGTAAGTTTGTCATTTTGGCTCTCTTTTGTTTTGAAGCCACCTTTCTAGATCCTAACAAGTCTCTTTGAATGGCTCAGGCATTCTAAGAAGAAGCCAGTGTGTGAATTGTGCAGCACGCCATACAAGTTCACAAAGCTATACTCTCCGGACATGCCATCCCATCTTCCGATACTTGTGCTGGGAAAAAAGGGGCTGCGCGATGCTGCCAGGTGGTGGGCTGCAGGTCTAAGGATAAATCTCGGCCTATTCCTATGGGTAGTTCTCCTGCCCTTCATCGCTGCTCACTGTGTGAGAGTTTATACATTACTAGCAGAGAGCCTTCCGACTGCATTCGCTATCCTTTTCAGCCCTGTGCAGCTTCTGACGGCTGAAGATGGAGCTAGGAGCCGTCTTTTTCCTATCAAATATCTTAGGGACCTAGCGGGGAGCGAAATACCGTTGGAGTTTGCCATGGATGTGTTTGAAGGTCAAGTGCTGATAGTGATATTCTTCTTGCTATTTTTCACGGTGATGATAGTAAGAGAGTGGATCTTGCAAAATGACGTTTTTGTAGAAGATGAAGCGGCTCGAATTAGACTTGAGCCTTTACGGAATAGAAACCCTCCGGTCAGAATCCCTAGAGAGCCAAATGATAACGACAACAACGAGATCAACAACATGATGTTTGGCTTGCGGCGTCGTGAGGACGGGGCTGAACAGAGAGGTGAGGGACAGCCCAATATTGCTGAGGATTTAATGTTAGATCTGAGAAGACAAGCAGTTAGGAACATCATGGGAGTTGGTGGCAACGAACAGGCACGCCGTCCTCTACAAGATCCATTCGGCGGGAGGTTTGATGCAGATGAGGCCCAAGCCATTATCCAAGAGCTCGGGCTAGATGTGCATATGGTTGGGAACGGAGAAGAGAATCGTCACGGTGACGACTTCAATGATGCAAATGAAGAAGAACTTGTTGCCCCTGTGGATGATAGAGAACGGATAGACGAAAACCTCCGAGCAGCAGAAGCTGCAGCGGATGCGGCCGCAGAGGCAGAAGCAGCCGCGGAGGCAGCAGCATTGGGCGAGCCTCCGTTTGACGAAGAGGTGGAAGGACTACTAGATTTTGCGGGTCTGCGTGGCCCCATACAATCACTGTTGGCAATGAACATGCTTGGCACAGTTCTTGTTGTTACACTGATTTGTCTGCTATACTTTGTGCCATATACAACTGGCCGGATAACAGTTTTTGTGGTAGTGAAGAAAATAATTCCTCAAATTATGAGGTTCTTGCTTTCAACTATCGGAACTGCGGTTAAGAGATACTGCCGGTATGTTGGAAACATGGAAGTACCCCAGAACCAGCTGGCATCATTTTTGCTGGGTCTGGAGAAAGAACGAGTGGGCACCTGGCTGAGACTTTTGGATAAAGCTGCTGCTGCCTTAACCAATCTCGAAAACAATGCAGATATACCTGGGGTCGGATTTTTCAGCCGGACAGCAGGAGTTTCCACTGGCTATTTACTGATTTTCAGTGCTTTGGGATATTATGCGAATTCCGGAATCCGCTTCTCATCCTCTCGACAAGGCGTAGTTCTTGAACGAAAACTGGTTGAATTTATCAACCAAGGTCAGGCAATTCTCAAGGTCATTGTTATAATTGGTATCGAGCTGGTGGTCTTCCCTATATTCTGTGGAATACTTCTTGATATATCCTTCCTCCCACTGGTTGATGGTCTAAGGCCTCAAACTATGGCCATGATGTGTTTAGAGCATCCGATACTGACCACAGCATTTCACTGGGTTATTGGAACCAGTTATATGTTTATATTTGCGCTTTTTGTATCCCTGTGCCGCAGGATCATGCGACCAGGCGTGCTTTACTTTGTTCGAGATCCTAACGATCCGAATTTCCATCCTATTCGTGATGTCTTAGAAAGGAGCGTGACCTCGCAACTAGGAAAAATCGGTCTTTCAGCTATGATCTACGGTGTTCTTATTACTATTTGCCTCGGGGGTGTTGTTTATCTCATGAGATATATTTCACCTATCTCATTCCTTCCCTTAAACCTCCGGCCGACTGGGTCATTTGCAAAGGAGGCTCCTATGGCTATCATCGAACCGCTTTCTGCGCTTGTTTTGGTGAGGGGATTTAGATCTCTTACAATATTGAACAAGTACTGGAGGCACGTGCTTGAACGCGTTTGCGAGAGTCTGAGATTGTCCTCTTTTATACTAAATGAGAACCATTTAGAACAGGAGGGCTACATTTACAGTAGCAGCATCTGGACAAGAGTACTCGGGCCAGAACCTGATTATACAAAGCCAGTGACTCTTGAAACTGCCAAGGCCGGAGACCCAAAGAAGAACTACTTCATTAGAAATGGCAGTTACGTCCGTGCGCCTGACACCGATAGCCTTCCAACAAAGAGCAGGTTGAAATTATTTATTCCAGTGAGCAGAGATGACGAGAGAGAAGACGAAAGAAGCCAGCCTGAAGAGGGCGAGCTGCCAAGCTATCATGTGGTTTACAGACCACCATATTTCAAAATTAGAATATTTGCATTACTTTTATCCATTTGGGGTTTTGGCTCAATAGCGGTCTTATCAGTTACAGCACTACCTGTACTAGTGGGGCGATTATGCCTGGCATCACTGTACCCGGAGGCCAACGACCTTGTGTGTTATAACCTTGGGATATTCCCAGTATACGGGGTATTATCTGGATTGGATAACTGGGACGAGGTCGTCCGTCGATTGCAAAACGCAAGCAAATCGATTACGGAGACGAGAAGAGCCATTGTGACCATGTTCGTGAAAGCAGCATTTGGAGTGGTTGTTGGTCTTGGAGTGATACCTATATCGATTGGTCTGTTGGTTGACCTGTACGTTAGACTACCTTTAGAATCTTTCTACGATTCAAGTGCTCCAGTTTTTCGAGTCTCAGTCGTTGAGACCTTTTTGTATGGAGCCATTACTCTACTTCTGGCAAAGGAGATCATAGTTACTCAAATGCCAAACAGCCCGCAGGCACAGAGATATCAACAGATGATTCGACATGGTTGGTTGGATTACGACTTGAAAATCGCATTTGCATACTTCGCCATGCCCTTATTGCTATTCGTTGCTGTAGGACTTGGCCTTCCACTGTCGCTTCATTATCTGCTGACCAGATTTTTTTTGCCAAACGGGATGGATTCGGAAATATCTATCTGGGTTCTCAAGCTTTGCTTCCCAGTGGTCGTGCTTATCGGAGGAATTTTCAAAGTCTTTGCAATTTTGGTAGATGCATTTAAAAGGTGGGAAGTCCGGGCTAGAGACCAAGTGTATTTGATAGGCGAACAGTTGGAAAATTTAGAGTAATTAGTTTATACGATATAAGTATATTTACATTGTAACACATTGGAAGAGATCCGATAATCCATTAGCACACAGCCAGGCCAAAACCTAATAGAACATAATATTCATTTGTTTAATATACTAGATTTATAACTTAATAGATATGGAGATAGACAGAAAGACAGAGATCATTGTCTGTGGTGCTTGCTGATCGCTTGATTAATGGTCTTGGTTTGCTTGACAAGCTTCTCATGCGCATCCTTCATGTCATATTTAGCAGCCACATTGGCAACATTGTTCAAATTGTTACTGAACTGCTGCATCGCAGGGACAAGAGCAAGGTCCAAGGCACCGCCCAGAGTGTTCCCTATCAAGACTTCCGCGCCATCAGTGATTGACTGGAAGGTAGGGCCTAGGATACCGGCGATGACAACATTGGAAAGACCACCAGTCACAGGAGCTAGCGAATTGCCGACAATTCCTATCATGTTGTCAATTTGGCCATCCACTCCAGTGATGAAGTTTGTCACAGCGGCGGCACCGGGTCGAGCACCCTTTTGCTTCAGGTCATTGGTGAATGCATCAACTCGCTGCTGGACGTTGTTAATACCAGCCTGAGCACCACTCGTCAGTTCATCACGGGCTGCGAGGTTGGCAGGGTGACTCGGGTTTTTTTCGTACTTGTTAACATGCTGTTGCAAACTCTCCTGTGCCATCAGATTAACATGATGACTTGCCACGGCCAATTTGTTTTGGTGGTCCTTCAAGTTATAATTTCCCGCGATATTTGCAACTTTGCTCAAAGATTGGCTATACTGTTGCATGATTGGTACCAACGCAATATCAAGCACACCTCCGACAGAATTTCCTATGAGCACTTTGGCACCGTCGGTAATCGATTGAAACGTTGGACCCAGAATCCCCGAAATGGCCACATTGGACAATCCACCAGTAATTGGGGCAAGCACATTTCCCACAACTCCAATCATGTTATCGATCTGACCATCAGTACCAGCAATAAAGTTGGTCACAGCAGCGGCTCCGGGCCGTGCACCTTGGCTCTTGAGGTCATTGGTAAAAGCATCCACTCGCTGTTCGAAAACTTCAAAGGCAGAGGTGGCGCCATCGGGTATGGGGTTTCCACCATCTCGCACAGCCATGTATCCATGACCATGTTGAGCAGCAATTGACAGCTCCACGAGAGCCAATGTAGCGGCCAAATATTTGAAGTTAACCATTTTAAGAGAAAATACAGAGGTCAATAACAGATGGTGAAACGGTTCAAGAAAACAATATCAAAACCAGTCTAATATGGACTAATAGAATCCAATTGAGATCAGAACAACATGGTGCCTTTTATATTCGAAGGGAGAAGGCAATCTCCAGACCTGCCTTTGTGTTCATGACCTCTTCATTGGGTGGATTCTTGAGTTCAACCGACCACGACCGTGCTCTCGACCTGCCCTATGTAGGAAAGGGGAAATTAACTGCTCCAGATGGGAGATTGCGCGTTACAATCCTCTCCATGTTTCTAGCATCGGTGAAATCTCTTGCTAAAATCTTAAACGTGACGACCGGGGTCAGTACAGAGAAGGAAAAAAAATAGAGTGTGCATGTCCGCAAAGTAACTTTTAGTAGTTTCCCCCACAAAATGCGTGAAGTTCCTAAATTTGTTATCGTAATGTAGTTCAATTTGAAACTGGAAACACAAAACCTACCAGTTTTAAATATATATTTATTATCAATGTCGAAACAGACCCCACAAAGAACCGGCATCTTGCTAAGTAAGCCCCCTCCTTCTACTTGCTTTACTTTGTTTTAGCTTGTTTATTGGATTCTTAAATTATAGTTGCCACGACAAACGCTAATTCAGATCGCGTAGACTCTGCTACCGAACATCTCTTGACAAAGTTTTCGGAAATTGTCACTTTGTCTTCGGTAAGAATTGACTTTATGGCTTCCTAGCGAGCCAAAGAATCATGTCATCTAACTCAAGAATTCAGGAAAAGATAGGAGCATGGTGGCAAGCGAAACGTACCAAGTAGAGGCCAATACATCGACCTTGGTAAGTATGAGACTTGAAAATGAATCGAGACAAAAAATTACTTTAGAATATAAAGAGCTGACTGAAATAGGTACGGGCTGTTGAAGACCTGTTATTTGTAACCCGTAGTCTGAAAGAGGCATGGGTTCTTGGTCAGATAAAACCAAATCCAGCCGAGGACGAGTTCCCCGCAGAAGTTGCCCGCCAAAGAGCCGAGCAACTGCTAGATGCAATTCTTGGATACGACGATAATGACGATAATAGTAATAGTAAATAAATAAAATAATTATGATAAATAAGATGTTGTGACTTTGGTCTACTCCCCGGAGATTCCCATCATCAGCCCACATATTTCGGAGGAGGAATGTCCAAGTAGTGGAGCGGCGGCAGAGCTTGGCCGTGGCTCCGATGCTGATTGTTGTGAGTGCGTTCTTGTTCTCCGCTCTCATGGTGAGACTGATGATTCTTCCATTTTAAAGGAGAAAAGGGAGGTGTGGGGTGTTGAGCATCATCATGATGGTGATGACGGCTGTCTGCTGCACCCCAATCCGATGATGGCCATTTCTTGTCCAAGGGAATTCGGGGAGAGGTACTGGCAGATGATGCTTGCCAGCCTTCTTTGCTGTTAACGGTCGCTAAATCAACCAGCGTAGAGCCATCGAGCATCGGCGACAGCTGATCAACCGAAAGTGACTGATGCAACATCGGAGACGACTGAGAGGACATCCCTAAGCTTAAAGTGTTATCCTCGGTTTGGTCAGCCTCGGATCGGTAGCCTACCGAGTCGCCATAGTCTGAACTGGCAATTTCAGACCACGCAGTGGCCTTATAAAGTTTAATTACCCGATGTTTTGGTCTGTGCTTACGAGAAGAAGATTTCCGTCGGCGTCCAAGGTTGCTCAGATCTGGCAGTTTCTGAGTAGAAGCAGACGCAGGAGCAACAGACTCAAGAGAAGCAGCCTCAAGAACAACATCTGACTCAGGAGGGGCATCTTCTACCCCAGTTCCGACCTCTCCTCTTCCTCCTCCCACACCAGCCACGATACACTGACTGATTGAACTCGGGATGCCTACCGCTATAGTGGACAAGCTACACTGGTCATGTTGGATAGCTCTTAGTCTCCCCACAATAGCGGGACTCCTGAACGGTAGTAGGAAGTCACTGATGCTCAGATCTGGAAAAGGATTGTTATAAGGTGGGTGAGAGAGAGGTCGGAGGTGAGCAGACGACGGATCCTTGACCCGGCTGAAAATGTGCAGCATTTCAGGCAGGTCTTCTATTATTGACTCTTTCATTTTGGTTTGGATTTCTTGTCGGATAAAACTGGAGATAGAAGGAATCGAATCAAATGCTGAACACACGTTCAGCGACTTGAGAGGATCGTCCTCAAATAGGACGGTCAAGCCCTTGTTGAGCGAAAACACCACTGTGATGAGTCCAGACAGTCGGATTTCAGATATCTCAACCCGCAAGGGCAGCAGCAATGGCCGACTAGCTCCTACCATCTTTGGCAGAGCAAAGCCTGACGGGCCGGTCTGTTGTACAATGCTCAGGGGATTTGCCTGGATCTGGGTCCTCAAGCTCATCTTGAAGTCCCCATTATACTCCATGCGCAACACACCTCGAAAGCTGTCGGGGCCAATGTCAGTAATATCGACAATGTCTAAGGTAGGAGCAATGGCCCCAAAATCTAGAGAGTCTACTGCTATGTCGTCGGCCATTACTGGTGGCATGGGTCCCTTGTTGACTGCTTCATTGAGGACTACCTTGGCTTGGTCGTAAAGTCCTTGAGGGTTGGGGAACACCCAGTTGAATGCAAATGACATTTTGGGGAGGATATATGTGGCCTTCTTTAAGATGTTAGATCCAGTGATATTGTAGCCAAAAAAAAAAACTTCCAACAGAAGGACAGATCAAAAAAAAGCAGCAAAGTAGCAAGTTTTTCCGTCGTTTTCTAGTCGAAAAGTTTTGGGTTGGTTGACCTGTCACACGGCCATAATCAAAAGCACACAGTACTCGGTTCCGGCCCCACAATAACTTTTAATTTCGGAGAAAATGAAGCTCTAACTGTTGAGCCCAGGGTTCCTAACCCGAGGTCCTTTGCAACTATCCGATACCTTTTGGTGGTGCTTATTTTACAAAGCAACAACTCAAAAGACCCTGTACTTCTTTATAAACTTCCAAAAAGTTTCTTTCGCTGCTAAAAGAACGGGACTTAAAGGCACTAATATAAGCAAAAGGTCGAACCAGGCTTAAAATGGCGGTCATCGGCACGTGCCCCCCCGCGCCTTGAAGCCAAAAACTGGTTGTTGTTGAGGCATGGCTGGCCTTGCTAACATTATCAACAAGGTTAGGGTGGAGCCAGCCATTTCAAGTGTGGCATCTAATGCTGGCAGGTTTACCCTCCCTCGTGCCTGGGAGAGAGAGCTTGTTTTCGCGTCGCGGGTCGGTCGTTATTTTATTTATTTATTTGTTTGGTTATATTTATTCAAATATCGATACCAGAGCCGGTTGATAGTAATCTGTCCATGTCGACTTGTCTCTGTCTGGCAGTTTCCTACACTTTGTGCAATAGTAATCCAAAACGTTGAGTTGAGGAATGCCTACTTCGACAATCCACACCCACGCACATTCTGTAAAACTATCAAAAATGCAACTGCTGGACAATGAGGACCCTAGTGATGAGTCTTCTTCACCACCAGGACGAAGCAAGAATCTTGCAATTGAAGGGTTGAGGCACCCTAGAAAGTCTGCAAAGGCAAAAGCAGCATCGAACTCGGCTCCCAGCCGAAGACGTACCATGATGGAGGAAGACGATGATTTTGTGTTTAAACGAAAGGCAAAGGATGCAAAGGATGCAAAGGATGCAAAGTCTCACGCGTCTTCAAAGTCGTCAAAGTCGTCAAAGCCACCAAAGTCATCCACAACGACAGTAGTCGTACCCCAGCAGTCACCTACGCGAGACAATGTGGTGCATGTAGCTTTACCGGTTTCTGACACGCCCGTTATTCGCCGAAACCAAGCTATGCGACACGAGGCTGGGGGAAGACGTAGTAGTCTCAATAACCGAGGCAAGCGGACTAGTTCGTCTAGTAACAACGGTGTGGTAATAGCGGCCCACACAGAAGTGAGTCCGCAGGGGTTCTACAAACATTTGGGCCCCACCACGTCGGAACCACTCCGAATGAAGCAGATTTTGGTATGGTGCTTCCACAGATGTCTTGAAGAGTATGCTCGCAAGCGTAAAGAAACCGAGGCTAGTCTTTCCAGTACGTCTGATGAAATAACGGGGATGAACATTGCTCGCGTCATTCAGGAAGAGCTCATCCAAGACCTGATGGATGGTAATATAAACACCAGTTGGTGGAACAGGCCAGATAACCAGGCGACGTTTCCCAGCATAGGTCTCAGACCCAATCCGCAGAACGAAGTTAATAGGGAGAACGTGAAGGCATTTCAAGTTCGGCTGGAGCAGTTGGACCATGAAAAGGGGGAATGGCTCGAGCAGCTTAAGACATTACACGAAGCACCCGGCGTAGACGAATCTGGTCTGGGTGCCGCATGGGACCGATTTCTTGAGTCAAACCCTCAGGTCAGGTCCATGATATCTGGTGGATCTGAAAGTTTGCAGGACAGCTTGGACCAGATACAGGAGAGGAGCCGTGCTTTGGAGGCTAAAGTTCAGATGCTGAAAGACGCGACCCACAAAATCGACTCTCTGTCTACGGCCTCCAGAATCTTTCTGGACAGGAAGTTTGAGCAGATCAGTCAGCTTTTATCTCGGCGTCGGCCCTTGGCAGACTCGTCAGGTTCTGCTCCTTCTGCCCGAGACGTTTTGAGAGCTCTGTCGAGAGTAGAGTCTTGAGAGAGAGAGAGTGAGAGAGAGTGCAGAGGCGCTTTTGCAGCAGTAGAAGCACCATTTCAAACCTTTTTGTATATTTATAATGAGTCAAATGAGTTTACGTGTATGATTATTTAAAGATTTCTAATGCCATATTATTATTGTCTGTGTTTTTGTTTACTATAGTTATCATAAGTACTTCCTAGCTAATGCTCGCACCTTCTGATCAAACACAGGACTCGTGATAGGTTGATTAACAAAATAAAAAGGTGACAATAAGGTCTTCACGTACAAGTCATAAACATCATTAAAGAATTGCCGTATCGATTCTTCATTTTTCGTTTCGTGAAGAAGTAGAAGTTTAATATCTGGTTAAAACAAACACCCCATGTTGAGAAGTAATGTCGAGAAAGCCCACCTCTGGGTACAAACTTACTTCCGCCAGTCACAAACGCCGACACTAAATAGCTGTAAAAGTTATCAACAACTTTTAAATATAAACTACTGCTACTCCACTGCACATCTTCTACGATATCTAATGCCGAGTGCAGAATAAATGGATTCAATTCCTTGATCTGGGCAGGAAACTTGTCAGTCACAAATGCCCGTTTTTGAAGGTTCCTAACTAGACTCTATCTATATACAACTATGTTTATCTTACCTTTGAAACACCATCCCCACCCTGGCGGTGCGTGCCGAACTCAAGCTCATAGATAGGGCAATCTTTTGTCCCCGTTATGGCCAAATAGTACGACATCAAGAATCCTTGAAAAGACCAAAGTACAGATTGAAGAGTATAACCGTTTTCGACTTCGGTCTGCGCGCACCAATTCTGACTCAGCAACTTAATGGGGCATCTCAGAAGTTGTTAACTTACAGCATTGCCTTCTTTTTCAATGGGTTTGGGTCCCGATAACCGGGAACGGCGGGGTGGGGGGTCAGTGGATGATCTCCTCAGTTAAATGAACGACGACATCTAAACGGAGCACGAACTGACTTTCTCTCTTCCCCTACACAGCAGGTATGCCATGCAAAGGCAAACGGAGGGGATAGTCGAAGTTCGCAGTCGCGGGTCCAAGGGATCAAAAGGACGAAGAACGCAGCGAGGCGAGGAAAACATTGGGTCTGCGAAATCAGGCTTCCTCCTCCCGCAAGTTGGAAATCCAAGCAGTGACAGCCACAGCAGCAGTCGTAATATAAATTTGCCCTTACGAGTATTAAGTTCGCCAGTCGAAGGGTTGAAATATGACGACCAGTCGTCTCAGAACTCTACCGGCTCAGACAAGGCCAAAGAAGTCGCGAGACTGGCATCCATAATGATGAATTTGCAGTACTCGGACGAGCTAGACCGGCATCCAAATAACGTACACAATATCCCTACATCCGTAAGCAACGTGGCAGAGTATACACCTCATCATCATAATCTCGGACACATCTCATCGGCTACAAGGGCAAGAGCCGTGCGTTGCCGGGCCAAGTTGGAACTAAAATATCAGGCTATAGAGACATTTCAGCAGAGCCCCTTGATCGTAGAGTCGGACACAGAGACCAAAGAGATGCCGGGCAAATACAACCCGTTACAGACGATGCGAAATAGGGCTGTCAAGAAGGAGCAGGGAAAAGGGTACGGTGGATACATGGCCACGAGAGCAGACGCCAACATGTGGGAAATAGATGTTGCTGAATTGGTAGGCGACTACTCATGGCAAATGCGATACTACCGGTTAATGCGGAATCGACAGGGCAAGCATTTATACCCAGAGACAAAGGCTATTAAACAGCATGGCGGGGATGAACTTTTGAAAAGATTCCAGTCGAAAATCTCTCAACGGCTGACGAGCAGCCGGAGCAACTCGAATGAAAACTCTGACTCAAGTCCTGACCCGAGATCCGACTTTAGCGATGTCGAAGATTCCAAGAAAAGCATCTCCACGAAGAACGACGATAGAAAGTCTCGGATGCCCTCGAGGACGCTGTCCGAAGACGGGCCGCTTTCTCGGATGGTGAGCATGGAACCAGAAACCTCGAGACGCTCAGAACGATCTACCTCACCCATCCGTGATATTCCTATTGAGAGCATTCACAGCGTACGCAGTCAGCTCGCGATCCCACAAGCTGTGATGACCCCTAAATATCAAAAGCCTGCCATAACGAATCCGCCTAAGATCCGCCTTGCTCCGCCTTCAACCAGTACCAGCGCCGCGAGTTCTCCTGAGAACTCGAAATACCTGTCTCGTGTAGGATCTCGTGATGATGAAGGAGGAGAGGCGCCAAAGTCGTTGGATGATTCACCCAAGCAACCTGAGCAGCCAGGGCAGTTTGAGCCTCGCGAACATGGCCATAACCTCGACGATTTGGCCAGAGACCTCAACTTCCTTGAAGGTGTGTTTGCTTTGGCAGAGGGAAAGTTCTCTACGAGCCCTGTTTACTACCTCAACGTGTTTGATGAGAAACTTATGGCTTCAGAAGAGATCTCCCAGCAGATTGCCGAAACATGTGAAAAGGCTTTGCAAGACTTGAAACCAAAAACGCAGGAGTTTCTTTCAAGAAGCTCAAATGACGTGAATAGCATGCACCGAGATCTGGCGCAGGAAAAAGCCGGCGAAATGGACAGAATGGTCAACGAGTCGGACGAAATCCTCAACGAGGTCAGCACTGTAATGACTTTGGAGCTGCGCCGGCTAGGTGAAAGGCTGGATAAACTGGAAAAACGCTCTCATGGACTACAGTGGATGTGGAATATGGGCTACATGTTGTTGGAATGGACCTTGGTCATTCTTATGTGGATAGCTTGGGGATTTGTATCAGTGATACGCTTAATGCGAGCTACCTTGATGAATATTTTCGCTTTCATCCGATGGCTTCTTTGGTTATAACTTATTTTTTGCTGCATTATTATTATTAGATCATTAATATGTTTTTCTTTTCATCATTACTAGTCAGCCTACAATATGTGTTAGTAAGGTAACGATCAGTCAACTCTTTCAATGTTTTCAATGGGAAATAAATTTGCCCCGCTATTCGCAGCCACGAGTCCTTCAATTTGAAACAATGCATTCTTCGTCCGTTCACGAACATCCAGAACCGGGTCAACAATTCCCTGGTCTAACTTTTCCTTGAACCCTAGTAAAATCAGCTTCTCAGCCCGGCTCCTGCATGCTTGCCGTCGCGGCAAATTACTAGTCCCTTCCATCCACGTCAAATTTATCATTAGCCAAACACACGCAGTACGAATGTCTGCACTCTGATGCCTCATCAAAGGGACTAACTTGCGAAGTATAGAATCCCTCTGAGCAAGAACATCACGATGAGCCTCCCGGCCCGCTGCAATGTGGACCATTATGTATATCGTAGCCACCATTATCTTTGCATTATCTGTCCTACTGGCAAAGTCCAATTTTTCCTCTATCAGATTAAATAGAGTAGATCCTTCTGAGTTTTCCCTGATCATTTGTTCAACTGCATCGGGATTTTCGCAAACCAGGTTTCTGAAAAACTCAAGAGACTGTTCCTGAATCTCAACCTCGGCATCATTGCACAGCTGCAGCAAGTATCCAAACGTCAGCTTCTTCATTACTTCTTGTTTGATATTGGGACCGACTCCATACAAAGTGTGGCACAGTGCCCATATAGAATTGAGCCTTAAAGGGGCATAACTAGAATGTGTTCCCTCAACAATAAGGTCAAGGATACCTCGTTCGAGAATCTGTTTCTGTAGAGGACTAAAGTCCAGTATCAAATTGCAGATAGCAGCCATAACGGCCGACTTAACCTCAAGCTGGTCTTCCAGTTGCTGCTTTCTTTCCTCCTTTTCGTATGAATTCTCACCCTCGCTGAAATTATCGGTCAGTTCACTCAGTGGAGGCCTGGTCAGCAAGTCAGCAATACCATCAATAATCCCACTGGATGCCAGACTGGTGCGAAGCAGCGCGACGCTTCGAGACAGGGCCCGCAGAACGTGGCACGCTGCGACTTTAGTTTTTTGAATGGCAGCCAGAGCAGGCTGATACGACTCTGACACTTCCAAAGTCATGACACTCACGACCAGCTTCAGGCCCCCGTTGTCGACAATTTCCGTCCGAAACTTGTCTTTGTGCATACCTATGCCAGCCAGAGCAAGAAGGTTGTTCGCAATAAGCTCATTTTCTCTCCATGAAGTGAGATCCACTGAGCGTAGTACTGCCATGATTTTGCGCACAACCCCGACCTCCACTGCCATACCAGCACTCTTTTCATCGTCACGGCACACATACGCAAGAGTTAGACTGACGCGCGGGTCGTTACCAAGCAGGTCGAGTATAGGCACCAGTGTTGGAAGAATGGGCCTAGTAATCCGCTCACACTGCGAGGGAGACGTGGTATACTTGCGCAGTTTTGCTAGTAGCTCAACTGCAGTGAGACGGATCTCAGGATCATCAGTTCGAGTCAAGTATATGACACCGTCCAAGAACTCATCTGCCGTGACAGGGATCTTGACTGTACCGGATGCCATTTCACTATTAGATGTTGTAGAGAGCAGCTCTTTCCCCTGAGTAGGAGAGATTACATGAGCGAGAGCTGAAAGCGACGAAGCCAGAGGTAGCATGGTCGAGTGGGTCTGTTTATACTGGCGGATTAAAAATACAATGCGGGCAGCCAGTCGCTGAGAGAGGATAGATAAATAGTTGACAGTCACTCTTGTAGGCGAAAGCAAAGGAATCAGTTTGCAGCACTGATCCAGTACTGTTACTGGAGTTGTGGGCAAAGACAACAGTAGGTCCAGAACAGAGATAAGAGACGGATTCTGCGCTAACAGAGACGGATTTGGCCTCGTTTGCAGAACCGTCACGAGTATTCGAAGGCAGTTTGCTGCCAGCTCCGGCGAAGACGTGGGCTTAATAGTTTGTAATACTGTGTCTATGAGTGGATAGCTGAGGAGCTGTTCCACGACCTTTTCCGTACCGTAGGCGAAGCTCCCTACGATTATACTAGCCTGAAACTGATTTTCGGGCTCGCCATCCCGCAGGATTTTTAGCACAGCGACTATTACGTCAGGCTGAAGATAAGTTTCCTTTCCTTCCTGATGGCCAATAACGGAGTTTTTTATTATCCGAAGCCCTTGGAGTTGGACAGCCGGATCTGGGTCAGCCACACTGCTGCTGATTTCCTGGAAGGACATCCTTTGCTATTATATATAAAAAAAAGGATATACCGACACTTCGAGGGCGAGGGAGAATGGTGTTTTTGTGATTAAAAAGTGAAAGTGGAGATGGTAATATTATACGAGGTTAAGTGGAGATGCAATGTCACAGCCGCGCCTTTAATGCCCGCCTTTTCAAACTGAAATCTGTAGAGTGGGGAGGGTCTAAAGAGAAAGTATGAAAAACGACACAGAGACTTCACAGAGGGCTTTAAAAATCGAAGAGTATTGTGCAACTAAAACCAACTTGCCTGGAAGGGGGCTTTTGCAGAAGCGAACAGGTGTGTCTCTCTGCCTTGACTGCGCTAAATAGGATCAGGTTGTGCATGGAAAAGAGTGGGGTAGTCAGTAGTATGCGGTAAAGCCGAGAGACGATTTGAGACGATTGATCTCATTAAAAATATGAGAGAATGCAGAAATCAGTCCGTGAGATCTATAACAGAGAGCTGATAGGATGGCTGTGAGGCCTCTACTGATGTTCCTACTGGAGTTCTGGTGGCTGTGATCCAGTTATTAGAACTGCCTGGGGTTTTATCATACTCCTCTTCCTGTGTCAGATCAATTTCAATACCTTTTCTTGGGTCACTCGTATAGTGCGAGGGGATACTAGAAATAAAATCTGTCTTGAACGTGACAATATCAGGGAGAACTACACGACAGTTGGCGTCGAGAAGCAGTCCTATTGCTACCTCGTACTCTACAGCATATGCGAAGCGAATTTGGAATCGATTTATCTGGTTAGCGAAACTGAGGGCGCATACTCAACCTCTCTCTAACATAACAAAAAACAAGAATATAGATGTTGAAGCGTACGTTAAATAGACCCTTAGCACCTTGAGAAAGATATTTCACTCCCAAACATGGACAGCGCCCTATTATTAAATGTCCACTACTTTGAGCTTCGAGGCTTGTTGAAAGCAGTCGCTGGGGTATATTGAGGTCGAGCGATTCCTGGTCAGACTTTTGTTTGGCTTGGGTGATTTCTAAAGCTAGCTACTCCACGCATCGGCCAAACACAAGGGGCACAAATTACAAACCTTGGTGATATTCTTATTACTCATATATACTACTAAATGGGGCAGGGCACAGGAAATGGAGAGGACATCTAAACGAAGCTCTGAGCTTCGCAGGTGAGACCAGTTTCCGGACTGGATGGGATCCATACCACCCAGCCCGCCAGTTGTCGATGTGACAGGGCCACATGTGGAATACTTGGTCAGCACAAATGATTCCACCATAAAAATCTATTTACGATTGAGGATTGAGTTGGGCACACGCTGGTGAAGAGACAGTTTCAGTTCAACCAGCAGTCTTATACAGCCGTGCGAGCCTCACAGTAGATCGGCAGCTAATCTTTTTAACGATAAGAATCCCGATAAGTAACACGTGACGTTGCGTGATATTTCATCATTTCAAACCTATGCAAGAATCTGTGCAAACCGGCGGGAGAAAAAAAATGTTAGTGTGGTGGGTGGATCCGATATAAAATTGGTACGCGGGCCGGTATCGCGCAGGTTTGCTGAAAAATCACTTAGATTGAGTTTTTTTTTTGATTTTTTGATTTTCAAAACTACACTACTACTCACTACGTGATGGTTCCCGCAATACAAGTAGACTCTGTGCAAGCTCTGAATGCCACTAGTACTAGTGGTTCACCTGGGAAGACCCCGTTTCACACTCCCGCAAATGTCAAATCAATTAAAGGATCGGTGTATGCTACGACCCAGCTACTGGTGGAGCAAGTTTCATACGGTGTTTCTGGGAACATCTTCTCTTATTCACCTGCGGATTTCGGGTTAGATGATGAAGTAATCCAGTGGAAAGAATTTAGTCAAAAAAATGGTGGAGTTTCGCCAGGGCTGACTAAACTCGAAACTCGCCAGGGTGCTGCGTCCGTCTTGCTTGGTTACATGTACAACCGCAAGGACCCTGCCGACAAGATCCCTCAAACTGTGTTGGCTCCTTCAAAAACACTCGAGTTTATGAAACCAGTTTTGGCGCAGCATACTGTGGGACCCAATGAAATTGGACCTTTGAGTTTCCAAGTAGCTGCAGTCGAGTACGATGAGAAGTCAGGCGAGTTAATTACCGATTATTCGTCTCCTATTGCCGTAGCTAGGGATCTCGGATTACCCTTACTTGTTTCAAACTCTCATGAGGATGCTCAGGATATGGCTTTACTAGCCACCTTCCTGTCCACCGTCGCACCGTCTGTGCACGTCTACGATGGAGTCCGCGGAGTCCGAGAATCGGCCAAGGTCAGTGGGGTACTTCCTGTTGAGACTTTGTCGAACTTACTGGCAGCGGGTACGTCTACTGGTTTGTCTGCTACTTCCTTCGAAGGCCAGATTGTCGAGGTTATCGACCGGTTCAACACAGGTCGAGGTTCGTCATACCAGCCGTTTGAGTACTTTGGTAGTTCAGAGGCCGAGACTGTCGTGGTTACATTTGGATCGGTGGAGAATACTTTGTCGGCTCAGGTTGCCGGTGCGTTGTCTGCTTTTGGTGACAATGTAGGAGCTGTTAACGTTCGGCTATACAGCCCCTTTATCGAAAGTGAGTTTTTGAAAGTGCTGCCAGCTACAGTAAAGAGAATTCACGTGTTTGGACAAGTCAAGAGCCATTCCGAGGTCGCTGATGCCCGAGTACACGCTCCTCTTTTCGTTGACGTTTCAACTGCGGTCAGACTGACTGGCTCTCTTGACGTGTCCTTGCATGAGCACAAGTACTCTAGAGAAACGGTATGGGCTCCTCAAGATTTCATCAACGTTCTGGCTAAGGACGAGACAGAATTGAAGCTTTTGCCCCGTGACTCTCAACAGTTTGCCTTTTGGGATGTTGCAGACTCTAAAACTGTCAGTGTCCCCAGTTCGCTGTCGCAGAGCCTGTCTTTTAACGCTGGGAACAGCGTCAACCATATTTCTTCCCACGACAGCTTGTCTATGGGAGGAGTGGTCCACTCACAGGTCCGAGTTCTCCCTACCCCAATTCCTGCTCCCTATGATATTGAAGGTGCTGATGTGGTTGTCGTCAACGATACCAAGATTGTCAGTTCTTTTGATGTGTTGCGCGACGCCAAGCCGAATGCCAAGGTTCTCATTGGTGGTGTTGCCGACAAGGAGGCACTAGAAGCTGCTGTGCCTGCCAATTTCAAGATACTTTTGGCTGAAAAGTCTGTTCAAGTGTATGGGCTTGACCTGGCTAGTCTTGGAGACTTGCCTACAATCGAAGGACGAGCAGCTGCAATGAGTCGGCAGATTGCGTTCTGGAGGGTTGCCTACCCTAGTCTCAGCATTGACCAGATCACCACCAAGATTGTTTTGGCCAATGGTTCTGAGACTGAGTTGGTTGCAGCTACTGTAGCCAGCTTGGTTGAAAAGGTGATTGAAGTGGGCATCAGACAGATTGAAATACCGAAAGAATGGCAGGAACTAGCGGTAGAGGGTAGTGAGGCAGAGGAGCAAAAGATTCTCTCTGCTAATGTTAGACCCACTGGATTTTCACTTATTGAGAAATCTGAAATCGAAGTTGAAGATTCTGGCTCCAACTCCAACTCCTGGGTTGAGTCAGCTAAGAAATTGGCGTTTTCTGAAGCGTATAGCGTTTCGCAGGAACTTCGACCTGATCTACCAGTCAAGAATTTTGTTGCCAAAGTTCAGGTCAACCAGCGGGTCACGCCTTCAGACTATGACCGGCATATCTTCCATATGGAACTAGATATTACCGGTACTGGATTGACCTATGCGATTGGGGAGTCCCTTGGAATTCACGCTCCAAACAATGAAGCTGCTGTCCTTGATTTTATCCAGCTGTATGGTCTGAATGCCGAGGACGTCGTTACTGTCCCATCTCGAGAAAATGCCAGTTTTGTGGAGAGTAAGACTGTGGTCCAGAGCTTGAGAGATAACTTGGATCTTTTTGGAAAGCCGCCCAAGAAGTTTTACGAACAGCTAGCTAATTATGCCACTGATGATAAGCAAAAGGCATACTTGGAGAAGGTTGCTTCTCCCGAAGGAGCTGCTGAGCTGAAGAAGAGAATCGAAGAGGACTTCAGCACTTATGCTGATATCCTGGAAGAGTTTTCCTCGGCCCGACCCCCGATTCAGGACCTTGTCGAACTCATTGCTCCGTTGAAGAGAAGAGAGTACTCCATTGCTTCGTCGCAGAAAATGCACCCCAATGCTGTGCACCTTTTGATTGTCGTAGTGGACTGGATAGACTCGAAGGGCCGAAAGAGGTATGGTCAGTGCTCTAAGTATCTGTCTGATCTCGGTGCTGGAGCAGAAGTTGTTGTCTCAGTGAAGCCGTCTGTTATGAAGTTGCCTGCGTCTCCTCGTGCACCTGTTATTATGTCTGGTCTGGGAACTGGGTTGGCCCCATTCAAGGCTTTCTTGGAGGAGAAGGCATGGCAGAAGGCCCAGGGTCATGAAATAGGACCCGTGTATCTGTTCTTGGGGTCCCGACACCAGCGTCAAGAGTACTTGTACGGTGAATTGTTTGAAGCGTACAAGAATGCCGGCGTTCTCACCTACATTGGAGCAGCATTTTCGCGAGACCAGCCCCAGAAAGTCTACATTCAAGATAAGATACGGGAAGCTAAGCATATTCTGGTGGATGCGTTCAGCCGACAGAAAGGAACGTTCTATCTATGTGGACCCACGTGGCCTGTGCCTGATATATCTGCTGCTCTCATTGACATTGTTTCGGTGGACGCGGCTGCCCGAGGCGAGAAGGTGGATCCTATCCGAACTATTGAAGAACTGAAAGAACAGGAACGATATATTCTGGAAGTTTATTAGTTAAGACCTTCACAATTATATGAAAACACTATGATACTATATAGATTGATAAAATAGAGATTATAGAGCTTTGATTGAGTAACCTTGGCCTTCTAATCATCTTGGCGTTTTTTGAGCGAAACATCCTGGGAAATTTATTCATGAAAAGTAAAATATAAGACTATATCTTGATAGCATAATGAGTAGAAAATAGGTTGAGAACCTTGAACTTCCATTTTTCTGTATTTAAGCTGCGGTCTCCTCTAGATTGGCAGAATTACTCCCTCAATTATTTTAACTAATATCAGGCAGCTCGCTCGCCAAAGATTGGAGACGAGGCAGATCCCCACAAAAAGTCTAACTATATCCATCACTGTGGCAACCGCCACTTAGCAGAATCGCCGCCCTGCGTATTTCAACCAAAGTTGCCTTCACAAAACCGAAACGCGACACAGAAAAATAAGGAAACCCGTTCATATGGCTACTTTGGAAGACTTAATCCCTGTTGTTAATAAACTTCAGGACTTGGTGTTCAACACCATTGGATCTGACACTCTGGATCTGCCCCAGGTAGTCGTGGTCGGCTCACAGTCGTGTGGAAAATCGTCGGTCTTGGAGAATATAGGTGAGTTTTTGAAGGATCTTTTAAGGATCTCTTACATGTTCTAAGAGCAATACTAACAAAAACAGTCGGACGTGATTTTCTCCCGCGTGGAACAGGAATTGTGACTCGAAGACCACTTATCCTGCAACTTGTAAATATCCCGTCTTCCTCGAGACCGCCCGAGTCGCCCGGAAGACCTCCTAGCTCGGCCTCGGATGTTGGCAACCTTCCTGGATCGGACACTGATTCTTTTGTTAGCAGCTCGAACCAGTCATCCCTGGCAGGAGAGGCTGAGTGGGGTGAATTTTTACACGTTCCCGGCAAAAAGTTTTACGATTTCAGCGATATTCGTCGTGAGATCGAAGCTGAAACCAACAGAATTGCAGGAGGCAATAAGGGCATCAACCGACTGCCTATCAACCTGAAGATTTTCTCTCCCCATGTCCTTAATCTGACTTTGGTAGATCTTCCTGGCTTGACCAAGATTCCTATTGGAGACCAGCCGACTGACATTGAGAAGCAGACAAGGTCTCTTATTTCTGAGTACATTGCCAAACCCAACAGTATAATCCTGGCAGTGTCTCCTGCAAATGTGGATTTGGTGAACTCTGAGTCGTTAAAATTGGCCCGGCAGGTAGATCCGCAGGGAAAGAGAACAATTGGTGTTCTGACTAAAATAGATCTCATGGACCAGGGCACCAACGCCCTGGATATTTTGTCCGGCCATGTATATCCTCTTAAGCTGGGGTTCATAGGAGTGGTCAATCGGTCACAACAAGACATCCAGGAGAACAAGTCGCTGCGTTCATCTCTTGAGGCTGAGCGAGACTTCTTTTTGAGCCACCCTGTGTACCGCAATATTGCCCACAAGTGTGGTACGCAATATCTGGCCAAGTCATTGAATCAAACCCTGATGAGCCACATACGGGAACGTTTGCCTGACATTAAGGCGAGGTTGAACACCCTCATGGGACAGACTGAGCAGGAGCTTGCTTCCTACGGTCCCGAGAGCTTGTTTAGCAAGGAGAGCCGAGGCCCGCTGATCCTGCAGCTTATGACTCGGTTTGCCAATACCTTCATCTCCTCCATCGAAGGTACTTCTTCTGAGATTTCCACCAAAGAGCTGTGTGGAGGAGCAAGGATTTATTTTATTTACAACGAGGTGTTTGGCCATTCGCTCAGCCAGATTGACCCTGTAATGGGACTATCGAACTCGGACATTCGTACTGCTATTAGAAACTCGACAGGTCCGCGACCTTCGTTGTTTGTTCCCGAGCTGGCGTTTGATCTTCTCGTCAAGCCACAGATCAAGCTTTTAGAATCTCCGTCGCAGCGATGCGTTGAACTCGTCTATGAAGAATTGATGAAGATCTGTCATAACTGCACGTCCCCGGAACTTGCTCGATATCCGAAGCTACAGTCCAAACTCATCGAGGTTATATCTGATCTTTTGCGAGAACGTCTGGGTCCTACTTCGGCCTATGTTTCGAGCTTGAACATGATCCAGCGTGCATACATCAATACCAATCACCCTGACTTCCTCGGTGCAGCAGCGGCGATGGCGTCCGTTCTGGAAGAACGGCAGTCCAAAGAAAAGAAGTTAAAGGCCGAGTTGAAGCTTTCTAGAGTAGATAGTAGGTCTACTAGTGGCTCGGACAACTCTGTAAATGGTGTGGCAGATACCCCCAATGGAGTGGTGGCGGACTCTCACGACAAAACAGATAAAGCGGCGGTGAAGAAACTACCAGGAAAGCACCACTCACATCATTCACCCCAGCTGAACGGTGGTGATATAGCTCAACCCATGAATGGAACTCATAAGGACTCGTTCTTGAACTATTTCTTTGGCAAAGACTCTGCATCTTCTGGCCCCTCAGGGACGATAACTCCTTCACATTTCCAGGAAAGTGCTCTTCACAAGCAAAATCACGAAGGCTTTCATTTTGATACCTCTGAGCTGGAACAGGCATTGGATGCTGACTCGCACTTGTCAGACAGAGAGCAGCTCGAGTGTGAACTGATCCGACGGCTGATCAAATCTTATTTTGGCATTGTTCGCCAGGCTATTCAAGACCAGGTTCCAAAGGCTGTTATGCATCTGCTTGTAAACTACAGCAAAGAGTCAGCACAGAACCGGCTGGTTAGTGAATTGTACAAAGAGTCGCTTTTTGATGAACTACTATTTGAAGACGAGAATCTAGCCCAAGAGCGGGCTAAATGCCATCAAATGTTACAAACATACAGAGAAGCCGCTAGGGTCATAGGGGAAGTAGTCTAGTGGGAAAATTTATGTACAGAATATATATCTCTCCAAGCTAATTGTTTTGCACTTTGTGCGAAGCAGAACCGGCTCCTCTCTGGGAGGGGCCGCCGGAGATATGGGAAGAACTTCCCGGTCTCTCAAGCTAGTACAGTCCTTACTTTCGAGTGAAGTGCATCAATGTCTAAATATGTTCCTTTGAAATGTCGCTTTCCACTGGCCTGCTCGAATGCTCGCCTGCCGTGTAGAATCCTTCTGTTCATGAACAACACACAGGCATTTTCTGCCATGCGAAACTCTACTTGATTTGTCGGGGTTTCAATATAAGATTCAAACAGAGACAGGCCTCTCTTAAATGACTCAAGAGTGGAAGCATCTACTTTGCTGTCGGTGGTTGCAATTGCTTCCAAGGGGGCCTGGAAAGGCGGCGAATAATTGATAGCTTTGATTTCATGATACCCCTGGCTGTCAACGGGACTGTTGAGGTCTTCTTCAATGAGCGGTCGAGCGTAATAATAATGATAGTTGTCATTGACATACTGAAACGTAATAGACACCTTTATGAGGGCATTATACGCGTCAATATCAGTCTTTTTAATATGCAAAGCAGCAGCATAGGAGTCCGCAAAAACCGATTCTCCTCCTGCGGTTGAATTGTGGAGAACATGGAGAAGCTGTACGCCTGGAGGAGATTCATAGTAAAGCAGATCCATGTGGAGAGGAAGATATACTGAAGTATATGCTACGTTCTTCGCCGATGGAACCGAAATGACGTCCCAAGAACGGCCGTAAAATGTGTCCTTGATGTACCCAATTTTTTCAGCAATAGTCTCGACCATGACCTCATCCTTTGACTGTGGAATACCCTCCACAATGACAATTCCGTCCTGAAACAGTGTTTGCAAGGCCCTCGCAAACCCTTTCGAGGAGTTCATGTATTCGTCGTATCCGACAGTAGGAATACGATCGAAAATAGAAGAATATGCTTCCCACACGTTTCTATGGGAGCCAGACACCATTCTATAGTCTCTAGCATTCGAGATGCCAGCATAGCGTTCAAGGAAGGACTTTGGATAACGGCTTGAATGACCATCATTCCATTGAACTTTGAGCACCGGTCCTTCTGTGCTACCCACTACGGTGGCTGAAGTGGCAGCAATGTCTGCGGCAATCTGCCCTGTCGAGAATGTTTTTTGCTGAGTACTCGCGTCTACACTTTCGGTACTTTGGCAGGCATCTCGCAGGAACAGATTTCGGAACGAGACGTTTGGCAGGCTATTCAGACCTGAGAGAGTAATTGCTCGAGAGTCAAATGCCTCTATATGCAGTCTTCTCACTGCAAGGCGGGCAATTGATTTTCTAGCACTGCTTTTTAACATCGTTGTAACATATATAACGGTGAACTGATTTAAACTATGAAACGCGGAGATGAGTCGGGTAAAGAAATATCGAATATCACATGCGGGGGATGTGCCAAAAAAGATGGGCGATCTTTAACGCATCCTCGGAAATAGTTAATTTAGTTAGGTCTTGGATCAATGTTTACAAAAGGTAAAGCAGATATGGATATAAAGTAAGTAAAAATAAATATGAGAAAGTAGGAAGTATATGAAACTATGACTTAGTAACCAGAATTCACTGTCGGAATTACTTCGCTGCTGTTTTAGATGACATTCGAGACCAGATCAATAACCGCCAGGAACTGAGAATCGAGATCAAATCATTGAAAGAAACACAGAGCAGTTGGCAAAAGAAGAGTGGGCCGAGCCGACCATTAACGTTGACCTATCCGGGTATCTCAGAAAGACAATCCCAAAATTTTGGTACGTGATTCACCGTACTAGATTGCGCTGATTTTTTAACCAGTCGTGTCTCTGAAAGTTATCGACATTGTCAGCAATGCTCTGAAATCTGATCTCCTCATCAACAAGAGAGATATCTTTTACAAGGACGTGGAACTGTTTAAGCACCAGCGTACAGTAGACAATATGATTCAACGAATATGCTTAGCGCTCGACGTCCCGAGATTGTCACTGAACATTGTTTCGTCTCCGAAAGGATTAGTACGAGGAGATATGACAGTTTTCCTAGAAAACGGCTCTGTTCTAGATTTCACCAAATCCAAGGTAAGCTCCCCATACCAGGGAGGGTTCGTTCTGCTTCGCAGAAAGCAGGAAGCGCACAACCGATTATTATCCGGCAGAAGTCTAACACGATTTCAATCATCCCAGTAGAATCATGGGTGAGCCATATAAATGTCACAGATCGTGTGAACAGCATTATTGTGCTGGAGAAGGAGGCCGTTATGCGAGAAGTATCGGACAACCTGGAAACATCGATCGTAATAACTGTACGTTGACTCTCAAAAATGTGAAAGTAAAGCAAATGGGAAATTCAAAATAAAAGAAGCTGTCTGACAAGGGAAAAGGATATCCAGATATAGCCACAAGGCATTTCCTCCATGTACTATGTAAACGCTGTCCAGAGCTCCCAGTGTACGGAATTGCTGATTCTGACCCATACGGCCTTTCCATTATGTATTCGTATAGAACCGGGACAAGTGGTAACATTACCGCCGGAGAAAGATGTGACTGTCCGCGGCTTGAGCTGGCGGGCGTTAGCATACTGGATTACCAATTCGGATTTATGCCATTCACGCATGCCGACTGGCAGATGGCATTGTCAATGATTCAGAAACCATGGATCCACGAACCTCGATTCGAGCTCTGGAAAAGACAACTTCAGATGCAAATATTTCTGGGGAAAAGAGCCGAGATGAACGTTATTGGCGGACAAACGGAAGATAAACAGGTCCTGGAATACATTAAAGAGGTCATAGGTCAAAGGTTATCAAAACATGAGTGAATATGCCTCCAATTCCTGCTCCATTCCGCTACTTTGTTTTCGGCTTCTTTCGAATCATAGTTGTCGACAAAATATTGACCACTGCCCCCGTTCCATTCTCCTTCCGTTTTAACTCTGTCCGAGGCAGCATCTTCCCAGATATTTCAAACTTATCGGATGAGGCTATTCTTGACATGAGTGAGTCTGTACCTTCTCGAGCAGCTTCCGGGGTCGAAAAGTCGTGCGACAGAAGACAATCCTTGAGGAAATCATATTTCTTAACCGTAACACCACCATGAGACGCTTGGACCTGTGATGGCAGAGCATCGAGGGGTTTCAGTTTCCCTTCAATACCTATTATCCCAACTACACTCCCCAAGCGAAATTCTTGCCTAGACTGAAGTTCCAAGAAGAACTGTTCTTTGGATACTTTAAGTGCCCGTCTTTCGTGGACCAAGTAATCTAAAAACCTGCATTTGGGGTCATCAGGAAAACGCGGTATACACTTCACCGCAGGCAGCCCATCGGCAAAAATATCCCCAACTTGCCAATGAAGGGAGCTGTTCATGGGAAAGAATGCTTTGATAGATGAA
Source organism: Spencermartinsiella europaea (assembly GCA_030579595.1). Lineage (NCBI taxonomy): Eukaryota > Fungi > Ascomycota > Dipodascomycetes > Dipodascales > Trichomonascaceae > Spencermartinsiella > Spencermartinsiella europaea. The sequence goes on from JAKTRG010000007.1 coordinate 270,191, forward strand.
TCGTCCGACCCCGGGATCTGTAGTGTGGCTCTCACGTCTGGCAGAAACACGTCCACTAGAGGGTCTAATACTTGGGCCCACCATTTGATGAGCGCAGCATCAGAAAGAATATTCTTATTCTTGTTCTCGCTGGAAAGCGGAAATAAGTACTGCTTATGGGACTTTCCAAAAAGACACACTCGAATCGGTTTGTTCGGATTCACGTAATTGGTGAGTACGCCTCGAATGATACCTGTGGTCAATTGCTTGATGGACAGAGGATATCTTTGCCTATCTTCGTAATAATGTCCTGAAGTATCAGCTTTGGAAACAAATAAGGTCCAGAGGTCCTTTGATTCGTATAACAGAATTTCTAGCGCGTAGAAAGCTAGTCCGTCATACTCCAAGACAAATAGGTGAGAAGTCGTTTGGTCCAGTGGAGTCTTGTCGCGTTTAGATTTAGATTGATATATTAATCTTCGGCATTTCTTAGGCTGTGACTTTACATGCGCCAATACGAATGGCTTTTCAAGAGAAGGGAGCCAATTTTCCAGTTCTCGAACGAAAGCCATGATATTCCATAAACGTCATTTTACAGGACTGAAATTTGGCGCGTTTCATGGCGACGAGGTGTGGGGGCTCGCGATGATGATTCTCATTTAAAGTCTCGACTTCAACCAGCTTTAGAGCTACCCATATCCTCCAATCGCATCAACACGTCAAATACTTCTGAAATGCACCTGAACAAATATAGCTCGGCTCGTTGTATATCCTTTCAGTCTTATTTATCTACACAGAAGCTGATGATAGTGACAACATTCTAATTGTATAATATAGTTAATATATCTATAACATTATTAAATGTTGGGATCATAGTGTGTGCAGACCCATACCGGGTCGTCTGGAGTTACACAAAAAAGCTCCTCATCATTGCTCCATCGTGCCATTGCTTCGCAGAAGCGTCCCCTCTCCGGCCAGAGGCCCCGCCGAGCCAAGCTCAATAGAACTATTCTAGGAAAAATATATGTTAAGTCTATAGTTGCCTTCTTCAGACCTTTTATATCATAAGCTATTGACATAACAATACATACACACTTAGGCATTTTCGTACTCATCTGGATAGAAGATCAAACGCTCAGTCTTGTCCTTGGTAATAATTACAATTCGAATAACTCCTCCAGAGCTTCCATCCCACTTAATGGCTTGTGACAGAGCAGACTTGACAAATGCAATTCCCTCTTCCCGTGTAAATCCAGACTTGAAATTCTTATCACAGAAACCGTAGATGTAACTCGATCCGCTTCCAGCAATAGTGTATTCCTGCTTGTGTAAACTTCCACCCAATGGGATGGTATAAACCTCACCGCCCCTCTTTTCATCGTATCCAGCCAAAATAATCCCCGCAGTCAGGAAATCCTTGTTTGCGTATGTGATCGACCGGAAAATGGAGGCTGCTACGTATGGCGACGGGCTTTTACCGTTCTGTGCTGCATACAATTGCAATTGTTGCTGAACCACTGCCGTAACTGCCTGAGTATCCGCTGAGGAACCAGATCGGCCTGGTTAGTTATACTGGAATCATGTGCTTATACTCGAATTATACGATTGTCCTGGAATCATATAATAGTTCCGTACTCAAAGCGCACAGATGTACTTACAACACCAAATTTTATCGTGCACTTGTGTGATTTTGTCGGCAGCTCGGTTGGCCACGTACGCTCCAGTACTTGTTCGACTTGGTTAGTTTCTCCCCGTTCAATCGCTCGCATGACTCCACAATCGACATGCCCTCATCTTTGCGTTTCCGCGAAGCGGAACAACCCCTCCCCGGGAGGGGCCGCCGGAGGCATACTCCTGGAGAGGGTTGGTCCGATTCTTCTTCCATATTCAATACGAAACGCCTTTCACCGTCTCACAATCCATACCTGTCAGCTCCCATAATCACTCCATCCTTGAACTGCAATGCCATGCTAGTTAGAAGGCAGCAATTTCAAATCTATCTTCTGAATTGATCTGTAGTTAACACGAGATAGATCAAACTGTGTTTCTCCGAGGTGGCGTCTACATACATAGAAGTTCCCATACTAGTTAGTATACTTAAATCATTCCAAGCGTTGGAGGAAAAAAGTCTTGAAAACTTCCAAGAACAAAACGTACCTAACTTCACCCTTCTTAAGGGCATTGATATCTACGCTGACACCATTCATTGTGCAAAAACTCGTCTGTGTGTATGTGTGGTTTCTACGATGTAACTAACTGAGCCGTAGTTTAGCTCTTTCAGAGATGAGGGTTGGGGGAAGGTGCCATTCACGTGACCGGACGTCACGTGCAAGTTGAGTCTGGTGAAAAATTCCAAAATCTCAGGGAAGAGAAATAACACGCATCACACGCAAAAAAAAATACACTATGGGTTTTAACGCTCCTAAGCTGCCAACCCTGTCCAAGACATCGGAATCCTGGGGTCCGTCTAGCCAGGTCCCCACCGAGCTGAGATTCAACGAAGTCCCGTACGCGCCCTTTTCCAAAGGCGACAAGCTGGGCAAAGTTGCCGACTGGGCTTCAGATGGGAAGGACGGTAAAGATCAGAAGAGACAGCAGTACGGCCGTGGGTTCAGGGATCCTTACCATGCGTACGGTGCAAGCGCTGCGTCTTTCTTCACAAACGAAGATGCCGAGACCAACGTCGCCTCGTTTTCGGTCGTTGACTCGTCCCGAACTGCCGCAAAGCCCCGGCCTCAGAATGCCGTTCTGAAAGCAAGAGGACGCGGAGGTTCTGCTGTGGGCGGCCGAGGTGGAGCCTCTGGCGGAGGATTCCAGAGATACGGATCTGGCGGTGCATTCAATGCTGGTGGCGGTGCCCGGCAGCAAGATCGGGGCGGTTTCAATCAGCGAGGAGGAGGAAACCGAGGATACGGAGGTCGACGATTTGGCTGGAAGGATTATGACAAGCCTCAGCGAGTTCGAGATGCCAGTGTTAACATCACGGACGACTGGGAGCTTATTCAGTCTATCGGGTTCAACGAGCTGCAGAAACTGTCCTTTGATAGCCGCAGTGGCCAAGATATTGGCAGATACGGCTATGTCCACCCTTACAACCGGGCATTGGACAAACCTATTGTCAACGTCAAGCTTCAGCAACTCGACCGAGTTGTGTACAATGTGTCGTCTTCTGAAGACCCTATCCTGCAGGGCCTGGCTGCTAAGAACGAGGGAACCGTGTTTGCAACTGATGCTATTATCGCTCTGCTGATGACATGCACCAAATCTGTGATTCCTTGGGATATTATTATCAACAAACAAAATGGCCAGGTATTCTTGGACAAGCGTGAAGGCGGTCCTCTGGACTTTGTGTCTGTCGACGAAAATTCAGTTGAGCCTCCTGCTGACACCGCCGACAAGGATAACATTAACAGCCCGTCGAACCTTGCCTTTGAAGCTACTTACATCAACCACAACTTCATTGTCAACGCTGTGACTGAGTCTAACGATAGCAAGTTCCCTCTTGACCACCCCAATCCGTTCTATAACGCCCAGGAGCAGAAGGACAGTGATCCCCTGCTGTCCCGAGGCTACATTTATAGAAAGTTTAACTTAGCTGAGACTGTGGACGACGAGACTGAGCCCCTTAACCTGGTGATCAGGACCGAGGTTGATGCTGTTCAAGCTGGCTCTGGTGGAGACACCCAGTTTGTGACTATCAAAGCTCTTAACGAGTACGGTGGTACTTCTGGTGTTTTGGAGTGGAAGAACAAGTTTGTTAACCAGCGGGGTGCCATTGTTGCTGCTGAAATGAAGAACAACCTCTGCAAACTGTCGCGATGGACTGTTCAGAGCATCTTGGCGGGCTCCACGCTCATGAAGATTGGATTTGTGTCTCGTCAGACTCCCAAGGACAACACCCAACATGTCATTGTCGGCGTGCTTGGTCGAGAGCCAACTCAATTCTCGTCGCAGATTAACTTGAACTTGAATAACGGTTGGGGAATTGTCAAGTCTGTTGTCAACATTGCCACTGCTCTGGATGATGGAAAATACGTTTTGATCAAAGACCCTAACAACCCTTCTGTCAAACTTTACAAGGTGCCTTTGGATACTTTTAACGATGATAAATAGATAGTTAGAGTGCGTATGAGTTAAGATAAAGAAAAAATGTTTTTTGTTGGCTAATATACATATCATTCTCCCTTTCAGCTAGACTATATCACGCTGGCAGACACCATCTTTCCTTGAGGCAAGTTGCCACGTCTAAAATTACAAAGTATATAGTATAAATACAATTATATAAATAAAAGAAAATCGTCAATAAATAGTTCGACATCATTCTTCATGTGTCAAACGAGATGGCGTCCGCGGTCCACTGAGTTGAGGTTGAACACCACGCTTTGGGGTAGGCAAAATGAAAGGTGATCCTTTGATTTTACGCCAACGATCTATAGAAGTGGCAATAGAAGTAGCCGGAACTCTGATCGGGCCTGCTACTCGACTGGGAGTCTCAAACAGTCCTGCAAGACCGTCCAGAGTACCACCACCACTGTTCACACCCTGTTGAGTTTTCATCTTCCATGAGCGCCAAACACTGCGCAATCGATACTGCTGTAAACGCTCGAAAAAATGGTCGCCACTTCTCGATAGCGCTTCCAACTTGAAAATCTTCATCCGCCAAGAGCGGAAGAGCCGATCCATCTGAAGCTGGATACTAGCCTCTAGAATTGCTTCAGCTGTCTCACGATGCCGTTCCACCAGATAGTAATTGTCCTTCCAAAGGTCTAGAGCGACTATTTGAACATTCCGCTCGAATATCTTAGTAGATTGATCCATTTGGTGCATTAACATCCCATGCCTCTCTCTCCAGAAAACAAACAGCTTACCAGCCAGTTTAGCACGACTGTGCAATACCATATGATCGGCTCGCACCTGATCCTCCATAGCCTTTTGACTCTTGTCAGCCCACAGTCTAAAAGCCGACAAAACCAGAATATAGGTCTTCCGTCGACGATACTTTGAAAGAGACATATCTGCTTTTGAATGTCTTTTGTCTTCAGCTAACCGCTTCCAAGTTTCGAAGAAGGAGCGTTCCATATTGTGACGCAAAATTTTCTCTGCCTGGCCATATGACGACGCAATATCTAGGATTCGTTGCAGGTATAGGTTGAAATAAACGCTTTGCAGAGACCTGTTTCTCATACCCAAGGCAATGCGTTTATTAGCCGCAACCTTGTCAGATTTGACCTTCCATACTGTGAAAAACTTGACAGTAAGGGAAAGAGCTAAGAACCTGTGAGACAGACGTTTGAGAGAAGCTGCTTTACGTTGGGCCATCTTTGATTTTTTTCCCCAATGGCGGAAATACTTGGACGCCAGTCGAGAATTTTGATATCGCTCAAAGAGTATAAGCCTTTCTGCAAGTACCCATTGATGGAACCTTTCATTAACAAGGCCATGGTTTACCTGTCTTGCAACTTCATGGGCGCCCGTCATCAGCTTCCACTGATGAAATACTCGATATTGAGTCATGAATTGGTTAAACCGTTTAGCTTCTTGAATCAATTGCGTTTTGCCTTGCCAACCAAGAATGTACGTCGTCTTTAGTTTAGCACCGGAAGCAGCTAAGAGTGGTAAACTCTTTCTATGCAGGAATGCTGCCGCTTTCCAGTATTCAAAATGCTCCCCCAGCCTGTTACGGTTGTAAATTTCAATAGCTGTGAATTTTGAATCAGACAAACGTTTTATTCTGCTCGACCAGAGACCAGAGTATCGCTGGATGAGTGTCTGAGAGAGAAGAGAGTCTGCTTCATCTCTACGGTTCAATGCAATGTCCAGTTCTCCCATCCACTTGTACAAGTGAGTGGTAGCCACAATTCTGTTGCGCCGATGCTCCTCTCTATTCCCATACAAAGCAAATAGCCAGGCCCGGAATGCATTGTGCTTATCGTAATAGCTTCTCAGCTCATTCGCTTTCAGTTCGTTCCTCCACAACGAAGCTATCTTGTACTGCCACCGGTAGAAAAATCTAATCAAAACCATGCGCACCATCGTGATATTGTCAGCCTGGAGCTTGTCCCTCCTCGACAGTACTTGCTCAAATGTCCTTCCCAGCAGCAGCCGGGAATAGTTTTGTTCAGCCCATTGCCGGTCTGACCTATTCTTCTCCAGTTTGTAACCCCAATTCCGCACCGCCTCTTTAAGAAGCTGCCTTCGATCGCGCTGTATGGCCACCGCCCGTAGATTACTAAGATAGATGTGTTTCTGGATGAATGCCAGTTGCCATGTCTCCCAAGCACGGACGAGTCTGCGGTGCTGCAGAGACTGGAGCTTGGTGGCATACGCATTCCTTCGAGCTCTCCGCCTTTCCTTCGCAGAGTACTCGTGGAGGAACTGCTTGAGTCGCAGAGACCAGGTGTCCTGCTGGTAATTGCACAACCGGACAATCACATTCATGCATTCAAAATATCCTTTGTACGATTTAGCCGTCAAGTCATTGGCTTTTGCGAAAGCCTCAAAGCAATGATACAAGTCGGCAAAATTCATCCTATCATCCAGTCTGGCCTCGGCAGCCTTTCTGTCAGCAGCTAGAGCAATGGCTCGCAGGAAATCGACATCCTTTGCTTCTAGCTGGTGCTTTTGGGAGGAGGAGGAGTCTCCCGCAGTTGTTCCAGCGGGTACACTGCGTCTCTGTAGCAGGTATTCAGGAACTTCAATGGATGCTTCATCAAAGGGGGTTCGATCGAATTGGACTTCTTCATCAGTTTCCAATTCGTTTTCTTCGTCGTCGGAGCCGTCATAATCATCTTCGTCATATTCATCTCTCCTATGAAGTTCCTCGTCATGAACTATGTGCTCCATCGTAGACAGTTTTTCATGATGCGTATGGACTGTCCGTAATTAGTAGATGTCGAGGTATCGGTGGTTGCGATTCGACTTTTCTTATATTTTATTTGAAGTAAACTTCTATTGAGTAAACGCGCATTAATTTACTTCGCGTTAACGCGCGTCGAATTGTTCCTCGACAACTTCCCCGGCAAAGGTTACCCGCTCTTCACCACCTCCAACTGCCAGCTGGTCGACTTTCTGTCGAGTCAAAGTACATTAGTCCTTTGAGCAAAAACATCTTCTTCTGACACACCCGGCACTCTCAAACACCATGAAAGGGTCGTGGATTGCAATTGGCAGTTTATTGTCAGCGTTGTGGGCTACAACTACGGCGGCAGCATCGTTTGTTCCAGAGCCGGTCTTTGAAAACGTTAAGGCTGCCGTAATTGTCGACCTTACTGGATCCTATGGCAGACAGTCGGTTTCCCTTACTATTAAGAACATCGATAAGGAACCCCAATCGCAATACTACTATGGAACTGACTCGTCGCTCTACGAGCAGATATCAATGGTGGAAGGGAGAGATTTAGGTACAGGCCAAGTACTTCAAATCGAGGACCCAGGTCTGGAAAATGAAGAGAACCAATTGCACCTGTTTCGGGTAAATCTAGGAACCCCATTAGCTCCTGGTGATGAGGCTAACCTGATCATTGCTCAGGCCGTTTTTGAGCAGATGAAGCCCGTGCCAGAGTACGGAACTCAATCAGATTCTCAGTTTTTAGTCTTCCACGGATCGCGAAGCTTTGTATCGCCGTACCGTACTGCTGAAACTGAACTAAAAGTGAATACCCTTGGCAGACCACTTAGCGAAGAACCTGCTGAAAGGAGCAGTGAGGATGGTAATAACCTTGATGAACCTCAGGTCGAGGGCCCAGTGTACCTGTATGGTCCCTATACTGACATAAAACCCTTTGCCAAAAGGCCCCTTGTCCTCCGTTACGAAAACCCCATGCCTTTGGTCAAGGCTACTAAGATGGACCGAGACATCTGGGTCTCTCATTGGGGTCTGTCTCTGTCCGTGGAAGAAACATTCTGGGTAAAAAACATTGGAACCAAGCTCAAGGGCGGGTTCTCTAGACTGGATTATCGAAGAGGTATAAACGCTTTCAACTTGAACTACGCTGCGATCAAAGAGCTTCTGTTTGGCCTTAAAGCGGACGCAAGGGAGGTTTATTTTACTGATTTAGTGGGGAACGTTTCCACTAGTAACTTTAGATCAGAACCCCAGGGTTCTTTTCTCTCGATCCGGCCCAGGTATCCTGTGTTTGGAGGCTGGAACTATAATTTCACGGTGGGTTGGACCTACGACTTGGCAAATTTCTTGAAGACCATTGGAGAGGACAGATATCTCCTGAAAGTTCCTGTTTTGGAAGGACCAAAAGATGTTTCGTACGAGCAGGTGAACGTCCGAGTTATCTTACCAGAGGGTGCCTCAGACATCGAAGTAGTGTCTCCTATGGGAGTCACCTCAGATTTGACTACAACTATGAGCTTTCTAGACACTGTCGGGCGACCTACCGTCAGCCTGACATACGATAAACTTTTCGATGGTCACGCACGGGCAGAAATATTTGTTGAGTATACATACACTAGATTTGCAGCGCTGCGGAAGCCAGTTACCATCACGGCAGCTTTTCTTGCAGTATTTTCGTTTATCCTGGTTATCAGCAGGATGGACATTGGAATTTCTGGAAAGCAGAAAGCCAAGCAATCTTGAGGGGAAACGCTGAATTTTTATATGCAAAAATATATAATTAAGTGTGTATATAATCATAGAAGCCTTCTAATTGAGAGCTGGCCTCCGGCCGGCCGGGCCACTCCGCGAAGCGTTGAGTGTAGCTTTTCTGCGAAGCAGGGCAAATCCTCGCCGGAGGCAACGTGGACATTCACAGATCCTTCCATGTAATCTTCTCGACGCATTCAAACTTTCTTTTACTGTCCCTAAGAATGCCAATAAGTTTGAGCTCAGCGATGCCTTGCAGAAACCAAGCCATTGTCGCTTTATTCCACTCTTCATCGTCTGACATTGTTTGAGGACGCAGACACATCTCCTTGAACGCAGTGTAGTAATCGTAAATATTAATAAAAACACTGGATTCCCGATAAAGCTGGTAAAGTATCGAGATATGCGGTTCCTGAGCGGTCTTCCCCCAATAATGGGACGGGTATGATAATGCCATTTCTAAAGCTGCGCGATAGGTTGGAAGAAACACATTATCCTGAAGGGACGCACTGTCTGGCACAAAAATCTCGCAAAGAAATTTCTCTTTGTACGGCATTGCAATGGGATCCCATAGCAGGCTTCTCAAAGACTGCCCGTCCCCAGCGTGAAGGTGTTTGCAAAGGGACAGAAGGAAATCATGCGCCATTGGATCCACGGGTAAGTTTTGAATTGAGGAAATCAGCTCTGCGATAGTGTTGGGATCGGACTCAGACACCGCTCTGAGGACTTCATTCATATCCTGGTCGATGGGCAGTGCACCATTGAGAGCGAGAGGATATAGTTCCAGCTTGGAGATGACATTCTCAGCTTTGATGGAGCGTTGTAACAATGACAGCACTTCGAGAATCGTAGTCAGTATAACGACATATGTTCTAAAGTCACGTAGCGATTGGGAGACTGCCGAAAGCAGGAACCCGTCATCTGCCAGCAGCAGCTTGACGTCGTCGTATTTGCCGTCGGTAGCAGTTTGTTCCACCAAGCGGCGGAACGAACTAAGCAAACGAAGAGCCTTTAAATGCTCGACAGAAAGTATTTCAGCCAGATCAGCCCCGTCCTTATCGTCTCCAGACCATTCTTTCGAGCCAAATAACACAACAAAAGGGTTGGAATAAAAATGCGACATGTACACGTACTTAAGCGACGACGTGAATGCATCGATGCTTTCCATGCTCTGGGTCTGGCGGTCGACTAGACTGCCGAACAGTTTGGGGCCTAGCATGAGCGTATGATGGCTGTATTTGAACATGCTCATATCCAAAACTTTGGAAATACCGTCCTTGATCTCGGCGTGGAACGAGGTGGCCTGCATTTGCCGTATGCATGACCGGGAGAGCTTCTCTTGGAACACCTCGAGCGATGTAGCAACGCTGAGCATCAGCTTGAAGGGGATCTGATCGATGTACGACTGCATCATTTTTATCAGGCCCGACAGAATGGAAATGTCAAATGAGTCTGCATCCTCAATGGACACCACTATACGGATGTCGTCGAGGGTTGCTGCGTGGTGGTTGTTAGACTTGATCTGCTTGCGACACCAGTCAGCCAGAATGTCCAAGTCGTACCGCAGCCGTCTGTCAAACCTTATGTCGCCTTCCTCTAGTTCCAGCGGTACGTCATCCTGGCCCTCTGTTATCTTGGCCACAATTTGCTTAATGACCATTTTCAGGTTGGGGCATTCTTTCGACGTCAGCGACACCAGAAAAGATGTCGGCTGCAGGTCGATGTGTTTGTATATCTGAGTAAAGAGCCTCAGGTGATTAGCAATATTGGACCCAGGAAGCAGGATAGCAGTGTCAATCTTGGCGTCCCCAGTGCTATCCCACGGCGACCGTATGAACTGGGCGATGTCTTGCAGAACTTTGGCATTTTCCGCAGTCAGAAGTTCACTGATCCGGTCCTGTTGGTGGCTCCACGCCTCCGAGTACAGATCCCAGCGCATCTCAGCGCACGGTAGACTCTCTCTGCCGCCCAGCAGACGCACAAAGGGGTGGTCTGCCCCGGGAATTGTGCGAGTCTCCATCTGCAGGTCATGGGCAAACGACTCTGTTTCTTCTTCTCCTAGTTCTTCATCTTGATCATAAGGCCGATCGCGGTTAAGAAAGTAAGACGTCTTGTTAACTAATGCCGCGCACCTAAAGCCTCTTGCGTCCCAAATATACACACCTGCTGACTCTCTCTGTCCCGCTCTCTCACGACTCTTTCCAGCTCCATTGCATTGAAAGTGTTAAACTCGAACTAACCAAATCGATGCTGTTCACGACGATGTCGGTGTGTCCTACAATATGCCCCAATTACAGTTACGCAACACACTCTGTACAGTGTCTCTCACAGAGCCCGGTAAAACCCTCAAACCACGCGTCTTCTGCGAAGCAGAACCAGGACCTCCCCGGCAGGGGCCACCAGAGGCATGTCCACGTTGCCTCCGGCGGTCCTTGCCGGGGAGGCCTGGTTCTGCTTCTTAGAAATCTTACCAAGTGAACACACCGAGGTGTGGCATTACGTAATCGACTGCATAATCAAGGGAACTGAAAATTTCAGAATGAAACTTCATCACATCTGAGAGAGCTGAGAAGACAGCACAGGAAGCAGGGCAGTACAAGAGCATAACAATGAATCTGTCGCTGAAACGAGCGGTGAACACGTTCTCATCACTCCGACGGCCAGGATTGCGGTTCAAGTCAACTTCTGAGGACGGTGGTGACGCGATTAAGCAGGAACGTGACCAGCATGTCGCAGAACTCGCAAAGTACTATCCCCCGTCTATGATCAAGTCCATTCTGGCAGCCGAGGCAGCAGTCACACCGAGCATGTGGGCCAATAGGAAAGAGAACCCGATAGAGTTCGCACCGTTCTACGCAGACGACTTTGCCAAGTACGACCCGCTGTACGATTTTGCCCAAGGCGAATGGGTCGACAGGACCAAACCCCAGCAGCCAATCCCACAGATGCTTCCACCAGGAGTGGCGCTGATACCGGACGAGTTTGCCAGCCGAGCGGCGTCTGCTATCAACGTGTCCAAGATGGAGCAGCTCACGGGCCTGTCCAAGGACTTTCTTAAGACGCTCACGTTCACCCAGCTGGTGGGCAAGCGGGTCGTAAACATGACGAAGAAGGGCAAGATCTCGAGCTTCTACAGTCTGGCAGTGGTCGGAGACCAGAACGGACTGGTCGGGATAGGCGAAGGGCGTGACTCGACCCAGATGAGCAATGCATTGATGAGGGCGCACTGGGAAGGAGTGAAGAATCTCACCCACGTGCCTCGGTTCGAGAACAGAACTATCTATGGACGAATAGACCACAAATTCCACGCTGTGCTCATCAAGCTCAGACCGTCTCCGCCCGGGTCTGGCCTGCGAGTGAACCACATTATTCACGAGATATGCAAAGCTGCAGGGATCAAAGACATCGTGGGCAACGTGTACCGGTCCCGTAACCCAATGAACGTCGCCAAAGGAGCCCTGGAGGCTCTTGCATCCACGCAGGCAGTAGCAGAAGACATTGCGGCTGGTCGAGGCAAGAAAATCGTCGACGTCACAAACACTTACTACAACTTCTAGTTGTGTGCACATAACGCTGTATATATTAAAGCATGAAATCATGAAAGCAGAGCACGTCCAGCTGCCTCCGGCGGCCCCTGCCGGGGTGGCCCTGGTTCTGCTTCGCAGAATATTGTAATTGCTACAATTAGAAACTATACTACTTCACAATCCTCAATATCAGACAGCTGTCCCACATACATCTTTAATATCAGACTGCTGTTTATAAACAGCCTTTACATTGAAACATGAGAACCAGATCCCTTCTGCATAGTAGAATAATCTAACTACCTATTATATAGAGAACTTCGCTCCTTCACAATTCTCAATATAACATTGAAGTCTGCCATTCTATATACACCATTTACACACCGAAGCATGAAACCACACACCTGTGCTTCGCTTCGTAGAACATTATTATCACCGCAATCACGCTGTATACATCGGCCGCATCTGCGAGCAGAACAAGGGCGTTTGCGCCTGCGAATCGTTCTCATTTGCTACAATTACATTTCACAGATAAATATGCCCTTTCAGCTCTCTATTGCCTTGGGCTTCTCGTGTACCCGTTTGGTTTCTATCACCAGCTTCTCGTCTTTGTACATCTGGCTGATTGCAGCCTGTCGCTTCAGCAGTTCCAGCTGTTGTGTTCCAAACGCTAACTCTTTTTGAATCTCTCGAGGGTCCGTCAAACTGCGACTTGACAGAAACCCGTCTCTTACTCTCCTGATGGCATATTGCCGGAAATTGAACGATGCAAGCTTCGTGGCTTGTCGCAGCAGTCCGTGGTACAGGTGCAGCGCCTCTGACATCGGGAAATGCGTGCGTGAGTAGATGCTGAAAATTGGTCTGGCAATGAAAAAAACCGGCTCAGTGCCACTCACTGAGATTCTGTCACTTCAAGTGATCCGGCCGCACGTGACTGCGGCGCCAGGGGAAATCTCCCGTTGCCTCCCGCAGCCTCTCCCGGCGAGGGTGAGTTCTGCTCCGCAGAACGATGGAAGGTGGATAATTCCATACTATTGACCGCAGCTGGCTCATACACCGTCTAAATATATCGTTGAGTATGCGCTTTCTGCGAAGCAGAACCAACCTTCCCTAGAAGGTTCCGCCAGAGACATCGGGAGATCTCCTCGCTGTCTTTAAGGCTGGCGTAACTTTGACGCAGATCCGTTATCCACCACCTGAAAGACGCTCTCCAAGCAGGGCAGCTTTGGTCTCTTTTTCTCAAGAGTTTTGCCCAATGGTGTTTATTATAAGACATAAGTCTACTGAAGTCAAAACTGTTTCAAAATACCTTTCCTGTATCTGAATTCTGACCCCTAAGCAAAGTGGTGTGAATAACATTGCAAGAAAGTTATGTCAGCGAAGACTCTAATGCTGCAGGATCCCGCCCCAGACCCCGCGGCTCTGCTTCGCAGAGATTGAATCACAATTGGCGAAATCGACCAGAAGAATTGCCTACCTATAGAGAGCGGGACCCACTAGATGATTGCAGTGCAAACTTAAGGGCCCTGTATCTGGCGTGTGGTGTTAAAATATATACACTTATACCTGCCAGCGGACCCGGTAAAAGTACCCTATATAAAGGGGTGTCTAATAAATACAGAGTCGCACCACACCATTAATGAGCCAGGCGTATGCATGTAACCACTGCCCTAATTTGACTAACTAAATTCTGATGTTGATTTCCGATGTGGTTTCCTTTCGATACACACAATTCAACCTTTCGTGTATAACAGGTCGTGTGCTCACTGGCACATACTACACAAATTATCCCTTTTTTCTCCTTTTTGTATAACAGGTCGTGTGCATCTTATCTCGTTATCTTTTTGTGGATTGTTACTCTCCTATTGGATACTCTTCTCCCTCTATTTGGCATACATACTTAACCCAAACATGTCTGAAGAGAAGTCCAGTCAGAGTCCAGCAGTTGTAGCTGCTCCAGTAGCTTCTCCTCCACCACCCGCAGCGCAGCCTACGCGCTCAGCTGCCCAGCGACTGCTGCTGGTGTTTATTGTGTGCTGGATAGGGCTGTCAACCTTTAGCGGTTTCTCAAACTCTTCGTTCAAGAACGGAGGAAACGGGCTTCAGCAACAACAGCAATTACAAACGCATGAGCATGGGCACGGGAGACACGGAGGAGGAGTGCTGCCTGCGAACCGCAAGAGAAATCTCATCTTCATGGTGTCTGACGGCATGGGTCCCTCGTCGCTGTCTCTCACTCGATCGTTCCGACAGTTCGAGCAGGATCTGTCGTATGACGATATCTTGAACTTGGACGCGCATTTCATTGGTCACTCGAGAACCAGGTCTTCTTCGTCTTTGATCACAGACAGCGCTGCGGGAGCTACTGCATTTTCGTGCGGTAAGAAATCATACAACGGGGCTATTTCTGTGTTGCCCGACCACGCACCATGTGGAACCCTGTTAGAAGCAGCCAAAATGGCCGGATACCACACGGGTCTGGTGGTGACAACCCGAATAACAGACGCAACGCCGGCTTGCTTTTCTGCTCACGCGAACCAACGGTTCGAAGAGGACCTAATCGCGCAGCACCAGCTCGGACATTACCCGTTGGGTCGAATGGTAGACCTAATGATTGGTGGTGGACGATGCCACTACCTGCCCCGATCTGTTCCCGGAGGCTGTCGTGGCGATAGCAGAAACCTGATAGAGGAAGCAGTGGGCGACGGGTGGTCGTACGTTGAAAATAGAAACCAGTTCGACTCCCTGGCTCTTGGTGAGAACGTGACCTTGCCGCTCATTGCTCTCCTGGCTCCCGGAGATATCCCCTATGAGATTGACCGACTGGACGAAATCTTTCCCTCGCTTGAAGAATCCGCAGTCGCTGCGATTCGTGCTCTTGAACTGGCCACTAAGGACTCGGACCACGGGTTCTTCCTGATGATTGAGGGAAGCAGAATCGACCATGCCGGTCACCAGAACGACCCTGCTGCTCAGGTACGAGAAGTTCTCGCGTACGACGCTGCGTTCAAGGCAGCCATAGACTTTGCCAACAGCTCGGACGTAGAAACCATTGTGCTGAGTACGAGCGACCACGAGACGGGTGGTCTTGCCACTGCCAAGCAGATTGGGTCCAACTACCCCGAGTATGTGTGGTATCCTGACGCACTGAGCCGAGTGCAGCATTCTGCCGAGTATCTGGGGAGTCAGCTTGCTCGCTTCAAGGGCCAAGACAAGAAACTGGAAAAGTTCGTGGAGCACGACATTCTCAAGGAAGGGCTGGGATTCACTGACTTCACTGACCAGGACGTCAAGAAGCTCATTCGACACAAGCATAGTGCCTCAGACCTCATTGCTCACATGATTTCGCTGCAGTCTCAGACTGGCTGGAGTACTCACGGACATTCTGCTGTCGACGTCAATTTGTACGGTTACGGCCCCACTGAGCAGCTCCAGCATCTCATCCTGCGGCATCTGGCTGGTAGCAACGAGAACACCGACATTGGCGAGTTCATGGCCGCCTACCTGGACGTCGATGTCCACGAAGTCACTGACATCCTACAGAAACACCACTCGAAGCTCTCGGAGGATAAGTTCGAATGGACTGAAGAATCTTACGAGGAGATGCTCATGGACGACTACCACTCAAAGGAGGAGATTCTGAGAGCTGTCTAACACGCTTTCGCAGAACGAAACGGAGTTGGTAGAAGCATAGCAGCGTAGCTTCTGGTACATTCAGCTTCTGCGAAGCAGAACCAACCCTCCCCGGGAGGGGCCGCCGGAGGCGAAATGGCATGGTACGGTCAACTGAATGCTATTACTATATTACTATTACTTGTTACACTACTAAGGGATGCATCATTACATTATTATTCTTATCATGACATGTCGTTAAAGGTCGTAAGACTTTTGATTTTTTACCCCAACCTCATAGCACACCCTTGCCACACTGCTCTATACGTGTTGAAACAAAGCTGTGGTAGTTTAGAGCTTTGTTAAGCTCGTTCAGAATGCTCGTGGTCTGCTTGTTGCTAAGTACAAAGTGCTTGCTATATGCATTGGTGGCGGGGAGACCCTTTGGCAGTCGCATAGTCAGGTCGTCTGTGATGCTACGGATAGTCAGCAGCGACCAGTCGTGTGCTGCACAGGTCACTTTGAGGTCAGGAAGTTCTTGCGACAGGAGAAGGCTCGAATACAGGGCTGAGACTCGACAACGAGCTGTTATCTCTTCTCTGTACAACTCTCTGATATCCAATTTGCCGGCTGGAGGAAGCGCTTCGACCATTTTTGTAATTAGCGTAGAGGACTTAGAGGTTTACAAAACTGTGGAGATCACACAAGAGTCCCGCTCCTCGCTTTTAAACCGAACGTTTCTTGAATATAGCGATCTGTTCTTCTATTCTTAGGCAAAAAGTTTTTTCCACTTGACATTCCATCCCCACCATTTTTCCGCTCGTGAGTTTTTATACGTGCGCCAATGATCCGGGGAGAGAGCGGATCAATATCTAAATCGGGGTGTTTAATGACCCCTGAGTCGTGGGGGCCCACTGTAGCTGATAACGAGGCGCAACGCGCGTATTGACAGGTTTAACAGCCTAAATTGAGAAGTGGTAGAAATGTGAAAAAATAATTGAGAAAATCAAAGTGCGAACTTCGACGAAGTACTCAATTGAGGGGGGGGGGGGGGGGGAAACCGAAATATAATTTACGTCTATGTTTATATAAATATTTAATTCCGATTGTCTACGCAGCTGACCTGTGGCCCGTGAACCTCTTCCGGCACATCGTGGTTGCCAGTTGTTTGCTTTTACTTCGGAGCCCTGCGGTTTTTGTCCGCTTATCTGAAGAAAAAATTGTAACACACATTTTTTTGAACGCACGCCCCGTATGTGTGGCCGGTAACGTCTCCGTAATTGTCTCCTAATAATACTCAATCAAACGCGTAATGCCATAGCAATTAAACCAATTATCCACGACGCCCTCCGTCTCCTCCTTTGATTGCCGATACGGTGTACTCCGCCACAAGTTCGCTTGTAGCGACACAGAAATTGTGAAGCACCTTGGACGTCGCGCCCAATACTTGCAGGTCTACATTTTCCAAGTGCCCAAACATTTCAATTATTTCTTTCTGCGTAGTCTCTGCAATCCAGTGGTCCTTGTAGGCAAACAGTCCCCATATCTTGTAGTCCTCTTGCTCGTCCCAGAAACCCTTCACATCAAGCGGACTCTTTTCACTGTCTATAGCTTGCATTTCTTCCAGCGCCATAACAACCACCTGCCGCACAATTTGTGGCCGTGTTGCTAAATCACAGGCTACGTCGTACGCATGGCCTTCCACATCTGCTCCTAGAACGTACCGTACTACGGTTTCCAGGCCCGAGCGAGGGACTATCCAGTTGATAGCTTGCACAACCCGGCCGCCCAGCCATCCAATAGGGAGGTAGCGACTGAGTCTGACAAACTTGATACCTCTATCACTCAGAGCTATATCTTTAATTGTAGGAGTAAGCAGACCTACAAACCTGAGCTTCACACCATCTAGCTGTTTGACTCGCACGGCCACTCTCTGGGCTATCCATGCTCCGACAGAGTGTCCGAGAATGTACAAGTCTCTAGGCTGCTGTTTCCGACCCTCAGGGGAAGAAACTAGCCCTTTAACAAACTCGACCATGTGGTCGATTTGGTTTTGTAGAGTATACACTTGTTCGGACGTATCGTAAGATCCTGGTGTCACAATGCTGGTATCAAATCCTAGTAATGAAACAGCCATCAGTTCAAACTCGGGCAGTTTTGTTTTCATGGAATCCAAGTACCTTGAGTAAAACTGTGCCAGCCCTGGGTTCCCTGGCAACAGCACGAGCAAGGGGCAAGTGCTGTTTGGGCCCGGTATATGATACACAGTGGTTGGACTTGGGTGTTTAAATGTCTCTAAAGGCATTTTTAATGTTGGTGAAAAACTACGATGAAGAGGGGCAAGAAACAATGGACCTCGGCACACCAGCTGTATGAACAGTAGTTGGGAGTTGAACAAGAAGCGTCTAAGACACTTTTCGTAACTGCAGGCGTCTCTAACACGTCTCGCAACAAAAACCAGCAGAATTCTGACCAAAGTTTACTTGTGATTGTGTCAAGTTTCGTTTTCACGGAAGTTTCGATTTTCTAAATCCTTAATTTAGGGCGGATGATCATGTCACTCGACATCTCAATTAAGGTTGCAGGTGAATATGCGTAGTTAGTCGGTAATGCAGGATCCGCAGATTGTTGAAGTATTCGGATGTGGGGTATGCGAGTCTGCAATTTGGAGAGCCCGGAGGGTCTGGACAGCTGCTGGTGACAGCCCCAGACCCCGTAGCTCTGCTTCGCAGAGAAAAGATTCATTTTGCAGCATTATAGTTAATTAGCAAGTATATCAAATATAGGAGAGAAGTGCCAAACTATGTTGAAATGACTTGAGTATCTATCTTCTTATGTCTCTCTTCCCTTCATATTGCTACTAGTCACGCTCAGACCAATAACTGGTACAATGCTCTAACCACATATCGTCGCCTGACAATGAAACTTACAAAGGTTGGGAAAACAGGATTTAAGTCTGAAACAGAGTGAAGAATCCCGCTTCGCGGGATCTAACCTCTCCGGAGGAGCCCCGCCAGAGGCGAGTTTCCGAAAGCCTCGTAGTATTACGTGGACTATAAATATCATCATATTATACAATTGCCATTTCCAGCTTCTTTATCAGTGCACTCTCTTTCTTGGCATATTCTTCGGCCTCGTCATATTCTATGCTGTTTTCTGGTAGGTGGGCATCTCGAAGGTCTTTCAAGTGGTTTTGCAGTGAATACACAATTGCTCGAATGGAAACAGCGGCCTTTTGTAATTCATCCTGTACCATGCGCACAGTAGCATGCGATAAGTCCGTCAGGAGCCAGCCTAGTAACAGATCGCAGTTATATAAGTCCTCAATGCCAGCCTCGGCCAGAGCGCTTTCCCACCTAATCTCGTATTGCGGGAGAAGCGCCTCGGCTGCTTCAGTGTCCGCGGCCAGCGACTCTTGGTCATCTGCAATAGACTTATTCTCTTCCGTCACGGCTTTTTGCACCCGTTCTCTGAATGAAAGTATTCTCTGAACAACGGCTGGCCCTTTACCGCTAAGCGAGACAACCACAGTGTCTCTTCCTAGTGAGCCCGTCGGAAGACACGACAGCATGCGTGCGAAAATTGAAATAGTCCTGAACACCGTTTTGTCGTTGCGCGACTCTTTTAAAATCCCGCACAGCACTTTGCAGTCTGAAGGATTGGCCAGTCTTTTGGGCAGTGGCCCGCTGAACCCTCGAAGCGACTCGTCTATGACCACTAGAGCTTGGTTCCTAGTCCAAACCGGGCCCTTTAACAGTATGGCCAGTAATTCCATCCCTTCCTCTTCATCAAAATGCTTTTTCATGCCCGCCTGCCTCACCACGAGGCCCAGTGCGTTGAAAACATTCTTTGCGAATTCCATAGACAGAGAATCCTTTTCTGGCGCCTTGGACCGATACTTGCTGGCCTCGTTTAGGAGAACAGTCATTCCATCTACCTTTTTGCCCACGATGTTTAAAACTTCGCTGGGAGAATTCAGCAACAGCTTGAATATAAGTTCCATTGCAGACGCTTTTGCGGCTTTAACCGAAGACTGCGAGCTTTTGTCAATTATAGCAAACAGGAATTGTACAATATTACGATTGGAAGCCACGCTCGGCTGCTCTGTTGTACTTCGGACGTCATCCAGTTCTGTGAATTCATCTAGAAATGCAAGACACGCATGGATCCAGCTCAGATCATCCGGGTCGCCTTCGATGGGCTCAGTCGACACATAGTGGCCAATAGTTTCTACAATGTTTTCCTGCTTGATGTATTCGTAGAACTGAACGCTGTCACCACTCGATTCATGCTCTTCTTCGTTGCCAGTAATCAGCTCAGAAAACAGCTCGTATACATCTGCTACAATGTCGCTGTTCTCGTGGTTCAGTAGCGATACTAGGGTGGCTAAGCTGCCTGACTCAAAAATATCTTCATACCATGACTCTCTGAGCACCAAAGATGAAAGTTCTCTTACTGCATTGTGCAATTCTTCTTCTGAACCCAAGAATTTCAGCGGTTCGTCGCTGTATTTCAGTCTCTGCTCGGTATTTTTCGATACAGCCTTTTCAAGGTTCAGCAGCAGCTTTTTGACAGATTTAAGTCCTTCGCCATCACGCGAGTCAATGTATTCTAGGATTTCTCTGTCTCTGCTGGACAGCCCATCCTCATAGAACCGGTCGGACATGGTGTGTCAGATCCAAAATGCGTTTTTGGATTCTTCAGTTCGGCATGTCTGGCTGCTTGACACACCACGCTGTATTCACCACACTAGTGCTTTACTTCGTGAATCTTCAGGCTTATAACTTTATAAGTATATCCTCACTACATGTTGGATCTGGTACAACGAGAATACATTTAAATGAGTGAAAACAGGGATATGGAGGAGCATTCAGCGGAGCAGAACCAACCTCCACGGAGTGGCCCCGCCGGAGGCGCGCACCACCGGGCAAATGACTCCGACAGTGGAGGAACATCAGAGACGCAAACACAAGAAGTTCCAGTTGAGAAGAAACCTCCAGCCTCGGATCGACTCGACCGGCTAAAGCGACTCAAAGCGCGTGCCGCCGCGTCGCTGCAAGCAAATAAAAAGGAGGTGTACGAGGAAATGAAAAGGTCTCAAATAGATGAGAAGCAGCAGGCAAAGCTACAGAGGAAACGAGAGCAGGCAGAGTTTGAACTTGCAAAAATCGAAAGTATAGAGAGCGGGCAGGACTTTGAGCGACAGAGGGCTTGGGACTGGACGGCAGAAGAGGCTGAGAAGTGGGACGAACGGACAAAAGAGAAGAGGGAAGCGGTTGAAAAATCGGTTTTCTCTGACTACGCAACGTCGGCCCATAGATCGTACGAAAAGGACATGCGCAACCTGGAGGTTGACCTGGAGGAGTACAAGAGGAACAAGGAAAAGAAGAAGCAGTCAAGACATGGTGAGGTTGACGACGCCGATGATCTTGCTTTCATACAGCAGAAACCCAGCAAACAGGCCGTTGAACGGCTGGTCAGTGGGCTGAAAAAGGGCGACGAGCAGCGAATGAAGCGACGAAAGAAGGACGACGACGACGAACATGTCAGCTATATCAACGAGAAAAACAAGCAGTTCAACCAGAAACTTTCTCGACACTACGACAAGTACACGAAAGAGATACGCGATAACTTTGAGCGGGGCACAGCTTTGTGAGAAGTACGGGAGACAGAGAACATGACCCACGGGACCCTGCAAGCGAGGTCGAGTTGTTTTGCGCCTCCGGCGGGACCCTTCCAAGGGGGTTGGTTCCGCTTCGCGGAAAACTCATCTTGAAAGCCAGAATCACTGTCTTCCATCATCAGCCGCATAATATGCGGCGTGCGGCGAACATGTGTTTTTTGTGATAAAGAAAATTATTTTTCAGATATTTGAAAATATCATCAAAAAGATATCTAAAATACTGTCAAAAAGGTATTTGAATTTGTCAAAAGGGCATTTAAGGGGGACTTTTGTTTCATTTCCAGACCCAAATCGCTCTACCAGCACCATGGCTATAAAGTCGGCCGAAACCATAAGTGACTCTGAAACAGAGTCGCTCGAGTTCCAGGTACCCACAGGATTCAAAAAGTTAGTTGCCAAGGCAGGGCCATCAGACGTAAATGATAAACAGGTGTGGCTCATTCACTTTCCACAAAAGTTTAATATCAACGAGTTAAAGTCCTTTTCGCTCGAGGGAAAGAACAGAGGCAGCTTTGAATTAGACGGCACCAAGTTCTCCATCCAACAGGACGAAGATGCCAAGGGTGCATTAAAAGAAAAGGTCCGGTTGTTCTCGTCTAAAAAGGGGAAGGAGACCTTTCGTATCTCTTCCAAACGCATTTCTAAAGCATTTAAAGTCACCGAGTCGATATCTATTCCGGATATCAACTTGAAGAAAGTTGCAATCCCTAAACCCAAAGTGAAGCCGGTGGAAGGACTACACATGCGACATCTACCGACTGGGTATGGACCGTCTAACTATGATGAAGCGTCACCTGCTGTGGAATCGGCAAGCACCAGTATCAGCATACAAGAGACCGCTGAGGAACCTTCAGAAGAACCTGAGAAGAAAAAGAGGAAAAAGAAGGACAAGGGTGACAAGACAGAGAAGACCGGTAGCAGCAAATCTAGTCCGAGCAAAAAGTCCAAAAAGTAGCATACAGACGGGGGGAGTTTAATAAATGCATTCTTTGTAACTAAAGTCTGTGTAACTTTTATGTTTTTTATATTATATATTTAAAGTCACTTGTCAGTGAGTCCTGTAACGTCCTTTCTACATAGCGTGCACGGCCTTCATGGTCAACTAAAAATACAGTCTGAGTCCGGGTGCCGTATAAATCGCCGTTAGGAGCTGGGAAAGGGGGAACAAATATGCTCTCTCGAACCATTTCGATATCTGGAGGCGTTCCTTTCGGGAATGTATCAGTAGATAGGCCCCCAAACAAATGTTCAATGAACACGTCCTGCGGCCAGTCATTTTGGTCTGCCTGGCTAATTATGTCTCCAAATACTTTTTGTCCGAGGTCGGTCTTGCGCCAACGATCAACTTCGCTTTCACTGTTGGACAGTGATATAGTTTGGTTTTGATCTAGGCATACATTCGAAGGCACTCGATTAGAAAACAGCATATAGGGCGTCTCCTTATCCTTTAGATCGCCTAAGAACAGGTAGAAACCGCCAGCTTCTTTAAGATCTTGTCCGTACTTATTGTTTGCACTATTGATCCAATCTTTGACGCTGTCAGGTGACTCTAAGAATTCTTTGGCGAACAGCCCTCGAGAGACTTTTTTGATTTCATTTTTGGCTTCGTGCACATTGAGAAGAACGCATATTTTCCCTTTCCTAGTGGCTCCGATCCAGGTTCCGTGCTCTTCTCTTAGTAAGTCGTAAGGGCCGAGGATGTGATGTTGGGGCGGGTCCCAAAATCTAGCTGTGGAAGTGGGGCGATTGAGGAACTCATCTCTATTAGAGACGAGGATAAAGGGACTAAATAAGTTAGATATACAGGTGTTGTGTACAAATGCATCACAGTACTTACTATTTGCTATGAGCAGTAGATATGAATAAATAACACATTGGTTGGAGATATTTGAAAGATCTGAGAATGTGTGGAGAGGAAAGAAAAATGTGGGGTGACTGAATAGTTTTGGTATAGCAAAACCCTATGGGTGCTGGGAGATACTCGTCTGGATATGAGAACAAGATTGTAATCGGCAATTTGACAAAATCTGCTCTTAATATAGATACTGTGCTGATGAGCAGTGCATGCTACCTCAGCTTTGATCCCATATGTGTACTGATAACTTTATGCATTGTTGAACCAACCCATATGCGTATTGATAACTTTCTGCGAAGCAGAGAGTGTACACCCTGTGAATGAACAACTCAAGCGACACTGTACTCTGGTAAAGTCGACCATAATATCTTAAGTATTTGTGTTCTCAGCGCTGCACTGCTCAACGGTACCCAAAATCCTGGAAAGCATCCCCAATGTGCTATTGATAACTTTATGCTTCTCAGAACCAACCCATATGCATATTGATACCTTTTGCTTCGCAGAACCAGCCCTCCCTAGTAGTCCACATTAATACCCAAAATCCTTGAAAACACCCCTCATGTGCGTATTGGTAACTTTATGCTTTCT
This sequence comes from Spencermartinsiella europaea, assembly GCA_030579595.1. Classification (NCBI taxonomy): domain Eukaryota; kingdom Fungi; phylum Ascomycota; class Dipodascomycetes; order Dipodascales; family Trichomonascaceae; genus Spencermartinsiella; species Spencermartinsiella europaea. The sequence continues at coordinate 294,025 of JAKTRG010000007.1, forward strand.
GGGTTTCTTCTGCTTTCGCTCTTCGGCATGCTTTGAATCCTTTTTCACACTAGCTGGATCCACACTGGTCCGCTTAAGACCGGCCCTTTCTAGCATTCCCGGCAACTCGTCGGTCGCCGGCACTTTGGAGGATTTCCACAGACTCATAAACGTTGGGTCGATGCCACCTATTGGACCGCCAACATTAGCCCAAACGTACTTAGCAGAGTTGTCCTTTTTGTTGCGCAGCACCACAATGTCTTGAGACTTTTCCAGTTGCTGGATGGCGTCTAAGCAACCATTCCAGCCATCTTTCAGCTGTCTCACTGATATGCCCTGGAATGTTGGTTGGGAGCGCAGAAAGGACATCAGGTCGTCCGCAGAGTACACGTTGTACACCGACAATTTCTCTGCAGTCTGCGCTTTTTCATCAATTTTAATGTTATCCATAGTTTTCAGCAACGGCAGGATAGGCTGAAGAGGTGCTGAGAGATAGCCTTCCAGGTCAGTGAGCCGAACCGGCTGGTCGTGTTTCTTGATGTACTCGACGGCATGTAGTAGCAAGGTGCTATAGTGGTTTCCTCGACCAACTGCAGGAGGTGGAGTATACACACGCGGTTTCTTAGCCACTGCCCCGCTGTCTGATGCTGGAGACTCGGATCTCTTCTTGGATGGTTCATCTTGTGGGATTAATCGTTTAGGAATGGTGGGAATATTCCTGACTTTATTCTTAAACTGGTTGAGCTGGTCATTGAGTGACGACATTCTGGGTATGCGGACTAAGTATGAAGCTTGCTTCTGTTTTGCCTTGCCTTTTTGGTGTGAATGTGAATGTGCCTCTTATGTCAAGCTGGTTGGCACACTGAAGGATTGAAATTGGAGATGATTCTGCCTGTTTTAAGGTGGGAGCCAGCCGCGAGTTTGAGCCGCGTCTGCCGCGCGTCGTGCGACTCGCAAAAAGTACATAGAGAACTTTTTCGCATACAAGTTTTTTTCTTTCTTTACAAATACGAATATTTCATGGTGGATGGGCCACTTGGAAACACGGAATGGTGCGAGGCCCGACAGCATGAAATATTCCAGATTAAGCATGCCAATCATAAAACCATTGCTGTCTAGGTTGCCGCTGGTTCTGCCAGGTCCGTGCTGACCCATGAAACTGTGATGACCTGAATTCTGGTACATTTTTTATTGCCTATTCGTAGGAGTAAATATTCGTAGCTCTCAGCGCGCGGTGGTGCTCGCCTCCAGCGGGGCCACTCCGTGGAGGTTGATTCTGCTTCGCAGAAGGGTTGAAGATGTGAGAAGCAGGCAAACATCCATGACAATATCCGTACTGGCAAGCAATCAACAATCGAATCTAGAATTATATATAATGTAAAACTTAGGAAAACTGAGGAACCGAGGTGCTGTAGTAAAAGGACCCTTGACTCGTTCAATTCTCTGCTTTGCAGAGCTACGGGGTCTGTCAAGAGAGGTTATTTCTCTATACTCTTGACTACGATACAATTGTAGACCAGAAGAAGGCTGTAAGTAATCTGTTTCGCAACGCAAGTGCTCAGAACTGCCTTCGATACAACATCCTTGAGCTCTCTAGACATCCAGGATAGTAAAAGGCTTTTCAAAATATTAAGATGCTCTTCGACATTGTTTGACCATTGGTGTGCTTCTCACTGTCATTTCTGAATTATCTACAGTGTAATAATTCGATGTGTCACTTCAGCTTTTCTTCGGCCACTCAGTCCGCTGGAATTTAGTAGTAGGGCAACTTCAACCCTATCCAATATCGTGAGATACCTTTCAATTTGTAGTTAACGACAACTGCAATTACCAGAACTGAAACCCAGGTTTCCCTCGAAGTTCAAGACAAAAGTATAAGGAACCTCAGTCTCACTCTATATTTCTATAGTTGTATTCTGCGTACAACTTCTGTTCGGTAGTTTCCCGTGTGTGTGGTGCAAGAAACCCGGTACATATGAACCCACTAGAGTACTGCAAGAAGCTCGAGGCGTATACGCCCTGTGATGTTGCCGATGCGTGCGTGAAGCTGGAAATCCAGCAAGGGTTCATACCATATGCTGTTCAGCGGTCTGGTCTCGGTAAAACTGTGGTCGGGACGGCTTACACGGTGACCTATGCTGAAAAAGCAGATCCACGACCTGCCGTGCCCAACCACTACATGGATGGTGCCCCAAAGGGGTCATTCGTAGTAGTGGGAACGAATTCCACGTTGCAGAATGGGACCCCTCCTTACACAGTGGGCCAACAGGCTCTTTACGGAGGGCTTATGTCTACTCGGGCCAAATACTTGGGCTGCTCGGGAACTCTGGTTCTGGGTAATATCCGAGATATCGCCGAGCATCGCAGCTTGGACTATCCAGTGTTCAGTTACGGCGTGGGGATTGCTCCTCCTGGGAAAGGTCTCAAGGTGGTTGAGGTCAACCAACATCTGACGGTCAGTCCTGGGCTGAACCCGAGTTTGTCTATTTACCCCGGTGACTACATTATTGGAGATGAAAACGGGGTGACAGCTATTCCACAGCATCAAATAGAGCCGGTGCTAGCATATATGGAGAAACGAACTCGTGCTGATGAACTTGCTGCTCAGGATATTGCCCAAGGAGTTCCAGTGGGCGAGGCTATACCGAATAGACGGAAGGGGTTGTAGTTGTTGCCAGCGTGGGCATGCCTCCGGCCGCCTCTGCCCGGGGGAGGGTTGGTTCTGCTTCGCAGAAACGTGGCAGTTGGAATGGGCCTCTGTTTATATATAAATTCTCTCTAGCGAAACTACTAAAATAAAAAAAAGGATGATTAAAAAGGGAAGAAGTACAAAGCAACAAGACTGTAGAAATTAAGGGCACTCAATCAAGCAAAAACAAAAAAAAACGTCCACATTTGCTTCGCAGGTCCATCCTTACCTTCCATCCTGCGAAGCAGGACCACCCCTCCCCGGGAGGGGCCACCGGAGGCATGCCCACGTTCGCCACATTACCAAAATTATACTTGAGCAGACGATCCAGCTGCTGCCGCTGGTGCCTCCGAGTGTCTTTTACTCTCTTTTGACTTTGATTTCTTCTTCTTACTGGCTGCAGCCTCTGCCACCAGCTCCTCGAACATCTGTGCTTCAGCAGCCTCTTCTGGAGTCCGCTCCATCCTCTTAAATATAGAGCCTATTATAGTCAGAGCCTGAGCTCGCTCAATCCTCTTGCTCGTGGGGACGGTCTTGTCATACAAAACCTTGTCACACACCTCGCGCAACACGCTCTGCACCTCAAACCTGGACCCATTCCATGCAGCTGTGAGGATTTTGCCCAGAAGAGTGCGCTCCATTTCGGTTTTCCGCTCGGTCGTCCAGTCCTCACCACCTTGCTCCTCGGCCTTGGCCATCTCCTGCATCGAACTCTGGGCATCCAGGGCACTCGATATAGTGTTCCAGGTGTCTTTCGCCAGAGTGCCCTTCTCCTTAACTTTGGAGAAGAACCCTGAGATGCCCAGGAACTTCTGGGACTTGAGGAAAGTCGAACCCTTGGAATAGTAGGTGTGGCCAATAGCGTGGAGGAGCTCAATGCCAAATGACTCCATCTTCAGCTCCTCAGCCTCGAGTCGGATCTTTTCCTGGAACGCCTTGGTGACGGCCTCGCCCTTGCCTGTTTCTGTCCATACGCCCAACTTGTCAATCAACTTCTTCACCAGCGTGGCCACCCGCTCCTCTCGCGCCTTTTTGCGTTCCTGTTCGTACTCGTCCAGCTCCGCACGCTGCTCTTTAGTGAGAGACGCAGATTTCTTCTTCTTTTTCGCCTTTTCCTCAGCAGCGCTGACTGAGCTTGGCACGCTGTTCTCCGACGACGCCGGGCCAGCAGTGATGGACGCAACCGGGGTCGATGTGTTGGACCGAGGGTAGTCGGGCGTAGGCACCCGCGGATATCCTGCTTCTGCGTGCTTGGAGGAATCCGCAGTTGCCGCAGTTGCCGCAGTTGTCGATGCGGCCGACGCTGCTGTCTCTGGAGCTTTCTCCGAGGTAACCGACTCATCGTCGTCCAGACTTGCAATCTCCATTGTTTTGGTCAGGTCTTTGATAAGGGAGATTTCGCCAATGAGGTCTACGAACGCTTCGCCGCCAAAAATGGTGGTGAAAAACTCGGCTGGGTCTTCGAACCCGGCGTCTGGGATAGCCTGCTCTTTGCCAAACTGGTCATATCGTTTACGCAGCTCTGGGTCACTCAGTACTAGTTAGCATTTTTGCCTCCGGTGGGCCCTGCCCGGGCAGGGTTGGTTTCCGCTTCGCGGAATTTTATAGGTGGCCGACAACGCAGACATTGAAGTGCTACAGCCAGGCGAGACAGCCTTCTCCGAGCTGTCCACTAGCGACAATCGTTCGACATTTTCGATTTTCAACATTCGTGTCTGAAAACATGTGATCCCAACGTTGTGGAAATCATCGCACTAACCTTGATATGCTTCTCCAATCTGGTCAGTATTACTGGAACAGGAACGAAAAAAAATTGTATAAAATCCCACAGCCTTCTCCAACTTACAGCTTGGAATCGCTCGCTAGCGTGTGGATCATCTGGATTCTTGTCTGGATGATGGCGAATCGCCATTTTCCTGTATGCCTTTTTGATTTCCAGGTCAGTGGCCGTGGTCTGGATCTCCAGCATGTCATAGTAAGCTGTCTCTACCACCATTTTTGTCCTGGCGTCGTCTCTATATCTTTCTGCAAAACTATAACGGTCTCCGGATTAATTGTATTACAAGTGCTTATTCTGGTGCTTATTTTTTGTATCTCGAGATGTTTAAACAATAATATATTTTGGGCCGAGCCGGGTTTGGGCGGATGAGCCGCATCCCTCGTGAGCCTTACACTTGGCGGCGTCTCTGTTACGTAACTCATTTTTTTAAACGCTTCGCAACTTGCGAGCTTCTCAACTTGCAAAAACCAAATCAAGAATGAGGTCGTTTCAGCACGTTGGACGCGTGATGTCCAGCCGGATAGTCGTTAATCGGGCTGCTGCTGCTACTGCTGCTGCTGCTGGCAGGATTCACCCAATGGGAATGGTGCAGCCAAAGGCAATGCTGCTGTCCAGTCGAATGTACTCGTCAAAATCGAAGAATAAAAGAGGCAGCCAAAATGAACATAAAATTGAAAATAAAAACGCGAAATCAGAGCAAGACAAACCTGTCGCCGACGAACCTGCCACCGACAAACCTGCTACCGACAAACCTGCTACCGACAAATCGTCTGAAGAATCGCCTGGATCGGTAGACCAGGACACGTCCAAGCAAATCAAAAGTCTGCTCACAGACGACATTCTCGAAGCAGCTGGGATGGACACCTCGCAGAAATCAGGCCCTGATATCCTGGATCAGGCCAGTGAAGAGCAGCGAAAGCGGTGGGAGGGCACTGCCAAGAAGTCCAGCACGAAATCCAGTACTGACTTGAAGCGGGAAAAGAGGAGCAACTTTTTCTACGCTACCATAGTAGGCGCTGCTCTGGCAGGAGCTGCGTACATGGCTCGGGAGTGGGACGAGGAAGAAAAGAAAAAGCACCCTAATTCAGCTGCCACCGAGGGATACTCGCTCTCGGCCGGCTACGAGCGGTTTAAGACCAGACTGTCAGACACTTTTGATTACTTCAACGAGCCCATTTTTGAACAGCTCCTCCCAGATCCCTTGCCTGAGCCTTACGGTCGGCCACTGACCCTGGTGCTCAGCTTGGATGATCTGCTTGTTTACAGCGAGTGGTCGCGAGAGCACGGATGGCGGACTGCAAAGCGTCCTGGTGTGGACTACTTTCTCGGCTACCTGGCACAGTACTACGAGATTGTTATTTTCTCGTCCAAGTACATGATGTACTCGGAGAAGACAGTTGCAAAGCTAGACCCGTATCGAAGCTCCATCTCGTACGCACTGTACCGGGAAGCGACGAGGTACAGCGATGGAAAGGTCATCAAGGACTTGTCCAACCTGAACCGGGATCTGGGCAAAGTGATCCTTGTTGACTGCGAGCCTGACGCCATATCTCTGCAGCCTGACAACGCTATTCTGATGAAGCCTTGGAAGGGCGACGCCAAAGACAAAGATCTGGTTGGCCTTATCCCATTCTTGGAGTGGATTGCGACCCAGCCTGTCAAGGACATCCGCCCCATTCTCAAGTCGTTCCAGGGCACAGACGTCCCAGAAGAGTACGCTCGACGAGAAGCCCTGGCCCGAAAGAAGTTTGAAGAAGACTGGTACAAGCAGAACCAGGCCAACTCGGGCAAAAACTGGGCTGCCAAATTTTTGGGTATCCAGGCTCCTGCTCCCCCAGTCCCCATGATGCCCCAGGACTACATCCGTCAGGAGGGCCAGAAGGGCTACGAAGCGTTCCAGAAGTATCTGGCTGAGAATGGAGAGAAGATGCTGAACGAGGAGAAGGAGCGCGAAAAGGAGATTCTTAATGACCAGAAGTTCACGCTGAACAAACTGGTGACAGAAGGACTACCCAACCCTGAAGAAATTGCCGCCCAGCAGCAGCGAAAGGAGAAGGAGCGTTTGGAGCAGGAGGGCTCTGCTCATGTATAGAGTAATGTAAATAGATATGAAAAAAAGACATTAAGAATGTCCCCCTGCATCTGGCGGCCCCCCCCCCTGGGGAGGGTTGGTTCCCCTTCGCGGAATTAGGAACGAGGCTGCCATTATAGCTATTGCAAAATTGAGATCAATCATCGTGAGATCACTCATCGTTGAGATCAATCATGAGATCGCACTTCAAGAAAACTATTAGTAACCACACCTCTAAGTGAAAATGAAAAATGAAAAATGAAAAACATCTAACGATGGAATGCCCAGATATCTATTGATAAGAAGCCCCATAATACGTATTACTGCACGCTATGACTGTGCTGATTTATATATATTCATGTTTCACATCGTTTAATCATTCTGCGAAGCAGAACCAACCCTGGCCGCCAGCGGCAAACTACGCCCCGTAGTACGCGGCTCATAGCGGCGGAGGGATATCGCGTATGCGCGTTTCAACGTTGTCCTCATCAGATCCACTCTAGTAAAAATGTCAGGGATAGCGTCGATAGTGACTCCCTTTGTCAACGGAGTCAGGTCTTTCCCTCCCCCGGCCATCACGTCTGGATTGACGGTGTTCATGGTCCTGGTTTATTTAGTATCGCTGATAGTTCCGTCGCTTCCAGAATCGTGGGCCTTGCAATCCACCGCCTTGACGAATTTTGAGCGTAAGCAGTTTGGGCATGAAAAATGCCGACAATGTTTTAGGTGATTCGTTGTGTCTTTGCTAACAAGTGTCGAGGCTTTCTCTGTTTCCGATGGTTCATATAAATATCTTCCATGTTGTGCTCAACTGCTGGGCCTTGGTTCCGTTGTTGAAGATGTTTGAGTCGACCAATGGGACTGTTCGGACCGGCATTGTTCTGAACGGTGAGTGGAAGTGGTTTGAGGAGTTCGAGGAGTTCGTTCTGCTGTCTAGCTCACTGGATATCGAAGCTAATAAGTTCTGGCAACACTGTGCGGAATAGCATACTGCCTTTTGAGCATCGTATTCTTCCCTGGAGTACGAGTATTGGGTTCAAGGTTGGTCTTTTCAGTTCTCCCGGCCTTTGTGGCCCATCTTCTTTTGGAATCTAACATAGTGGATGGGTGTTTTCCTTTCTTGGATATTTTGCATACCAGGAAAGTCGAAGGAACGCAACTCTTCAGATGTAAGTAAAACACGTTTATCGTGTATTTTCTGCGAAGCAGAACCAAAGCCCCCCGGGCAGGGGCCGCCGGAGGTAGGTGGACGTTGCCTCCGGCGGCCCCTGCCCGGGGGGCTTTGGTTCTGCTTCGCAGAAAATACTTGGATCGAGGAAAGAATGCTAACAGACAGAACAAACGCTGTGGTGGTACCTACCTGGGCATTGCCTTTGGTCCCACTGGTAATCACTGCTGTGATCCTGCCGGGTAGCAGCTTTGTGGGCCATCTGCTAGGCCTGTTGGCTGGCTACGGCCTAGCTATGAAATACCTCGACCGATTAATTGAGCCGTCTACAAAGGCAGTCGAGTTTATAGAGACGAAACTGAGCAGGCTCATTGATCTGATCCCGTCGCAGATTGTCTATATTCGTGAAGTGCAGGCCCGAGAGCTGCGGTCTGGTCAGGCAGAGGGGCTGCCAATGACTGAAGGTTTTGACGGGCCGGGCAGGCCACTGGGTGTGTGAACTGTGTCGTTCGGGTACATAGAGAGAGAGGGAGGGAGAGAGAGAAGACTACTGCAAGTGTGAGACTGTGTGGGTAGCTACACAGTGGAGAACAGCGGATAGCGGAATACCAATTACGAGAGAAGGATCAGCGACGACAGTGCTGAATATATCTATATTTATATACGTATACTATATGCATTTTAGAATAAAGGACCATTGGGACCACTGAGCTTGCAATTTTCTGTGAATTTCCGCGAAGCGGAACGAACCTCCACGGAGTGGCCCCGCCGGAGGCGAAGCTATATTTTTCCCGGCTAGTCTCTCTTTCTCTTTCTCTCTCTCTGCTTCGACTCGTTGATGTTCGAGCCCAGAAAGTTTCACACATCACGTGATGTTCAAAAAATGTATCGAGAAATTTCAACTGCAGGCATTTTTTCATTTACATCAGCACGGAAGGGTGAGACAGACACACCGTTTACAGCATGGCCCGTCAAGCTTTCAGCGGCCTGGTGGTATCCACTGGCAAGATGAACAAGACCATCAAGGTTCGGGTTCAGAAAATCAAGTTCAACCGCGTGATTTCCAAAAATGTCGTCCACTACAAGGATTTCCTGGTCCACGACGAGCTGAATAAGTGCAAGGAGGGAGACGTCGTTCGCATAGAATACGTAAGACCGCTGTCGGCGCGCAAGTCCTTTGCTGTCACGGAGATTATGAAGGACAAAGGTACGGAGTGGATCCGGTACCAGCAGGAAGCGCCTCAGAAAGTGGCACTCGAAGAGCTGCAGAAACTCGAAGAATACAAAGAGCTGAGGCAACAGAGGATAGCAAACAGCGGGGTCGATCCGGTGACCGAGGGGCTGCGCCAGATTGAGCTGGTGAAGCTGAGCAGTCAGGGCAGCGACAGCGTCTCTGCTGAGGAATCCACACAGGCAAAGATCGAAGAACTGAAGGCCAAGTACGGGATCAGTTCTTGGCCTCCGACGCCCGAGATGCTCGCAACAGATGGGGCCAGACTTAAAGCCGAGCTACAGAGCCTGAACATAACTCTGGACAAAGGTTCGTTCAGGGCGCACGTGGTGGACCTGTTGGAGAACCATCCTGAGAAGGTGGAGCAGATTTTGGCGGATCTTGGCAAGCAGAAAGCCGATATGAGTTCCAGCATGAAAAAGAACATTCTCATGACACATTTCGCGAGGTCCTACAACAGACTGTGAGCCAAAAAGAAAAATAGAAAGAAGAGTGACTTAACAACACTCGCGCATTCTGGGCTTTTCGACCTCTCTCTCCTGACCTATACTGTATATAATCCTGCATCGTATGAGAGTGACTAACTGAAAATAATTTTATGCTGGGGCCAGCCCCAGACCCCGTAGCTCTGCTTCGCAGAGACTGGTAGCTGTGCCTCCGGCGGCCCCCCGGCGAGGGTTGGTTCTGCTTCGCATGGAGATTCATCTCATATAAAGTTTATGCTACTAAGAACAATTGTTACTATCTATCTATTTGTCTATAGGCTGAATCGTCGCATCCTGATGCGACGCCGTCGCTGAAAATTGATCTCATATGAAGTTTATCCAAACAGGAACATCTGGACAATTGAGCAATTGAATTATTGATACTATCTACCGTAGGCCGACTCGTCGAGATATAACGACCGTTTTATTCGCAGCTAAATGTCCCAGGGTCACGTGCCGATTAAGTCGGGCAGTTTAAGGGTCAGCACGAAACGGCCAAAAATAGGTCTAAGAGAGCAGAAAGTATATCAATTGGATTCCTTGGCAGGTTTTATCGTCATTTAGGTGCTTGGATTGCTGCTCCCACGATCCCATCCCTGCTTTCAAGACACCTATATCCGGGAAACCAGGAACTAGGCTTTCATAGCAAAATCATCCCCAGTTCCCAAGTATTGCCCGCCGGGTAACGAGTCTTCTGCGAAGCAGAACCAAGCCCCGCCGGTAGGCGCCGCCGGAGGCGCGGCGAGATTCCCCATGTAATCTACAGTCAAAACGCGTGGAGGTTTCAACTTGCGAGGGACCTAAATGGTTAGAACAGGATAATGACAGACCCACATGGCAGGTCTCTTACGCAGGACGTGCTGTCGCAAGTCCCAGCAACCCCGGATAGTACCAATGACCCGTGGCAATCGGAAACTGTGTCGTCTCCGGAACCCGACGTTGAATCAAGTAACATGGATGAAGAGGAGATCCTGGAAAGCACGACGTTGACGGACGAGGAGAAGGGCAGCCGTCTGCAGAAGCTGCTTTTTCTGGCTGCGAGCAACGGCTCCGTTGCAAAAGTTCACTCGCTACTCGGGGGCGAAGCTGCAAAGTACATCTCGCTCGACGCCAAAGACGACAGCGGAAGTACAGCCCTGATCTATTCGAGCTGCTTTGGGAACGAGGCGATCGTGTCAGAACTGCTGCGTTTCGGCGCGTCTCCTGACATTCAAGACAGTCAGGAGTGGACGGCGCTCATGTGGGCTATCAATAACCACAGCCTGGCTATCGTGCAGACTCTAATGGAGAACGGAGCTTCGGTGGACCTAAAGACGTCAACTGGGCGGTCTGCGCTCGACTTCATCACGCCACGCAGCGATATCTCTAAGTATATGCGGCAGAATGGGTACATAGACTCTGACGAGCCCAACGACTTTTACGATGACGGTGCTGACCCCAACCGAGATGTGGCCGAGGAGATGTTTTCGCACGACTACACCCAGGAGAGCGCAAGCGCGGTGCTGGGCATTGAAGTGAGCATGGACCGGCTAGATCTGAACACGTCGCAGTCAATGTTTGCTGATGAGGACGATGGCAGTCTCGACTTTGTGGGCGACCACGAGGAGTTTGTGTGGGAGCGGTGCTTGCCGGACCAAATGTTTGTGTTCAACGAAAGCGACATCCCTAAGATCCTTGATCTAGCTATCACAAAGATGCAGCCCATGCGCAGTCGCTCGCAAAAGCCAGTCCCCGCAAACATTGTTTTCCTGAGTGCCAGGTATGCTCATTACTACGGCAACTCTGAGACTTTGGACATGTTCCTCGAGCCGGTTCTGTCCCGCATTCGGTTTGTCGTGACGGAGAATAACAGAGACATGAGTTTCCTAGGGTTTTGGCTTTCAAACTGCTCTCTGCTGCTCTACTATATGCGAAAGGACCCTGGCCTGCTGGCTGCCACACCTGCTTTCCAGGAGCAGCTGTCTGAGCTTATTTCTGACATTTACATTTTAATTACACAGGACGCAGAGCTGCGGATAGAGGGCGTTCTCGATGCTAGCATTCTTGACTATGAAACCATTCCTGGACTGGATAATATAGTGTACCAGGCAGACTGGAAGCTGTTCCGTCACAAGGTGAAGCCTATGTCTCACAAGGAAGAGGTCGAGCAGGTGACGAAGCCTCCGTCCCCGAAGCGCAAGGCAAAGCCATCTCCTAGAAATGTCACGGCTATTCTCTCTGCGGTGCTGTTTGTGATGGACTTGTATGGGGTACATCCTATCATTACCCAGCAAGTTATTTCACAGATCATCTACTGGATGGGAACTGTTTTATTCAACAGAATTATGTCCAATCGAAAATACTTGGCTCGTAGTCGTGCGATGCAAGTCAGGCTGAATGTATCAGCGATCGAAGACTGGGCACGAGCCAACAACAGGCGTCCTGAGAATGCTAGCGAGTTTGATGCCAACGTCCACCCTTCGACTTTGGAGCTATGCAGAAGCCATTTAGAGTCTCTTGTCCAATTATTACAATGGCTTCAATGCTTTACTGGGTTTGGTGACGATTTTACAAATGTAGTTGCGACACTTCAGCAGCTCACGAGACTCAATCCGTTGCAGTTACTGCATGTTGCCAATAAATACCGTCCTGAGGTTGGCGAAAAGGGATTGTCGAAAGATTACAAGCAGTATTTGGCTCATATGGCTAAGCATCATAAGAAGAGACAGGTGCATCGTGCAACGGTAGATAAGATAGATCAAAAGGGAGGTTCTGGTGTTAAGGAGATCATTTCTGCTGGCAAAGATGTGGCATCATCAAAAGATGCCAAAGATGTCAAGAAGGAGGGTGATGACAAGGACGTGAAGGATGTGAAGGATAGCAAAGATGACAACGACGTCAAGGATAAGGATGCAGGGGATAACAATGATGCTGAGGACTCCAAGGATTCTGCCGAGACCATAGCCGTCAAAGAAAAGAATGATCCGGCCAAACCTGCTTCTTCCACGCCTCCTATTGCCCCCAGCACTTTACCCGTCGAACCAGAAAGGCTGCCCGTGAAACCCACAATTATTCGCTCACAGGAGCATGACGACGATGATGAAAAACTAGAAATCTACCTTGACGCTTCGCATGTTTTGCCGTTTGTCATTCCAACCCTCCGGGAAATGATTGTTGCTTGGGGTGCTGGGTTGGGTGGTACCAACATAAAAAGAGCTCGCCGATACGAACCTACGCTTCCAACTGAGTTTTTGGATCAGTTTGAGACTGGAGATGAAGAATCTGCAACAGCCAATAACGCTATTAATCCGCTCTTTCGAGACCTAGCCATGCCTGAACCCTCGGTGCACAAGGGGTGGGGAGAGGATGCAGAGTTAGACACAATGAACGGAGGATGGTAAATCTACAAAATACATGGTTTGATAATGGTCCTATTCATAATCTAGTAATAAATCTACGATAAATATTTCTTCTGCGAAGCAGAACCAACCCTCCCCGGCCCCTGGCGGAGGCATGGCCAGATAATATTTTAACTATGTTTGTTACCGGTTCTGCTTCGCCGGAATAACTGCATAAAAATATGTGGGGCATGCAGTGTGCAGTTTTTCCATCTTTTACTTCACATGACATTTGAAAAAAGAAGTAGCGACCCGGTTGAGCCCGTGGCTAAGAAGGCCCGGACGGATGAGCATTTTGATTCCAAAGCTCTTAGTATTGAAGAATGTTTCTCTGAGAACTTTAGTGATCCTTCACACCGAGACGAGCTGAAGGAAGCCATTGCTGGATCATCGCCATACAAACATGGAATCATCAGGCCATTGATTGATGACAGGCTTCTTCGAGAAGTTCGAGAGGAAATTCAGAGCGAATTGCATTTCACGAAGAAGGAAACAGATATTTATAAGGTGTACCAGACAGGTGATCTGGCCAACATTTCATCGTTGGAGGCCAAGGACTTGTCAAGGTTGCAGTCGCTGGCTACTTTACGAGACGCATTATACAGTAAAGAATTCAGAGAATACTTAAGTCATGTCTGTGGATCAGGCCCATTATCGGGAATCAAAAAGGATCTGAGTGTGAATGTATATCAGAAGGGTTGTCATCTACTGAATCATGACGACGTCATCGGTTCACGAAGGATATCCTACATCCTGTACCTAACTGATCCAGATGATCCATGGGATCCCAAGTGGGGAGGAGCACTTCGCCTTTTCCCCACAGTTGTTCCCAACATTCCGGCGACTGACTGGTCTAAATCAATTCCGCCTGGCTGGAATCAGCTGGCCTTCTTCGCCGTCCAGCCCGGTCTGAGCTTTCACGATGTCGAGGAGGTGTATATCGACAAACCTCGTCTTTCTATATCCGGCTGGTTCCATATTCCACAGCCAGGAGAAGAGGGTTATGTTGAAGGAGAGCAAGAAGCTACTGAAGCCAAGTCTTCGCTGAGACAACTGGAATCATCTGAAATGAAAGAATATGACTTTCCCAAGTCAGACTTTACCAGCGGTGAGCTTGGTTCAACTGAACCACTCGGTGATCTAGACAACGGGGACATTGAGTATCTCCGAAAGTATCTATCGGAGGAGCTCTTGGAGGCCGAGACTCTGCAAAAGCTGAACGACAAATTCTGCGAAGATAGCATTATCGAAATTAAAGGATTTCTCAATTCAGAATATGCGAAAGAGGTCAAAAGCCACATCGACGTGGATGATTTAAGCGACGACATCCCTAAAACATCGTCAGACGTGAAAGCTCCCTGGAATGTTGCTCGCCCTCCCCATAAAGCGCGATATCTGTTTCTTGGCGGAGATTCAGATGTTTTGGTGGTAGAAGAGAGGGCCGATCTACAAGCACATAAGAAGCTCAATGAAATTCGCCAGCTGTTTGCAAGTTCCAGTTTCGAAAAATGGCTCAAGAAACTCTCATCTATGAGTCCGAAGCAATCGCGGATAACTGCGCGACGGTTTAGACCGGGCCTTGATTTCACCCTGGCCACTGCGCATGAGTCGAAGGATATGCTTCTGAGTGCCACCCTTAACTTGACTCCTTCAAAGGGGTGGGAGAGTGGAGAGCTTGGTGGGTACGAGCTGTGGATGTCTTCTGAAGATGATGACAGCATGGACCCGGCTGTTTACAGGGGAGGGGATGACAGCGACCCAGTATTGGCCACTAACTACCCATCTTGGAATGTTTTTAGTTTGATTGTTCGTGACCAGGGCATTTTGAACTTTGTGAAATATATTAGTAAAAATGCTCCTGGAAGTCGGTGGGATGTAACAGCAGAGTGGACAGTGGACGACGAAGATGAAGATAGCGACGACGGTCCAGAAAATCTCAAGAATGGCGACGACGAATAGAGCCCTTTCTTTCTTTTCAGGCGAACGTTGCCTCCGGCTGCCCCTTTCCGCGGAGGGTTGGTTCTGCTTCGCAGAAGCCCAGCCAGGAATATCCGCTCTACTAACTTAATAAAATCCCCATGTGTGTGTAGTTGTAGATGAAAAATAAAATAAGAAATAAATGATCCTAATAAAATGATATATATTTTGGGCAATCAAGCTAACCTCGAACCCGCGCCACTTACGAAGTCTCTCGGCTCTCTCTGTAAGCTGTCTCCTGCTCAGTCTGAAGCTGCTCAATTTCAGGAACCAGCTGGGTAAGGAGCTCGCTCGCAGCTTTGTGATAAGCCAACTGGGCAGTGATAAGCTCAGACAAATTTCGCAGAGGTTCAGGAGTATCCAGAACGTTCTTCATTACACTGACCGCTTCTTCAGTTGCAGCTACAAACTCGTCTTCAGCGTGCTCAACTTCAAGTCTGGCAGCTGCCTGCTTCTCAGGTTTAGCGGCCTTGGCAGTGGCTTTGGCGGCATCTAGAGAAAGTCGCGCGTTCTGCACGTTCTTTCGAGCCTTGTTGGCAAACTGAATCGACGTGTTCAAAGTGGTAGCAAAGGCAGAGTTGAATCTAGACACAATCAGCTGGTCTTGGGCCAATCGTGCCTCGCCAATCTTCTCCTCCACAACAGCGTACTTTTGCAAAGCACTTGCCAAGGGTTTCGAGTTGGGTCCCAGTCCCTCAGATCCTGCCAACGATGCCCGCCCAAGCGCGTGGTTCAATGTCTTCGGCTCCTTTTGGCTGCCAGGACTAGTCAAGATAGTCTGGGCCTCCTGAGCAGAGCCAGCCTGGGAAAGAGTGGAGACTTTCTCCGAGATAGTTCGCGAGAGGTCTACAAACGACTCTCGCAGATTGGGGGGATAGTCGTAGCCCTCATTCTCGTACTGTGAAGTGACAGATAGGAGTTTCTGGTGGACCAACTTAAGAGCGTCAATTCGTCGTTCAAGTTCCTGGTACTCTTCAGGCAGTTCAGTCTAGTTAGCAGAAAGTTTATATTTAGAAATTCTTGTGTGAGTAACGAACATGGTTGGCCGATTAATTGAAAAGCGTGCGTGACTGTATGCCCCAGATCTGGTTCTCGCAAAATACGTCACATCCAGCGGTGTCAAAATATAGACGGATATCCAGGGTTCTTGCACCATACAATAACTGCCTGATGAAGAACGACGCCTCGCCCCACAAATTGCGGAAAAGATAGGTTCTTCAGCCGATAGATGACCGAAAAAAGCCACACTAACGATATCACACAAGTCCCGCACGCTTCGTTGCAATCAATTCCACGTTGCCAACATCACCGGTGTCGGCACACTAGTCATAGCTCCTCTCTCTCTTTATCGCTCTCTATTACCTTTTCATCAGCGCTTCCTAGTTTTTCCTGAATCAGACGCGAAGTTCGTCGTGCAAAAGGGGTAATTGAAGAGCCAATTCCCGACACGCTTCCCTGAAGCGATTGAAAAGATTTGTTGAAATCAAAGCCACTCATGTTGTGTTGTAGTACAGTCAGATAGAGATCACGCGTTTAGGTAGCCTTTTTTTCTTGATACGAGATATCAATGATGCAACGGCGCATAGTTATCGTGGTCTGTATACTGTGCCAGTAGCTACTACGGGTGTACAGCTGAGCACGGCTGAATTACCCCTGCGATCTGCGCTGCCTTTCTGCAAGGCAAAACCAAACCTCCTGGGCCGCCAGAGGCAGCAGAATTCAAACTCGGTTCAATGCAATTAATGTATTATTTATAATTATGCTCTCCACAATGCTAGTAATGTGTTTAGTTTCTAAGTAAATTGAAGTGAATCAATTGGTCCTGGTAAGCTTTGCTCGTAGTGCTGCGCCATATCTGTAGAAGCAGATGGGAATGAAAACCATTCCAACGCCAATAAATGCAAGAAGCCAGCTGGACCACTGAAGGCCAAGACGATGGTACATCTGTATAATGAATAAAGGGAATGCTGCACCTCCTCCTGATCGCAAAAAGACCTTAGCAGCCAGGGCCGATGCTGCGTACTCCTGGTACGAGTCAATGATGTAGTTGTTCACCGAGTAGTAGCATAGCACCATTCCAAATCCAAAGGCCAATCCGCTGGAAGCCGGACCAACCCATATGATGTGCTTGAACGAGGTAGCCCCGAGAATAAACAGCGATATGGGGATGAAAGGACCACCTACTAATGCACCAACAAGTCTGTCTTCGGGGGTGGGAGTCCGTCGCGCACAAATCCTTCTAAAATGGCCCTCCAACAGGGGAGTAGCTAACAGGGCAAAGCCAGCTCCGATCAGGATTGGAATGAGCATGAGTCCAATGAATCCGTCGTTGTAGTTGTACAGCTCGCCAAAAATAACAGGGTACGCAAAGAAGAATGCGTAGAGCATGGCGTAGATTAGCACAATGTATAAGCACATCAGGTCCAATACAGGCTCCGTCAGGATCATCATAACCGGTCGAAGCAAGCAGGTTTTGATTATTTCAGAGAAAGTCAGTTTGACCTGCTCGGCTTCAGTAGTGATACTCTGATCGCCTGTCTGCTTCCTCAGTTTAGCTGCCCGTCGTTTCAGGATCACCGGAGCGTATGTCTCAGGCACAGAACAGATGAGCGCCATGGCTACGCCGGCAAAGGCCATGTTTACCCAGAAAATCAGATCAAGTCGACCGGTAGCTACATGGATCCATCCGCAGATTAGGGGTCCCAGAACGGGCCCACAGTAAGGGGCAGCAGCAAAGTATGCAATAGCCATCCCCCGGTGCTCCATATCCCAAACGTCGGCAATAGTCCCACCGGCGAGGGAAAGACCAGAGCTTGAAAACACTCCGCACAAGAAACGGCACACCAAAAGACCACCGATATTGGGAGCCAACGCGCAAGGAATATTGAAGATGACGTACAGACCCATAGATATAACGTAAACGGGTCGGCGACCAATAATTTCACTGAGGGGAGACCAGATCAAGGGACCAACAGCAAATCCGCAGACCATGATGGAGCATGTCAGTACAGCGACCTCCATCGAGACATTGTACTGATCTTCAATGAGGGGCAGACCACCGGTCACGTTGGAAGAGCCAAATGCTACAGCCACCACCAGGAAAGCAGCAAAACAAGTGACAACCCATTTATAAAAGTGAGACCAGTTACGTGGGTTTTCAGGGTCGCCGATCTTGAAGGTAACAAACTCTGCTTTTTCTAGTTTCTCGCCAGCTTCTGTTTCAGCCTGATGGGTGAAAACAGAGCTCCGACGTCGCTGATGCGATCGTACCTGAGCTAAGCTTTCACTGGGGACGAGACCAGTCTGGGTCTCTAGTGTGTACTCTTCTGGGAATTCAGGCCCTGTCGGGGATCTGAAGACCGGGTAGTTGACATCTGGAGCAGGAGCTTCATCTTGGAGACCAAGCTCTTTTAAAGACTTCGTTGTCTCTGTCCTTTCTAGATTCGGCAGGGTCTCAGCTCCTTGGAATGGTTGAGGTAAGTCGATATCGACCACAGTGTTTGAGTCGTCTTGATGGTAGTCAGACATTGATGATGTATTGAAAGGCAAATGTAGTTCAGTGTTTTTTTGTTTGTCTGACTTTGCTCGCTTTCTTGTTTTCGTTATTCATTGTGCCAAAAGATACATGGGCCCCTTTTTATACTCGACTCAGTCTGAAATCGATCAAGTTGATAATGGCATAGTATCAAGGCCGGACCCATCCCGATATGTGCGGCGCAGGGTCTTGCATGAGACTCGCCGATCCGGTCGAGAGGCTGACAAGGAGTACAAAGTAGCTATGCTGAGAAGCCTTCTCACGAGAAGTTGAGGAAGCTGCAAGGCAGAAATAGGATAACGAAACGTTTTTTTTTTCTGGCCTTGCGTCTTCGTACCAATGTTCCCCTCCTCAATTCCTCGCTCGTTGAAACTCTGAACTTTCTCTTGGTGTCTCTTGTAATCCTGTGTTATAAACACTCCTTGCCCAGACCTGCACAACAAAACAAAAATAAGCAAAGACTCACGACTGCAAGATAACTGGTCCATCCAAGACAAGAGACCGAGACTATTCCGAATCAAGAGCTTCCCAGGCACGACTCATTATAGTGGCCATTTTGGCACAAAGATCTCGCAGCAAGCGCGTGCATGCGGCGTTCGCGACGCCGCACAGGCAACGGGAAGATAATCCGGGCATGTACAAAATTAAGACTGTAGAAAAAGCTGTGAAGGGATAGCGTCAAAGAAGCTTTTGAAAACAGCCAGCCGCACTTACTTTTAACCTCCTACCTATAATTAGGCGGTCGGTACTCCTTATTCCTGGTAACTCGGGAGGCTAGCCATTCTGCAGCCTCCTGAATACCCGTACCTTCAAGCGCACTGATAGGTAGCACTCTGCTGTCCCTGGCACTCATCTTTTCGGCGATTTTGTTGAATATCTCTTTGATGTCCTCCACTTCCATTCTATCGTCTTTATCCTGCTTGTTGGCAAGCATGAGAATTGGCGTCCCTTCGATATCCTCGCGAGACACAATGGCATCCAACGTGAGCTTGCATTCCTCAATTCGCTCCCTATCTGTAGAGTCCACTACAAATACCACTGCGTGGGACAAAGTGTAGTAGCTGTCCCACAAACTACGCAGGCTTTCCTGGCCACCGAGATCCCACAGTTTGATCAGAG
Source organism: Spencermartinsiella europaea (assembly GCA_030579595.1). NCBI lineage: Eukaryota > Fungi > Ascomycota > Dipodascomycetes > Dipodascales > Trichomonascaceae > Spencermartinsiella > Spencermartinsiella europaea. The sequence goes on from JAKTRG010000007.1 coordinate 313,436, forward strand.
TGTTTGATATTTTGACGTGGCCCACGTTTTGTCCTACCGTAGGTGCTATTCGGTCGGCCTGGACCACTTTAGTATCCGGGCCCCCGTATTGAGCTTTGAGACGTTCGAGAAGCGTAGTTTTGCCAGCATTATCTAGTCCAAGAATGAGAACAGAGTATTCTTCTTTACGGGTGAGGCTAGAATAGATGCCTTTGGCAAGATGGTACATGGTTCTGTGCTGTGAATACAGTAACTAGGTAGAATTAAAGCTTTTACTGTAAAAATACAATGTGAGAGACGTTATTGCACAGGTGCTGTTGCAGGGATGTAAGCTTCAGATTAAATCAGTCGCTCTCTCTATCGTCTCTCTCTCTCTCGCTCTTTTTATCACCTAGTGGTTCAGCTATGGCGCTAATTCATACAAGTTATCAAATGACGTTTTTAGGCTGTATTCTTTGGCGTTTTACTTTACTCCTTACTGTTGTCAGTTGGCAGCCAAGTCGCGGGGGGAATAGTTCATCCGGGTAACTTTGATTTTGAGGAAACTTCGTCAAGAAACGATTCACCTAAAAAAACCTCTTTAAACGAAAAAGGTGAAAAATTATATATATATATATATTCAACCAAGGGAGGCATAAATATATAATATTAATCTCTCCTGTCACCAAATACACAATACAGAAGAAAAGAAAAAGGAGTAGAGTACAGTAGAAGTGTCCATTGCTACTTCTAATACAATTACTACTACTACTACTACTACTTTTCCTACTACTTCTCCTACTCCAACTACAGCCATGGAAGAAAACTACGATTATGAAGATGGTGCTGCGTTTGATGCTACCAACGAATCCATCGCAGTAGGATCCAGAGTCTACGACGAAGCACAGCTCCAGCGTCAGCAGCAGGAAGCTCAGGAGGCTACCAAGAAGGCAGCCTACGTCCCAGAAGCTGTGCGAGATTTCATCATATACTTCCAGCAGTGCCTTTACCACGGCAACATCTTTGAACTGCATGCGTGTTACGAAAGCTCGTTCAACAAGCTGACTGAAAAGTTCTACAAAAACACCGCCTGGCCGGCTCCGGACAGCGTGGTGGCCCCGCTGGTCAACAACGACACCATCTTCCTGCAGTTTTACAAAGAATTGTACTACCGACACGTGTACGAGCGACTTCAGCCTAGTCTGGAACAGCGATTGGAGTCGTACCATAACTATTGCAACCTGTTTGGACACATTATCAACTCTGAGCAGCCTGTGGACATCGACATGCCCACTTACTGGGCGTGGGATATGATAGATGAGTTTATTTATCAGTTCAATTCGTACTCGATCCACCGAACCCGGGTGATCAAGAAGAACGTCACTGCTGAGATCGATGTCATGGAACAGAACCCGGCTGCGTGGGGCGCGTACTCTGTGCTCAATGTGCTGTACTCGCTGGCTTCCAAGGCCCGAATCAATGACCAGCTCAAGGCGACGAAGCAAGGAGCGGACGCCAACGCTGTGGCTGGGGAGTTTGGCACCAGGTCGCTGTACAAAATGCTGGGCTACTTTTCTATCATTGGCCTGCTGCGAGTGCATACTTTGCTGGGAGATTTCAGCCTGGCTCTGAAGACCATGGAGGACGTTCAGCTCAACAAGAAAGCCATGTTTGCTCGTGTTCCTGCTGCCCACTTCTCCACCTACTACTACGTGGGCTTCAGCTACATGATGCTGGGCCGATATGCTGACGCCATCAAGGCGTTTTCGCACATCCTGTTGTTCATTTCGCGAACCAAGAACATTAACAGGTCGGCACAATTTGACACTGTGAGCAAAAAATCAGAACAAATGTATGCTTTACTGGCTATATCGGTTACGCTAAGCCCTACCCGGCTCGACGACGTGATCCACACAGGGCTGAGGGAGAAATACGGCGACCAGATGGCAAAGATGTCTCGAGGCGGACCCGACGCTCTCAAGGTGTTTGAGGAACTGTTTTTGTTTGCTGCTCCAAAGTTCATCTCGCCGAGCGCCCCCGATTTTGAGAATCCTGCCCTGTGCGTCGACCCCATCCAGCACCATCTTAAAGTGTTTATGGCCAACGTGGCCAACGCTACTGTGGGCACTACTCTCAAAAGCTATCTTAATCTCTACGCGACCATGGACATCAGCAAGCTTGCTGGGTTCCTGGAGACTGACGTCGAGCATCTGCGAAGTGCTCTTGTGAGTTTCAAGCTCAAGAACCGACAGATCCGGTGGACTGACGGTGAGCTGCTCGAGGGCCAGAGCGGCAATGTGTCAGAGATTGACATTTCACTCGAGAACGATTTGATTCACATTGCAGAGACCAAGGGAGGTCGAAAGTTTGCCGACTGGTTTATTCGAAATACCATCAAGAACTACACGGCGCAGGAGTTTATTATCAATCCCGAGAAGGAGCATGATACCAGGTCGCACAACAAGAAGAGGTCTGACAAGAAGGACCACGGCTCCCACCACCAGCAGCAGTCTGCTGGTGGTAATGCTGGTGGTAATGCTGCGGCAGCAGCTGCCAGTACCAAGGCTTGAAGCGTATTAAATTAAAAGAGAAAAAAAGACAAGAACTAGACAAAGATCACATCGCCTCCGGCGGGGCCTCTCCCGGGGGGAGGGTTGGTTCTGCTTCGCAGAACGACATAGGTAGTAAGAAAATACAATGTCGTAATTAGCCTTGACATGCCTCGATTGACGATTGACGTAGATAGGGGCAAGTCAGTTTTGTCAACGCTGTATATAACTCGTTGAAGGCACAATAGATAGGAATACAATGCCGCATTTGGCTATGCCACGTTTCGATTGAGATGCGTGGAAGTTTCCTTTCATCAACAAAGTCCTGTAAGCACCATGAAACATGTTGTAGGTGGTAGATTAAAAGTACATAATGTTTTTGCCATGCCTCAATTGAAATATTGGAGACGTTAGTTTGATAAACTGAAGTCCTGTCAATCAAAGTTGCGAATGCGTTGCAGGCGATAGATGGGAATACAGAGAGGGGTAAAAGGCCGTAATTAGCTGTGTCGTAATTGAGTTATCATAAACGAGGTCCTGTGAACGCCGTCAAACACGTTGTAGGAGATAGATCAGGAGTACGCCACCGCACCCAGCATTGCCATGTCTCGACTGTCATACTTGGGCGTTCCATTGGAAAAGGAAGTCAACGTCAACGTTGTCAAACAGAGATATGACAAGAACAGTCACGCTGAAAAGACACGTCTTCTGCGAAGCAGAACCAACCCTCCCCGGGAGGGGCCCCGCCGGAGGCGAGCGACCAATTAAGAATACAAAGCTGCAAGTAGCTTTGCCATGCCGCGATTGACGTACTTGGAGGTCCCCTTTACAAAGGCGGTCCTATCAATGCTGTCAAACACAGTGTAGGCGTCGTTCAGAGCTTCAGGTACGCCCCGTTGAGCGACCCACAGCACCCCCACGAGTATGAGGCACACTACAGCCAGTTTCACGATCCCCATGATGAAGGAAAACACCATTCGAGATACATAGCCTAGAACGAGCAGAGAGAGATAAAGAATAACAAGCAGAGCCAGGACGGACGTGAGGTCGGGGTTACTTTTCAGTGCGTCCTTAACGGCAGGTCCGGCGACTCTAATCGCGTGCGATATGGACGCCTGGATGTAGCTTAAGATGAATGACAACGTTTGGTTGGCTTGGTCCATGGCACGACGCGTCTTTTTTTGGCACTGTTATCAGATGAATATTTGTCGCAGTTATGTATTGTGTATTGTATTGTGTGTTGGGAAGAAGACTTTCAGGGCTTGACCTAGCCCTGGTCTTATTTGGCGCTCGTGTGCTTTGATTAGCGCGAAGTGAGACAAACTGTGGGGGCATCAAAGAAAGTGTTGCGGATATTGAGAGGATAGAGACACAGGAGATAGAAGGCATATAGGAACAGGGACGGGGACGGGGACAGATTGCCTGCCGGGGGTCTCAGGTATATGTATTGGCAGCTTCTGTACGAAATGAGTGGTTATCTATTTGTGCTACGTGTATTGGTATCTCGTGTTGAAGCTCAAACAATCAGGGAACAATGTGCGTAGTAACCAGATAACATATAACTTAGTTACATGAATGAACAGTTAGCTTTGAAGACAATTCCTCGGGGGTTACTCGCACCTTAAATACTGATGTTAAAAGACAGTTCCCCTGCTTGCTTGACTCTTCACAACCGCTGAACTGCTCCTGCTCCATTGCTCTTTAAAGTTTTTTGCTTTTGTGGTAGGATGATCTATCGCGTTTTTTCTCATAGTTAACCTTTTTTTATACTCACCTTTTCCCGCCTTATAACTTATTGCTAACTCTGCGTTACATCACCCTACATCAAAAACCCTCGCAACAACAACCCGTATAAAGCTGTTTTTGGTACCTTCTTCTACCCTGAAATAACACTCCCTTTTAATACAGTGTATTAAAGCTATTGTATACGACGCAGACCCAGAGGAACATACCTGGAGATTGCTTAAAATAGTGGCTTGCTGCATATCTCTAGTACTCTACACAACACAAACAGGTTTAAAGAAAAAAGGGAAAATAATATAATTCAACACACGACACCAAACACCACGAACAAACCAAACATAGTTAACAAACAAGGTTAACCTTTATTCGTTCCTTCTTGACTCTTCTCACTCTCTCCACCACTAGATGAGAGCACGGACACTTTGATATGAATTTTATACGACGCAAGTCTGTACTAGAAGACGCCCTGCAGAAAACATACGATGAAGCCTACCAGTCGTCACTGCACTCGATTGTCCTCGAGACCCAGAACCAGCGCGACGCTGCGTTAATGTCCTGGAATTCCACTTTGCATTCTATCTCCAAGAACCTGAGCAACCTGGAATCCACTCCCCGTAACGATAATGAGCGCAAACTGCTGGCGTCAATTTTGGACGTCGAGCGCCAATGTCACGATCGAATTTCGTTTTTGGATCAAAGGCGGTCACCGTACAATACCAATCCGTATATTCATGGCTCGGCCTACTACGGTGGTGGTACTGACGGTGGGGGGTTCAACAACGGGGTCGGCCATCTCCCTGATCATGCATCTTATAACATGGTGCCCAACCACCCGTTACCTATCCCAGATACTGCTACCCTGGGGGTGAACGGTTTGTCTTCGGGCTCCGGATCGAGAAGTGCATCGAGAGGCGATTCTAGAAACGGCTCGAGAGAGTCGGTTGGTGGAGGAGCGGGTGTGGCTCCTCCTCCTTCAACCAGTCCTAAAAAGGGCCTGGTCAAAACCCTGCGCAGTGGGAAACCTTCGAAGTTCTCGTCCAACCACCGAGCTGCTGCCTCTGCCTCTTTGGCTGCAACTTCTGCTTGGGACGCTGTGCCTAGAGACAGCAACAGCTCAGGTGAAGGAAGGTCTTTGAGTTTAGGGTCCAATTCGTCGCTTGGCTTTGAAAAGTACAGTCTGCGAGGAAGTGGAGGCAAAGAAGGATTTGGAAAATTGCACTCGGAAATCACATCAAATGAAAGACCAAAGCTGGGGTCTTCAAAGTCGGGTCACGCTACTCTTGGCGGTCATAGTGGGTTTGGTTCTGTTTCAGCTGCTAGTGGTTCTAGTTCTAACCACACCTACAACAACAGACCGACAAATGTTACCGCTGGTCACAACGCTTCAACGCCATCTCTGAGCGCACAGCAGAAGATGGACATGCCATTGATAGATTTTGGAGATTCACTACATGTACCGGGCTCTGCATCGACTGTGGGCCCCCCCGGTGTAGGTAACAACAATAAGAGTACAACCCCCAGCCCCAAACCCAGACCTCCAGTGCCTCGGAAACCTATCCCACTCAAGTCTGCTGCTGGATCAACAATAGCCCGAGCGGCTTCACCAGTCCCCAACAGTCCCAAGACCCCGAAGAGTCCTGGTATTTTAAGCGAATCATTTAGAGCGCTTTTTGGTAGTACCCCATCGTCATCATCGTCAGCCCCTGCGAAAGTTGTTGCTCCTCCTCCAAGGAATACACCTAGTCCCAAGTCCGTTAGCACTCCTAAGCCCAGTGCCTCGCCAGAACCACCAAGGCAGCCTGCTGCTGCCGTCTCGAGGTCAGCACCACCAGTCAAGAATACTACTACTACTGCCAAGAGTAATAATACTGCCAAGAGTAATAGTAATACTGCTCTAGCCTCGACGATAGCTTCCACAATAGCCTCGACCATCGCCTCGGCCACCACTGAGTCGAAAATTCAATTGCCTCCCAGTCCGCCTCCACCTGCTCAGAAGCCCAAGCCGGCACAGTCTAATAAGCCGGCTGCCAAGAAATACACAGTGGTACACCATGGTTCTGATAATAAGAATGCGAGATCGGGTCGACCCCAGCAGACTACGACTTCTGGTCGGTCCAGTGCATCGAATAGCACTGAAATGAAGGCAGCCACTCTAGCAGTAAAAGCTCGAGCTGCTAAGGTCAAGTCGGCACAGCAGCAGCAACAGCAGCAACTGAAACCGTCCCCGCTTATTACAGTCTCAGCTGACGGTGAAAGACAGACCAAGTCGTCATCTTCCTCGAAGCCGAAATCGGAAGCCAAAGACCCCGTGCCCAAAACCAAAGAAGAGAAGGAGTGGCAGGATAGGTGTAAAACAGCTTTAAAGAACCTCCGTGGCGTGGACGAAGCGTCTGCCAAACAGATTCTCAACGAGATTGTCTTGAAAGGAGACGAGGTTCACTGGGACGACATAGCGGGACTCGAGCAGGCCAAGACGTCGCTGAAAGAAACTGTGGTGTACCCTTTCCTTAGACCAGATCTTTTCAGCGGACTACGAGAGCCAGCTCGAGGTATGCTGCTGTTTGGCCCACCGGGCACGGGTAAGACGATGCTGGCCCGAGCAGTGGCTACAGAGTCCAAGTCCACGTTTTTCTCCATCTCTGCGTCATCCCTGATGTCGAAGTACTTGGGAGAGTCGGAGAAGCTGGTCAGAGCTCTTTTCCAGCTGGCAAAGGAGCTGGCTCCCTCTATTATATTTGTGGACGAGATTGACTCGCTTCTGTCGACGAGAAGTTCCAATGGCGAGCAGGAGTCTTCGAGAAGGATCAAGAACGAGTTCTTGGTGCAGTGGAGCGACCTCCAGAGTGCTGCCGCGGGTAAAGAGCGCGAAGATGTGCAACGTGTGTTGGTGCTAGCTGCTACCAACCTTCCTTGGTCAATTGACGAAGCAGCTAGGCGACGGTTTGTGCGACGCCAGTATATTCCGCTGCCAGAACGGCCCACTCGGCGCAGCCACCTGGAAAAGCTTCTAAGCAACCAGCAACACGGTCTTGACGACGCTGCGTTTGAGAAGCTGCTCGATCTCACTGAAGGCTTCAGTGGTTCGGACATGACTGCTCTGGCCAAAGATGCTGCCATGGGCCCGCTACGTTCGCTTGGCGAAGCTCTTCTCACCACTACCTTTGACCAAATCAGGCCCGTGGGCCTCGAGGACTTTGTGTCGAGCTTGGAGACAATTCGTCCCAGCGTGTCAAAGGAGGGCCTACGCGAGTTCGAAAAGTGGGCAGCGTTGTACGGCAGTTCGGGAGCATGACACCGTAAATACTATATTATTTATTAATACACTATGTATACATGTCTACACGGAGTGTGGGAGCATGACAGTACTATATTATTCATTAATAGACCATGTCACTAGAGTGAGTGACTGCAACAGCGTACTGGAAAGCTGCTGGGGCCAGCCCCAGACCCTGTAGCTCTGCATTCGCAGAGATTTTAAGATATATATCGACAGAACAGGGTTGACTGGAGAAAATACACATGAACGAGTAAAGATCACACAAGTAAAGTTAAAGCGTTCTTGTGTGTTCTTAAACACACCGTTCTACTCAAAGCGTTCTCGCACACAGTCTATTTACCTACGATGCGCTTAACCACAATGTTCTTAACCACGGTCTTCTCACACACTGTGTACTTCTATAGTCTGACTACTTACTCGCAGTGTTCTTACACGGTGTTTCGCGGGGGATTTCCCCTGCCCTGCCTGCCTGCATTTATACGGGTTAGGAAAACAGGATTCGAACTTTGAACGTTCCACATACAACACATCAAGTCAGAAAACATGTAAGTATTGAGTGAACGAGTGTGTATGACAGTTCAACAAGTACTAACTAGGGCGGCAACTGAGACCGAGTACTCTCCGTGGTTCGCACCGTTCTTTGGATTTGCCGGTTGTGCTGCTGCAATGATGCTGAGCTCTGCAGGAGCTGCTATTGGAACGGCTAAGAGTGGAATTGGAATTGCCGGCATTGGTACTTTCCAGCCAGACCTAATTATGAAATCATTGATCCCCGTGGTCATGTCTGGTATTTTGTCAGTGTACGGCCTGGTTGTGGCCGTGCTGATAGCCGGGTCGCTGTCTCCGACCGAGTCGTACTCGTTGTATAATGGATTCATGCATCTGTCGTGTGGATTGTGTGTTGGATTCGCAGCTCTGGCAGCAGGGTACGCCATTGGCATCGTTGGGGACGAAGGAGTGCGTCAGCTGATGCTCCAGCCTCGTCTTTTTGTCGGCATCGTCTTGATTCTCATTTTCGCCGAGGTCCTGGGGTTGTACGGGATGATTGTGGCTTTGATCTTAAACACGAAGGGGAGCGGTTGAACGCCAGGGGATGGATTAAAGTAACTAGATATTTAACGTACGCTGTGAACACATGTCAAGCTCGCCTCCGGCGGTTGTCCCGCTTCGCGGGAAAAAAAACAGGCCCTAGTTCTGTCGTAATTTCTCTCCTTTCTGTCTTCTCTTTTCCTTCTCTCTCCGTGTCTGTTCCTTTCTCTCTTTTTTTCTTATGTTATTTTCTATTTGTTCTCATTTCTTCATCTCACTCTTCCCTCTCTTTTTTGTTTTCCTTTCTCTCACGTCTTCTCACCTTTTCCTTTCTACCAGACTTCGACACCCGAATCACTAATCTACTGCCTCTTATACGATTTGATTGAGCTCCATTCATGTCTAACATCACTATGCCTTAATGGGCCTTGTAAGTAGATACATCATATGTGTCAGTAGTTTCGTAGGTTAAAACATAATGCTGGCAATATAGTACATGGGTTCAATTCCAATATCATTGGCATAAACCTCGTCTCGACACATTCTGCGAAGCAGAACCAACCTCCACGGAGTGGCCCTCCTCGGGAAGGGCCGCCGAAGGCACGCAATCAGTGCACTTTTTATATTTATCTAAATAATACAAACTGTTTTCAAGACAGATCCATAGTGCTGTCACCGTTTTCAGTGGTTGGAGGGGGTGGTGCAGCAGCTTCGGGTTCTGGTTGCGACGCCTCAGCACCTGTAGACAGGTTGGCAGCACCAGAATCGTTCACATAGACGTCTGAGTACTCGGCTAAGAACTGCACACTTCGCGTAGAGTCCAGAAACAAAGAGTAACTTCGCTTGATGTCGTCTACCTCAACGGTGGGTGACTTCTTCTTGGCAGCCAGCTGGTGTGAGACAGCAATCAGGTTAGAGGCGTATCTGAGACTCGTCTGCTCGCCGATTTTGGTTAGGATGGCCAGAGCGTCGGCAGAGAGGTCCACTTCTTCCTCTTGGGCCCTGATAGACAGGATCTGCTTGATCTCGTCGAGACTGTAGGCGGATGTGGATATGATGATGACCCGGTCGAGCAGGTCGACAGGCAGGCCGTGGGCAGACTTGTAGTTGGTGCCACGCGTCCTGCTCACCCCTCGATTGGTGGCCATGATCACTATGGGCGCAAGGTCGTCTTCCAGGGCCCGGTTGATGTACGAGAAACACTCAATGTCGAGCATGTGAACCTCGTCAATAAATAATACTCCTGGGATAATCTCGGCCTTTCCTTCCTCCTTCCACTCGGAAACTTTTGTGTTAATCTGGTCTCGCACCTCTGATCTGATCTCGCCCGTGTCACCGGAAAACAAGGCGAGGAATCCCTGGGTCCGCGAGTTGATGACATCGATCTCGTGCAGCGACACCGTGTGCACGACCTCTTTGCGTCGTTGGAGCTCACCCTCGGGGCATTGCACGAACTTGGTGTCGGCGCCCATGGCGTCGTAGTCGCGCGAACGCGCGTACGACCGTCCCAACTTTGTGATTTTGCCCGAGGCCTTGTCGATGGAGATGACGTCTCCGGCGGTTACTTTCTCCTTGGACAGCGCGTCAATCATCTTGGTGCCCAGTTCGTACACGGTCTCCATGTCGGTGGTCTTGATAGTGAGTTTTCCCTGCTTGTGTCCGCCAGTAATGGATCGGTCAATCACAATTTCGACGACTTCTCCCTCGATCAGCTCGGTTTCCTCCTTAATCCGCACGCCAATCGACTTCCGGAACGCCTGGGTGAGAGCCTCAGTTTTGGACAGCTCGAGGGAGAAAATCTCCGAGCCAGCAACAGTGGTAAACGGCACGTCGCTGCCCAGGGACTGCGACATACCCATGGCAATAGCAGTTTTTCCTGTCGACGGTGGCCCGGCCAGAAGCACAGCGCGTCCAGCGATTTTGCCCTCTTTGATCATCTGCAGGACCACGGCCGCAGCCTTCCGCGCCTTGACCTGGCCCACCATCCCCTGGGCCGACTCGCGCGGTCGCAAACCGTCGTTCTCAAGACCTAGTCCCGTGATATGAGAGTGCGCAGCCACCAGGTTGAGGCCGCGCAGCTCTTTGGCTTTTGCTATTGTGGCAATTGACTTGTTAGAAACCGTTCGAGAACACGCATTAAAAAGAAGAATGCGACTAATCGCCCGAACATACCATTCTTGATATTGAAACTCGTTGAATGAAAAACGTGAAAATCAAAATTTCAATTGTCGTGAAGTGGGGTTAGGTCACCGGGCGCGTCTCTTGTTGCCTCCGGCGGCCCCTTCCGGGGAGGATTGGTTCTGCTTCGCAGAAATAGGAGCGAAAACGGCATAACCAGCAGTAGCCAAGTAGCAGCAGAGCCAGCAGTACTCGTGTAACAGGATCTCTGCGAAGCAGAGCCACGGGGTCTGGGACTGGCCCCAGCATTTTGACCGCCGGTGGTGGCTAGTGACGCGCCCTAGCGTTCACGTGTGTGTGTGTGCATAACTGTGTTAGCCCGCATAGCCGGTTTCTCCACATCGACTTTTGGCAGGTTTCCTAGCATTGGTTACCGCATTCCAGAGACATGGAATACTTGGGCGATTTGCTGTACAGCGTGGCATCGTGCCTTACATGCTTCCAGAACCCGACTCTGAGGATAAACAGGCGCAAATACAAGATATTGAGGCTACTGGGCGAAGGAGGCTTTTCCTACGTTTATTTGGTAGAGGACGTTAGCGACGGTCAGAAATATGCATTGAAGAAGATACGGTGTCCGTTTGGCCAGGAGTCGCTCAAAGTTGCAATGGCCGAGGTGGAGAGCTACAAAGTGTTTCACTCTGAAAGAGTTATCCGGGCTTTAGAGTCGAGCATCGTGCAGGAGAGCGACGGGTCAAAGACTGTGTACATTGTTCTTCCGTACTTTCCAAGAGGGAACCTGCAGGATCGGGTAAACCGCAACCTGATGAACAACGAGCATTTTCAGGAACGGCAGCTGGTGAAGCTGTTTGTTGAAATCTGCCGTGCGCTTCGAGTGATGCACAAACACCACATGCCGTCGGTCGAGTCGACGGTGAACCTGGACGAGTTTGATCCGGAAGACGAGGAGCAGCTTCTGCTGGGCGGCGAGGGAACGAACGCTGCTGGTTCTGATGCGGGGGGTGGCGATGCTGGAGGTAATAATAGTAGTGGTGCTTCTGCCTCAGAAAGCCAAGGCACGGCTATGAGCGAAATGGTGGCTTTTGCGCACAGAGACGTCAAGCCCGCCAATATCATGATAAACAACCGCGGTAAGCCTGTACTGATGGACCTGGGATCGTGCAGTCGCGCCCGTGTAACTTTACAGACCAGGCAGAAAGCGCTGGAGCTGCAGGACCTTGCTGCCGAGCACTGTACGCTGCCTTACAGAGCCCCAGAGCTGTTTGACGTCAAGACGGGCTCCAGCGTAGACGAAAGGGTGGACATATGGAGCCTGGGATGCACGCTTTTCGCTCTGATGTACTCGGTATCGCCGTTTGAGATGCAGACTAATGAGACGGGGGCCAGTCTGAGCATGGCTATTTGCAATGGGCAGTACAGGTTTCCGGACGAGCCCGAGTACTCGGCAGGTTTGAAGGATTTAGTGAAAAAGTGTCTGACGGTTGACCCAGCAGAGCGGCCATTCATTGACGAGGTATTGCAGGATACTGAGAAGCTCATAGGAGATCAGACTCACAATTCTGCTGATTCTTAAGAACTTCTGCGAAGCAGAACCAAGGCCTCCCCGGCAGGGGCCGCCGGAGGCATGTCCACGTTGCCTCCGGCGGCCCCTGCCGGGGAGGCCTTGGTTCTGCTTCGCAGAAGTTCGTACCATAGGTGAAGTTCTGTGATGAAAACGCGTTTAAAGTGCTGAGAGTCGTATATATGAGCCATGATAGTAAAACGATAAATAACTTTGTTAACTAACGAAAGTGAGTAAGTTGTATATGTCAACTTGTGCGACAATTGTTGTTGCGAAGGATAGTAAGGTCGTTCTGACAGAGCACTCAATGAGAGTACGAGTAAGGTAGTATGTATTAACTTGTGCAACGACTCCAGCTGTGAAGATTTCTACATCGTAAGGAATGGAGACTAGTGTTTTCTATATTACCAGCGAGCCATTTTCTCCGTATTTCTGCAAAGTAGAAACACAAGGTGTGTTTGCACGATCCTCGTGTCTACAATGGCATCTAGAAAGGCGTGTTACCTTAGTGGATGCTCCTAACTCCTGATATCTCGTGCCAGGCGTTTTGCAGCAAGAACCGCATATCATCACCCAAAGAGACACACAATTTCAACCTTAAAATGAGCCTCGCGAGATGACGAGACAGTAAAATTCAGGTATTCAAGGCCCTCGCCCGACCGTGAATCTCTGCGAAGCAGAGCTATGGGGTCTGGGGCCGGCCCCAGCAGCGTACAGGCTGCCCGTATCCAAAGCCCTACAATGTGAAACAAGATCGCAAGTGATCTGGCTTCGAGAGACAATCTACGATGAGCCGCCTGTCATTTACCTAAAATGGCGTAGGTAATCCCAAATATGCAAGCCTCGGGTTCATTCAAGACATAACATACGTATATATTTCAAACTCATCTTAGAAACCCAAACAACACCTGGCTTTAAGTACACATTGGTGGCCTTTTTTCACAACACAGACACAGGACACAGGATACACGGTACAGGACACAGGACACAACACGATACACAACACAAACTATGGCAACTCCAGACAGTATTTCTCTTCCCAATCCTTCTCTTCCTCAGCCAGCTCCTACCAGTTCCACCCAGGAACGCTATACAGGGGAAGGCTGGAACGACTGTGCTCCTACCATCTTTGCTGCAGACCCTCACTCGAGATCTGGATCTCGGTCTACGTCACGGTCGTCTGTGCGCAAGAGATCATTGTACATCCACCCAGACTCGTCCAGCAGCAGTGTGGGTTCGCGTGTGACCTCAGCAAGCTCGCAACCCACTCCTCTGTCCTCACCACCAGCTGCTGCAAAGGCCGCCCAAGATTCATATTTAGGTCCGGTCACAAACCTGGACGCACCCGTAGAAGCTGCTGCAAGTGATATCAAGACTGGCGACGACCACCAACAACAGTCGTCGACCGACGAGAGTCTGACAGGCTCTGCCACCACAGTGGGCGAGATTACTGAGCTGTTAGAGCGAGTGCTAGCATTACCCACCTCGCTTTCAGACCGAGAGTTTGGCCAGTACAAGGCCAGGCTTCAGTCGTTGGTGCCAGGTTTAGACACGGTGCATCTCGAAGCCATAAGTCGTAGTTTCAGGCAGGTTCTCGAGGGCCAAAAAGAGTCAGCCCGAGATATCATTGTTCAGCACAGTCTGTTCCACATGGGCATAGCCACCTGGGTTCTTCCTCTGCGCAAAGTAATCGAGTCAGTCTCATAATGAGTGATCCCGGAGGGCAACATTTGAAAACATCAAAGTATTTATTAGAGCATATATAACTACAGGGATAGCTCGCCTCCGGCGGGGCCCCTCCCGGGGAGGGTTGGTCGCACTTCGTGCGATGACTTCCAGGTCAGCAGTCTGGTACGAACACGAGATAGCTGGTCGTTGTGCAGGGAGTAACCGACCAACGTCAACAGTGCAGTATTAAAGCATTCTCATAACTCATAAATCAACCTATCTCTGCGAAGCAGAGCTACGGGGTCTGGGGCTGGCCCCAGCAGCTGTTGTAGCTATATGGATCAAGCCTAGCATCGATTCTATATTCTGTATCTTCTTTAGAATATTTCTATAGAATATCTACTCTGCCTTGAGCCAAAGTACGCAAGCCTAAGTACAAAGCAGATATTTCCTTAGAGAGACTAGAACAAAGTACCCTGCGTGTGCGCTTTAGCTCAAGCCAACCATTTCACGTAGATACGTTTTCCGGATAATCAGCTTGTCATTACGAGTAAACTAGTATGTATACAGTATATATATACAGTCTTAAGTACTTATGTATGCCCCACTCGCCATGACGCAGTAACTCCACGTTAAATTTCAGACCCCACTTTGTACATACAAACATCACTACACGACTCTGGAGCAGAAGCAACGGATGCAATGTCGCAAATACACGCCTCGCTGGCGGAGTACTCACTGCCTGGTACGTGGAGGATGAAGAGCTGACAGTGTGTGTTACTAACAACAGGGGTGATGAGATACCTGCAGACCGAATGGCAGCGTAACGAGCGAGACAGAATTCAGTGGGAGCTCGAACGAGCAGAGATGAAGGTTGGTAAAACCGATCGCTGGACGGCTGCGCGTCTTTCTGCGAAGCAGAACCAACCCTCCCCGGGAGGGGCCGCCAGAGGCAGCTGGACGTCTCTGGCAGCGTGACTAACCAGACGCGGATCGCAAAGCTAGAAGGAGAAAACAGTGCTTTGCAGCTGGAAATTGAAAACTATTCCAAGAAGATTAAGATCTTGGAGACTTCGCTCGGGACCAATGGGAACTCGTTGGCCAAAGCAGAGCTGGAAGAGGCGAAGCGCGAATTTGACCAGCATCAAGCCCTCCACTCGGACATCGACCTGACTCCGCTGATCGAGTCACGACACTATCTCGACAAATGCGTTCAGGAGGTCGAGTACATGCTGCAGAGCACCAGCTTAGACCAGCAGTTTGAGACGGGCGCAGCCTCGCCGCCAGCCCCGTATCTGCAGCCAGACGAGTACGTGTCGCGTGAATTGCCGTCGACACGGAGCTCTGCGTTGCAGAGAGATGGCGGACAGGCCGGGAAATTGAGCGGCCCAGGGTCTCCGTCCAGTCGACCAAAGTGGAACTCAAGCAGATCGGGGTCTGCGGGTAGCCCGCGATCTCCGCGGTCGCCGCGAGGAGCAGGGGGACCAATGTCTTCATCGTCGTCTTCGTCTTCGTCTTCTTCTTCGCCTTCGACTTCGCACGACCTCATGGTAACCCCCAATATAAACATCGAAAGTATCAGCGAGCCGCTACCAAAGGAAACACAGGCCAAGGAAATCAGCTCCACCACCAAGGAGTACGGCGAGTGGAACCTGCAGTACACCATTGATAACTCGCAGCAGCGGTCGCTGATGCGCGCTATTGCATTCATCGAAGACGGCCATCCGTGCTTTGCAAACGACGACGGCAGTCTGCAGCTGTGGGACATCACTCGTGATGCTCCCCAGTCGTCCCCTTTGGTTCCCGGCCACCAGGGCACTATTTCCTCGCTCAAATACTCCAAGTCCACTAATAGGCTGTTCTCTGCTGGTCAGGACCGCACTCTGAGGACCTGGTCGACCAGTCGTACTTCGCTGCAATCTGTCGACGTGACCACTGCTGCCCACGACGAGTTTATCTGGGACCTGGCCCTCCACGACGAGTCCAACCGGCTCGCCAGTGCTTCTTCAGACGGGACTGTCAAGGTGTGGAACGTGAAGGGCAAGCAGAAGTCGCTGCTTGCCACCATTCGGCCGACCCATGGCAACAGCAACGCAAAAAAATCCGCCAACGTTTCCGCTACGTCGGTGGCCTTTTTCGAGCAGGGCCGCCAGCTTATCGTGGGGTACGAAGACAACGAGATCCAGCTTATTGACATTGAAACGGGCACCCAGGTGCTCTCTTTTGAGTCGTCGTCGCCAGGATCGGGTCCCGGGTCGTCGTCGCTCCTTGAACAGTCCAAGGCCAACATCGTCTACGCAGTGTCGTACTCGCATTTGGATAACCTGGTGCTGTCTGCCCACGCAGATGGAGCTATCAAGCACTTTGATCCTGCTACAGGGCATTGCCTTTTCACGGGGCCCAATGCCCACACTGGCGGCGTGACATGTCTGTCCAACTCTCCTGCTGGCAAGGAATTTGTTTCAGGAGGCGAGGAGGGGACGGTCAAGATCTGGTCAATAGACACGAGGAGCGTGGTACAGGAACTGCAACCTCACCAGCCAGTGGAGGGAGTGTTGGCCGTGAACTGGCGAACTCCGCGGCTGTTGGCTACGGTAGGGGATTACGCTGTTGCGAACTTCTATACCAGGTAAAGAACTCGCCTCGGACAGGGGCCCGGGGAGGGTTGGTTCCGCTTCGCGGAATATCGCAAACTAGCGGGGAGGAGCGAGGAAAAGCGCTTTGGAAAAGGAACCTGCACATTATGGCTATTTGTGTTGAAAAGTTGGAGGGAACCAACAGCATTGTGGTCATAGGAAGGAAAGAAAGTTGCAATATGGCCAGTTAGTGGAGGAAGCTTTGGCTTGGATGTACATTACTTAGGTGTTCGAATTTGCTTGATCCCCACATGAAAATGAGAGACACTCTGCACGTATAGTCAGTCATACCGATAAAAATTAAAACTACTGTAACTACACCATAGCTAAATTTTTTGAACATACACATATATCAACCGAGGCAAAATAACAAGGAACAAACATATACTTTATCTGTTTTTGCCTCATTTGCACACCCTGCTGCAGAGAGAAAAAGCTCATCGCGGTGGAAAGAAACAGATGCCCTTCAGTCAGCAGGTTACTAACTCCTAGTAGATTGTGTGTCCCTTCCCGTCAACGTTATGCTCATATCCAGCCATTTTTTTATTTGATTCACCAAAATAAGTCCTTTGGCGAAACGCTTATCGCCTAGCTCGCTTGATAACAGCCTGGTAACCAGTCTTGATCGAAGTCACCGACCGTCGCGAACCACACGAATTGCAGTCCAAGAAATACAGTCGGTTCTCCTTGGTAAGCTTGGTGTTGACCGACTTGCACGTCTTGCAGGTAACGTATTCCAAAATGTATCGACGCAGCACCGTCTCGATCTGCTTCTGCTGGAATCGTCCCTTGATGACCAGTCGGTTGGAACCATCCACGGATCCCGATGTACCCAGTTCAGCAAACAGAAACTGGATAACGTGCTCGGTGGGTCGATGCATTCGCTCTGATATTTCCTTGACGTTGGCAAACAGAGTCTTTTTGTTACCGTCTCGTCCCACGCTAGGAGGAGGAATCTTGTACTTCATACCGGTTCGGTCGCCTGCCAGGTCGGGGTTGTTCTCTCTCAGAATGGTGAAAAATCGGCCCAGCAGCTCCTGGTATGTGAAGTCCACCTCTCCGTCGGCATTGACGTTTTTGTACCGCGAGGTTCGTTCGGTTTCGGCGGCATCAGCGGCCCCGGACCCGTCTTCGACTCCTGCGTTTTGCAATTCCTGGTCGAAAGCAGAGGTTGCAGCTGACTTGCTCTTCTTCTTCTTCTTCTTGAACTCAAACTGGGCGCCATCGTTGTCGCTTCCCGCAGCCGCAGCGTCCTCATCTCCGTCTTCGCTCTTTTTTTCCTTCTTCTTCTTCTTCTTCCCTAAATCCGCCATCATATCCGTCACTTCTTCGACATCTTGTTAGTCTCTGCGAAGCAGAGCTACGGGGTCTGGGGCTGGCCCCAGCTGTCCCGCTGCTTCCGGTGGCCTCTCCGGGGAGGGGTGGTTCCGCTTCGCGGAAGGGTGGCAAAACTTACCTTCGTCGTCTACAAACTTGGGCTTGCTCTTCTTCTTTTTCTTCATCGAAGGATCAAACAGAGCCTGGTTAGAAAGGAAAGCTCAAACAGAGTATATCCCAGCATGGAAAGCACGCGCTGCATCAACCTACCTCTCCGGACTCGGGCTTTACCTCGCTCAAAGGAGCGTTCTCTACTTCTGCCATGATGTTCTCTTTTACTTCTCGCGATATCTTTTGATCAGAAATGAGTTTTTCACTGCTGGTGACTGAGCATGTGGGGTTAGGGTGTGTTGAGGTGTGTCCACGCGTGTTGAGGTGTGTTAGAGGTAGATGTGCATATGAACGACAAGAAGGAACGCAGATATATCTATGACTGAAGTCACGCTTACTGGCAGTTTCTACGAAGCAGGACCATCTCCCCGGCAGGGGCCAGGAGGCAAAGTGGAGCTGCTGGGGCCAGCCCCAGACCCCGTAGCTCTGCTTCGCAGAGAATCAGGGCTCGGATTTCAACTTCTGTACAATATCCGGCATGTCACATCAATCGTGGCTGCCAGTCAAAACTGTTTAGCATTTCCAGCGTAACGTTAGTTAGCTACGTACGTAGATAGAGGATAGAGGATAGGGTCATGTGCTGCTTGCTTGTAGCTACATTTTAAGGGCTATCATGGCCTATCTACGTCTATCTACGGCCCGATTGTGCAACCTTGGGTGGCCTTGGTGCGACCGCTAAGTTATGGCTATCTTATCAGTGTGGGGTGTGCACTCACAGTAGAGCAACGTTACACGGCATCATTGAGATCTTGAACAGAGCGCTAAATACGAGGTGATTTGTCTCTAATCTACCTATAGCTAACCTTTACTTGTATCTACTTGTATGTATCCAACTAAATGCTTTGAACTCGCTATGTCTCACAGCTGTTCTTCCAACTATATCCTTTCGTTAGAAGTTAACGCTAATGGTTAGCTTCTGTAAATATATTAACTATTAAAATGCAACTTCTCGTTTTAATGGTAATTAACCTCAACCTCAAGCCGCGTATTACCTCATAGCTGTATGCTGCTCCAAACTACACCTCCCACGTAATTATCGTTTTATCCCGATTTCTTTTCGGAACAACGATCAACAAAACCCGAGACTCACGTCATAATTTGAGATCTTAGATTCAAACATTCTAGACACATCACAACTACGTTCAAGTAGTTATACAGCAGTGCACACCACTAGGAGGTGTGATATCGTGCCTCTCCGTTGTTGAGAACATAGCAAAGACTTTTGGGGACTTATGGATCATTTGGTCTTCTTATAGCGGCCTAACCTACGACGCAAGAAAACTCCACAATTTTAAGGTGGCAGATCAGAGGCCTTTAATCTGAACATTCAGGGAATACGAGGACAGGGACGACACCGAGATATCGTAAATTGTCAGAGCGTTACATTTGCATCCTTTGCCGCTCTTTTTAATATCTGTCAAGTCCTGTCTTTTCTTCCTTGGAATTCTGCCCTAGGAAGTTTATTTTCACGTTTGGTGCCTTGGGGTTGTTTCATTCTGCCTTTTGAAGTCAAAATTCAGCTGCCATGTCCACATCGTTAGAAACTATCGAGAAGGACGTCAAGAAGAATAAAAAAGCCTACTGGAATGATTTCTCACCCGCAAACCTTCGCGTGTACATTCGGTACCCGGTCGTTGCTTCGTTCCTGGCCGGAGGAGTCGCTGGAGCAGTGTCTCGAACGGTAGTATCACCGTTGGAGCGAATGAAGATTATCTTCCAGGTTCAGGGTCCTGGATCCCATGCGTACCAAGGCGTAGTGCCGACTTTAGCCAAAATGTGGCGCGAAGAAGGCTGGAAGGGATTCATGCGCGGAAACGGTACAAATTGCATACGTATTGTCCCATATTCGGCAGTACAGTTCTCATCATACACTATTTATAAAGCGTTCTTTCAAAAGAACTGGGGTAGAGCTGATATTGACACAGCACAGAGACTCACGGCAGGAGCCATGGCAGGGATCACATCGGTGGTTGTCACGTACCCCTTGGATATTGTGCGAACGCGACTTTCGATCCAAACTGCAGCCATCGTAACTCACTCAGCCAACAAGATCGAGCACCCACCAGGCATGTGGTCCGTTCTGAAGAAGATATACAGGACCGAGGGTGGGATGAAAGCGCTGTACCGAGGTTTGATCCCCACTACTATGGGTGTGGCCCCTTATGTTGGGCTGAATTTCGCAGTATACGAGTCTATGAGGAGCTTAGTGACGCGTGAGGGCCAGAAAGACCCTTCTGCAGCTGGGAAGTTGCTCTCAGGAGCTGTTTCCGGCGCTGTGGCTCAGACAATCACATACCCGTTTGATGTACTACGAAGGCGATTTCAGGTCGTCTCCATGGGCTCGGGTAAGCTAGGTTTCCAGTATGATTCAGTTTGGGGTGCAGTCAAGAGCATCGTCAAGCAGGAAGGACTGCGTGGCATGTACAAGGGCCTGTCTGCGAACCTGCTCAAGGTAGCACCTTCTATGGCCAGCAGCTGGCTAAGCTATGAGTATACCAAAGAACTACTTTTGAAGATATGAATGAGCACAGCCAAGGGGAGTTTCTGGGGCCGGCCCCAGACCCCGAAGCTCTGCTTCGCAGAGGGTCATTGTCCGATGCTTTAATGACTCCTTTTTTGTGTCCATTATTGAAGACCACAGGTGATATTTCCGAGAACAGGAGAGAGAAATCAGAAAAAAGAGAACAAGAAAACGGAAAGAAAAAACCGAAAAAAAGTTGCATTGCCTCGCGAATGGGGCCCCTCTGCTTAGGTGTGGGTTTCCGCTTTGCCCAAATCGATTCACTACAATGTAATAGACAGAGCGGAACAGAAAAGATACAAACCGTGTTTATTGTAGCACACCGTGTATAGAAACGGAAGATTAATAAAATGGCAAATTTAAGCTAGCTGTGGTGACTTTTGGCCGACCATTGACCTTTCTTACTTGACGTGGGCATTGGTTCGCAGAACTCATTCATGGCGACCTTGTCCTAGAAGACTTCAATAGCTGCTATTGAGGCTGCTGTCGGTTACTACAGACGCGTTAACATCTCTCACTTTCATAGAGCTAGGAAATATCAATCGCAGCAGTCGCTTGTGTTGGACTACAGGCATATTAACTTCTTACTTTCATATACGTTTTTTATATAGAACAGCTATCGCTTGTGTTGAACTACAGACATATTAACTTTTTCCTTTCATATCAGGGCTATAGATATAAAAACATCAACCACAGCCGCAACTTTTGTTGTATATGTTACTTTCGTATCAAAACGTTAGATAGAAAACATCAGACCCAGATGTCACTTGTACTGAATACTTCTTGCTTTCATGCCCCTGGAAGCTCATATCATTTTTTACTGCCAAAACCGAGTGCCTGTCATTGCACACACTGCTGTCATGAGTCGCAACTTGACTGGTTCGAAATCTAACGAATCGTGTTGGCTTGCATCTCCAGCTGATACTCTTACAGCTTGCCACCTCTTTAAGGTCGACATCCCGACGTATTATTGCAAACTCGACTTATTGAAGCTCATACAGCTACACACTCTCACACCATGTCCACACGACTTCTTCCCAGCCTCTGTCTACCTCCTTAAATATACTTCTTCTCATTCTCGCCATATACTGCCAGACGGTAATTTCTGCGAAGCAGAACCAAGCCTCCCCGGTAGGGGCCGCCGGAGGCAACCATTACCAGACCGGCGTGCTGATGCTTGACTGTTCCCAGTTGCTCGATACCAACGAGTCTTCCCAGTAGTTTGAGGGTGGTTGGAAAATGGGCACGTCGCGAAGCTTAGGGTAGAACCGCTCTTCGGGTTGGTGAGGATGTGTGAGGGCCAGGATACGTTTGCCGAGGTACCGCAGGAGCTTGGCGTCTGTGCCTGGGGGCATTCCTAGGCTGTCTAGTATATCGTGTATCAGGTTCTTCTCCCATTCTGGAGGGCCGTTTTTCAGTGCCTGGTTGTAGTGGACGTAGCTGTTGCCAGTGTCGTTAGAGTCGTTAGTTTGAGTATCGTTAGTCTTTTGCTCGTTCTCGTCGACATATCGGTCTCCGAACAGCATCTCTAGCACCTCGTCGTTGAGGCCTATGAAATCATGCACAAAGCGGTCCCACACGGACCGACGTTTAGGCTTGTCTTCGAGACTGCTCTCTGGGAGCACGCTGTGGAGCAGCTCTTGTTCGGTGCCCAGGTACGCGTTGGACCAGAAAAACTTGTGCTCTAGACGCTGCAGTTCCTGGAGTACGAGTTGCGACTGGTCCATGCGCCACGCATTCACACGGTCTGCCAGCTCGGAACCTGCCGAAAAGAACGACCCTGCGCCGTTGTGGCTGGGGAATGCAAGCGGGGTAGACGTCCCCTGGCTGTGTTCGAGCGCGAGATGCTCTTCCTGGCCGCCAGAAACTGATCCTTCGCTCGTCTCATCTTCAGACGCCAAACCGCTCGTAGTGGCGGTAATCTGCGGCGAGAACACGGTCCATTCCTGGTCGTCGTCCACGCTCTGGTGGTGCTCCGAGGTGTGCGGGGTCAGCAGAGAAAACCCCGACTCTCTCGACGACAGGGGCCGTTCGTTGAGCTCCGTGTCTTCAAACGCCCTGTTGGGCACAAAGGGATGCTGCTGGCTTGCCCTTAAATAGAATGCCATGGCTGTAAATACTCAAGAGAAAAGTTCCAAAGTGGTTTAAATTCAAAAGTATATCTTCTCCGTGTCTTTTGCTTTCCTTTTGCTTGCTTTGCTCCGTCTCTTGCTCTTTCTAGTCTTCGTGCTCTTACTAAGTTGCAAGCGGTGAATTAAATGCCTTATCAGTTGATGCAATCAGCTGCAGACGCTCAATCACGTCAAAATGGGGGAGGGGCAAGGGCAGGACGTGCGGCTGGCCTACGTCACTGGGCAACGGTCGTTCAAGGCTTGAAAGG
Organism: Spencermartinsiella europaea; assembly: GCA_030579595.1. Lineage (NCBI taxonomy): Eukaryota > Fungi > Ascomycota > Dipodascomycetes > Dipodascales > Trichomonascaceae > Spencermartinsiella > Spencermartinsiella europaea. Next base: position 336,385 of record JAKTRG010000007.1, read on the forward strand.
AGTCGAGTATTTCTGCTTTGGAGCCACTGAGGGTGCACTGTCATGGTTGTGTGCCTCCGGGGGGCCTCCCTCCCGGGGAGGGTTGCTCCCGATGCGCGGGATACTGCGCTGGTCAGCCCCGACACACGCTATGTACTCCGCACGTTGCCTTTCAACCCTAGGGGTGTGTCAATATATGTGTACTATAAACCACACTGATCTTACGTCACGCCGCCAGCCAATGATCAGGAGACTTTTCTGCCGGGTCAGCTTTCTCGAGTCTGATCATTTTTGATTGTGCGTCCTGTATAGACTTTCTCACAGACCTTTTTAAAAACACGCCAAAGATGAGACCTACTGCCACGTTGCTGAATGCTGCTGTACGTACACAGAGAACAATGGTTGCCTTTGTTTTTTTTTCATTTTTCACCACTCTAACAAGAAGCAGGGAGCCAAGAAACATAAGATCCCAGTGGAAACCTATCCTCTGTGTAAGTACTCGTAGAACTACTCCTAGTAGTAGAACAACTAGAATTTTATTCGTACTAACGAGTCGTCGCCATGGGCTTTGCCGTAGTCTTTGCTGGATACACTGCCGCCAAGAAGTTCACTGACGGTTCGCTGCGATTGAGCCGAACCGGTGTCAGACCTCACGATGCAGAGGGCGAAAAGCATCATTAGTATTATTTACATGTAGACGTATATTGATTGAGATGAAAAGAAACACCTTCAATTAACAATGAAGCTAGGGCTTGGTCATGGCCTGTTGTACAGAATAGAAGGGGCAGTAAAAAGGAGCAGTACATGAGTAAAAGGATAGATTTCTAGAGCAAAAGTGTTTGGTCTAATTGTTCAACTTTGCACGATAGTCGAACTTTTACCTCCACAATCAAGACTAGTCTAGAAAAAACTACACAATGTCTAAGCAAAACTTCTATCGGGAAAAGTGGACGCTGCTGGGGCCAGCCCCAGACCCCGTAGCTCTGCTTCGCAGAGAATTGGGAAGAGTAGAATTACTTTGTCATTCCATAAACATGAACCTGAATACGGTATCTGAGTTTCTTCAAGATCATGCCCATTACCTAGCACCTATAGTACCACTCACCCAACTGGATGATTCAGCAATTTCCAGCAATTAGCTCTCACGAGAAACCATGCTCTACCAGGCTTAGCAATTACTCCCCACGAGAATCTGTCCATCCTCCTATGTCTTCATGCCGACCGTTCGGTCCGGTCCGAGTTCTTCAGCCACTACCAGGTGTAGCAGTTCGCCCTTAATGATAATCTGTCTCTCCCCAGAACCTATGAACATGCCACGATCCCGGATAATCTGCAATTGATGCAGGAAGAGGCAGGCTGTATCCTAATAATCCACTCCTGAATGGACTGCAAGACTGAATCGCCTCTGAATCGCCAGTCTCGGGCCACAGATTGCACAGCCTTTGGACAGCATTGTGTGCCTGCACATAAATCACAACAGCACAAGTCGGATCTTTTTTACACGCATCCACACACACTCTCTCTCTTGAAGTGTCTTTCCAGTCAAGGAAGCAGTGGTAACTCGTCCGTGCAACTCTAATTGGTTCTCGCCAAACTCATCGTCGTAAGACTACTGCGATTCGACCTTCCACAATCCCCATTGTCCCTCGCCGTTGTTGAAGTTCGCGAAGCGAACCAACCCTCCCCGGGAGGGGCCCCGCCGGAGGCGATGCCCTCAATTCGCCTTTAAAAACTCTTCCTGTTCCCAGACAGGCTTGCTGTTGTTCAAATTGGCAATAGGTTTCCTGGCCTCTTTGACTCTGACGGTGCGACCGAAAAGCTGTGCGCCTTCCATGTTATCGATAGCAGCAGCAGCATCGTCTGGGTCCTCAAACTGGATATTGGCAAAGCCACGCGGCCGTCCCTTGGCGTCTGTTGCTAAGTCCACGTCGACGATGTTTCCAAAGGTCAGAAACAGACTGTGCAGGTATTCCTTGGTAACAGAGTCGTCGAGGTTTTCTTGTTAGCGTAAGCTCAACGGGCGGTATAAGGAGAGTCTCATGCAGAAGTTAGACGTCAAACTCACCTATATGAACTCTAGTTTTTGCATCCATTACACCGGTCTGGTCGTTGAGTTTGATGATAGATTGATGAAATCAATTAATCCGAGATATATCAATCTTGAAAAACTGGGTTGGGGCTATGCAACTTTATATGTGAGTTAAATTTCAGCCGTATATTGAGGGAGTTGCCAAGAGATGTACAGTTTCTCCGAATGCAATTACAGATTTTCAGATTCTTGCGTTGAGCAGAGTTTGTAAGAGGGCACAGTGTTTACGCAGAAGCAGTATCTACACAATACAAGCACTCAATACATAGGTTACGTAGCTGCTAAGCGCATCCTGGTCCGAGATCCTTCTTACACCCTTCGTACACACAGTGTAAGCATTATGTAACCACAGAGTAACTACGGCGTAACTACAGCGTATTCGAAGCTTAGGAAGAGACTGCCGGAGTCGAAACAGATGCCAGAACATCCTCGAACCATTTTCAAATTACCAATCTGCCTGGTCAACCATAAATACGAAAGCATTACCGCGGGATACGACAGCCCCACGGCTGTGCCACGCTGCGCAAAGCTCGGATGAGAGATCCGGAACATTTTGCCCGTGCAAAACGTTCTCGCAGCTTCTCTGTACGAGCTTTCCGCGAAGCGGAACCACGCCTCCCCGGCAGGGGCCGCCAGAGGCAACAACCACCGAACGGTATATGGAGCTGCTGGGGCCAGCCCCAGACCCCGTGGCTCTGCTCCGCAGAGATCTAGCCGTTCGGCAATGTTTGCACTCTAGACCGACAGCACGTGATCTTTGCAATTATTAATGGCAGCAAAATTGTCATTGGGTTATTAATTGCTGTGCGGATCTTGAATTTCTAACACTAACAGTTTTTAGTATAAATACAAGGTGAGTTTGCCATTTAAACAATTGCAAGTTATCAGGTTTATTCGCGGTATTAACCTAGTGTATGCTGGCAAGACTATCAAGGCAAGCGCTTATTCGACCTAGTACTACATCTGCGAGACTTTTATATCAACAACAACAACCCGTCCCTAGTTTTAACAGACTCCGATTCTACTCGTCTAATTCCAAAATGGTTGCCCAACTTACTTCTGTTGCCGAATTCCAGGAGGCCGTCAAGTACTCTGGCCTGACCGTGATTGACTTTTTCGCCGTCTGGTGCGGACCCTGCAAGATGATTGCCCCTGTCATTGAGCAGTTGGCTGAGGCCAACAAAGGAGCTCACTTCTACCAGATTGACGTGGACAAGAGCCCCGATGTGAGCGCTGAGAACGACGTCACTGCCATGCCCACGTTGCTGTTCTACAAGAACGGCGAGAAGATTGGTACTATTGTGGGAGCTAATCTGCAGAAGATCAAGCAGTTTGTTGCTGAGAATGCGTAAATGGTGAAGCGAGGTTCGTTTTTCTGCGAAGCAGAACCAAAACATCCCCGGTAGGGGCTGCCAGAGGCATGCCCACGATGTGAAGGATTGGTTAAATAGAATTGTTTGTAATGTAATAATATTTCGTTGCTGACAAAAAGGCGGAGATAGGACCCTACGATCATACCGTGTGGTGTTTGGTGCCTCCGGCGGCCTCTACCGGGGAGGTTTTGGGTCTGCTTCGCAGAATCTATGTGTTCTACTGGCTGCTCGACTGGTACAGTACATAGAAATAGTTTCTCTCCATCCGTCTTGAGTAGACCGTGTACCTTTACTTTCTCTGCTCGCGTAGATAACATTCTTAGGCTCCGCATTGATTCATACTATTAAGAATCTAAGTAGAGGCCAGAGATACAAAAGGATCTCTAATCTCTGCCGATTGCAGCCATTAATTTTGTCTCCATGTCTGATCTGCCTGCTGAATACCATTGAGAGCAGCTGGGGCCAGCCCCAGACCCCGTAGCTCTGCTTCGCAGAGTTGAATCATAGCAGGAGGAACAGTATGCACAAATAGAGTAGACTATGGGTGATTTGGTCCCTGTTTGAAGGAATTGCTCTCTATTTAAGCTGATGAGTTACTTAACCTGTACATCGGAAATTCGCCAATAATTATTGTGGCACGTTAACGCTCATCATTGATATCTACATCTATCTGCTAAACACCCGAATAGCTAGGGACCAAGCTGCTAGGGTCAAGGTGGAAAGCTGTTACACAATTTTTGCCAGTTATATTGTCCACTAATTATATCCTTTGCCAAATATGTATTTTTGCAAGTTGTATTCTTTACCATTACCAATTCTACTCATGACAGTTGTGCATACCGGTTATAGTTGATACTTTGAATGACCAAATATGTAATATAGATGTATTTAATTGAAAATTGATCTCGGATAAGCTGGACAGATGGAAGCTGGCACAGCTGCTGGGGCCAGCCCCAGACCCCGTAGCTCTGCTTCGCAGAGATGAATCTATCTACTTAAAGTCTGAGTACGTGACAGATGCCAAAGACGGAGAACCGTCAGATCTTTCCCAGTTCTAGTCTTTGTCTGTCTCAATATCAACCGTGTTCTGCCTGATAGTCTGTGAAGTCTATCCTACTTAACGTCTGAGTACGCGACAGAAGGCAAAAGGGCAGAAGGCGGGAAACCTTTTCATTCCCTATACTCTGACTCTCTTCTTCTGATTCAAATGAGTACGGCCAGTTTGCGGGAACAGACGCAGGAATGCTGTCACTCGGTGACTAGGAATGCTGTTGGTCAGTGACAATATGTCCTGTAAACGTGATCCCCCAATTCTGTTTCTCCTCTTCTTGATGTCAAATGAGAAAGACTAGCTCGTGGGAACAGACCTTAGCAATGCTGTGAATAGGAAAGCCTGTTAGTCAGGGACAAGATGTCCCATAAACTGGATCCCCGAGAGACACAAGGAGAACGTCTCATGTCACTGAGTTTAGAAGGCAACAGAGATATCTATATGTATATATCATGCGAGAAAGACAAATGCAAAGCAGGGGCGGTAACATGCGATAAAAATCCTGCGAAGCAGGACCAACCCCCCTGGAAGGGCCCCGCCGGATGCGAGCATGCGATGGCATATTCAGATATACATGACTCTGACGTCAGAGCTGGCCATGTACTGCGATATCGTGCCCGGGGTCGAGTGGGAGCTTTCGTCAGAACGGTCTTCGGCAGTCGTGGCGGTGGAGCTGGGAGGAACAGAGGCGGCACGGCCGGTGACTCTGCGTTTTTTGCGTTCCAATGCTTCTCGTTTCTGTCTTTCCTTGCGCTCTCGTGCTGTGATTCTCTTGGGCTTGGGGCGTGCGGTAGATGGAAGCTGCCCATTCGGCACGTTCGCCGTCTTCTCGGCGTTATCCTGTCCACTGGTAGTAGATTCATCATCCTCGTCACCCTGCTCGCCTCCCTCAAACTCAGCCATCAGCATCACTTCTACCGTCGCACCAATATCGCCCTTTTTCTCGCCCAGCAACCGCACGATCTGAGCCTCGACCTGCGGAGTACTGGCGTACGGTATGCTCTTCTTGACAATGTCTATCTTCCACTTGGGCGCCTGAGCCTCGTTGCCAGCTTGGGGTTGAACCGCAAGAGGCTCTGAGGGACGCACTTTCGGGTCACCGCTGTGCGGGCCAGCTACGTTGCGCACAGACGAGTAGTGTTCCCAGGTGTGATATGCAATATGGATCTCTCTCGGCGGGTCAGCAATTTCAGCAGAGCCTTCTTCCCCGTCCATGCACGACACGACGTACATGAAGTCGTTCTGATATATCACGACGTTGGCCCTGTACTTGCGCGCAAACGCTACAATCTCGAGGTTATCGCCGTAGACGCCGTCTTGCGCCATTCGCCGGATATACGAGTCCCAGGTTTCGATCCCGGCCCGGCCAAAGAACATCTCAAAGAACTGGGCATGATCCACCATGTACTGAACCACTGTGGCCCTGATCTCGCTGTAGCGCTCTCCGTTATCGCCATAGTACTGGTCTGACAGCGACCGGAACAAGCAGTTACCGTCACCTTTGATCGGGGCCGCATAAAGCCCTAGACGCTTCAGGATGACAAACTCTTCGTCTCCTACGACGGGCGTCAGGGCCCGTGTTCGCCTGTGCGCCGTCTTGGACCGTGTCACAGGGCCCTCCAGCGACCCATAGTCTCTATTCTTTACCATATTTGTTCCAGGGTTTCGTTTCCAACTGCTATCGACTGCGATCCGACTCTCACTATGCTTATTATTTTGTGCGATGTTCGAATCCACCCCACGCCGATATTACGGGCGAGTTCTGCGAGGCAGAAACACAAGACTTGAATATGTCGCTGGGAGGAGTTTTGCGTTGCCTCCGGCGGACCCTACCGGACAGGGTTGGTTCTGCTTCGCAGAAAACACGTAAAAAGCGACAGAATACCTGCCAGTGAACTGTTCTTTCTGGCAACTGACAGTTGACGTCTGATTATTGGCTGTGTTAGCTAATCGTCTGTCAGAGGCTGACATAACTCTGTAAAGATCTGTTATTCAACACCTAAAAGAAACTTTCACGAACGAGCGGTTTCAACCTGCTTCACCCAGGAGTTTGGCTCAATGGTGTTTTAATTATACAAATAGCCTACAAGAGTCAAAACTGCTCCAAAATATCTTCTCTGTACCCGAAATTCGACCCCTAAGCGAAGTGGGGTGAATAACATTACGACAGTGTTATGTCATCGTAGCTGCTAACAGGAAGTTGGATGGATGGGCTTATCATGAGCGAAAACGACCAGAGGAATTGCTTGCCTATATCTGGTGGCATCCACCAGGGGATAGCAGGATGACACTGTATGACCCATATCTAGCGTATAATGATAAAATATATATACTTCTAGCGGCCAAAGGACCCGGCAAAAGTGCCCTATATAAGGGGGTGTCTAATAAAGACAGAGTCACACCACACCAAAGCACTATTCGCAGAGATATTGAAGTCCACGATCCAGCTACTTTCACCGAGTCAGGGTGAAAGGATGGGTTCATCTGTTGAGGTATGACTCGTACTTCCACTTAGAGACCTCGAACTTGAATCCGAGATTTGAGTCCGAGATTTGGCACGAACGATGATCGATCTCATCTCTGCGAAGCAGAGCTATGGGGTCTGGGGCTGGCCCCAGCAGCTAGAGAGTTATGTTAATTTTAATACTATAACCTGCCGTTAGGATTTTTAATCTGTCGTTAAGTTTACGTTTCCGCGAAGCGGAACCAACTCTCCCCGTGAGAGGCCGCTGGAGGCAGCTGGACGTTGCTGGGGCCAGCCCCAGACCCCGTAGCTCTGCGAGTCCGTGAACGGCGAAGCAGAACCAAGGCTCCCAGAAGGGGCCGTGCCCGAAGCAGAGTTTTCGCTAGACGTGAGCTGATGCCAAGGCTGCGAACGTACCGTGCTTGAACTGGCCAATGATGCCAGTGGCGCGCCACTTGGTGTCCCAGTCCTGCGAATGTGGCGCGTCTGCGACGCTCACTCCACACCCACGAACGTAGAGTTGTCCCTTGTACTCGTGCGCCCGGTAATGGTCGTTGGCATCGCGCAAAACCAGCTCCAGACCCGGAAGAGGGGCCCCGTAGCTGACAACATCGTCGTCAAATTGCCTGTAGTCGTAGAACCCGGTTTGAACCATGGGACCCATGCAAAGAGGACTGCACAACGCGTGGATGAATCTCGCACCGGTCAGAGCCCGCACGATGTTGGCATCGGAGGAGGTCAGGTCAAAACCCGGAATCATCCCCAGATTCATGCCGGAAGAGTGGATCAGTCGCACGGATTTAAACTCCGAGTAGATCGGACTGTTGGGCAGATTGCCCTTTGAGAGTGATGCCTGGGCCATGGCGAGCCGGATGTTGCCAATGAGGGTAAGACCCTGACTTGAGTTGGCCAAGGAGTAGCTCGTGTCGTCGTCAGTGACTACTACTGTTGGACTCAGCTCGCCGATAACGGCAAACGGATCCTTGTGAGCTGTACGACCCACGAAGATGAGCTTGCTTCCGCTGACAAGAGCGGTAAGTGACATCAGCGCCGTGTACAGCGATAGCCGAGACGTATAGCTGAGAACTGTGTCCTGGGACGACCATTGGCACGACACAGGCAGAGATTTGAGTTGGGCGGCAATAGCCGCCACAACATGCGAAGGGGAGAAAGTAGAAACGTGCACTTGTCCGTCCGTGTCTTCGTATACGTATCCGAGGGCGAGCTGTGTGTTTTGCAGAGATGACTCGAGTTGCTCACTTGGTAAAGTTGCCTTGACCTGTGCATTCTCTATGCTTTCCCACTCGACCGCTTCTAACGAGCTGGGGACCGACATTTCAGGCAGGCCGTCCAGGAACACTGCATGTTTAAATCCTCCCGGTAGTAGATGCATTCTGCTGGTGACGGACGGGGTTTCATTAGTACTAGTACTAAGGGAGTGAGTATCGTGCTTTCCTTTGTCCTGTGTTTCCTGCTTTTCCATTTTCTCATGCTTCTCATGCTTTTCATTCTGCTCTCTCTTCTCTCTCTGCTCCTCTTCCTCCTCCTCTTCCTCCTCCTCTTCCTCGTCATCCCACAATTCCCTCTCCAAAACTACAACAGAAGGAACAACTCGTTCCAGAGAAGCTATGAGCTGTCTGCTGGAAATCCCTTCTACTGGGATCAAGTACGGGGTCCCTCCAGCCATTAGAGTAGCGAAGAATGCTGTAAGCCACTCGAGCCGGTTGGAAACCGCAATTGCGACTTTTCTTTCGCTCTTTCCACCGCTTTTGGTTCTATCCAACCACACTTTAAGCTTCCCAGCCAGTTTTATCACCATTATTCTCCTTTGTGCTTCGCTCATGTCAGGTATTTCATATCTCCCGTGGTGACTCTCTGCCTTTGACAATTTGGCCCTGCAACTCAGTTTCCACAAATCCAGCATATTGCCATCGCGCATGGCACCCCCACTGGCATCTCTAATGGACAGCCCAGTCATCAATTGCTTCCCAACAGGGTTCACAGGTGACCGGTGGATTGTCGTTTCCCCAACATTGCGCATTGGAGCCACTGAACTTTGGTGGGCCAGGAAATACGGGTCGACATCGGGGTAGGTTGGGAAGAGATAGCTGTGTGCCACCAGGACTAACACGACGGAAAGCAGGCCATAAAATACCGTCAGCTGGTCCATGGTGTTTTTCGTTATTTCTTCTTTGCCCTCTGAATGTTAATGCTAAAAAGGCTATTAAGCAGATCAAAAGTGGTTCGAGACATTGAAGCAGCCGTGCACAACGTCTGACACTTTTCGACACTTTTGGTACGAACCACACCGATGGCATGTTGCACAGCTCACCGGAAAAGGTTGGCGAAGTTACTAAAAAGTCGAAGCTTCTTTAAGAGCGCTGCCAAACCTCAATTGTGGCATTGATTTGTTGAGTCAAGTGCACGTTAACTAATGATGTTAGCAATGGACAGCTGCTGGGGCCAGCCCCAGACCCCGTAGCTCTGCTTCGCAGAGATGAAGATGGTACAACTTTGGCTTCTTCCCACCCCTACTAATTTAGCTTACTTTGAAATGGAGAAATGCCTTGGATACTTTCGTCGACAGACTGATTAAATGGGAAAAACCTCGGGGGACTCATGTCTCATCAAAACCAAAAAGAAAGTTGCAGAAGGGTTGCAATCCCGCTAAGCGGGACCAGGTGTGCTCATAGCAAGCGAGAAGCCCACTATGGCCCCATTCTCGTTCTAACAGGTTTGAAAGGTGGGTTCTGCTTTACCTGAGAGTCTGCCTAGTCAACTGAAGCTAACCATGAGAGTGTAGAGAGTGTAGAGTGTAGAGAGTGCAAAGAGTAGAGAGTGTAGAACGAGCAGAGTGTAGAGATTGTAGTTAACGCGAGTACACCTTAAATCTCTAACCAAAACGACATTAGTGAGATTTAATGTCGTATTATAGACAATTGAGTGATAAAACGACCAAGATGATTCCAATTGCAACTTATACTACGAGATGTCACTGTGAGAACACTGTGAGTGAAGAGGTCAAATATGGTGGGGTGAAATTAAGGATGATTTATGTGGGGTTAAAACTTCACGATTGACTTTCACTCTGCCATTTAAGTCCAATATGGATTACAAGATGGACTACGCAGAGCAGGACCTGAGTCGGATAAGGGCAGAGCTGACGGTATCAATTGGACTTTTAACAGCCAGGGGATTATTTCAGGCATCTAAATGGTGAGTGGATTTTGTTCGAGGCTATTATAGAAATTTTGAGAACATTGTCGATGGTTGAGATGATTGTAGATGTTTGAGACTATCGTTAGATGGATACACTAAACCTGTATTCTATTCTGCGAAGCAGAACAAACCCTCCCCGGGTAGGGGCCGCGCCGGAGGCGAACTTGACATGATGGTATTCTAACCCAGGGCAGCTGAGACATTGAATGATCTGGCGGAGGATGACTCGGGTAATTCAATGGCTGAATGCAGCGTGAAAGCAGATCCTCCGGCATCTGCCAAAGTTCTTCTCGCCAAATCGTATTTTGACTGCCGAGAATACGACCGTTGTTCACGGGTTTTGCAGCACGAAAAGTCCCCGTTGGCCGTTTTTCTCGCTCTGTACTCCAAGTACATCAGTGGAGAGAAACGATCGGAGGAGGATAAGGAGGGGATATTGACACCTAAAGATAACATGGCCCCGAGCAAACAGATCAGTAGCATTGTGCAGAGCATAGAAGAGTCGGAACACGTCAATGATCCGTTTATTCTATATCTGTACGGTGTAGCCCTGCGCAGGCAGAAGTTTGACTCAAAGGCAGTGGAGGTGCTCGTGAAGTCTGTGAACGCGTTCCCTTACAACTGGAGCGCGTGGCTTGAGCTGAGAGACTGTTTGGCAAACCTCGACGAACTGAGTCAGATCCGCAAACAGCTTCCGGACCACCTGATGTCCGACATATTTATTATCCACGCACAGCAGGAGTTTTTCCAGCACGGCCAGGAACTTGTCGAAGCCGTAGATAGGCTGCAGCAGACTGTCCTGCCACAGTCCACGTTCCTCACTTTACAGAGAGCCAAGATGGCGTACCACGGGCTCATGTACAAAGAGTCAGCCGAGCTGTTCGACCAGGTCATCACTGCCGACCCCTACTGCCTCGACGACCTGGATATATACTCGAATATTCTGTACGTCATGGAACAGGGCCCTAAACTGGCGTTTCTCGCACAGTTAGTATCGTCAGTAGACCGTTTCCGTGCAGAATCGTGTCTTGTGGTCGCCAACTACTACAGTCTCAAGGCTGAGCACGAAAAGGCCGTCACCTACTACCAGCGCGCACTCGTCCTGAACCGGTCGTGCCTGAGCGCGTGGACGCTGATGGGACACGAATTCGTCGAGCTGAAAAACACCCACGCCGCGATTGAGTCTTATCGACGCGCCGTCGACGCCAACAAAAGGGATTTCCGGGCCTGGTACGGGCTTGGCCAGGCGTACGAATTCTTAGAAATGCATTATTACTCACTATATTACTTTCAAAAAGCAGTGACCCTCAAACCAATGGATGTCAGGATGTGGTTGGCTTTGGGCCAATGCTACAATAAATTAGATAGGGTCAACGACTCGATCAAGTCGCTCAAACGAGCCCTGCATCTTTCCGACATGGACCCGTCCATTCTGCTCAAGATCGCCACCTCGTACGAGAAAATCGGCGACGTCGAGAACACGGTGACGTACATGAAGCTGAGTGCTGCCGACCCTGACGATGGTCTTTCCAACGAAGACTTTACCCACGCCAGACTATGGCTGGCCCGCTATGAAATGAACAACCACAACTGGGGGGCAGCATACGACTACGTTAGAGACATCCGAACCGGAGATCCTAACGAAGTGCAAGAAGCTCGTTCAATAGCTCGAGACGCCAGGTCTCGAGCCGAGGCTGTATAAAAATAAATAAGATCCTTCCGGTGAGCGACGCCTTCGGCGGGAAGCACACATTACCAAGCGTAAATATATCAAAATCAAACCGAGGAAATCACTTGAACTGTTTGAGTGAAAAAAAACACACTAGTCAAGCATGTCATCACAGTCGAGCCGACGGGTTTCATTTGGTGTTTGAGTGATAGAAAGGCTTGTCAGCGTCTTTTTCTGCCCAAAACTCACTCACTCCGTTTAAAACGAAATAAAAAATTCCTTAATGTCTTTTCTTGGCTCTTCAGCAAAATTCACGCAGTACCAGGCCACACACGACTGGTTTATCAAACCCACGTAGTCAACATTTGTCAAATCAAATGCACGTAGTCTCATATAAATGATTTGTCAAACCAAGTCAAATCAAACCCAAGCAGTCATTTGTGATAATTGACAGAATCCCATCCACGTAGTCTCATATAAATGATTTGTCAAACCAAGTCAAATCAAACCCAAGCAGTCATTTGTGATAATTGACAGAATCCCATCCACGTAGTCTCATATAAATGATTTGTCAAACCAAGTCAAATCAAACCCAAGCAGTCATTTGTGATAATTGACAGAATCCCATCCACGTAGTCTCATATAAATGATTTGTCAAACCAAGTCAAATCAAACCCAAGCAGTCATTTGTGATAATTGACAGAATCCCATCCACGTAGTCTCATATAACTGATTTTTCAAACGTATATAAGGGATCAAAAAATCAAACCGAGGCGGGTCCGTTGCTCCTCGATGTCCTTTTATGCTCAATGCACATGTTCGCACACTCTGATTAAAAAGGAAAGCCCATTAGAGCGTGCCTGTTAACAACCCAATGAACCTTCGAGCGACCGTGAGTTTTCCCGCGACCAACCTCCACTGAGTGGCCCCGCGGGAGGCGATGTCGTCAAAAATCAAACCTGGGCAAATCACTTATGCCGTTTGAAAGGAGAAATCCCCTCAATGTCTTGTTCTGCTCCATCAGCAAAACCACGTAGTTGTATATGCTGTGCAACGTCTCACTTTTGCTTCGTCCCGAGGCACTAGAAGCATCGAGCTGCGGCACCAGGCTACAGATCTCTTCAAACTGTTCTCTTATATGCGCTCGACGGCGCTTTTCACTATAAATATGGTTCAGCCTCTTTTGGTCCTCGCTCAGACTTTCTCGCTTCCTCTTTTCTTTCTTTGAATCTGCTCCTTCATTAGAGGACGATGGCGACCCCGAGCTTTCTCGACGGAAACTGCTCTGCATGGGCAGTTGGATGACACGGTGACTTTCCTGCAGCGTGCTGCTGTCCTGTTCCTGGCTGGAGTCCATGCTGTGTAACGAAGTGTCTATGTCCTGTAGGCCGTGATCGTGAGGATGCACGGCTCCATTATGTGTGTGTATCAAAGGCACAGAGCTCATAGGCTTGCCGATGCCCATATTAATGCTGTTCATGCTATTCATACTGTTCATCAAGTCCACGTTGTCCACCACAACGTTCGAAGAAGCTGGCTCGGGTTCGGCCCAGTGAGGCAGCTCGTCTACCTCTACCATCTTGGGATCTAGGAGGAAATTCGGATCCACCATAACCCGCTCCAGGAAGTCAGAGAACGCATTAGACTCCTTTTCGTTCAGCAGAGGTGTCAGTGCGCGGCTGTGAGTGACTTGAGACGACGACGAAGGGTCCTGGACCTCATTGGCTACTCCACCAAGCGCAAAGTCAGACGAAAAGTGAGAAAACGCAGTCTCAAAGTCGGTCAAAAACGATATATCAAAATCCTGGGCTCCGTCCGCCACCTTTGCCCCCGGGCTTTCTTGGTGACCATGTGACTTCATGTCTTCCATTGCACCTAAACGATCGAAAGAGTCCATTTTGAAAGGAAAAGCTTCGGTATCTTTTTCTTTATCCGTTTACTGTATCCTAAACATTACTGGCCAGCATCGGGCTTCTGCTTCTCCAAAATACAATAAACCAGATCGAACAAGTGTATTATACGTATCGATCAGTTACAACCACTTTTGACGCGACGGTCTTTTTGCGATATTGATATCCACGGCTGCAATCGACTAATTTTCATGTGAAACTTGTCGGACTAGCATGGCTCGGTTAACCCTGTAGGAGATCGGCACAGGGCGTCAATTTGCCGTATTGTATGGGGCCGAAGACCGTGAAGATCTGGAGGAGAGAGGAGAAATTTATACCAGCTGTTGTAGCTTATATTACAAGGAATGAGTGTGGACAAGTTGATAGATACAGTCTAGAAGGAGATATAGTACTTGATGTTACCTCAAATAGTGAAAAATTGAAGAAAAAAGTGCTTTTCGCGCTGCCCCTAAAACCACGACTTCAGGAGTCACGTGATTATAACTACCTCCATTCAATACTGGGGTAGAAAGAGATATAGGGATGAAACCATTCTCTCTTTGAAAGCAGGTTCAAAGTGGTTTCTGCAATGCCCAGCTGCCCCCGGCGGCCCCTCTAGGGGAGGGTTAGTTCTGCTCCGCAGAAAACGTATTCTCAACGATAGATTAGATGCATGTTATATAACTCAATTGAACAGCTCTGTTGCTCGTTGAGCGGGTCTATAGTCGCTGGTTACAGATTCTAAATGATATCACTCACACACGTTGTACGACCATTCCGCGAAGCGGAACCAACCCCCCTGGAAGGGCCCGGCCGGAGGCCCGCTCCACATACTCGCACTCTGTTCCCTGTTAGATACGGGTCTTTACAAAATAGAAAGCTTTGTCGTTTCTCAGAGAGAATTCTCCCTCGCTCAATGTCAGGTTGTTGACACTCCAGTACCTTTTCCACTTGAGTTTGTTGTGGTGGTGCTTCCCGCTAGACCGAATTTGTAGATGCAAGTAGAAAGTGTAGCGGTCGACGGATCCCTCGGTCTCAATGTGAATATCCCCCTCGTTGTTGATGAGCTGCCAGGTGCCGTGAAGAATGCCCTTGGGGCGAGTCAGGGCCGTGCCGTCATCACGAGTGTATACGACAGGACGGCCAGTAGAGTCGAGGGTGTGTCGTGAAAACACAGGCACCACGTCGAGGGGCTCGGCCACTGTCAGAAGACTCATACAGGTGCCGTCCCTGTAAAATCTGCAGTACCGGTAGTATGTCACCATGTGAATGGGCGTAGACCACGTTTCTCCCAGTCCTGGCCTCATGTAATTGCAGGTGCTGATGTACACGCCGTTGAAGCGAATCCTGGGACGACGGGTGTACATGAGCTTCCAGCTGGACTGGTAGAGCTTTTCGACGATGTCAGATTGGCTTGACGAAGAGGAAAAGCACTGCGTTACAGCCTCGTCAGAGTACTGCTGGTATGGGTACTCGTTCATACAAAGTCCTTTCCATATCGCCTGAGACGTATTAAAGACGTGGTTGAACTTCTTACAGACAAAGGAGCTTTCGACGAAGGATCGAAAGTCGTCCATAGCGAGGCATAAAAGTATGTGTTCGAGCATCTCTGGAGGTACTTCTAGCAAAGGACTCCTGTCTTCTTCGATCTCTGCTTCTTCTACTTTCTGTTCGCCAGTGCGTCCTTCTTCTGCCTCATTTAGATTGAGGTTAGTCATGTCCTCGACGGTCTTCTCAACAGCCATCTCGACATTCGCCTCAGCTTTCTCCTTTGCAGCTTCTATGCCCCTTTTCGAGTAATATTTCTCTCTATACAGCTTATCCACCCGCTCATTCTTGCGAAACGCGTCTCTGTATAGTTTCACTGCATCTCCAAGCCGTCCAATGTGTTCCCGGTCGACGGCTTTCTCAAAGTCATCTAGAGCCAGCAGATCTATTTCGGATAGATTTTCATCTATATACACGTCCTTCGGACGCTCTGCTTTAAACACATGGTCGCTACGCACCACGATAGGCTCGATATCACTGCTCCCCAACCCCTTGGCTCCTTGTCTATGTCTATTTTCAGCCTGCTGAGCAGCCCTACCGCGCACCTCGGCCCTCCACTCTTGTCGAAACCTATCCAGTTCCGACATAACTCTAAAACAAAAGCCACCGAGATGTTGAAAACATGCAAAGCCACGGCAGCTACCTTATTTACACCGCTGAAGCCTTTTGCAGTGTATATAGTTGAATATCAAAAAACGGCGCACACAAATTAAACGATGGTTTAAAAACCGGCTAATCTCACTGCCGATCGCGATAACGTCACGTGCGAGCACAGCTTATCGGCTGTCGAAGAATTATATACGAACTGGAGAGCTGCTGGGGCCTGCCCCAGACCCCGTAGCTCTGCTTCGCAGAGACACTTGATGTGTTTCTATGGATAACATGGTTCGATTCAAACTGCACCATTGCCATCTCTGCGAAGCCGAGCTACGGAGTCTGGGGTTGGCCCCAGTAGCGTCAATCATAGGACTTCATTCCGAATTGTATATCTGCAGCCTGCTAAGCTGAAAGTATAGAATCAATAATATTCCATGGTACTGCTACGAGTGATTTTGTGCTATTTTCTGTAGATTATGGCCTGGGTGGCCGCTTAAGTTTTGTTGACTTGATACACTGGGACTCTCCACTCAACGTATATGTAAACTGTAGTCAATCTTCGAAGATAATCCTTCTTGGACGAAAGGACCCGCTGAGAAACAAGCATACCCCAATCGCCTGTGTACGTAGCTTCATCAGAGATCTATTCAAGTATCTTCTCACATCGTTTTGAGGTTTTACTCAACCGCAACTCTGCTCTTCACTATGTTCTGCGATACAAAAAATAATAACTTGAGAAAGGCTCAAAGCCAAAAAGCACTCGGATATTATATGATTTAATAATTATAGCCTTTTTTCATTGTGACTATCATTTGGGGGAGGACCCATTCACTTTTATGACTCGTCAATAGGCGACAGCGCCAGGACCATGCCATTGGGTTCGGGACGAGAGCGAAGTAACTTGGAGATGAACATAAGCTCACTATCCATCCCCAAGTTTTCGTAGTATTAGAGGTCTAATTACTGGAGCCGTGAAGCTTCATGGGTCATTGGAATAACTCGCAATTAATTGTTGCTTATTTTATCTTCTACGTTTAGAAAAGCTCGAATTGAATTAGCGTAATTAAATCAACCTCTAATATTGGACTTAAGAAATTCTGTCAAAAGTCACATTGAATATTGTATATTCAAATGAGGTTGCATCTCTTAAGTTCGAAATGAACCAGCCCAGGGGGATTTAGAACTGCTATACAACTGGCTGGGACAACCGACCAAGGTAGTCTAAGTCAAATGATATCGGCGGACACATTCCACGGCATAAATTTAATATAATGTTAGGTGTCACTTTAAAGTTTCTTCTACTTTGAAGGGACAAACAACTAGCTAGCAGGGCTCTTTGGGGTAAAAAAATAATAACTCCTGCAACCTGGCAAGAGTGGGTCTCTTCGCCATTCCTGGCGGGTATCCATTATGGACCCTTCGCTCTAGCGTCTCGTTTGACGGTTCGTGCTCTTTGGCAAGCGCACAACAGCGGCTCGGCTGGCTGGTCCCTTCCAACATCAAATGCTATTCAGTGTCTGACGTGCGACCAATCATGCGAACAGTTTCAAGCGAGACCTAACCAATAGTTCGGCTGTCCAATCTACGTGCATATATATCTCTCTCACTTGTACACTGTTGAAGTCCCAAGAAAGCTCAAAAGGAAACATGGAGATCATCTGAATGCAATAACCAATGGCGACAGCAGTTTGGTCTCGCCTCCTTCCCCCTTTTGAAAGCACCAGCAAATATGGACTGACGAGGTTATTCGCCCCTTTGAAATGATCACTTCTTCTCGGAGGGGGTGGAGGAAAGGGGAGCAAAAGAAATCAGTACATTAAAAAAATCCCTCGTTGCTATTTTGGACAGTTTATTTGACCAGACTGACATGCTTGCACTTAAATCAGCCGGCCAAAGGGAATATTTTGTAAACAGGTCTGTCCTCTTGCTCAAGCCAGAGAATAGACAGGCAGGCAGAAAAAAACAAAAAAAAAAATGGACAAAGAATAGCCGAGTGTGATAAAGGGATAAAGAGAGTTCTTTTGGTAACTTCCATTAAAGTTGCCAGCCTTTGAGTTTTGTGCTGCGATGGGCCCCACCGACATGTATCTCAAAAAATTCACCACCATTTTCCATACTACTCGGGCAGGCTCAGCAGTCTGATTATAAACACGCCAAACTCGGGGTGACGTTGAGCTTTTTAGCTCAAGGTATTACGAGTGAATCGTGCATAGCAAGGTTTTCCTGTTTGGTTGGGAAGACTTTTGGACCGGGTTTGGCCTGTGCCAGAAAAGCTTTTAAGTCCCCTGATTCATTTTTTGCCCACCGCTTCGAATCATATGGTTTAATTTAACTGGCTGTTTCAACGTCTGCTAGCACCCCCCAACATGTTGCTGTTTAGAGTGTTCTAAAACATATTTCAGGTGACGGCATGTAAGGTTTACACTCTGTTTTTAATATTGTGCCGCAGAAAAAGAACCTTACTGCGACCGACCTGCAAACAGATGAGTGAACTCTAACTGTTTCGAAATATTCATTCGTTAGTCCACAGTGTAACTGTGATTAGCACGCTCCATACTCTGCTGCTGTATGTGACTTCCTACTTCCTTTTTCTTTATTCATTCTGAATTTTGTTTTTTGTTTTTTTGTTTTAATGTCAACCTGGTCTTGAGGTTACGACACTCTCTCCTTTGAATTTATTATAAAAGTCGACTGGCCTGCCTGCATCAGCTATTGCAGTTACCTGACGTTTTCCATCAACAGTTTGCTTCTGGCACTTATCTTCGTGGGCCTTTTTTTACTTACCTTTTGGGTTTTTTTTTGTTTTAGCGGTTTGGCGATTAGATTGCTTAACAGATTGTGCGATCTGGTACCTCAACACCTCTCTAGACGAGAGATAGCGTTTCCAGCTCACCATGTCGTCTGGCGACATCAAGGCTCAGCGGACATTCAGCAGTAAGAATCTCATACCAGTCAAGATAGTCGGTCGAAAGGGCCCACTACCCGAGGGCTACGGACCCGATATCGAATCCCTCAAGGATGCCCAGGGAAAGTACCAGTGTGCCAGTTGCAGCAGATCGTATATTCATTTCAAACATCTGAAACGACACAACCGTAAGCATATTGGCTATCGACCTCATGTCTGTCCCCTGTGCCACGATACTTTCTGCAGAAGTGATATTATGAAGAGACACTATGAGCGTTGTTACGCCAAATTGAAGGCTACCGGGAAATGCTCAACAATCAGTCGAGTGCCAAAAAAGCTCCCTCATCCCAAACACGAAGTAAATGAAACTGAACAGCAACTTGACTCGTCGTCGCACGTTATGAATGGTGTTCCAATGCCTCTGATTGTTGACGCTTCGAAATCAAACATACTACAGGCCACCAGCACAACAACGGGGCCTCCAAACTCTACCAGTATCACTATGACGACGTACCCTCATATTTATTACGCCGAGGGACCTCTGGCGCTGCCACCCAGTTCCTCAGGATCCACCACTGCTAGCATTAACTCCCCTGGTTCAGCTCAACAGCCTTCTCGAATGCCTGCAAAGTACATTGAATACGGGCCTGCGACCTTCATACTAGATACTTTACAGCTAGGGCCGCCGCCCAGTTCGCTTGGATACTCTGAGTCCAGCACGGTCGATATACACAGCGTAGAGTATCCAGTCAAGAGCGAATACCAAGAATCGCCTTGCTCGAATTACAGCACGTCATCGTCCAACAACGGCGGGAGTTCGTCTCTACCTACACTGTCTTGCAGTGCTTCCGCCATGATTCCTGTCGATTCGCCGCTGAGTTCAGATATGGCTGTACAACCGGTGAGTGACGTGAGCAATGGCTCTGTACATAACTATGGATTAGCAATAATTTCGGATGCCCCCAACGCAAATATGGCGAGCTACCATCCTCGAGCGGCATGGCAGTATTAAACTCAGCTATTTTTTTTTATATTATATTTTTTTTATTACTATTAATTTATTCGTGAACATGTGGTGTTGCATATGGTAGTGTAGAAGAAGAACAGAGAGCGTTTAGAAAGAAAGAAAACACCCGCTATGCCACCAGCTGAAAGAAGCTTTTGGAGCTAGCAATTTAATAAAACGAACACCCAAACAACGATCTTGCGCGTGAAGTAAACTATTCTTAGTCCTGCGCTCAATTCAAGGAGTCACTCGCATTTCTCATGGCTTTTAAACTTTCTCCTCTCACGCGAACGTCTGCCTCGTATTCTCAAATATTAAACGTCCTTCCTTTATCCCATTTTGTAGAGCGCAGTGTGGGGCATAATGATCACCAGTGAATCGCCTGGCAAACCACTCCAAAACGGTAAAATACGAAGCTGCATTGCATGCCGCACGATATATCTTCAAAATGTCCAAGATGCATCTTTGAATTCTTAACACCACCATTAGATTTACTTAATATGGGATTCAACCAAATGGCAGGGAAAAAAAAACTTAAATTTTTTGTTGATAAGATGTGATTAGTTACCAACAAAAACAATGCCAAGAGGCTGTTCGTAGTCGGGTATTCCTGTCCATTTGCATAGCCGAAAACGCAAATCCAAAAGCAAATACTTTCGCGTGCTTAGCATGAATCCTTCTGATCCTGGAAACGATTCATGCTAGGCACATATGGAGACACCAGTGCTACCGACCGACTTTTGGTACAATCTCCAACGTTGCCTCTTTTTTCTTCACTCTTTCAAGCTCATGACGAGGGGTTTACAGTCCCCGTGTTCAAAATAAGGAAAAATAAAAATAAAAACCAGGCGTCCCTTCTCCTTCTTCATATATTCCTCCCACACAATTATGAAATTAATCTTCATCACACTGCATCTGCTGTCTCTAACTCTTACTCTCAGGTGCTGCTTTGGACACCCATATGGAGTCAACAGCGCCGTGGGACTCGCATGCTGGAACTGCGCTCAAACATGGAACTTCGGCTGTGACAATCGCTCAGTGGTGTCATCCTGCCAGTGCCGCAACCGCCCGTTTCTCTCCACTGTCCTCGACTGTATTTCAACTTTCAGCACCGATAACGATGAAATAATTTCCTCAAGAGTATACCTCAGGAATACCTGCTCCTACAAAGGACAGACAGAGTACTCCTTGCAAGAACTGCACAATATCTACGGCAACAGTTCACAGTTTGCAGAAGACCCCACCGAGCCGAGTGGATCCTCCATCCCTGTTCTTAGATCTCCAATCAAAACTCAAAGCTTGCAGTTTGGTGCCGAGTACGAGAGAGCAGTAGTACAAAAGCATCAGTATCATTTCGCAGTTTTAAGTTCTCTCCTCCTGACTGGCTACTGGATTCTGATTATCAGCCCAGTCATTCTCAGGGATGCATATCGAACCAAAGTGTACCGACTTTTCGGGGCTACCAGACCAAATTGGCTGCGAAAACACCTGGGTTTCCCGGCTCTCATTGGTCAAAAGCATGCCGTTCCACTGAAGTTTCTCAAAGTGGTATGCGCTCAAGTACCCACCCGATGTCAGAGCACTATTATACTGAGTTATGTGGTGGCTAACGTAGTGCTGATGGTTGTTAACTTTAAAGTATGCCAGAGCTATGCTGCCAAACCACAATATCTCAGGTATCTCGGCATTCGTACAGGCGTGATTTCTGTGTCGCAGATCCCGCTGGTTTGCGTGTTCGGCATGCGGAATAATCCGTTGCCCAGGCTCACTGGTTGGCCGTACGCGACCTTTGTCATGTATCACAACTGGATTGCCAAGGTGGCTATTATCAATGCCGTAGTTCACGCACTGTGCTTCACATGGCTCGAGATTCTCAACCATACCGCCGCTATGCGGTGGCGAGAGCTGCTGAACTGGAAATGTGGCAACATAGCCCTGTACGTATGCGTCTTCATTTCAATATTCTCGCTGCGACCCCTGAGAATTCGCCTCTACGAGGTGTTTTTCCTGAGTCACAAGATTCTGTTTGTGCTGTTTTTGGTGGCCATTGGCATCCACTGTCTCAAATTCGGGTGTATAGCTTGGGTGTACTGCTCAGTAGGGATTTACTGCGCCGACAGGCTGCTCCGCGCATACAAGACACTGCGCAATAGAGTCTCTTACGGAGTATTTGCACTAAATCAGGATGGACTCATTGAGATTAGTTTCCCGTCCCCGTTCAAGAAAACGACAACACCAGGATGCTACATGTACATTCGCGTCTTACGCCTTGGCTGGGCATTCCAAGCGCATCCTTTTACCGTCTACGAGCATCCTGGAGACCACTTATTGGCTCACTGTGTTGTTCGTCCCAAATATGGTCTTACTAAGAAGCTGGCACGCTATCTGGCAGACCAACCTTTCAAAACAGCACGGTTTCGCCTAGCTATGGAAGGACCGTATGGGATATGCCATCCTCTGTGGCTGTACAACCAGAGACTATTTATAGCAGGAGGAGTTGGCCTCACTACGGCCTACTCGTATCTGAACTTCATTGCGTCTGCAGGACTAGAAGGAGGCTCTCACTTGGTATGGCTCACATCTAACCTAGCCAGCTATCTGACTTTCAGTCGAGAATTGGAGAACCTGCGGACCAAAGGGGTCGAAATACGGATATACTTCACTGGGTCCAGCGAAAAATCCAACATCAGCTACACAGGCAGCGAAGACGACGGGTTCAGCATCGTCTACAAGAAGCCCGACGTGAGCCAATTGGTGGCCGACTTCCTCAGCACCAGCTGCCAAGGAGAACACAAGGCAGTTCACTCTTGCGGGCCCGATTCATTGCTAGACAAAGTGCGACATTCTGTGGCACGCCATGTCGACATGTGTGAGTCGCATGCGAGTTATTTCGAGGATGTTCCTTGGTGATCTAGACGTTCAGCTTAACGAACCTCCACGGAGTGGCCTCGCCGGAGGCGATGTGGAAATACCTCCGGCGGCCCCTGCCGGGGAGGCCGTGGTTCTGCTTCGCAGAAGGCGTGAGTGGGTGCCAGATCCGGTTTACTTGTCGGAAATAGCATCAATCATGACAGGCTGCTCGAACAATACAAGGTTTTGTCTCAGATGGCGCGTGGGCGGATTTGCTCATTCTCACCAGCCCTAAAGGCTTACAGCTCTAGGTTGACTACGTAGTGAGTACGGAATATTCTCATTTGGATCTATTTGGAAACCTATTGGCTAATCTGACGTGGGTTGCTTGACCCATCTTGCGTGATCTCCGCAAACGTCTTCACCCCATTTAACGGCCAGGGGTCATCGCATCTTTTACGATTATCGCATGTGTAAATATAAGGCGGCGCACGGACCTGCGCCAAATTATAGTGTACACATTTTATAGTTTTTTTCGTCAATCGATAGGCCGGAAACCGCGTAATACAGTATAAATAGAGAAAGGGGGGAGAGATAATAATTGGAAGGAGAGATAGTTGGGAATATATATATATATATATCTATAGCGCTAAAAGCGGTAGACGTTTTTGCGTGTGTATACCACAGTAGATATGGCAGCTGGAGTAAGTGGTGACATTAGTAGTAGGGTGAATTTTTCACCATGATCTCTTTTTTGAGATGAATGTAAGCATATTAGTAGGCTTGGAAATGTCTAACTAGAAATCAATTGTGAACTCCATCTTGTTTGTGAGAAACCTGCCTTATACAGTGACGAGCGAAGAACTGTACGAGCTGTTTGGAAAGTTTGGGGCAATAAGGTGAGTAGTTGAGTAGTAGGAGGAGTGTCTAGTGGTTGAGGTACTGAGTACCTGAAGTGCTGAGTGGTTGATGTGCTTAGTAGTAGAGAGTATTCAGGTGGTCAAAGCCCTAAGTGGTTCACTGTGGAATACCCAACTGACCAGGCAAATGAGGATTGGAAATGAAGCAGAGACCAGAGGTTCAGCATACGTAGTTTACGAAAGCGACAAAGAAGCTCGCTTGGCATACGATAAGCTGTCTGGGTTCAATTTTCAGAACAGATATATAGTAGTAGTTTTGCATTCTACCGACAAAATGAAGCAGGCTGCACACGACCTCGAAGCTAGACGAATGAAGCTGGAAGAGCTGAAGCGACAGCATAACATAGATTGACGAATTATAGACAAAACGCACGTAATATATATTTATTGACAGAGATTAACGATTAACCAAGGTATATAACAACGTAACATCTTCCTTTAATTTCAACTGTGGGTCGTAGCATTTCTGCGAAGTAGAACCAACCCCCCCATGGAAGGATCCCGCCAAAGGCGAGCTTTACGTCGTCAATTGTAGTTCAAGGCGGACATACCTCAACGGTTAGACGTTCATTGTTTATGGCAGCACCTCCTGCCTTTGAGTATCTTTTCCGTCAACTAGCTGAAAGCTTGTTGTACACGTGAAACTCTAATAGTAACGTACAATGCCATTCTGCGACAGAGGGACATGTCTCAGATGTCTCAGACATGCAGAATCAGAGTGTGATCAGTGTTTGAGTCTGTGGCTACGCACGTTATCAGAGGAGTCAACAGATCGTTTGCTTGGATTCTAGAGTCGTAGCTCGCGGTCAATTCACGGGGCAAGTGCATAAGGTATGCTACAGAGTACGCCTGTGAGGGTCACAACCGTGGAGCCATTCCCTAAATCAGAGACCGAGTTTATTCTGAAGTTAACAGTAAAAGAGCAACAGAGGACCCGAGGACTAAACGAATAGCGCAGTAAAGAGGTATAGAATAGGAGTAACATTTAGTAAAGGAGAGTAGTAAAGAGTGAGTTTAAGCTAACTGATAAAGGGAAAGCAAAGAGAGCTGATGAAGTAAAGAGTTAAAACAAAGAGGAGTAATAAAGAAGTGAAGGAAAAAGAGCAAAGAGGGACAACTACCAAATAAGTTAACAGAGGGAGAGCACGTAGAGGAATAGTTAGTCAATAGAGAAATGTAGAGATAGCCTTCAGAAGCAATGTCTACAAGCAGGACATATATCAGCTCAACACCAGTCTTCTCTTAGCTCGGAATTCTAGGATGGTATCGAATTTCATGTTGAATCTCGTAATAACGGTTTTATAAACCTTGGTATTACAACGGTCATATACACATATTGTTATAATGCTATATAAGAACCTGATTTGAGTCGGAGATTTATAAACATTTACTTGGTGATAGAAACAACGGCATAGTAGGTATAGTGGTCAGATTTCCGCGAAGCGGAACCAACCCTCCCCGGGAGGGGCCGCCGGAGGCCAACCTATATACGTATAAGAAGCTGAGCAAGAGGAAGTCAAGTGTTGAAGAGAGATTTCCTCGGTAATCGTACCGTTAATTGATACTGATGGTGTGGTGGTGTGAGCAAAAATTCAGGTTTCACCACACATTTAAGTCTTCTAACTTCTCACACGCAAACTCTCACTTTCACTTCTTCTCGTAGGGTCTTCCAAAACACAGAGATGTCAGTGGTGGATAAAGCAAGGCTATACCGGACGGTTTTGGCACGGTTTTCGCAACTTCGGGTGGCTCGCTACAGCAGCAAAAAGGCCACAGTGCCTGCACCTAAAGACTCTGCTTTGAGTCAGAAGATAAACGAGGTTATCCAAAATCTCAATCCAGAAGTGCATTCAGAGCCCGACCTGGTGCAAGTCCTCAGGAGTGCGATGGACAAGAATGTGCTGCACAGCAAGTCGACTGAGGAGCCCCTGAAAGAGCATTTTCACGATCTTTTGGCAGGTTTAGGTTCGATCACAGACGTGAATTCTCGAGCACGAGCTGCAATGGTGTCGCATCAGATCCCGCGGTACCTGCAAGTGTGCCGCAGTGAAGAGGAGCTTAGAGAGCTGTTTGACCTACTGAATTATCACAATAGGCTTGACAGTAGCACAGCGTACAGCATTCTGATCAATCGACTGACGACGTTTGTCGACCGTATGGACGTCGTGGTTGGGCCAGACAACCAACTAGGGTGGCAGCAACGCCAATACAATAGATTTCGCGTCATGCTGGCCCTGAAAAGCGCGAGGTTGAACAAGCACGACCTTGCTTGGAAGATCATAGAGCCGTATGTGAAGAACTGGGACTCGCAGTGCTTAGCACGAGACATTCCTGGTTGGACGCTGAAATACGTGTATTCAACTGCGAGTATCTTGCGTAAGGAGCATTTAATGAAGGCCGTCTTGGCGAAGTGGGATGGCGACGACGGCTTGGGCAGCTCCTCTAGGATCAAACGTCTGGGAGCAGAACGGGCCCTACTGACTCTATACATTCCTCTTATCAATGCTACCCTTCTTCATAAGCATTACAATGACACAGCGGATGTAGTGGCAAGCTGCTTGAAGTCAGTGTTTGCTGGTCAGGCGCCACCGACAAAGGACCAACTGTACCGATTTTATGTCTATATAGGCTCGTTATCTGAGATACTTGGCGGTAGCAGCAGCAGCAGCAGGGACAAAGTACGACACAGCAGACAGTCAGTGCATGCCCTCACCGAGCTTTCGCGGGCCAATCTGGACTGGTCAGTCAACGACGTGGTGAAAGTGTCCATGTGTCTGTTAGCTGTTTGTGACGGACTCGAAGAACCTTCTGCTAATCGAGTACGGGCAATTATCCAAGGCTATGTTGACAGCAACTTGATGGATCAGAACAATGGCCACCATCTTGACAAGCTGTCAGTATTGACATTGTTGCGTAAGCTGAGCAGTAATGGCAATGAGTTGCTAGACGAGGAAGAAGATTACGGGAAAACTGCTACTACTACTACTACAGACTGGAGTGGTGTACATGTTACTGTGTAGGATAAAAACTATGTCTACATGGTTATAACTAGCATTTTATTTAAATTATTTATTCATTTTTTCAGTGATTTAGTGTGCTTGTTGGATGCCTATTATTGGTGCGTACAAATGCTCCTACGATCAGTCGTCAAAGGAACTATTGATATTAATAGATTGGGAACAGACACAGACAGAAAGAAAAGATAAATATAGTTGTTGAGAGCGAATATGACTTTACATAGTTCGTTAATAAATAGCTTTTATCTCTGCGAAGCAGAGCTACGGGGTCTGGGGCTGGCCCCAGCAGCTTTTCCAGCATGGTTACATCACACAGCTCCCTCAGTTACCCGGCATCATCACTCCCACGCAAATCTCAACTCCACACTTTAAAACGACCTTTTCCGTGAAGACCGTCAACATTCTGATTGAATCGTCACGCACCAATAGTGTTGTTGTTTCTGCGAGATTTCCCACGTTTTATGCGCATTGAAATATTGTTGAAAGTCGCTGTAAACGGTTCACAACTTTTGTAATAATGGAACAGCCTGCGGATGGTGGGAATGATCCATCACAGACTCAGGACTCGACGGGCATCTCAGATAATGTCGAAGACAGATCTCAGTCGTCGGCACTACCGCTGACAGACAAAGCAGAGATTGGAGCAGTCAAGCCAGAATTCGTCGCATCTTTCTTGTCTTTAGACGTGTCGTTCATCACCAACCTGCCGAGCGCAGTCATTCAGAAGATCTCTGCCAAGGCCAACGAACTTGAAGCTTTGAAGAGCCAGCGTCTTCTTGACGAAGTATCATACGGTAAGTGGCCTACAAAAGAACTGCCCGGCGAATTGATGGGTTCTGCACAAAAAATTGGTTAAAAACGGACTACAAACTAACTTAGAACAATCTATTCATGCTTCTAATGGACGAGTAGAGCAATTAGAGGCCAAGTTTCGCGAATCGCAACGCGAGTTTGACCACCTCAGAGAGTCGGCAACAAAGCTTGAATTAGAAAAGTCTCGCTTGCAGTCACAGCTCGACGCCACTCAAGGTCGGAGTTCCACCAGTGATTCGACCGTCAAGGCGCTGCAGAAGAAAATCGACGATATCACAAGCGAAAAAATGCAGACACTGGAGACGTTGGATCGCCGAAATAAAGAAATACGCGACCTGCGGTCCGAATTAGAGGCTCTGCAAAACAAGAACTTGGACTGCAGAAAAACCATCGTAGAGCTCGAGAACCAGGCCCAGAAGGTCCGGTCTGAGCAAATGGCGGCCAAGATGCGCGAGCAAAACCTGTCGCAAGAAATCGAACTGATCAAGCGCAACAACGAATGGCTGGACTCTGAGCTTCGAGCCAAGACTGAAGAGTTCAAGAAGTTTCGCACTGACAAGCTGACATTCATTTCAACGCTCCAGTCTGAAATGGATTCCTTAAAGTCTGACCACCAGTCGTTGGAAAAGTCCCATGAGACCCTCCGGGACCGCTTTGCTGAGATCTCTACCTCGTACGACGAGTCGTTGGTCAAGATAAGGGATCTTCAGAACGGCCAGGTTGCCAGCGAAGAAGCATTCAGAGCTGAAATGTCGTCCCAGCAGCGACTGGGTGAGCTTTGGGAGAAATCGGCCAAAGATGCCAAGTCCCGGGTTCAGGAACTGGAGGCCACTCTGGAAAGAGAGCGAAAACGCGATATAGGGGATATGGCTCACTGGAGGAGCGAAGCAGAAAGATACAAGTCAAAGGCCGAGAAGCTTGAAACCCAGCTCGATAGCGTGGAAAAGCAACTAGAGGAAGTTCATTTACAGTCGGACGTTGTGCCACGCGGAGGAACACCAGCAACTCCAGGGGTCGCACCACGAACCCCCATGGGACAAATGTCGACTGCAGCAGCAGCGCAGTTTGCGGGTTTCTCACCTTCAGCACACATCATCTCTGAGATGCAGAAGGGTGGAGGGTCGCTTGTTCAGCTCTACTCTGAATTCCAAGAGACGAAAACTCGATTGGAGCGAGAGAGGCACAAGAACGAGACTTTGCGACGCGAGATGGATCAGATCCTAGACGAAATGGAGACCAATGCCCCGGCAATACTGGCTGAAAGGGAAGAGAATAGACGCTTGGAATTGGAACTAGCTGGACTGAGTGTGCAATTAGAAAAGTCAAGTTCCGAGCTAGAGGAAATCAGAGCCAAGTTTAAAACGGCAGACGTAAAATATAGCGACTGCGTGCGAGAAAACGGATTGCTGTCCCAGCAGATACGTGATCTGTCTCGCCAGATCCAGCACTTGTTGATACAAAACCATCTTTCCAACGATTCCGAGGGGCCTCTTTCTCCACAGGAACATTTTGCACTACAAAAGCTTTTGCGAGGAACTGAAGACGATAGCGAGGGCACATCAGACACCGACAGGCTCATTTCACAGCGCCTTGTACTGTTCAAGGACGTCATTGAACTTCAGAAGCAAAACGAGTATCTCTTGAAAGTCACGCGAGAGCTTGGGCAGAAGATGGAGAAGGAAGAGGCAGAGTCGAAGAAACGACTGGAGAACTTGGAATCGTCAGTTGTAGAGGAGGCCAAGGAGACAATCAAAAACTTGAAAGAACAATTGGACGGATTGACCGTGAAATCAGATGCTCTTCAGCGAGAGCGAGACATGTTTAGGCGCATGCTTTCTAACAAAACGGAAAACGGTCATGATGTGGTTGATGCCAGCGGCTCAGAGTATGAAAATAGCGCGTTTGCACAGCAACTACTGAAGCAAAATGAAGATGCTACTTCTGCACTCAAAGAACTACAATCATTGTTTGATGCCCAACGCACAGAGAACAACTCGACTATCAAGACTTTGAATGATCAGATTAAAGAGCTTCAGAGTAACAGAAGTGAGCTTAGTATACAGTTGTCGAGAGCGCAGGGTCAAGTCGAATTGGTGAATGAACGGTACAAGAACCTCAACAGCAACTTGCAACTGTTTAAATCTGAAAATGAGGAGCTGAAAAAGAGGAGCCAATCGCTTCAGGAATCTTTAGCCAAACAGGATATCAAGATTGGGCAGGCTGCAGAAGAGTTGGTGGAAGCGAGATCCCTCACTGAAAGCCTTCGAAGCGAAAATTCAAACCTTAAAGCAGAAAAGCAGCTTTGGAAGTCTATCGAGATTAGGATCACTCAGGAGAACTCTCAGCTATTGGAGGAGAAAGGAAGACTCAACGGTCTGTTGGCCAATATGCGTCTCAATGAGAACGAACGCGAATCAACTGATGGTGAGACCAGGCGTCGCTTGGCTGCTCAAGTGGAGAGTCTGGAGGACCAACTCACAAAGCTTCAAGGCAAACTAGATAAAGAAAAGGAAGAAACGCAGCGAGCGGTCGAACGCCGTGAAATTGATGCTAAAGAGTATCAAGGAAAGGTCGACAGACTCACGGCTGAAGCCGCTTCAGCTCGTGAAAGTGCCGTCGAAGTGAAGAATTTGCATTCGAGTCTTGAGATCCGAACCAGAGAATTGGACGCTGAATTAAAAGCTGCGCAAACGACTATCGCGATGTTTGAGGCCCGCTCAAAGGAGGCTGATCCTGAATCGAAAGAGGCGTTGATGTCAAGTGAGATAACGTCTCTAAAATCCGAACTCGAATTGACCAAGAGTGAACTTCAAATCGCCAACAGCCATATCAAAGAATTGACGGAAGTTGCCAGTGCTGCCGAGGAGGCGCTGCAGAATATGACAACAACGCATGATGAATTTGAAAAATCCATGAATGAGACCATTCAAAAGAAGGAGGTGGGTGACAGTTCGGCATTTTTATTTTATTTTTGTGGGATTAACTAACTAGGAGAAAATAGCTTCGTTACAAGAACGATTGGACTCAACTAATGAGATGTTGAGTACAATGACGAAGGAGATGGCAGAGATTCACACGGGTAAAGAGGAGAGATCGGCCAAGCTGGAAGAAGAAAAGAGCGAGCTTGAAAAAGCCGTGAAGTCTCTTCAGGCCCATGAAAAGGAGCTTCGCGAGATGCTCGAATCTCTCAAAAATGACCTAGATAGGCAATCGGAAATTGCCCGGGCTGCTCAAGACAATTACGAAAAGGAGCTTGTCAAGCACGCTGAGGCGGCCGGCACTGCTCAAGCTTTGAGGACCGAACTTGGAGAAGTGAAGGAGCAGGTTTTGGACTTGGCTGCCAAGGCTAAACAATCTAGTGAACAACTGGAATCGTCCGAAGCCAGTTGGAATGGTCAGAAATACGCCTACGAACAAGAAATTGAGCAACTCAAGGGCCGGTCATCCGACTTATCCTTTCAGAATAAGGTACTACTTGACCAGTTGGAAACTGCTACAACAAGATCATCTCGTACAACAGAGCGAGATGATGAAAGTACTATTGTAGACAGTTCAGACGACCAGCTTAAGGAAGTGGTGACTTACCTGAAGCGCGAAAAAGAAATTGTTGAGCTTAACTATGATCTTGTTTTACAGGAGAGGAAGAGGCTCCAACAGAAGCTGGAACACACGACTAATTCTCTGGACGAGGTGCGTCTTGAATTAGAAAAGGAGAGGTCCAAGGAGAGTGATGCCTTGAGGCTATCGTCCGAGCATCAGAAGCTTGTTCAACAGCTTGAGGATCTTAATGTCCTCCGCGAAAGCAATTCTTCTTTGCGTTCTCAAGGCACCTACTATAGCAACAAGGCTAAGGAGCTGGAAGAGGAACTCGAAAAAGTGAAGAGCAAGTTAGAACCATTGGAGGAGCAGCTTCAAGAAGCAGTCGCGGAGAGTGAGGCTAAAGATCAGCAGATTTTGCTCATTCAACAGGATAACGAAAGGTGGAGGGCGAGGTCTCAACAGATGCTCGAAAGGTACCAAAGGATTGATCCTGAAGAATTAAACGCTTTGAAAAATAACATGGAAGAGGCAAAGGCCAGTGTAGAGGCATTGTTAAAGGAACGAGACGAGTTGGCTGCTAAGCTCGCTTCGGTTGAAAAGGAGAAGGTAGAGGCCGAACTGAAGCTATCTCAGACTGAATCAACTTCAACCAATACAAATGATGAGTTGGCTAAGTTACAAGTGAGATTTGAGAATCTGAAGAAAGAGTCACAGGAGAAGCTGCTGAGACGACGAAATGAAAGTTTAGAGCTCCGCGAGGAGCTAAAGGCTATGAAAGAGGAACTCGCAAAGACAACTGAAGCTTATCAAGCTGCGAAGATCACACTCGAAGGGATGGATGAGGCGAACAGTGCAGCTACCGGTACCGTTGATAATGAAGAGCTGACTAAAGCTAAGGCAGACCTTGTTGAGGCACAGGCACAGCTTGAGAAGCTTAAATCTGAAAGCGAAAGCGTTGCTCAAAAAAAGGATCAACGAATTGCCGACTTGGAGAGTGAATATAACCGTGTAAGCGATGAAGTTGTGGAGCTCCAGAGAACATCAAAGTTGTCTGGTAGTGACGTTTCAGCAGAACTGGCAGAGGCTACCAAAGCCAAGGTTGATATGGAGGCTGAACTATTGCAGGTGAAGAAAGAATTTGAGACATTCAAGGCCACCAGCATGGCTCCGGAGGAGGTCGAGAAGAGACTGGCTGCCTTGAGGGAGGAGCTTAAGAGTAGTCAGGTTACCACCACTGAAGCTGGATCAGTAGATCGTGAAGCTCTGAAGGCTGAGGTGAAAGAGGAGTGCGAACGCGAGGCACTAACGAAATACAAAGCCAACAGTGCCAAGAAGCTGAGACAAGTTTTGGACAGGAAGACAGAAGAGATAAAAGCTCAGCTGACTGAACAGTACACAAAGACACTGGCAGAAAAAGATGAGCAAATCAAACAGCTGACTCAACAAGTTAGCTCAACGACTGGCTCTACCACCAAAACATCTGCTGATGAGCTCAAAAAGGCCACTGAGCAGGGTCGAGCCTCTGGTCGCAAGGAAGCAGAGATGAGGGGAACTCTTTTACTGAAGAAGCTAGAGAAAGAGAAGGAGGCTCTATCAGCTGAGTTACAGAAGCTGAAGGGTTCTAGTGGTGCGAAGCCTATTGCGAAGGGGCCACCACAAACGTCTTCTCAACCTTCAACCCAGAAACTGTCAACAGGGACAGCGCCAGCTGTTAGCCAACAAGGCGCGCAACAACAATCGTCACCAGAAAGCACCGTGTCCGGTACTGTACCGCAGAATGGCGGCGAGTCGGCGGCTCAAGCGTCAGTACAGCCTTCTGGTTCAGCTATCAAAGCTCCTTCCAAACCTGCTGGACCCGGACCGGGGCTTCTCACCAAGACTAATTTGCGCAATGCCGTTGTCGCGACTCTACAGAAACCTGGGGGAACTACTCCAGGAGCAGGTGTGCCCGGCACTAGTGGTGCAGCTTCGGGGGGTTCTCGAATTCCAACTCGACTGCCAACTATTGCTAAAGTTGGTGCTGCCGGTGCTCATGCTAAGCCAGTTGTGCAAAGGCCTGGCAAGGCTCCTGCTGCTGGAGAGGGGAATAACAAACGGGTTTTGTCGCAAGATACGAATGAAGAGCAAGCGCAAAAGAAAATAAGAAAGGAAGAGAATAATTAAGTTGGGTTGGGTATAGGAGTAACTATGATTAACTATATTTTGTATATTATTATGTTGTTATATGATTGTGAAGAAGTAATTTGGGCAGAACTGAACTGTGAGAGCATGTGAGAATAGGTATTAGCACTTGGAATATCAGTATTTATATCATTTGTATATTAGCTAACATAATCAGTTTGTTGTAACGTTACAATAGATTCTGCGAAGCAGAACCAATTTCCCTGGAATGGCCCCGCCAGAGGCGATGATCCACAATCGGTATGTGAGTATATTATGTGTTATTATCTATATTTTTGTATAACTTTTGTTATCCAATCTATTAATGTTGCCATTTTTTTTAATTTACAGACTTCTCCTCAACCTGAGGAGAACCTTCCAATTTGACCCCCCGGACTAAGACACCACTTAGATACTCTAGCAATATCATGAAAAGACAAAGCAGAGACGAGATTGAGAAATGGCTAATACCAGTGCCAATATCCAGCCAGCTCCCTTCGTCTACAACCAGGTAGAAAAAATTGAGCGACAAAATGTCTGAGACAGCCAGTACCATGGAAAAAAGGGCCGACTTTGGAACCCCGAGACGCAAGTTAAGAATCCCCAGGCAAACAGAAAGAACTGCAAAGGGAACTAGGATTTTGAAAATCAAAATAGCACTCATTGAAAAGGGGTCGAATATTGGGATCAGTCGATACACGGAGTCCAACGAAAATGATGAAATCGACGCGATGTTTCCAGTGCCGAAGAATCCAATCTGGGATAGGAAGAAGAAAAATAGTGAGATCCTGAAATCCACCAGGGAAAGCTCACGCGTTTGCTGCCCGCTGCTGCTGTTGTAGAAGAGCGATTCAAATTCCAGCCACACTAGTAGAATTGCAAAAAAGGCAACATAAAACAAGCCCTCGTAGGAGATGGTGAGCAGCACAAACGTTGGACTGAAGGCCATGAATATCGTCAAGAGCCTGAACCTGTAATCAGACACAGGTGAGATGGAATGCAAAAAGGGGAGGAGCAAAGAAGAAATCAAGACCAGCCAGCCTGTCACCTGATTGCCAAATGGGAGTCCCTTTCGTTGCTGAAGCGATGAAACCGAGGAGTAGGTAACGAAGATGGACAGGACTATCAGGCCCAACTGAATGCCGCAAAGCATCAAAGAAACTCGAGACAGACTTAGTTTGTGGCCCAAGTCAGAGATGTAATAAGCGGCGACCAGCGCCATGATTACACCGCCAACACCAATCTGGACCATACTTTCCTGTTTAACAACGGGGAGCACGGTGAAAGAGGCCAGGACGATGCACAAAAAGGCCCACAACGTAGATAGCTTCAAGTGCTTCATTGAGACAGACGCATTGTGGATGCAGGGCCACATGGCAGCGACACCAAAACACAGCGAAAAAACTTCTCTGTAGAAATACCCACACACAATCGACTCCATTAGAGCGATTCCAAAAACCACAGTGCCCACAGCCTGTTTTGTGGGACTGGACGAAGGAGATCGTTGGACTAGCAAACGCAGACCATTGGCGATGGTAGTCCTGTTCTCAATCGCTTGTTGCCAGAAAAATACTGGGAAAATAGCGTACAGGTAGTAGTTGACGGGTGACTGCTGCTGATAAAGCAGGCCACACAGAACAGAGAGTACAGCGACAGCCAAAGCTCGAACTGCCGCAATATGACTGGCGGTCTTTACCACAGGCACAACAAATAAATGAAGGAAAGAAGTCGCGGCGTACGCAATCCACCCTAAAAAGCCCATCGTCACCAGGCTTCGCAAAAACAGCCAGTTGTACGTCTGCAGATACCGCAGACCCTTGAGTCCCAGTTTCATGAGCTCGTCGGATTTCTCAATAGCCAGCGAGTACTGCTCGCTCTTGATGAGTTCTTGTATCTCTGCAATTCGAGCCTCTGCCGAGCTGTGTCCACCAGAGAGTGGTCCAAACGGCACAAACTTGATCTGGGCGTGTCTGCGCTGCTCTTCTTTCACGAAATACTGCTCAATCACTTCTCGCGCATTTGCAAACAGTGCCGAGCTTTTCACGCTATCAGGCGCGTTGACAAACTCGAGTGGCAACTCACCCACTGAGTTTGCTGCATAGTTGATGCCAACCAGATAGGACATGAGCGACGCAATGTCAGCCTGGTTTACGTCGTTTCGACTGACTGAACTGAGGCCCCACGACTGCGAAAACTCGTCATGCCCCCCTGATTCGCCGTTTCCGTCGTTTTTAACAGGCTTAGCCACACCGGCACCCCAAGCAACCAATGGAGTTCGGGTATTGTCAGGGTGTCCGTCTCCATGACTACCCAGATCACTCATACCGTGGTCTGCTGTGAATACCCACGCAGTTTGCCCGTCATTGTAGAAATCTTCCACAAGCTTCTCCAACTTGCCTAGCTGCTCGTCTATGTACTTGATGTTGTCGTAGTACTCGGCCGAGTAAGGGCGATAGCTGTGACCCGCAGTGTCAATACCCAACAAATGAAGGAAAAATATCACCTTGTCGTGCCGGAGCAAAGCGTTAACCTCAGGGTCTGTCTTTGCGCGTGCAAACAGATCATTCACATTCTTAAACACAAACTCGTCCAAGTCTATCGACGACCTCGTGAAGTCTTCGTAGTCCGAACCGTACATTACCGCATCGACTCTGTCCGGATCAGAGGCGCCTTGTGCAAACATAGGCAGGATATCCGGAGAACCGTATGAAAACGTGTGGTACGACTGGTTGAAGACCGAGTCAAAGTCGACCGGATTCTCCTTCCACCCTTTTGTAACCGCACTGACATCTTCGTAGAACCCTGCAATCATCGCAACGTGACCCGGACGCGACTCTGTAGGCATCCTCGTGTGAGACACCCCGAACGTTCCTTCGGTCAAAACCTTGGACCTAATAAACGGGGTCAAATACTCCGACACACCAGTTACCGGGTGCGTAATATTCTGGAAGCACTTGTCTGCACGCAGACCATCTCCAACCACTAAGAAGAGCCTTTTAGCAGGCGCTACATCTGTGCTCTGGTGGTGTTTCATGCCGTGAACCAAAGGACTGACGAAATAAATGTCAAATATAGACATTAAAAACGCCAAATGGAACAGGATTCCGACAAAAAGAACCGCCCATTTCCCTAGCCAATCCATTCCTATGTCTTTTTTCACCTCTCTTAAACGTTTATAGTCGTAAAAGGCTTCAAACGAAGCTCCAAATCAAAGAACGACTGACAGCTAATGTTGGAATGCAACGTCAACCTATGCAGAGGTTATTAGCACGCGCGTGTCACGTGAGGCCCTCGTATGAACGCGCAGCTTCACGAACCTTGGTGGACTTTACGTCTGAGCTGGCCCCCTGCCCGGCCCCTTCCTGGGGAGGGTAGTTCTGCCTCACAGAAGTAGAAACGGCTGGTATGAGATGGGTCACGTGTAAACAGGAGTTCCAGCTATAATAAGATGCAGAAATCTCTATGATATAGGAACAAATATAGCTTCATCTCTGTACATTGTATAGCGCGTAAGGTCACCATCGACTACTAAGGCTGGTTCGCTGTTCTATTACGGTTAATCCCGCGAAGCGGGATAACTCTCCACGGAGTGTCCGCTGGTGGGAACATCACACAAGTGTGTTAACTGTCAGTGTATTACTATGATAAATAATGCAAGATGGAGGGCTGCGAGAGCCGTCAACCGAGGTTTTGTTGAGCCAGTTTGAGTTGCAAGAAGGATTCCAAAACCTGGCAGTGGCGCTGCTGAGCCAGCATCCACTGATGTTTGACCTGGATGTCTTGCTGCATAGCCTGTAAGTAGCGTTGCGTGGCACCAACAGACATGTAGTATTGCAGGTCGTACGAAGTGTCTGCCGCAGTACGCTCGTCGTGGTACTGGCACATCCTCTTGGAGTACTCGTTCCACGCCTTTTGGTAAACCTCGAGCTGTTGACCGTATACTTGGAGCTCCTCTGGAGCTGAGTCAGGCGACGGTTGCAAGGGAGGCTCGGGTGGAACAATTTGAAATATGAGTGAAGAGTCGTGTAGGTCCAAAACTGGTTCGTTTGGACGTTCAGCAGCGCCAGATGTTCCAGCAAAGGTACTGTTCGGGTTCCCAGGGTAGTTGTTGGAAGATGCAGCCGGGGATGAGGGAGGGTTTTGAGTGATTCCAGGTGAAACTTGGTCGACGACTGGCATGCTGGTGGTTGTGGTTTTGGTTGTGGTAGCGTCGCCCATTTCTTCCAGAATATTCTTGGCTAGTTCGTCCATGTTGAAGTTGCCAAATGTTTGAGTGAAGGGCGGCACATTTGTGAAATCTTCGCGAAGTCTGTGGTAGCCGTCTTCTTGAATGCCTGTTTTGGACCGTTTAGAGGGAGAGCCAGGAGTGTCTTGGGCTGTTGAAGCGGGGATATGGCGTTTGAGGGGATCGTTGAGATTTGGGGGATTTAAAGGGTCATCAAGAGTGTCATGTGTTTGTGGTTTTTTTGGTTTCAGGTTTGGCTTTCGTGTTGTATTGGACTCTGGAGTTGTATTGAACTCAGGCTTAGGCTCGGGCTCAGGCTTAGGCTCAGACTCAGCCTCTGGGTTAAACTCAAAGTCAGGCTTGTATTGGTTCGTTTCTGCTGAGTTCGACTTCTCCTTTTGTTCAGTTTTGGGCTCTCTGGGCTCGCTAGCTTCTCTGGGTTCTCCTGGACCCGCATTGTCAACATTTGGAGGCTTGGACGGACGACGGGTAGGATCTATGTCTATATGGATCTCTTCTATGTTGGGTGACGAAGAAGAGGATTTTGACATATTTTCGCCGTCTGTAGTTAAATCGATAACTGTTGCACCTTCAGGGACAGAAAAGCTATGTGCAGTAGACTGTTGTTTAGGTTGATTGTGATCAGGACGACCGTGACGCCCATAGCTGCTGTAACTCCCATTGCCATTAACGCCCTTTGAGCGTTCATCACTGTAGCCACGTGCATCGTCGCGAAGAACATCGTCTTCTTCTTCTTCGTCTTCTTCGTTTGCAGTGAAATAACTACTGTACTGAGAACTTCTCCTGGGTTCTCTGGTCTCATGTTGTTGTTGAGAACTCTTTGCGTTCATAGAAAATCGAAATGGCTTTTCGCTTTTTTCACTCTTTCTTTCTGCTCCGTCACCCTTCCTGCCCTTCTGCTCCCCAGCAACATACGAATATGAAGTCGAAGTATATCCCCATCCGTCCTTGGTTTTGGTAAAATGCGTTTCTTTCTCAACGGGCGGAGGCGAAGGTGGGTCAGGGCGTGTAGAACCTGTGTTACTTGTGTTATCCTTGCTACCAGAGTTCTCTTTGTGACCAGTGTTATTACCAGCGTAACCACCTTTGTAACCCCTGTAACCCCTGTAACCTGTGCTGCCGTTGTTGCCAGCATAATCAGTAGACTCTGTATAGCCCCTGTTACCTGAATCGCCTGCATCTCCCTTCTTTCCGGACGAGTGCCAGCCGTCGCCATCTTCAAATCCAAACGCCTCGTACCCGTTCCAATGCCGAAAGTTAAACCTCCGGTCTCTTTGCTGTGGACGAGGAATGTCCCACGACGCACTGAAATACTCGCTAAACAGGTCGTTGTCAAAGTTATAGGTCGGGTAGTAGTAGCCCGATGACGATGAACTTGTGCGGTTCTTACGTCTGTGTGTGAAAGGCGTCTCGTTTGGGCCGTACTTGGGATTCGAGGGAAATGCATTGAATGCCGAAGGATTAAAAGGCTTTGAGCCGCTAAACCCTGGTCTCTCAGTCGATGACGACGACGTATAGTACCGCCGTGAGCTCGGCACTCGCTCAGGATGCTCCAAGTCATACTGCCTTCGCCGCGACGGGTCCATCAGCGTGTCCTGAGCTTCATTCAGAAGCTTGAACTTCTCGTCTGCGTCTTTGCTCTTATTCTTATCAGGATGGAACTGCAGGGCCAGCTTGCGAAACGCTTTCTTCACATCGTTCTGTTCGCAGTTTCTAGACAGTCCCAGCACCTCATAGTAGTCGGTTGCAGACATCACTGCGGTCGTTTTGCCTTCAGTTCTTCACCTTTGTCGCCAAACTACTTCAGTCGAATGAAAACTGATACTTCACTTCAGAAGCTTCTTCCAATGCGCAACGCAAGGGCGTACCTAACTACGACCAATTCGAGTGTTTCCACTACAAACGATCCATGCCCTAGCACGTTTACTACTCTTCTTCCTCGTTCTGCAACCAATCCAACTCGTTGTGTCTGAGGTAACTTCCATCCAGACGCCATCAAATGTCATGAACCGGGGGTAAGGGTTCTCAGCCGCGAGCCGCGCGCGGCTCGCGGCTGAGGCGCAGAACCAAGACCTCCCCGGCAGGGGCCACCGGAGACAATCAACGTGGACATGCCTCCGGCGGCCCCTGCCGGGGAGGCCTTGGTTCTGCTTCGCAGAAAAATCATACTCATTGGAAACAAAAACATTGGTCGGAATGAATAAACTTGAGCCGCGCGCGGCACGGTGCGGCAGTCTCCGACCTGGTTTAGGAGAGAATCTGTTATCAGACTCACTTCAGACTCACTTTTTTTGAAAGACGTATAACTCACTTAGAAATAGCTCTTTGAGATCTTACTGAGACTGCGGAATGCCACAGTACCGCTGAGCGGTAGTAGGTTTTCAAACTTCTACATATATTATGTCCTTGCAATATTGAAATGCGCGGTAGATTTATAACATCTGTCAGACTGACAATCACTTGGGTAGATATATAGTTATATAGGGTATGGCTGGCTCATAAGTGTACATATGGTACACAGTCATATAGATATCTATATCTTATTGAGGTGCTTATAGATATAATGCACACTTATTATAGATATGGTAGTTTATATATGTCTGTTTGAGCTGGCTTATAGATCCAACTGGTGTCGCAGAGCAGTATATACTCCTCATAAAGCCAAAAGGAAGGAAACTGCTATGAGAATAATAGGTACGTACGTACATAGTATTTCATCTATTAGCTAGTTGATATGACGGTTTGGTTTGTCGGGTTGATAACTTACTAGCATCAAGAAGAACATTTGACATGAGGATAGTATGATATGAAGTATTGTACTACTTTCTCTATGATGGATATAATAAATACTGTCAACTCAGTGTCAAGTACCTCGTAGATAGAACTTTGACGAGTTGTCCTTCAGTGCCTAACTGACAAGTTACTAGCCACCTTTTCCTCTCTCTCCATGATGATTGGTGTATATAACTGTAGTGTAGAACAGGATACTGTGCCTGAAAGACCATTTGTACAGATCGACACCGATAAAGGTCGTTATCAGCACGTGCCGTGCCACTGCATAAGCGGCCCAGCCCAGCCATCTAACGCGCGGCGTTCTGCTATCAGAAAACGACACGGGCTCTGCCGGAGAAGAACGACCGTCTTTGGGTGAGACAGCCGAAGCCGCACGGCTGGCGGAGACAATGAAACGGGATGTCAGGAGCCGTAGAGCCGGCGGAGTCCGTGTGCGGCTCAAGACACCTGAGAGACGCAATGCAATGCGAGTTATGGCGTGTTATTATTTTGGGGGTTGGACCGACCCAACAGAGGGGATCGATTTGGGGGTTTTACATATTATATACATATGCGAGGAATGCGAGCAGCGATGTTTCGGAAAAACTAGCGGTGTGTAGTTGGAAGACACGCGGAGCTGGCGCGGCTCCTGCGAAGCAGAACCACCCCCTTCGCGGGAGCGGCCGCCGGAGGCAACGTCCACCTGCCTCCGGCGGCTTCTCCCGCGAAGGGTAGTTGAAGCGGGGGTAGCCGACCCCCGCCTCGCCGTGCAGGCCGGTCGGGTTAATCTTGCTTTGCTGATATCTGCAAGGAACAAAAGCGCATTATGCCTAATCGCGTTAATCTGTGATAGCGAGATATCGAGCGGGCAATATGCCGGGGAGGCGGGGAGACGTCGATCAATTGACCCTGCCCTGCATTCTGAGTCCGGGCAGAGAACCGTGTAACGCACGGGCTATATGTTAGTAATACACGGCTTCGGGTAGGTGGAGAAGATGAGAGAGAAAGTTGAAAGGAGAAGAAGTCAGAAAGTGAAAGCTGCTTGATCTCAGTCGAGGGCTGCACGAGTAATTGAATCATCTATGTAATGTGTAAACATGTGGGGTTGAGGTTTGCTTTCTCCATCGATAAAGTGATGGAGTTCGGAATTGCTTAGGAGAGAAGGAAGGAGAGAAACTTTAAAAGATGCCATGGATTGGTGATTCGTCTTAGTACAAGTCTATGTAGATAATTTGAGTCATATAGTTTTAGTATTTCAGCAGTAGTTCAGCCATTTCAATCGTCTGAATGGAAACTTTGAATCTTCTTCATGAAAGGTTGTCTCAGGTCAGAATAGAAGGAAAAACCTTAGCCGTAGCCTAATACAGATTGAAATGAGATATATCCTGAGTGAAGAAGAGAAAAGAAAAAGAGTATAGAGTGAGTTATTTACTTGATTTAAGATTCTACGAAATACATTGAATACATCAATCTATCTCTCCAAAGTCAATTCACCCTCTCTCTCTCTCTCTCTTGAGATTGACCAATACTAGCTAACTTGTTCATAGCTATTTATCAACAGATCTAAAATGTCAACTATCCGTCAAAAACTGTCAAACTGTCGAACTGTCAAAATATGACTCAATTTAGATCGAAACAAATGTAGTAACTTAGTTGACAGATACAAACTTAGTCTAAATTTATATGTCACAACAGATGTAACGTCTGATACCATCTCTACCATTCTTCTGCCCGCTCTCCAAAAAAAAAAGCCCCAAAGAGGGATGAACATCCATCATGGAAATGATTTTCACCGACTAGTATTAAAAGTCACTATGCTAAAACTAAGCTTATAGCACAATTGATTGAGTGAATTATATCAATTGACTAAAACTGATCAACTGAGTATACTAATCAACCGAGTATAGTAACCAATCAACTGAGCATACTAATCAATCAATTGGATAGTTGGATTGCTAAACTAGCTAAATTGAATATACTATCAATTGAAGTAGCTGACAACTCTGAGAACTCTGAGGACTCTTGAGCAGAGCCAGTCTTTTAAATCCCCTTAAACATCTCTACTTTGAGTCTACTTTGGTTATACCTTTTCACAAACCGTACAACAGCTTTCATTCATCTCTATCTATTTGCAACAATATATAGTCCGTCTTTCCCGTAATCGTAATTCGTAATCACATCACATAAATATAAAAAATATAGCTTCTGTTGGGCTCAACTCCCTTCCAACATCCACAACTTTCAGCCAAGCAGAACCATCACCTCTTCCGGTAGAGGGCCGCCAGGAGGCAACTCTCCAATTCAGTTCTCATCGTCGTAGCTCCACTCTTCCTCCTCAGGCTCCTGGTGATAGTACGACAGAGATTTCTGGGTCTCTCGTGCAGATGTGGTAAAAGACTGGTGGGTAAAGTGCGGGTTGTAGAAGCCCTCGACCATTTCTTCGGGTGAGACTCGGTCTAAAGGGAAGTAATAGTACTCATTTGAGCCGACACGGTCGCTGAGGTCGCTGAGAGGAGGCGTTGGTGGCGTAGGAGGTTCTACTTTGTCGAGTATAGTAGGCGCAGCAGCAGCAGGAAGGTGTTTCTGGTGCGTGGTTGCCAGACCAGGCAGAGTCGACTCTTCAGTCACAGACTTGCGTTTGACTTCTGACGA
The DNA here is from genome assembly GCA_030579595.1 of Spencermartinsiella europaea. Taxonomy (NCBI): domain Eukaryota; kingdom Fungi; phylum Ascomycota; class Dipodascomycetes; order Dipodascales; family Trichomonascaceae; genus Spencermartinsiella; species Spencermartinsiella europaea. The sequence continues at coordinate 379,144 of JAKTRG010000007.1, forward strand.
GGCCAGACTGATGCCGAATCTGTCTTTGTAGAACCGAGGATGACGTCCCCGCACGACTATGGGTTGTGACGAGGCTCTCAAGACAGGTACTGTGGCGCCAGTTGAGCTTATGGCACTCAGAACGACCACTACTTGGAAGTAGGGCTGCTGGTTGGGTGCACCGTTGTTGACAGTTGCAGAGCTGAACTTCACTTTGCTCCACTCGTGATCCACTTTGTGAGGGCTTGGGTCGTCCTCAGGCCAAGTTTCGTCGAGCTTGAAGACCTGGTCAAAGACAGGAGCGCCTGAACGGCCTACGACGGTGGCGTTTTTGCGTTTTGACGAAGACGAGTAGAGTTCAATGGCCAAAACAAGGCTGTTTACAAGAGTTTTAGACTCGTCAGCGTCGACCACATAGGTAGGACGGGCACCAAAGGAACACGAAGTGCGAAGGTCAAAGAGGTTTCGACGGTAAAAGGTGAGCTGTTTAGCCGAATCTGGTGAGATTTTGCTGCCAACGGTGGTGTTAGTAGTAGTAGTGGACGAGTTAGGTGTCACGCTACTGCTGTTGTTGTTGCTGTTATTGTTGCTGCCGGTGGTGGTGGTGGTGGTGGTAGTGCTAGTGCCAGAATCATCCAACGACTTCTTCTTGTGCTTATTGCCGTTTGTTAAATGCCAGTTGCCTGTCATGTGCCCTTGCACTGATGCTACCACTGGATTCCCAGTCTCATCTACCAAACAACTGGCAGTTTTGGAAGTTTCAAACGACAGATATTGGTCCATGAGCTGTTCAGTGCTGCTGTTTAGATCTTCACACACTGACTGGCCTGTACTGTCGATACTGTTGCTTCGAAGTTCTGATTCTGAACAACTACTGCCGTATTCACCGGGTGATGGGGGGAACATTTTGGATGATGGTGGTAGAGGTAGTTGATGAGATTGTAGAGATTCAGGCGTGTTCTTCCAATGAGGTTGGTTCTGGTTCTGCTGATGATGTTGATGGAGCTCGTACGACATTTTGTGTTTGTAGTGCATAGGTTCATCTGGGTAGTGGAAAACGGCATTTGAAGCAGTCGAAGAGCTGAAATTGTCGTTGTTGCCGTTATTCGTACGCTTCCGTCGTTTTGAATTCCCATTTGTAATAGAAGTAGTTGTGGTAGTGGCAGCAGTAGTTGCACCAGCACCAGTAGACGAAGTCAACAATTGATCAATAGACGTCCGTTCACTTGAGTATTCTGCGAAATGCCCGAATCTCATGGGATTTCCGTCAAATCTGAGATCGAGACCATTATTGTGGCCTACATCGAGCCAGGATTCGTCCCAGGTAGAGTCCATCATTTTGAATAGTAGTAGTAGTAGGAGGTATGAAGAGTAGAAGTAGTGTACTAACTGTTCGGTTGGAAGTTTATGTTCAAAACTCGACTCAACTAAACTCAAGTATAACTCTCAAATTGGACCGGTAAATGTTAAAGTTTACTAAGACTTGTTAGATTCAGGTATGATACCTCAATACTAAGTTTAAGAAGTACAGTAGAAGAGTACCGTATAACACAACACTTCTTCTCAATTGCACCTTTCGAACAGGTCCTCTCAATTGTACTTTTTTTAAACATACCTTTAAAACTGTACCTTTCAAGTCAACTTACTCCAGTCACTCCAGCCAACGTGATAATCTAATAATCTCTCCTTCCTTCTTTCGTCTAAAAAAACACTGAGAAAGAGATATTCGAGTAGCTGAACCTTTACTATTGTAAGCTCAGGGTGTACTGTACTACTTGTCGTGGTAGTTCGAGTACTCTCTTAAGACTGCTTGGTTTTTTTTTCCTTTGGCTGACTTTGTAGTTTAAAAGTTCCAATGCAGACGACCCAGACGAGTCAGTATTCGTAATTCCAATAGTAATGCAAAATGCAATTCTATTCAATTGAGTGGTTGGAGTAGTTTCAATTCAGTTTCTCTCAGATTTGTCGCAATTCGCAATTCGCAATTCGCAATTCGCAATTCGTAGCTCGCAGCTGCTGATTCTATAAAGTGTATAGGAGTTGTTCAAAAAGTATGTCAATGAGAACTCTGTCGTCTAGAAGTACAAGTCTATCGGCCGTATCAAAGACACACAAAAAGCACAGCAGCACAAAAACGATTTTGTCGATTTTTTAGCTTTTCTATAATTCAATGCTGTGTTGCTCTCTGAGACTTTTGAACTCTACTTTGACTTTGCTTTGGCTCTACTTTCAACTTGTCTTACAGTTGTCTTCAATGGCCTTCAGTCGTCTTCAATGGCCTTCGATCGTCTTCAATCGACTCTTTATTTACTTTACTGGCTTTGGACTTTACTCGTTCAAAAATTTAAAGCTCCAGTTTGTTTCAATTTCTTTCTGTAGCTGCAACTTCTGCCGCTTCAGTTTCTGTCGTTCTTCTTCCTTTCGTTCGTCTTGTTGCTCGTCTATTCTCGGTCTTTTCGTTCGTCTATTCTCCTTTCTACTAGCACACACGTCTTCTCTTTCTGTTTCTACTTTGCTTCTCCTTCTGCTTCTACGTCTTCCTAGCGTCGTCAGCCTAACTTTCACCGCTCGACTCCACGCCAACCCCGTCTTATATGCCGACAGACGAGGTTGAGGGTTCACCCAAACGGGAATGCGGCGCGTGTGAACGTGGGGCCAATCGCTGCATGCACCGATAGGCGTCCGGCAGCCTTGGCAATCGTCCCCCATTGCGGTCAAAATACCGGAAGCTGTCAATTGTGCGTCACCGATAGCGTCGGGATATTAAAAGTGGGCACCCATCCGGCGGGGTGCCCGCGCCTGCGGCGTCTTCTACGAGGCAGAACTACGCCCTCCGCGGGAGCGGCCGCCGGAGGCAACATCCACCTGGTTCCAGCGGCCGCTCATGCGGAGGGTTGGTTATGCTACCGCAGAAATATAGAATCCGGCGAAAAACCCCGGCTGGCTGAGCCGCACAGACCTAGCCCTGCAGAAAGATAGCGCGCTGATCTGCTGATCTGCAGAATCGTCGCGAATCTGACAACCCGTGCCCAGGGTCAGGGCGAGGGGAACCTCGGAGGCTCGGGAGATCTCCCCGCACTCCGAGTTGCCTATTCGGGCTCCGTGAAAAAACAGTGGGAGCCCAGGTTGGTGGGGAGAAGCGAGAGGGGAAAGAGAGAGGGACGAGAGGGGCTGAGAGAGGGGCTGAGGGCATGAGAGTCGTACGACGTAGTGAAACACCAATTGTGTGGAAGTAGGTATGGATGAATGGGCAGTTTAGAGGGTATTCTAGTTGGCAGGTGAACACTTATTTACTATGAAAGAGATGGGCCAATCTGTCAAGTCAATTAGGCAGTCAATACATAAATGTTTAAATCAGTCAATCTGTCAATCTGTCAATCTGTTAATCTGTCAACCAGTCAGTCATTCAATCAACCTTTTAATACACCAATTGATATATGCGTAAGAATATAAGAATGAAAGCTCGAGTTAGATCATCTTTGAGTTGAGTTGAGCTGAGAATCAGTTGACTGACTGTTTGGCACATTGTTTAGCACATTGCTTAGCACATTGTTTAGCACATAGTTTAGCACATAGTTGACCGTACTTACAGCTTATGAGTTAGACTAGACTCTGTCAATTATCTATATCTAGAGTACATTTAAAAAAGTCAGTCAGTCACTCAGTTCAGTCAATACACCAAATTGGCATTTTAAAAGTAGAATATTGAAAAGCTGTTACGAGAAGAAGTTAAAAGTAGAGATTAATTCTTCTGTCATCAGAAGAGGTGTGTACAACTCAATACACCAATTGACATATAAGTAGAACATTGAAAGCGGTTATGAGAAGAAGTACTACTCAATCCATCAATTGACATGTAAGTAGAAGATTTAGTTTCCATCCATCAGCAGTGCCGCATTCAAACAGGAAAAGAGTCGGCCCACAGGATAGTATCAGCTTCAGCTACATAGACTTTAAATGAGGCTCATCGATGTTATCAATTTGTGTTATGGAGTTAAATGAGATCCTTCTTCTTCGTACATTCCACGAAGCGGGACCAACCTCCACGGAGTGGTCCCGCCGAAGGCGAGCAAACACGAGTAAGTCGAGCCAGAGTAGATAGTATAAGCTTCATTAATGAGATCCCTCCCCTTCTTCCGCGAAGCGGAACCAACCTCCACGGAGTGATCCCGCCGAAGGCGAGCAACACGAGTGATATAAAAAATGGCATTCCTACTTACGATACTTGTTCAAATCAACGATGCAAAACCCAGCTAACACATGTGAAACAGACTTGCGGATTTCATTGCGTCAGAGAGTTCTGCGCTGGTCAGCTCGTCCAGAAGGTCCCTGATGACCTGGGGATTGTCAATGGCCCAGAATGACTGGACTCCCAGTGCAAAACGGTCGGCAGATGGCGCCACGTCCTCGCTGGGCACTGCAGCAAAACACAGCCGGAAATAAGACGCACCGTACTTGGCGATACGTTTGGTGGGCGAAAACATGGCGCCAGGCGCACACAGCACAAGCGACGGCTTGCGCATCAGCCAGAGCCACAGCGCCTGTCCCAGGTCAGGCGCATTAAACATCGGCGCAAGAGGATGCTCCAAAAGGTGCACTTTGACCCATACGAACATGCCAGCGCGCGGCCAGTCAAACTCATACAGCGTGGTCTTGCGCACCAGGCTCCAGCCGGCGTCAGAATTGGGCACAAACGAGATGGCAGCATTACCCCGGTCCAGCGAAGCGCACATGGCCACCATCCGCTGCTCGTACTGGTCCCGCAGCGACTTGAGCCACCTCGCCCAGCCTTCACCCAGCCACGGAGCGTAGGGGCCGCTCTGTGGAGAAGAGTTGCGCTGCGCGCAAGACGACGCATCCGTGGCAGTGCTCACGTCGCACAGAAGACGTGCTACCAGGGCTTGCACAAACCCTGACGGCTGCTGCGTCGAGATCTCAGTCAGCCTCGTAAGACGCTCAATCACGTGCGGCTGGGCAACCACGTAGCCCAAGCGAGCGCCTGGTGCGATGTTCTTGGAGAACGTGTCGAGGTGGACGACGCGGCCGTCGGTGTCGCAGCTGATGTAGCTGGGCACTAGAGAGTCCATGAACGCTTTGCCGCTCTCGGCGGAGTCTGCAGACGCCTTTTGAGCCCCACCAGACGAAGATGACGAAGACGAACTGCTGTTATCGCCTCCGCGAGTGCTGTCAAACTGCAAAAACCAGTAAGGTTCGTCCTCGACAATGACGACGTCGTATCGAGATAGAATCTCGTACAATTGGCGCTTCCGTTCAAACGACACGACGGCTCCAGTCGGGTTCTGACCAATAGACACTGTGTAGAGCAGATGCGGTCGCCTACCCCGAGAGTAGTCCCAATTGCCTAGCACGTCGTCCAGCTGCTCGGGGACAATTCCCTCGCTGTCCATTCCAACTGTCACAACCTGCAAACCCCGTGCTAGAGCCGCCTGAACTGCGTTCATGTAGGAAAACTCCTCGACCAGAATAGCCGGCTTTGACTCGGCTGAGTCGCGTCCCTCCACCCACTCGTCGCTAAACAGATGCAAAACCTTGCTCAAAGCATCGGTATTGCCGCACGTCAGCGTTACGTCCACGCCGCCTTCGTACGGCACGTCTGGGATCTGAAACTCTTTCACAAACTTCTTCACCCACTCAAGCAGCAGAGGATAGCCTTCAGCCGTTCCGTACTGCAGCGCCGTCTCGAGGTTCAGACTAGGGCTCGTTTGGGCCAGCTTATCGACCGCGAGATGTCTGGTGCCGTCCCTCGCAGACCCAAATCGTTCGGGCCCAGCAACTGTTGCTTCAAGACTGTCGTATGGGAAATAGGAGACATTCGGCATTCCACCTGACACATTCACAATCCCTGGCCGTTTCATGTACTTGTAGGCATTCTTCACCATGCTTGGGGCCAGAGCTTTGGTCCTTTTGCCGTACAAATGGCTCAAGTCCACGGGTTCTTTCGACCTCGTCGTGTTCCACCTGTGTGACATTTTTGCGGCACAAAATGTATCTTACGTTCGTTCGTATCGTTCACAGGCTCGTCCTGTATACGTTTTGTGTCTTTGCAAGCACTTTTGTCCGCTCAAACCTCTCAAAATCACAACTTTCCAAAAGTAACGATAAGGTCGTTGAATTTCAAATGCAACTTTCAAAGATAAAGAGATAAGCGACTGATTATCAGTGTGGCACCCACCGTCCAGTGTGGCGTACAGTAACGTCTTTCTGCGAAGCAGAACCAGGGCCTCCCCGGCAGGGGCCGCCGGAGGCATGTCCACGTTGCCTCCGGCGGCCCCTGCCGGGGAGGCCCTGGTTCTGCTTCGCAGAAAATCGCCCAGTGGGCCAGAAGAGCTCAGTTTGAACTCGAAGCTCAGGCCAATATCAGATGTGGCGATGCATGGCGGTGCTGACGCCACATGTGAGCCGCACCGAGAGCCGCATGGGATGACCTAATATGAAGCGGCTTGACTAGCAGTTGACGCTGGTTGAGCAGATTTGAAGCTGGCTGATTGAAGAGATAGGTTGAGTTGGCGGCCTTTGAAAGGGCCGGGTCTGATCTTTTGGCCCGTGTTGCTGAAAATGCAATGCTTGCTGAAGTTGTGTGACTGACAATGGGCCGAGGAACAAAGCCAGTACTGCGTCATTTTGCATGGTGAATCGCGACAGTGACAGCTGTGAATAAGTTTATGTTGCACCTTTGTGGTTGTTATAGCAAGCTTAGCAGTTTTTGTGGTCTTGCAAAAAGCAGAATATCTGCTGTGACTGCTCGGACTGCTGTAACACACGCACTTGTTTCTGTGTCTTACTGTAGCAGTAACATTTTTAGCTACAGCATTTCCAATACACAATTAGCTAGTGTGACTACAGTTGCAATGTACTATTGGCACTGTCATTACTAGTTATACTCTCAGCAGTTTCTGTTTCCTGTCGTAAAGAGTATTGAAAGCTGTGAGTATATATTACTGAAATTCCGGCAATCCTTCAGATTAAATATTAAATATTTCTGATTTAAATAATTTAGGCAGATCACGTCATAGGCATCGATCACGTTAGAATATGAGTTTCTGTGGGTACTCTTGACGACTGTGACTACAGTTACAACGAACTATTGACGACTGTGACTATAATTACAATGCACTATTAACGACTGTGCACAATTACAATAATGTATTGTACTATTACTGTGCACTATTAAAGAATGTGAGCACATTTACAATATAGTATGACAACTGAATACCGTAACAATACATTATCGACGGGCTGTTGCAAGACGCTCAACAATTCCCAATAGGTTCTGTGTCTTACAAAGCAAAGAAACTGAATGCTGTGACTATATGACTACATTGATTGGTGTATTGCTGTTACTGCTGTGACTACACGTCTTCTAGCATTCTGTTTCTTGTTCCGAATTCAATATTCGCAGAGCTACACATCCACCCACACCTGTCTCTGTGTTTGACTGTGACTACTATGACTATGACTATACTGTGACTAAACTGACTACATTCCTTGCATTTCTCTGTCCTCAATGCAATCCTGAGAGCCATGAACACGCCCCTTCTATTCCTCTGCATCGTTTTCTGCACTATACCATTGTCATCTCTGCGAAGCAGAGCTACGGGGTCTGGGGCTGGCCCCAGCAGCTTCGAGTTTCAATGTGGACATGCCTCCGGCGGCCCCTACCGGGGAGGCTTGGTTCTGCTTCGCAGAAACGCACCCGTTGATGTCATACGAGTCTACAACTGGCAGCACACGACTCTGTGCTGCTCTTCGAGCTATATGCAGACAGTGTGGCTTCTAGCATTCGGTGTGTCGCGTAGTACACAGAACCAATCTCTGGCTGCTTTCTGCGAAACAGAACCAAGCCTCCCCGGTAGGGGCCGCCGGAGGCAGCTGGACGTTGCCTCATAGTCACAGAGTTGGCATTGCGTTAACTCTGTCACTGCACAGCGGTTTCACGTCGTTAGCCTGCGAACCAGATGTGTCAGCACCAAGCAATTTATTATGCGACTGCAGGAGGTGAAGAAGTGGTTTTTAGGGGCGGCACGGCGAGGAGCTCAAAGAGGACGTTTCCAAGTTAGCATGGTGTGTATTATGTTTTTACGTGTACATGTATTATGTTGAAGGAGGAGAATCGAGTGTAGGCAAGACGTAGTCAAGAAAGAGTGCTGAGAGTAGTAGCTAAAAAACGTTGCTCGGGCTTATCTATCGCTATCGCAGATCGCAGATCGCGGGAGCTTTTCCCGTTTAAAGTGAAATTTAACCCACCAAAGTTACTAAATACGAGAGGTTATTAACTACAAAGTTAAGAGTTGGAAACATAATTGTTACTTTGGAACTCGTGCAATAAACAGTGATCGAAAAAGGCCCGTTGAAACTCAACGCAGAAGAAAGGGACAGAGTCTGAAGTCTGTCTGAAGCTAGTCTGACGTAGTTATCTTGAGACTTGTTCGTTCTTGTGCTCGCAGACCTAACTCTTGTTGACTTGCAGTCTTGTGTTAAGTCTTGTAGGATCAGACCTAAAAAGTTTGTACGAGCAGACCTAAAAAGTTTGAACGACAGAGTTGAGCTTTTGCACATACATCTAACTTTCTGTGCGAGCATAGGTTGGCCTTAGGGTAAAAACTAGAGATAACGAGTTGTGAAGTGCGCTGAGAATACGCTTGTGTGCCACTTGTGTAATTGTGTGGTTTCTCTTTGCATATAATAACGTCTGTTGAAACTAAACGACGAGAGAACATATTTTGTACCCTCGTACGTTTAAACCACGTACGATATCTTCTATTATCCTCTCTCACTTTGTGTTGATACAAAGCCTGTGCAGGATTCTGTTTTAGTTGTGTCTGAGCCTAGCGTTATTCTGTTCGGTTGTTCGAATCGTTAGAGACGAAACGCAGCAGGTTGTCGAGTTTGCCAGTGTTTCAATTCGACTTGACGCTCTGTGAGACATTGTCTGAAAAAAAGGTGGGTTTCGGCTGGCACCTACACTGCAGAACCTTTTGAAGAAAAAAGAGGGGGAATTGAAATTTTCGGCTCTTTGATTGTCCCGTCTATTCTACATATTTTTTCCTCCTCCTCCTCCTCCTCCTCCTCAACCCAGACAGCGCTAGAAAACACGCACGGACCAGTTCTCGGGTTGTTGAGTGTTGAAATTTGAGGCTCGGCGGGTTTCTTTGCTATCTGTGATTTCTCCCACAGAGGCTAAACACACGGAAGTAACCAAAGCGCTACTTGTCAGTGTTTCAATTGGACATCCATTTTCTAAAAGACGGTATAAGACATATATCTGGCCAAAGTGAATTGAACCTTCAAGCTCGGCTCTGCTTATCTGTCTTTTGCTTTCATAATCTTTTCGCTCTCCCGGAGACTAAACGAGTGACACGACATTGTACAAGACATTGTGTGACAAAGGCGCCTGGCACCACAAGCTCGAGACGTGAATTCGTGAATTGAAGGCGAATTGAAACTCGGCTTTTCGACTTTTCAGTACAGTGAAAAAGACGTTAAGAGACGTGAATTGAACGAGACTTGAAAAGTTGGACGACACTAGAATTGGGACCCGTCTCTCGAACTTCTCGATACGCTGCAGAATCTCGGTCCTGTAAATCGAAACGTGAAATCGCATCGACACCTCGACTGAGCTCTTCAACTTCTCAATAATACCTCAGCACTCTGAAGACGTGAATAGAAAGACTAGAATCACATATCTCGAGACGTGATATTGAGACTCGGCTCTTTTGTGCTTTTCCTTGTTATTTTTATTTTTTGCTCCCTCGTCTCCTAAATGACCCTTGGGAAGCTCTCACCATGATTCCTCTCCTCATTGCCCGCGACGGCGCCAAGTACGTCAAGTTTTCGTACGATGGCTCCAACGACGCCTCCCCCATCCTGCACAAAGAACAGCTCAGCTTCGCAGAACCAAACCTCCCCGGTAGGGGTCCCGCCGACGGCGAGCTCCCACCTCACCTCCTCGTCAACTACCCGTTGGTAAAACCCGGCTCAAGGCAAGATACCTCTCCCAAACTTCCTCGACATTTGCACAACCTGGTAATCATCGACAGTACCCAATCGGGGTCTAAGAAGTCCTCTGAGATTTACTTTTCGATCTTGCTGCCGCTTCTCAACCAGTTTGGCATCCTCCACGTCTACGTGTCGACGACAAGTCCCACGACTATATCGGATCACGCCCGAAGTTTCAGCTCGTCGTCCACTGTGGTGTTCTTAGGTGGCGACACCTCCATCCATGAGTTTGTTAATGAACTTCCTCTAACCGACGAGCAGGGCCTAGAAATTGCTGTCGCTGCCATTCCCACGGGTACGGGTAATGCACTTTCCAACTCCATAGGCCACGACAGCGTCGCACACGCTATTTCGCGACTATTCACGGGCGATGTCACACCACTGTCGAGTTTCAAAATAGACTTTCCTGCGGGCACCATCGACCTAAACTCGCACGCCCCTGTCACCAGCCTACAATCCATGGTCGTCTTCTCCTGGGCGTTTCACGCTGCCCTGGTGGCTGACAGTGACAGCCCTGAATACCGCAAACTGGGCATAGAACGGTTCAAGAAAGCTGCTGCTGAAAACCTCGCCAGGCCACAGAACTACGATGCAACCGTCTCCTTTTCCAGCTCAAACCAATCCATAAAGCTGGATGGACCCCACTCCTACCTCCTCTTCACCACCGTGACGTCGCTAGAAAAGACATTCAAACTCTCGCCGCTCAGCACACCGCCATCTGACACTACTGTGCGCGTCATGCAATTCGACCATCTTCCAGGCGACCAGATCATGGACATCATGATGAAAGTATACAACAACGCAAGCCACGTGTCCGACCCGCGCGTTGTGTACAGACCGCTCGACAACACTCCAACCTCCATCGCTTCCATAATCGTCAACGACAGCGACCCCTGTCACGACCGGTGGTGCGTCGATGGGCGCATCGTTCGCGTGCCACCGGGCGAAATCACCCTCCACGCACCCACTTTCACCCACAACGGATGGAATTTGGGCATTGTGGTGTAAATTGCATAGGGGATAGAGATATGTCAGGTCCCTCCCGGGGAGGGGGTGGTTCCGCTTCGCGGAAAAACGAAACACGAGCGCTTGACAGAGTTTTACCGCAGGAGCACATATTATCACCTCGGGTTGTGCTCGCTAGCTCGGTCTTGTCCGCTTTTCGGCCAATACCACAAGTTGTGGATGCTTTCTCCCACCGTTTGACAGATGTACTGGTACTACTACAAGACAAAGATTCGCATGTGTTTTTATTGGATGGCTGGAATACCAGAGGTATAATATATGATAGAACTAAATATCAAGAGGTATATAATAGATGAAAATATATGATAGAGGTATAATTCTATCAGGTAAATGCAAGATACAGGTATATATCAGAGAGGTAGTTATCATAGTAGAAACGAAACATCAATTGCATGATAGAAGTACAGCACAAGCTATTATAGATTACAGTAATATATCAAGGGCTGTATCATAATAGAAAAAAAAGCACTTGTCAAAAAAGTCAAGTGTACGAAAGTGCTTTTAAAGTACATTTCATAGAAACCAGGAGGGAAATTGCAATAGAGAAACAAATATCAAGAGGTAGAATTAACTACAAGAAGGATATGTCATATATGATGCAAGTAATAATCAAGAAGTATTTCCAGGCCAAATACATGATACAACTAAAATAGTCACAGGGCGTATAAATGATACGGCAAATATCAAGAGGTATCGAAATGAAATATCATGTACATGGTAGAACAAATAGCTACTAGAAGATATATGAATATGATGCGACTAGAATTTCAAGAGATATGCTGTAGACTACCGCAAAGCACATCAAATGCAAGAATCACATCGAGAGATCTCATAGATGATGTAAATCGAGATCAAGAGATGGAATAAACGGTACAAATAGATATATCGAGTTAAAGAAGTACAATGTGAGATAACTATAAATGGCAGGAAATTCTATTTTATAATAAAAGGAAATATCAAGACTTACTGACTGAGATTGACAGTACCTGGAGGTATAATAAGCTATATGAAGTATAGAGTGTAAATATAAAATCTAATAAGATTCTACAATTCTTAGAATAGTTACCACAAAACCTATGTAATATTAGGCAATTAAGAAAACTCGAGTAGAGATGCACATATGATAAACTAGAAATAATCTCGTTAGATATACTATTGCATGAATTAGAACACCAGGATGTCCACTCAAAAGATATATTACACAATAATGTTATATATTAGAACATCGAGAGATACATTACTTGGGGGAACATCCTCGGCAGAACATCAAGAGATCACACGTGAAGTACAAAAGCAAAAGATATATTACACAGTTAAATCAGAACATCAACAGATACATTATGTAGATGTACAACACCAGTGCATTGGCATAGATAAAGACAGCACATTGCAAGGAACAAATCGTCGGAGACATACCAGGCAGTTCAGATACCACTGACCAAAAACTTCACGTTAAGCCCACTAGAACGTCGTTCAGCTCACCGGGAACATCGTGATGCCCACCGCATGGTTTCTGCTTCGCAGAACCAATCCTCCCCGGGAGGGGTCGCGCCGAAGGCGAGCGTTTCCCCCTCGCTTACTGAGGTCCCTCGATGATAGTTTTTAAGCCCTTACCTGCCCTGACGCTCTCAAACGCGTCGAGCGCGTCTTCGAACTTTACGGTGCCGGTGATGAGGGGCTTGACGTCGATTTTGCCCGACTTGACGAACTGGAGCGCCTGCTCGTAGTCGCCCTTGCCGTATCTGAAGCAGCCTTTGACTGTGAACTCGCCGATGCACATGGCAGCAATGGGGAAAGTGATCTCGTCACGACCCATGCCGGTCTGTACGTACGAGCCGCCTGGACGGATGAGGTGCATGGCAGTTTGGATGCACGGTTGGGCGCCAGTGGCATCAATGGCAAAGTCGAATCCCCGGTTGCCAGAGAGGCCACTTTCAGCGACGATTTGCTGGGCCGCTTCCTGGGCAGTAGGGCCAGCTTTGGCGACGTGCACGTGCGTGGCAGCGTAGCTTTTGGCAAACTGCAGTCGCTCTTCGTTGATGTCGATGACAGTCACGGTGTGGGCATTGAAGCCATGTCGCGCGACGGCTGCAATGAGCACACCGACTGGACCTGCGCCGAACACGGCGATAGAGGAACCAGGCGTCACGCCAGCGAGGCGCACGGCGTGCACAGCCACAGATAGCGGCTCCATCATGGCGCCCTCGGCCATGCTGAGGTGATCCAGCTTGTAACAGAAATCCTGCGGCAGTCTGTAGTACTTTGCCAGCGTACCGTCATAGGGCGGGGTGGCAGCAAAGGCCATGTCCGGACACAGGTTGTACTTGCCGCCCTTACAGTCCGGGCACTGTCTGCACGGCACGCCTGGCTCCATACACACGCTGTCGCCCACTTTGAGCCCCTGGACCTTTGGTCCGACTTCTACCACTGTGCCAGCGCTCTCGTGGCCTAAAACCATCGGCTCCTTCACTACAAACTTGCCAATGCTCCCGTGCACGTAGTAGTGGACGTCTGAGCCACAGATTCCCGTGGCCTTGACCTGCACAATCACGTCGGTCGGGTTTTGAATCTTTGGGACAGGTCGGTCTTCGTATTTGATGCTGTCCTTCTGGACCAGCACGAAAGAGGGATTAGGGCCCTTGTTAGTGGTGGTTCTGGTCTGAGATGCCTCTGGCAGCCCCTGCCGGGGACGCCCGGGTTCTGCTTCGCAGAAATCTCGAGTGAAAATCACGTACAGTTACCATTGTGACTATATGAAAAGTTTGAAATTTGATGAAAAGTTGAAAATTTAAGTTGCGATGAAAGATAAGATGAAAAGGTGCGAGGAAGATAAGATAAGTTGGAAAGATAAGATGCGGTCGATTAACAGCTGTTGTTGTTTCGCAGCTACTTTTGCGTCTCCAGCAAGTGACTTGTCAGGTTGTTGTTTTTTTTTGGTTATAGCTCTACTGATGTTTGGCACGTCTCTCCCTTTTTATACATTTTTCACTCGGAAAGGTCCCCGGAATTGAAGCGCAAGCATTTCCTAACTGAGTCAAATAAGCTGGGGTAAAATGTCAATGTATGCGGCTGTTTTATCCGGTTTAATTGGAATAACTCCGTAAAACGCACTTTTTCACGTTTCGGAAATATGTGGGATATTTGGAATATAACGCGCGTCTATATGAGCCGACCCGTGCTGTCGAAGAAATACTCACGATGCCACAGTCTGCTAAACTGCCTGAATCACTCGAACTCTACAATTAGAGAAGGTGGTCATGCCTCCGGCGGGCCCTCCCGGGCAGGGTTGGTTCCACTTCGTGGAATTTTCAGAACTGGGTGATCGAGTAGAAGGCTGAGAGATGACACAGAACATCATTCGAACACTTTAAGAACACCCTTAGAACACCTCTAGAATACCTTGAGAGCACCTTACAATATCCTTGCAACATTTTGAAACGTCTCAAGTCAACTGAGAGGTTTTTAAGTACTCTTATCTGTACCTCCCAATATTCAGAATAACGTCCTCTCTTGTCACGTAGGACTTCTTTTTTCAAGTGTCTTTAAACTTGATACTTTGCAATACCAACCTTTTATCAATCCCAAGGCGGGCTTTGGACCTTCTATGACTGTTTCTTTCCGTCAGGTGTGTCAGTAGATAATCAAGAGGACACTAAAAGGACGCTCAGGATGCAGTTAAAGCCCTGCAAATACCTGGGATCAGGTTACTTTGAAACACTCTTGCGAGAGCATGACAGATTCAATTCACCTAACAGACAAACAGCTACACGAGGTTTGTTGTGGAGAGTTATTAAAGCAATGCCAAGCTCTTTTATATACCTCGAGAGAGCCTGTATTTCCTACTCGTTACGTGGCTATATTTTGCATTTGATGTCTGTCCCACCAAGACCAGAGGGCATCTGATGCTTCTGGGGCTGGCCCCAGCAGCATGGCGTTGAAGTATGGGCCAAGATACAGGTGTGAGAAGTGTATGGGAGCAAAGTGTTTAAACAAGATCTTTTTTTGCAATTTTAAATCTTTCACCCTTGAGACTGCCCTCAGTTCCTTGACTCCATGGCTCCATGATTGTTTCTTAGTACTTGTATATGGTATCCCAGTTTGTAATTAGTCAAGTAAAGTGTGAAAATTAGTCGAAAGAGTGCTCAGATGTGGCCAAACGCCAGTCGGAGAGTGCAGAGAAGTGTACGAGAACCCTGCTTTGCACCGTCAGTCCGTTGGTTTCGACTTTGTGGAATCCGGACGAGTAGCAAGCAGGCTACGTTGAAATTCCTGCGAAGCAGGAACCACCCTCCACGGAGTGGCCCCGCCGGAGGCGAGCATTAGGTTCGTTATTTACAGGCTGTGTTACATATCTATGTTGGTTGTGATGCATCGTGTCAATTCTGTGCCATGTCGTCTTTACGACTCTTGAGTGTCAGATACAGCATGTTGCTGGACGCTTGGAGCGTCTGGACGAGTCCAGCACCTCCCAGAACGGTCAGGACGCCCGCAAGGTTGGCTCTCAGTTGATCCATGTTGGGTAGTTTCTTGAATTCGTCTACAGTGGCTCGGTCCATAGTTGTGCCGTCGATGTAGGCTCCCATCAGCATCATTCGCTCGCCCGTGCGATCCAGGATCTTGACGACCTCTTCTGTCTTCTTGGGATCCATCTCTGACAGCGTGATGACTGCTGAGGAACCTCGGAAGTACGGCAGTAGCGGATGGCCCGTCTTTCTATGCAATTTGTTGGCTTCTGCGCTCGCAGGATCCTCATGTTCGAGTCCTCGCAGTGCGACTCGAAAAAGTGCCGACCGGGTCACCGTCAGCCGAGCTCCGACTTTCTTAAGCTGCGACCGCAACGCCTCGTTTTCGCTTTTTACCAGCACGCCGTTGTGTGCCACGAGAATAATCGGTTTGGTCCTTAGCATCTTTACGTATTCTTGCACCAACAAGTTCTTTCGTGATTCAGGGTTCTTGAGTGGCTGGTAGGTCGCCATCCCACGACAAGGCTGCTGCGACGACGCACGCAGTGCTCCATTCGCAACTATGCTCAGCCTGCTAAACAGCCGTGCGATTGATCTGTCCATTCCCTTACTCTCTCCTCTCTCGTCTTTTGCTCGACTCGAATATCAAACTTGAATATCAAACTGAAATATCACAGGAATTTTTCACTCTGACACTGCAGGGTAACTGAAATGCAGGGGGGCATTGAGACGGTTTTCTCTGCGAAGCAGAACTACGGGGTCTGGGGCTTGTCCCAGCAACATCAACAAGGCGGTGGAGCTAGCCTCCGACGGGGCCACTCCGTGGAGGTTGGTTTCTGCTTGGCAGGAATTTGACTTTGAAAGCTACAAAGATTCTTGTGGTGCTGTCATCTTTCATATAACATTTAACGCTGCTGCATCTGTCAGCCGTGCACGGCTGAACTTTTTTACAACTCATCTATAATTTCGGCATAAAGATATTTTGGGTAGATTGAAAGACGTTTTGGACCAAGTTTCTTGAAGTTACATGGTAATGGCATCTCGAAAGCATACGAGTATACCAAACTATCGGGGAAGAAGACAGGGCTGCCGGAACCGGAACTGAAGAAAGCAGATGGGGGCCTAAGTACAACCGGTGGAATATGCAAGTCTGCGTGAAAGGCTGCTATCAGAAACCGTGGCACTATGAAACGAGTGCGAGTAAAAACTGAACTCTATCCACCTGGAACGGAACGCACCAAAGCTTTTGCTCCTGGCGTGCACCACGTCTGTCGAGGCCTTCGTGTTACGGTACAGCTGCTGGGGCCAGCCCCAGACCCCGTAGCTCTGCTTCGCAGAGTTGCCAATATCTACGAAGCGGAAATTGCCTCGACGGAGTCGTCGCGCCGAAGGCGAGCTTCATTCGAGCTGCTGGGACCAGCCCGTCGCTCTAACATTGGCTAGTGGGTTGTCGCACAACACACTGGTGAATGAAAGGATATTGGCTGCGAAGAAGGCACTTTTTCATGTTGAAAAGTCCGAATAGAGGGCATGTGACACCTATCTGGTGGCGGTTACAGATATTGAGACATTTGTTATCAAACCACCGTTTTGAAATACCTACAACTTGCTCAAAAGCAGCCCTTTAAGCTAGTAAGAGTACTATAACAAAAAACAAAGCGTTACCCCGTATCTTCAGCTTTGCAATTTGTAGCAGTATCAGTAGTAGTGGTAAACCTTTTATTGCCTTATATAGGCCTTATTCGCTTCTTTGCCAACTTGTTTCCTAACCCGCTAATTCCATGAGCACCTCGCTGAAGCAACCTCCACAGAGTGGCCCCGCCGGAGGCGAGTCTCACCACACCGGTGTTAAGCGTCACACCGGGTAAACTGAAAAGTCATATGAGAAAGTAAGAATGAGAACGAAGAGAGTGTTTGGTTGACTGACAGTTTGGGAACCTTTAGATGGACCGTTTCGTACGGCAGAGTGGTCTCCTTGTGTTGCCGAGCCGACTGCGGGCTTTCCGTCCCCGGTGTTGTTTTGGTGGAACAGGACGAAGTTACACTGAATCGTCATATGGAGAGACTTTGAATCTGCCCAAGTCCAGTTTTCCTCCTCGAGCCAGAGCCAAAGAAAGCGGCGAATACATGGAGAAAGTGTGCGAGGAACTGTATAAATGGCAGGAGGAAGATCTACCAGGTGAAAGCGTGCGAGTGTTTCATGACGGCCCGCCGTATGCCAACGGTGACCTTCATCTTGGACATGCATTGAACAAAGTTCTCAAAGACATTGTGAATAGATACAATGTGATTTCCGGTTATAAAGTGGAGTATCGTCCTGGATGGGACTGTCACGGGTTGCCAATTGAGCTCAAGGCGCTTGAAATGGCTGCGAAAAAGCACGGACGAGGTGCGGTTCGTGACTACTCGATCAAGAAGAAGCGAGAGCTGGCGAAAGAGCTTGCTACGTCGATGATTGAGCGTCAAAAGACAGCCTTCAAGCAGTTTGCCATCATGGCAGATTGGGACGACAAGAAAATATACAAAACGCTTACCCCAGACTACGTGATGCGCCAATTGCACGTTTTCAGACAGATGTTTGATCGCGGTCTGATATCTCGTCAAGAGAAGCCTGTGTACTGGAGTATTGCAGCGGGGACCGCTCTAGCAGAGGCTGAGCTCGAGTATCAAGACCACACCTCGCAGGCTATTACTGTGAGGTACCCGCTCGTTGCTTCTGAGGAGTTTCAAGCCTTTGTAGAGGCTGAGTTGGGGTCGATTCCCGATGACATTTACTTGCCTATATGGACTACCACACCGTGGACGCTCGTGGCGAACCGGGCAATTGCGATGAATCCGAAAATACAGTACACTATAGTCAAGGGTGATCTCGGCCACTTCGTGGTGGTGGATAAAGATGTCGAGGCTCTCAGAGGCATGTTGGGCCAGAACAATGTGCAAAAACTTGATATTTCGTTCCCAGGAGAAAAACTCATGGGAAGCTCTTATGGATGTCTTTTGCGAGGTGGATCAGACGAAAAGTACCCTATTTTAGGTGGGCTGTACGTGAGTGCCTCGACTGGGACGGGTCTGGTGCACAATGCGCCAGGGCATGGAAATGATGACTACTTACTGTGTAAGGCGAATGGAATTCTACCTTATTCACCAGTTGACGGCAGCGGAAGATACACCAGTGATCTTCCCGACTCGCTCCAAGAGCTGGTGGGTCTCAGAGCTCGAGAGGAGGGTCAGCAGAAGATAATAGAGCTGTGCGAGGCTGCAGGAGCTACTCTTCGCCTTGAAAATGTGCTTCACAGTGTGCAGTACGATTCTCGCAGTAAGGTTCCCATCATCGTTCGATCGACCCCTCAGTTTTTTGCAGACGTGGATAGCATCAAACAGCGGGCGCTTGACGCCATGGGCAGTGTTAATTTTTACCCGCCTGCTGGACGGGCTCGTTTAGAAGCGTTTGTGAAAATGCGAAAGGAATGGTGTATCTCACGACAGAGAGCCTGGGGTGTGCCAATTCCTGTGCTGTACCACAAGCACACCGGTGATGCGCTGTTGACGGCCGAGTCGGTCCAGCACGTCATCGACACTATTGCGAGTCACGGCGAGGAAGGTGTGCAAAAGTGGTTTGAGGAGCAGGAGGACATATCAGAGTGGTTACAGCCGGAATTGCGTGGCAATGCTTCTGAATATGTCAAGGGAACTGAAACAATGGACGTGTGGTTCGACAGTGGCACCAGTTGGACCATGCTGAGGACCGGTAGAGACGGCGCTCCTCCTGCTGACTACTATTTAGAAGGATCAGACCAGCATCGGGGTTGGTTCCAGTCGTCGCTGCTGACAAAAATTGCTGTTTCTGACAAACCCGTCGCGCCATTCAAAAATATCATCACTCACGGGTTTACTTTAGATGAAAGGGGTCAGAAAATGTCTAAATCACTCGGAAACGTGGTGACACCGCAAGAGCTAATGAACGGGCTTTCTAAAAACCCGGGAAAAGGCAGCATTGGCGTCGATGGACTGCGATTCTGGGTAGCTCAGTCTGACTACAGTGGTGATATCAAACTCTCGAAATCAGGAGTACAGCTAGTTGCTACCAGTGTCAACAAACTGAGAGTCACTTACAGGTTTTTGCTAGGCAACCTGAGTTTCTACGACGGCCAAGTCATCGCTTACGACGACCTTCGTCTTGTGGACAAATGGATGCTCAGCACTCTGAAAACGCTATCCAGTGAAACCAAGCAATACTACGACAACTTTGAGTTCAACAAGATTGTCCAGGCATTTCTCTACCACATGAACACATTTGTCTCTGCGTTCTACTTTGATGTCGTCAAAGACAGGCTGTACGCCGACGGACCTCACAGTCTATCTCGGCAAGCCGTTCAGTACGTTCTGAGTCAAATTCTCAAGACATACTGTGCCATCCTCGCCCCAATAACTCCGGTCTTGAGCCAGGAAGTATGGCACCACGCTCCTCATTACATCACCAATGGGAATTCATCTCCGTTCCAAGCAGGCTGGCCGGCCCTACCGCTGGAGTGGAACTCAGAGAAACTCAGTCGAGACTTTGATGCCCTGTCAAAGGTGCGTTATGCTGTTAACGTGGCAGCACAAGAGGGAAGAGAACAAAAGTGAGTATTTTTTAGCTTGCCTCCGGCGCGGCCCCTCCCGGAGGGTGTTGGTTCTGCTTCGCAGAGCTTTATGAGAACGTAGTCCAAACTAACAAGAAATATTGGTGGATCCTTAGGATATGAAGTGTACATCGATGTGCCCGAGCAAAGTGAAGCCCACAGTCTGCTGATGGAATACGAACGTGAACTCGCCGACCTATTGATTACATCAGATGCCCATATCAATGGGACCCCTTACACTGACTCATGGAAATACTCTAGTGACATAGACGTCTGTGGCACCACTGTCACCACTACAGTCGTTCCTGCGACCAAGCACAAATGCCCTAGGTGTTGGAAGTTCACGGCCCTCAGTGCTGACAGCCTCTGTGGTCGGTGCGAGGCTCAGTAAGAAAAGTCAAGGGGGTTGCTTAAGTGGACTGCACGATCCCTGAGAGCTCCTCAGGGCTGTAATAGCTATCAAACTTCAAAAGTACAAAGAAGTACTGCAAACTGTAAATACCAACTATCCTAGCAAACTTTCTGTACATATGTTAACTATTGATGATGCTAATGACTTAGAGTCTACAGTAGGTCTTTAAGAGCTGTAAAATAAATCGAAAAACTATTTATACTACAAATCTAGACTGAATAATATTCTTGTAGGGGCTTTTATTTGTGGTCTTTCGTTCTGTATTCTGTTAAATATCCTTGCATATTTCATCAAGATGCTGGGCATCATTTAAACTCGAAAGTAGACATTTCAGGTTACACTGTAAAACTATCTAACCTACAATCACGTTATTGCATTCTGTAAATACTATCTTAGTGCGAGGCTTATTGTATACTATCTGTAAACGACCTAACAGTTAAAGCTATAAAAACGTGTACGCTTAGATCATAACGTAGATCGTTCAGGGGTGTAGTAAAATCTATCAATAATCTAGAAACAAGTGCCGTAGAATCAAACATGTACTGCATTCAGTGAATAGAAAGATATTTATGCCTTTATCAATAGCTCATCAATAGCTCATAGTGCCAACTTTGAGACATACGACATCTGCTTAAGGACTCTCCTGACTATTGTCCCAATTGGAGTTATCAGATTGTCGATCACCTGGCGATATTTTGGCGATGGCAACGAGAGATCCTTCGTAAATTATACAAAACATTGAAACACATACCATAGGTTCCATGAGCGACAAAAACGAAGTCGAGAAGCAGCTGGCCTTTGAAGAGCTCGAAAGCAGTGTTGCTGACCTGGTCAAAACTGCTGAATACTCTGAGCTGTACGGATATGATTTAATAGCTCTAACAGATTCTGACAACAACGGCGATGGCAAGGTTATCAGAGAACGTCTGCTGAGAAAGTTCCTGCAAGCCAACTCCTACGAAGTGCAGGCGGCAAAAGAACAACTACTGAAAACTTTGAAATGGCGCAAAACGTTCAAACCGTTGGACGCTGCGTTCAAAGAAACTCACCCTGACTTATTAGATAAAGTAGGAGTAGTCACTAAACAGCCAGTTGGAAAGGACTCGCACTCGCTGGTGACTACTTGGAACCTCTACGGAGCTGTATCTGACCGTCAGCTAATTTTCGGGGACTTGGACAAGTTTCTGCGCTGGAGAGTGGCTCTTATGGAGCAGGGCATCTCCTTGCTTGACTTGACCAAAGAAGACGAGAGCACCATGGCCCAAGTGCACGATTACTACAATGTCAGCTTCCTCAGACTCGATGCGACTACTAAGGCTGCATCCAAGGCTGCCATTGAGCTTTTCCAGAGCTACTATCCCGAGTTCCTTAGCTCCAAGTATTTTGTCAATGTCCCCACCTTTATGGGCTGGATGTTTGCATTTGTCAAGCCATTCTTGTCCAAAGAGACCGTCGCAAAGTTCCACGTTGTTTCCGACGGATCGAATCTGGCCTCTGACCTGGGTCAATGGGTGCCCAAAAACTACGGTGGTCGTGCTGCTTCTCTTGGGGCCATCAAGGTGACTTCTTTCAATTCCAGAGGGCTTGAGGTTGAGAAAGAGACCCAGAAAGAGACCGAAAAAGAGAGTGAGCCAACTGAACCGGCTGAGGTGAAGCCTGCTGCTGAGTAGAATGTACGACTGCCTCCGGCGGCCCCTCCTGGGGAGGATTGGTTCTGCTTCGCAGAAAATACTACGGAGATATACAAGGTCTTATGGTGAGCTATCAAGCCAGCATACACTTGTGTAAGAGTCTGATATAATACACCAATGCAATAATATATTAATACAATAATGCAATAGTTGATCCTTAATGAAACTGTCTGTTCCACGCCCGTAGCCATGTTCAACCACTAGAGTGAACCCAAAGTGCTGCAGGTATTTCAACAGTGAAATACCATTTTTTAGGGTAGCACATTCGAGTCTAATTAAATACAAATAATAATTAATGGCACTATCTATTCCCGTCTATAGCTGATTCTTTTAACCACGAGGGTTAACTCAATGTGTCTCTGAATTACACTTATAACTACCGTGGTAGTTACGAAATACTTTTATATACTTATTCTCTAACAGTATTATAATTTGTACTCCAAGTATTTCCGAGTCAATGGTTCCGCAAAGCAGAACCAATCCGCCCTAGTGAGGGCCTCGCTGAATGCTAACACCACGAATTGGTTATGCTATTTGAAATTGGAATGATTTACTATGTCTCTTTTTCATATTTGCGGTAGTTCATTAGATTCTGGTTTATCAAATTGAGCGGAACTGATCGGCGAAGAACATCACCACTCCAACATACATTGAAATAATTTAAAACCTCCTTCCCAATATTGAAGTAGTAAAGTGACAGAAAGAAGCCCTCAAAAAAGGGATTATACCTGTTATACCTCGTCGTGAGGGTGCAAGGTCTCTCAATTCATATTTATCCTACTGCAATGGACAGTGACAGCGAGAGTGAAGAGTCACTGCTTGCTCAGATCCAGGCTTTGGCACGCAAGTTAGCAGCCAAGCAGAAGGAAAGGCAAAGGAGGACGGCAGAGTCTGAGAGAAGTAAGCAAAGAAATGAGACAGTGATTCCCGAGTCACCAGTAGTGTGTCCAAAAACTCCACCTCGAAAGGTTGTGTCGACTTTCACCTCTCCATCTCCCTCTTCAAAATCAAGAACTACTCCAACTTCTGCTTCTTCTCGAAATACCCCGGTCTCTCCTGCTCGGGTTTTGCTAGGAGTCGACAAAGGAGTCAAGGCAAAAGACGTATCTTTGAAACGTCCACCACCTCCTGATTTTGCA
This sequence comes from Spencermartinsiella europaea, assembly GCA_030579595.1. Taxonomy (NCBI): domain Eukaryota; kingdom Fungi; phylum Ascomycota; class Dipodascomycetes; order Dipodascales; family Trichomonascaceae; genus Spencermartinsiella; species Spencermartinsiella europaea. The sequence continues at coordinate 402,493 of JAKTRG010000007.1, forward strand.
AATGGTCCGTCTTTTGCCGAAAGGCTGGAGAATATAAAAGAACACACACGGGAAGCAAAGGAATCGGCAGAAAGACTTGCCAGTGCGGTAAAGAACCGGCAAACCGCGTTTGCGAGGCCGTTCCAGGATCACAGCAACAAAGAGCACAGCCAAGATCATGATAAAGCTGTTGTTGCCAAGGAAAAGTACTCTTCTTTGAGATTGTCGAAAGTATACCTTGACGAAGCTGCTGTAGAAGAGGAATTGGCAGGCAAACAAGTTTTAACCATCCCTCAGCTGTACGCCGAGGTTTGTCCTCCAGATTTCACGCCACTGACTTACGACAACTATGTTTTGCTGGGTATCGTGGCTAAGAAGAGCCAGGTGCGCGAAAACAAGCTCAAATCAAAGTACATTGTGCTAACGCTTACCGACCTGACGTACGATATCCCGTTTGCAATCCACGCCGACGCCTTTGACCGCTACTGGAAGATCAGAGAGGGTACTGTCATCGCTGTGCTCAACCCTGGGGTCTACGTTAGTGGGCGGCAAGTCACGGATGGACCTGTTTCCAAGTCAATTGGGCTCACTGTCACCAAGGGATTTGATCTCATTCTAGAAGTTGGGTTAGCTGCGGATCTTGGACGATGTCCGGCAACTACAAGCAAGGGAACAAGGTGTTCTAACTGGATTAATACTCAAAAGGCTACGTACTGTGAGTTTCACGTGGAGTTAGGCGTCAAGCGAACCGGAGGAGGTCGCATGGAGTTCAACTCCACCTCCACCAAGCTGTTCTCACCTACGAAAAACGGCCAAAAACTGAAATATACGCGCGGGAAATCTGCCAATGGCAATACTGGGCTGCTGCCCGACCCCTATGCACCAGTTCCTGACCTTCAAGATGGTAACACAGGCAAGATATACACTACTTCGGCTGCATCCTTTTTCGACGACACTTACGATGCGCCTCTTAAAGACACAGATGCGCAGAACAGGCAAAAAACACTAGAAAACGAACTTCAGATCCGCAGGAAACTGTCTCAGAGGGCCAACGGCCACTTACTACGTGAATACGACGCGAAGGGTCGACCTACAGAGCCCGTAATTGCGAATGACCCTGCACCATCATCCCGCACCTTTACTCCACAACAAGTCCGTCTAATTGGCTTTGATCCGACCCGCAGATCAGACGACGTCCTAGGCAAAGATGCCAACATCGACAAGCTCGAAGCGTCCCAAGTGAGTTTATCTCGTCCATCCAAACTTTCAGAAGAAGACGACGATCTAGAAATCATCTAAATCGTGTTTTCCAACGTCCAACTACCTCCGGGGGTCCCAGCCGGGGAGGCATTGGTTCTTCAAAGCAGAAAAAACACACGGGAATTTAGAACCCGTCTTCTATACCGACTTCTTTCTCGACTTTGAGTCGTTCGTCGTCCAGGACGAACCAGAAGCCGAAAGTGCCCGTGTCATCGAGCTCTTCGCGATTAGCCTTGTCTCGCACGTCCCATGGCTTGGTATCGAGAATGTAATGGACGTTCTTGACTTCACTGTCATCCCAGATGGGTTGGTGGAACTTTCTCAGCGTCTTCAGGGCATTGTACTTGTACGATAATGGCGTCCATTTGCCCTCAAATACGTCTGATAAGAGTGACTGGTCGGCAAACTCATAGTGATCTGTCCGCATTGGAGTGGCAAGAGCCTCTACAATTCGCTCGTACAGCTTTTTGGAAGGGTTGACGACCTGGAGCCCTCCGTTGCAGATTCCCAGGCCAAAACTAGCAGATGGCCCGTATATGTGCGCGTCTGGCTTCTCAGTGTTGATAGGGTGGTAGTGAGTGTAGGCACAGTTGTCCTTCTGCCAGTCTTGAGGATAGTGGGGTTTCTCGTAAGGGTTGCACACGCAGGCGTGAGTTGCTGCGAATGCCCCTGTTTCGGGGTCTAGAGGCATTTCCATCAGTTCGTCCATGCTCTGTAAAACAACCATGTCAGAATCGAGCTGGACTACTCGTTTAAACTCGACCAGCGAAAAGGGCTGAAGCTTGGACCAACAGTCGTAGAACCGCGAGTCATTTGCGTAGTCTTTATGAGCACTTGGCAGCAGATATTCGATCCGCTTTTTATAAATTCCCCGTACATCCAGCGCTTGGTGACCCTCAGGCTCGAGGCTGTCAGTGTACAGTGCTACGAGAGGGTACTTGGAAAATTTACTCAACGAATAGGCCAAAGTGAGCAGTCCTGACATGTACTTGGTGTTTGTGATCAAAGTGGTCCATACTTTGTCACTGTCGGGCGAGTTGTCCGGTCTTGGTTCGTACGAGTCGTTTGTCATGGTTTACTATATTGCGTTTCTTGCCTGTTTTGCCTTAATACGAAATCTGAAATTTCGAATCTGAAAGCCTTAAAATCTGAAGTTAGAATTCTTAGCCTTTTTACTCTATAGCATCTAGTGGAGTTTGAAATCAAAGTGTAACTGCGCGGCTCGCTTGCACGTGAAATAATGTCTAGATTGCGAATCGTAGAACGTTTTTGTGTTTCTGCTTTTCTACGGCTCTGTGCTGCGTTTCACCAACTGTAACGAAAAATGCGATTTACCCGTTCTCTTACTAAAGTTAATTGGGGCGATTCGGCACAGATCGGATTGTATGAAAGCCAGGGTCCAGGGCTTTCACTACTTCGAACGGGTCCAGGGCCCGTTTGCGCCACTAGGATTAATTTAAACGTTGTGTAGGCAAAAAGCAATCAATATTTTAGTGTGCAAAGATTCGAGGTAGATAGTAGAAGTATTCTGGCACAGTAGATAATATAGCTAGAGCTTTCAGGTATAGCAGATAATAAGACAAGAGGTAAAGGTAAGAGGCAAGAGGCAAGAGACATAGTTTAATAATAAATGTTCAGTCTACTTCATTCCTATTCCAATTAAACTTTTCAGTGGATCTCATAGATAAGCTAATCTAAGGTGAAAAGATCTACAGCTGCAAATTGCTTCTACTATCATTTGCCATATCGTATTTTGGAACCTCGATCATTCTGCTAAGCAGAAGTTAGATGTGTAACAACTGTTCATACAACATATCAATCTGACATTTTGGTCAATAGAAGCATTTTTTGGGTCTATTCTCAGTGTTGTACGATTATTGTACAACTTTTGCTCACTATTCGTGCTCACTATTCGAGCTCTCACCGGTCACGTCAGTCAGATAGTGAATATATTCGTCTCTGCGATGCAGAGCTACGGGGTCTGGGGCTGGCCCCAGCAGCCTGTCCCTGTGTTAGGGCAATCTATACAGCTTATCTAGGATCAATTCACGAATAAATATATATATTTACATATTTTGTCATTCAACGTTGTCAACGGTAACCACCACGACTACTGCCGTATGTGGACGACCTATTAGGAGGTGGTAAATTTCCACCATTGTACGGTTGATTGTGACCTCGAGCGTTGCCTTGGTATCCCCCTTGGTTATATCCTTGGTTGTGCCCCTGGTTGTATCCTCCCTGATTATAACCTCCCTGGCTGTAGCCTCCTTGGTTATAGCCTCCTTGATTGTAGCCTCCCTGGTTGTATCCTCCTTGGTTGTAGCCTCCTTGGTTATATCCACCTTGGTTGTAGCCTCCTTGGTTGTACCCCCCTTGGTTATAGCCTCCTTGGTTATATCCACCTTGGTTATATCCACCTTGGATATATCCTCCTTGGTTGTATCCTCCTTGGTTGTATCCTCCTTGGTTGTATCCTCCTTGGTTGTATCCTCCTTGATTGTTGTAACTCCCTTGGTTGTTGTAACCCCCTTGGTTGTTGTAACCCCCTTGGTTGTTGTAACCCCCTTGGTTGTTGTAACCTCGATTATAACCTCCCCGATTATAATTCTGGCCATAGCCACCACGATTACCTCCATTATGATTCTGCCCATAGCCTTGATTGTTGTAATCACGCCCTGATCGGTCAGAACCACTTCCTCCATTCATACCACCTGATCGATACTCTTCCGTAAAGTATTTATACCCACCAGGTCGTGACCGTCCTTGACGTAGGCTGCTACCGGTGCTATCCGAATGTCCGTTGTTTCGATTGTTCCCACCGTAGTAGCCATTGCCTCCTCGCTTTCCATATCGAAGAGAATCCTTGTCTTCGGCAGTTAATACTGGCGCAGGGAGCTTTAGCCCGCTGAGAAGCATACTCTTGTGGAAGGTAGATGCCTTGGGCATAGCATACTCCACTGTGAGCGACTGGTTGTCCTCGATGTCTGGGTAGTCGCCAACATTCAAAGGAAATATCACTTTGCTCTGTGGTGAGCTGCCAGCGGGCTTCAGGGCTGTTCCAGCAAGTCCGTCTCCTTGATCAGACTGAAACGCGACTTCTTCTGCAGACCTTTCACTGCCATTTTCACTTTCACCAAGCATTTTCTCTTTCAGTACCTTGTAGAGCTTGCTTTGAGAACTCATGAACAGAATTTCGTCTCTACGTTCATTTCGCCTGCTCTCAGCTTCGGTCAGCAAGTCGTACTTCTTTCGTACCGCTGTCAAGAGCCTCGTTTCGTCAATAAAGGGCAAAAGAGCGATTCCCTGCCAGGCCATCTTCTTCCCGTTCATGTCAATAGGGAAGTGTTCAGGGTAAAACTCGATGATCTCAGAATCTGGGTCGCTCATCAGAGGGTGAAACACCTTTGGGAGATTATGGTTACTCCCCGCAGGAAGAACACTCATCAGTTGTTCGTACGGCAAAAAGGGAGTACCTTCGTTGAACTCAATCTTCAGATCAGCGATGTCGGTCATATCAGCTGCAAATGGAGCATAATGGTATGGATAAAACCAATTCCACGACGGACACCCCTGGTAGTAGTATAAAAGAACCCAGCAGACTCCTTCTATATACTTGTGGACTACCTCTTTCCTAAATTCCTTGTCATTGCTGTCAACGTGGAACTTAAACTGGTAGTAACGATCCCTGTACCCAGGCTCCCATAGTCTTATATTATCTTCAGGTTCGTCAAAATCGTCCCTTGCACTCACAGGGGCAGCAACAGCTTTTCTCTTCTCACCCACCTCGGCAGTCTCTTCGAACTCAGATCCTGTCACACTTTTTTCAGAAGCTCCTTCCTCGTCTTCTTCAGCAGCAGACGACTCTGTAGTGGAGGTTTGGTTTGAGCCGCCTCCCAGAAGTTGAGCTTTGAGCTCCTGCGCAGCTGCCTTGTTTGTCATATTTGCCATGGTAATCTCATTCCTCTGGGCAACAAGCTCAGAGTTTGTCATGTGTGTTCCACCAACACTCTCTCCTGATGTAGAGTACAAGGGCATATCCGCCATTGGCTGCGCCGGTGCTCGTTCTCCCCTGTTTTTACTTAGAGCTACAGACGGTGGCCCCATCTTGTTATTGTTATTGTTATTGTTATTGTAGTTTCTGCCTCCGCCTTCTCTGTCCATCTTCCTCCTCTTTTCGTTTTCCATTCTCCGAAGTTCTTGGTCCCTCTTTTTCCTGAAAATAAAATCTTCCTGGCTGCCCACTCCTCGTAGTAAGATCTCTGCTCGAGAAAGATTTACCTGGCCATCCAAAGTCATGAATCCCTTCATCTCGTTGAGACTCCTTTTCCAGATCCCCAGCAGCGTATCTATACCGTTCTCCCGCACATCCAACGACGGAAGGTGAGGCAAGAAATCGTTACCTACAAAAAAAGCCATGAATATCCAATCATCGATCGCTCGCTCAAAGTCGTACTCAAAAGATAGCCTTTGCACGGCTAGCTCGACCTCCAGATACTCTCTGAGAATGTCAAGGTGCAACCATACAAAGGGCTTTTTGGAGGCTTTCTCGGCCTCCTCCTCTTTCTGCTCTCTTGTCCTCTCCTCGAGCGTAATAGCAGGGCCTCCTTTTTTCTTCCTGTTATCCTGCGCAAACACGTCCTCACGCAGGATCTTGAAATGAGGCTCGTGGGTTGCTAGTCCCAAAAAAATCAAATCAGCATCTAGTCCATAGATACAGTGACTCGTATTGGGGTTATAGGAAGGATCCGATCTCTGGCTCCGCACAAACTCCATAATCTTGTGTTCACCTTCTCCCGGTACAGTGGCATCGCTTACAATAACCTTCAGGTCCTTCCAACCAGGGTCGTTGTTCAGCTTGTACGCCACCCAGTATCTCAGCGACTTGGCAAGAATATCCATAAATGGAGTCCCAGGCGTGATAGCATTGCTGTCCCATACTTTTTTCCCCTTGATAGCCATGTCGATAACCTCTCCTCTAGCCTCGGCCTCCTCAATAGCCTTTGTCTTAGCATCAGCCTCGATCTTGGCGTCCTGTACTGCCCTGAACCGACGTGAACGCTGCTGATTCATTTTGGCACGAGGTGCGACCCCATCTACGGCCATCATCAGCACTTTCCGCGGTCTTGCCATCGTAACGACTCGATCAGTGTATCGAAACACCTCCAGCATCATCTCGTCTTCTGTTTCCGGTGCGGGTCGTCCCTCAGGATGAGTACACGGATGAACAATGTTATTCATATCCAGATACAGGTTGTCGAGCTCTCCGTTGGGGTTCGGCCGGCTATAGTCGGCGGGATATTCGACTCCATCGACAACATTAGGAGGCTCTTCGACTACCTGTGAGATGATCTTGGGGTATCTTCGGCTCAGCCATCGAAAGAAGGCTGGAACTCTTAGTTAGTATTATCCAAACGGTGCAAAAACAGTAACCTTTCTGTTTCAACTTACCCCATATTTATTCAGAGGACCTTAGGTTTGATTTTGGTTCCTCTTTGTGAATTAAGTCAGGTCCAATTTACATACAAAATTTATTATTGAAGTTTGGTGCCTGGAAAATATTCTGCAGGAGGGTAACTTGTTTTATCTTATCTTATCGGGAGAAACCTCAGGCTCGCCTCTGGCGGGGCCTTTCCAGGTGGCGTTGGTTCCGCTTCGCGGAAACTTTCTGTACTCTAGGAACAGTGTAAGTCTGCTTAACAGCTGAGAAAGGCATCCGAGTGCGAAAAAAAATCAATTTATGGCAGTTCCACGGTGGTGCAGCATATATAAGCAGTAAATGCTATACGAGTAGAAATTAGCCTACATATATATATGTAAGTTTGTTATCAACCACACTATTTGGAGAGCCAGTTCGATAAGATCTTAATCTTAGATAAGATCCTCATGTTTACGAGTAGCTAAATAACCTCCATTATAGATTATCAGCATGGTGGAAGAACCGAACGCAAGTTTCTTGTACGTGGATCACAGACATCTAACATTCATTTGATATTCAACCTGCTCAACCAAAATCTCACCAGCTATGGCACTCTTATGAGCCCCAATGTGTTGGCCCGAGTTACTGCCAAGTCGTTGCAACTAGGAGACCACTTGGAGATTCACAAAGCTAGGCTGGACGGATTTCAGCGACATAGAATCGTGGGAATGGACTATCCTGGCGTTGTGCGTCGCGAAGGGTCGACTGTGGATGGCACTGTGGCCTATAATCTGACGCAAGAGGAGCTGCAACACCTAGATGTCTTTGAAGGAGACGAGTATGAGCGAAGGGTGGTTGAAGTACAAGATCTAGAGACAGGGGAAAATGTGCAGGCAAATTTGTACTTGTGGATAGCTGGAGAGGACAAACTGGAAACTGAGGAGTGGGATTTTGAGGACTTTGTTCGCAATCGCATGGCTCACTGGACGCAGGAAGAGAAGATATTGGTGGACGGCGAAGTCGACTCAATGGGTAATAGATTTTGGAATGGAGTGCCTGTGAGAACCGATTAGCGTGAGAGATACAGCTCGCCTCCGGCGCGGCCCTTCCAGGGAGGGTTGCTCGGCTTCGCCGAAATGGATTACTGTGGACAGTACCTGAACAAACCGAATGATGTAAGACTGAACCTGATGAGTACCCGTGAGGGCAAGAAATCAGCTCGCCAATATAGGTGACACAACTCAAAAGACTACAATACAATGTGGAACGAAGTACCCGTGCGAACCAACCAAAATACGACAAAAGGAGCCTGGTAATGTAAGAAATGAGTGCGTTACATAAGAAATAGATCCAAGGGTAATACAAACTGATTAGATTTTGGAACAGAGTTACTATGATCAGAGTAAGAAATACAACTGTCAATATATGATATAGACTCAATGGGTAATAGATGTTCGAGCAGAGCGCTCGTACAAAGCGGTCAATTTACAGAGGTGCCTTACAGGCTGGTTTTGATTTGCAAAAATTCAAATCACTATAAGTTTCATCATTCGTTATCTAATTAGCCGTCACGGCTCAGATTCGATAGTAAGAGTTGAGTGACTTTTGCGAGCCCAGAGTCATGGCTCATCATTTGCTATCTATCACTGTCGTTTTGTTACTGTTCGTAATCCCGCGAAGCGGGCCTAACCTCCACGGAGTGGTCCCGCCGAAGGCGAGCTTTGAGACTAGCTTTCATTCATTATCTCATGACCTTTATTGGATGCACTTTTGTTATCAACAGTCTCGTCAACAATCTCGTTGTGTTCATCATGCTCATCGGTGTCTGTTGCTGCTTCCAAGTCGCGTGCTGCGCGCCTGGCTTCTTTTCGTTGCTTCCTGGTTCGCAGCAGCCATATTATTTGCGAAAGAAAGATTCCTCCTTCTAATACCAGGATAACTGCATACAGAATGCACCCCAGCACATCGAAGTCTCCACTCTGGGTGGCCAAACTCAGGATGCTGAACAACGCACCGAGACTGTCGATGGTCAGGAAAATGAAGTTAATGCCAACGACCCGGCCTTTGCGTTTGTAGAGCTCAAAGTACGGTGGGAGCAGACCGACCCCGAGCAGCACGGCCGCAATGACGCCCACGAGGGTCACCGGCCAGTGAATGCCCTTTCTGTATAGAGGCTTGAATGGCAGAATGCATCCGACCTCCACTCCTGCAAAGATCAGGACGGTCACAGCAGTCAGCACGTACAGCCTCGCCGGCTTCATCCGAACCGGGGGATAATACAGGCACTGAGCGAAGCACAGCAGAGACAGAGACATGAATACGTGGGGCTGCACCATTATAGGCACATTTTTGTCCTGGACCACAAAGTAGATGCCAAATGGGACGCCGGAAAGCGCCCACAAGAACATCATACTGGGTGGAAGTCCTTCGCAGTTTTTCCTGCGATAGTTGTGAATGGCTTGCGGGACCAGCTGGATGCACCACAGGACGGTTCCTATGGTGCCGAGCACGTTTGAAGCCACCTCAGAACCCATATTTGCGTTCCTCTAATGTCATCTACCTGTTGAAAAAGGAAACAGTTCAGCTTCTCATCCCTGCTTTATAGTTTGACTTACACAGCTGCCTGAAAAGATTGCACATCTTAACGCTTAGCTTTTCTGCAGCCCCGAATCGAATTGCCCAAAAGGGCCAGTCACGTGATCGTCGGGATTCCCTGCTGAATACGGCAATAATGTGAGACTTTTGGTGAAGCGACCAGGAAGATGAGCTGTTGAAGTCGCCTCCGGCGGGGCCACTCCGTGGAGGTTGGCTCCGCTTCGCGGAAAACTACGCGGAGTGGTAGCTGGAGGTCGAGGTGCGTTCAGAATGGTCCTGAGAGACGAGTTGGTTTGTTAGGCGACACCCTCGGCAGTTTTTAGTGGATGGTTCAAAATTAAACAATTTAGGGTTCTTTGGCCCTGAGATAGTTAGTTTAAAAGTAGCGCAAAGCGAAGTCTAACCTTAGACACAGTTATTACAAAGCAGAGCCGAAGCAGAATGATTCTCAGAAGTGCAACGGAGCCCGTAAAGCACCTTAACCACAATGAATACAATCGCGTATAACTGCCAGGCACCAGTTGAGAGCAACGGCAATTGAACATCAAACGCCTGAAGGAGCTGCGATGTGACTCTTAGTGCGAAGCACTAAAAGCAGTTCCCGAGTAGCTTAGTAGTTGCTAACAACCCAAAGGGGACAGGCACACACTAATCTTTCCGGTATACCAGCATGGCTGTAGCATTGAGCAGCTACATTGTGTGCAGCGTACAGTCTATCGCCTAATCACAGATGCTCGCGTACCTAATCCGAGTTATCGAACTACAAGAGGTCAAAAGGTTTCCTTAAGAGCCTCAAGTGGTTGGCGAAACTCAAAAAGGCAAGTAAAACAATCAATCTGTCAATACCAGCCCGATGGAGCTTTTGTAGTTGCATGCGCGTTGGTGCGGGCCAATTTTCATGCCACTAGTGCGCAAGCGTAGTAACGTTAATATCTCTTGGATGACACAGAAAAGCAGTTCAGTTCAACATTCTGTTTTTCATAGTACGTTAATTGTCCTGAACTGCCATACCTTGGTAGAGTAGTTGCTACACCTGAAAATGACAAACAATCTTGCAATACCGAGGCATATCATGTAACTAAAGGCTGATAAGGTTAAGACGGGCGAATCTACCTCTAAAGCCGTTCTGAGTGGAGGCGATGTGACATCCTCAAATATGCAATGCCAGTATAGTCAAGTGTGTTGTAGTGACTCTTGAGTCCTTACACCTCAATTGAGTCACTCCTGGTACTCGAGAGTTCTCTGACAATGCTCTTAAAACTCTTAAATCTTATAGCGGGGGCACAAAACCAGTTTTCGAGTGATTGCCAATGTCTCATAGAAGGCAAGACAACCTTCTAATACTCGTATGGTGCAGCTTGTGTAGCTACATTGTCCATCCAACAGTGTAACCACAAGTGCCCGAGTCTTGGCCCACTCAGATGTCCTCCAAAGTGATGATAAAGACTCTCAGGAACAGGCCCACACTGGATGGACGATACATCTCATTAATATCTCTTCCAATACCAGCATTGAGTAACGATGCACAGGTCCCAAAAGTCTGCATTGAGTAACTCTTGGTTACCGAGAGTTGTAGCAGGCCAAGTGAATGTGAAATCTCCAAAAGTGCAAAAGGTCTTCCAAAATGGTGCGTCGCAGCTCTAAAGGTATATGCTATACTGAGTCTTTGCACTGATGCTCGAGTCCGTCCTACACCTCAGTTGAGTATTCGAAGTTGTGCCAAGAAGTCTTATAATAGGACGCCAAAAAAACAGCTTTGAGCGGATGCGACATCTTCAAACAGTCAGGCAGTCTTCTGATACCAGCATGGTGTAGCCTGTGTAGCTACATTGATGACAGAAAAGGGTCCATGGGGTAAAAGGGTCCTTGGTGTAAAAGGGTCCATGGCGTAACCTCGAGCCCTGAGCCCATGCACAACTCCCAGTGGCCACAAGGAACGAAACAACAGAAGCATGAGTGAACATTTCGATCAGAACTGATCTGAATTTCCGAATTGAGAATATTCCTGCCTTGCTCAAGCCGTTCGAAATACCCCAGGAGCAAACATTGCAGTTCTTATTTTGGCCTTCCAGATGCCTACAAAGCTACACCAAGTCGCATTCCCGCGTAGCGGGACCAACCTCCACGGAGTGGCCCCGCCGGAGGCGCAACGTCACCCTCCTCGTGGCTCTCATTGCCTCTCAGTGCCTCTCAGAGCTCCTCTGTTCCTCGCCTCTTCTCCTCTCAGCGTGGCACGGCGCCGCCTAAGCGAAATAATTGTTGTTCACCCCACCGGAACGGTTAAAGGATGGGCGTTTCTTCGGTGCGTCGAACCTTGCCGGACTCCGGGTCTGCTTATTCACCATGCATCGTTTCGATAACAACATTGATATTTTGAAAGATAACGTTGCTTTGCTCTGACGGACGGACAAACAAGTTAAAAGGCAATTTTTTTGCCAGGTGACAGACTCGCAAATGTCTATTGAGAACGAAGAGGCGGTAGAGTACGCCATCAACGATGCCGTCGCTCAAGGCTATGACAGCTTCCGACATAAGCGAGATAAGAAGAGAGAGTACGGCGTCAACAAACCGAGGGAATATGCGCCTGACGAGTCAGACGGGGACGAGGGCGAGCTCGACGAGGCTGTCAGCGACGAGGAAGACGACCGCTCGACGGTGTGGAACGTCCAGTGGCTCAATAAGCCCCGTCCTGTCATGATCATTTTGGTGCACTTTGTGTACGTGCTGTCTCAGGGGATCATAATGACGTCTGTCATTGACGTCCTGAAGGAGCTGATATGTCGCCACAATTTCTCGAGCAACACCTCTGAGGACTGGGACCTCCCCACAGGGCTGGACAAAGAGTGCCAGACAGCTGAAGTGACTGGGAAAGCTGCCTCGTTTGCCAGCTATCGCACGATCATTGTGGCATTACTTGGGGTCGTAGTGGTGCCCCGAATCGCAGCATACTCGGACCGCCACGGCCGCAAAAAGATCATGGTGTGGTGCGGGTTCTGTCTGTGCGTGTGCGACGTCATCACGCTAGCGTGCGTGAAATTCCCGACCACTGTCGACTACCGTTTCTTGCTGCTCGCTTCGATTTTTCAGGGTGTCGGCGGCAATATTTCGGTCCTCCAGGTCCTCAACGTTTCGTACATCTCAGACTGCAGCGATGCAGCGAGTCGCAGCGCCGTACTGAGTATTCTGGACGCTTTCCTGTTTGGTGGGCTCGCTCTGGGCCCCACGCTTGGAAGTCTTTTCCTAGAGCGAGTGGGATCTCTCGCTGCCCTATTCACCACCTCCATCGCCATGAGCGCCACCTGCCTTGTTTTAGTTGTGCTGTTCCTCCCCGAGTCGCGCGCTCCCAAGTCTAGACGGTCGTCGCAGGCTCTCTATGCTGCCAGCAGACACCACATGCGCACCACCTACACCAACTGGCAGAAACACGTCTACAGACTCAACTTATTGCGCCCTCTTGGCATGCTGATGTTCAGACACCTCGAGAAACGGCAGGACCGTCGCAACGCGCGCATTCTAGTCGCCCTGAGCAGCATCTGTCTGGAGATCGGCACATCGATCGGCCCTCTGGTGCTGTTCTACGTCGAAGCCCAGTTCCAGTGGACCTCCATTCAGACTGGCTACATGGTCTCTATCTCTGGGATCTTTCGATTCCTCATTTTGGGCGGGCTGTTCCCCATCGTTACACGCTATCTGACTAAACACAACTACCAGAGCGGCGACTCGTTCACCTACGCCGACCTGTTCATCATCAGACTGGGTCTGGTCATCAACATGGTGGCCATGTTTTCGGCCAGCATCGCGGCGACCCCGCACCTGTTTGCCACGGCCATTATATTCGACGCTATGGCGGCCATTCTGATGCCCACTATGAAAAACTCCATCATCAAGCACGCGCAGGATACACAGGTGGGCGAATTACTGGGCGCACTCAACCTCCTCACCAACATCGGCATGATTGTCATCCCCTTCATCTTCTTCACCATCTTCCGCTACACTATCAGCACGGACCACCCGTCCATGGTGTTCAAAATCGTGTCAGGCCTCTTCCTGACCCTGCTGAGCATCTCACTGATCCTCAATCCCCACGAAAGGGTCTCTCTAGACCAGGTCAATGAGTCAACGAGCTTTGAAGCCCCAGCTCCGAGCTACGGAGCTGTTTAACTAGGTATGTAATCGTTTAATCTATTATCGTCTCAACGTCAAGCTGCCTCCGGCGGGCCCTCCCGGGCAGGGTTGGTTCTGCTTCGCAGAAAGACCACGACTGGTAGATTATATCAGAGAATTCACGTAACCTTTAAATGACATCATCATCAACAGCATCAAGGCTTGTCTTTTGATCCATTGATTGTTGTCGATACCAGAATTGGTGTATCCATAGTGTCTGAATAAATACTTATCAATATCCTTCAAAACTTCTGTCTCATTCTCCTCTTTGAGAAAAGCCAAATACTTCTGTAACTTAACCAATTGATCTCGTAAGACCTAACAAATTCTGGTATCCTCATCGGCATCTAACTGCATTCTTTGCTCTGGTGGCATGTTAACACTAGCTTTAAGACAGAAATCTGTCTTTCTAAGGCGATCTGTTAAAAGCAACAATGGCCAACACAGATTTCCGGTGTTTGTCGTGAACTACAGCAGACTGTCATGGCGAGCTTTCAAAGTACTCAATCAATATATTGCAAGAGGATACCTATACCTCCAGGCAAACGAAGCGGCAGGACTTTACTTAATCGAACTTTTCAACCTATTACAAATAATTAATTACCGGCGACGACTAATCAGTAAGAAAACTAGGATATAACAGTATTTCCTATGGGTCTTCTAGCTCGTAGAACAGCAGTCTGCTAATAGTGTAGATGTTTAATGAGAAGTTGAGCTTGCTGAGCTTGCTCAACTTACATCACTTAGTTCAGTGTTGGGTGGTTATATGTAAATGTTGTAATTTAATTAATATATATATGGTGAGATTGATATATCGTCATATTTTTATCAATTAGTACATAAACTAGTTGTACATTACCATGTAGTCTCACGACGCAGGCTCATGTACAATCTTTGCATAAAATTGCTGGATATGGAAACTAATATTATGTCAATCAGCATCAGACTTCACTATTGGAACTTGGTCAATGAGTAGTTAATGATTCATACTGGGTGGAAGGGTCTGCTTTGGGAGAAGAATTACCTAGAAGAATAACTTATACGTTTCATGCTTTCAACTTGACGTTACTTTCTCCATTTGATTCGGGGTGGCTTCAAATTCTGCTTTAGGCCTTCACGCGACTTTTATGCGAGAATCGCAACGCTGCTGGGGCCAACCCCAGACCCCGTGGCTCTGCTTCGCAGAGGTACTGATGTCCACGCCAACCACATTCACAGAGATATCCTCATCTCTGCGAAGCAGAGCTACGGGGTCTGGGGCTGGCCCCAGCAGCGTTGCAGTAGGTTTAATGCAGATCTATTATCCAACACCTAAAAGACATGGTGAAAAATGGGTGGCTTTGGCCTGTTGTGCTCAGGAATTTGGGTCAATGGTGTTTCTATTGTAGGAATAGGCTATTGCCACCAAGACTGATGCAAGATATCTTCTCTGTGCCTGAAATCCGACCTGTGAGCAAAGTGCGTGGATAACATTACAACGATGTTATATAAGCGTGTATGAAATGGCAGCAAGGATCCCGACGGTTTCTGAGGCCCTGACAGCGGGAGCTGGTTCCTTCAAAGTCTGTAAATAATAGATATTTTTCACCGTATGTCAGAGTTATACACCTACTGGGCTGTTTAATTTCGAGTTACATCACCCTAGTCGATTATCGATTGCCACAGATTGTGTGGAGATGCGGCTGACGATATTGATTGATCTGACTTGTAAGTCTATCTAACTGGTAGATAGTTCTATCGAACAGTCCAGCAATACAGAGCCGTTCTATTGCAGTCACATAGCCTTTCAATCTATCATTTGGAATATTTTGTAATTTTTTTTTACCATTTTCTATTATTTCAAAAGTGTAAGCTCTCTGCGAAGCAGAAGCAAGCCTCGCCGGTAGGGGCCGCCTTAAGACTAGGGACACGCCCCGGCACGGCGCCAAAACCTTATCAGTTTGAGCTTCGATTGCAGCTCAGTTTATAACGCCACTTGGAACAAAGAGGCCCTGGCATATGTTGAGAAGCGAGGCATATAAGAGTCAGTACACTTCCATCTGACCCAAGTCTGTGTTGCGTAAACACGGCGTTCTGACAGGATTTAAAGGAAGATTTCTGCTCTGTTGCTGTGAAAATCATCAGCAATGAATGTTGCAGATTTGGACGAAATAATAGAAGAAGTCGAGGACGAAGTCGTAAATGCCCGTGAAGCAACTGAAGCCAGCCCTCTGTTGAAGGACGACACCCATGTGGAGGAACAAGAAGTTGGGGGCGAAGACGGCGACAACGACGAGGAGGAAAATCACAGCCACGGAGATTTGAAGGCCAGCTTTTACGCCTTGCCGTACTGGAAGCGGCCCAAGCCGTACCTGCTAGGCATTACGTTCTTCGTGGCCACGTTCAGCGTAGCGCTGTTGCTCGCTGTGCAGGTAGACCGCACGATCGAGCTTGTGTGCGACGAAGAGCTTGATGGTGGCGCTTTCTTGCTGCCCGAAGGAGAGCGAGACGCGCGATGCCGGCAGCCGTCGGTGATATCTAAAGTCGCCAGCCTTAACCTGATGCGACAGGTGATCCAGGGCCTATCTTCCTTCATGGTGCTGCCCCGAGTTGTTTCCATCAGCGACCGTCTAGGGCGACGGCCCGTCATGATTTGGTGCCTTTCGATGTCGTTTGTGGTACATATCGTGGACGCATTGTGTTTCATGTCGACACCCGTCTTGAATTACCGCTTTTTGTACCTGTCATCCATGCTGACCGGCATAGGTGCGGGTATCTCAGGCCTCCAACTGCTCGCCCTGCCGTATCTGACCGATTGTGTCAAAGACCGTCGCAGGGCTTACCATTTCAGCGTCATAGCCGGCATTCTGTTCTTCGCAGTCGGTTTGTCGCCTAACTTCGGCAGCCAGCTGGTCAAACGTGCCGAGTCAATCGACCCGGCCCTCATTTTAGCCCTGGCGCTCGACTTGGTAGTGCTTCTCCTTTTCGTCCTCCTCATTTGCGAGTCACGCGCCCAGGTCGACCTGGAACTCTCTGCAGAAGAATACCGGGCCGAGTGTATCACGAGGCCGGCATGGAAGCGGTTCCTTGACACCCTTAACTTCCTCACACCACTACGCACCCTGACATTCCCGCACCTGAGAGCAAGCAAAGAGAGGATTACTGTCATATTCCTCCTGCTTTTCAAGTTCACATGTATATCGGCTATATTGTTCGCCACTGCCCCCATGGATCTTCTCTGCGAGATGCTTTTCGGTTGGCGGGCCAGCGAGCTGGGCATCATCATGACCCTCGTTGGCACGACTGGCGCGTTCTCCATGACCTTGTTTGTGCCAGCCGCCATCAAAGCGCTGAGAAAGGTTTACAAGGTCTCTGACACGGGCATCGACAACATCGACCGCATCATGGTGATATTGAGCGGGCTGTTTGTCACTGCCGGCATGGGCTTGATGGCGTTCACACCCAGCGGCGTCATATTTGTGCTCGGCGTGTGCTTCACCCAACTGGCCGTGTTTGCCAGCCCCGTGATCCAGAGCGCCGTGGTAAAGTACAACGGAAAGAAAAACATCGGCATGCTGTTTGGCGGGATGAACCAAATCGTCCAGTTAGCCTCAATAGTGTCCCAAACGGTATCCATGGGCCTGTTCCAGAGATTCGTGGAAAGCGAGCCCCGGATCACCCTGCAAGTTGGATTTCTATTCATGGTTATGTTCACTATTGTTACTATTATTGTACTCCGCTGATGCTCGCCTCCGGCGGGGCCACTCCGTGGAGGGTGGTTCCGCTTTCGCGGATATTTTACGTGGGAGTGAAACTTGCGTCTCTATTTTCATTGGGGCGTTCTGTTTCGCTGAGGCTACGTGAATTCGGGTATTCTATTCGAGTCTTCTATTTTGTTTAATTGAACCCTTTAAATGAGTCTAGTTGAGTCTGGCACTTGACTCTTCTAGTTGAATCATGCTTGCAATGGAGACTTCTAGTTGAATCTTGAAATTGAGTCTTGCACTGGAGTCTTCTAGTTGTATCTTCTAATTGAATCTTCTAATTGAATCTTCTAATTGAATCTTCTAATTGAGTCGTCTAATTGAGTCTTCTAACTGAGTCTTCTAATCGAGTCTTCCATTAATTAGAGACACTTATCGCCATCGAAGAACTACATACTACATTAGTCCTTCAATGCATGATGATAGTGGGGTATTCCTAATTACATACTAAGATTCAAGCCATGTCTTACCTTACCCTCACACTTCGTGTCTGGTTTACCCTCCTCTTCAGGGGTAATTTAGCACAGGTGGAGTGATGTGCAGGAGTCAGGGGTAAAATCTTGAACAGTGTGACGAGGCAAGACGACTCTTTGGTTCAGCGACATCTTTAGTAAGAAAGAGTTTATCTGGTATAACTATTCCTCAACGTTATATAAATTCAAGTCAATCTGTACTTAATCTCGCACTTTTTTTCTGAGCAACTCAACGTTGAGTTTACGAAGTTTCAAATTTCAAACTACTCAAGATTGGCGAAACGGTGTGGCTCATAACCTTGCAGAAAGATCGCCTGAAATAAACTCTCACAGTTTAACCACGTAAAGTTCACCCAGGAGACTTTAATATTTCGGGACACATCAACTTGCCCAAAACCCCCCCCTTAAGTTTTCGCACAGCAACATCAAGCGTCTTTAGTCTCACTTAACTTTTTGGACTCCTACTATTATTATTTTTAATACCGTGAATACTAATAACTTGGATATATACACTTTTTGCAACTAGTTCAACTCTACGCGCGTGGAACTTCGAGTTTTTGTTCAAACATATATAAATAAAAAAACGCGACTCACTCACTCCTGACTGACATGAATCGTATGCCCTCTGCTTCAATGGTACGTACACCACTAGAACAAAGACTGTGTTTTTCTTTTATTGAATAACCAAAGTCACACGCTTTGCTAACTAGTTGAGACAACGAAGAAATCAACGAAGAGGGATTAAATTCACCCTTATGCTATGTGGCCCTCAGGGGTCTGGCAAAACCACCTTCATCAACACACTGTGTGGAAGAGAAGTCGTGCACAGAGACGAGGGCAATGACCCGGCGAATGCGCACAAGGAGCCTGGCATCGCGTTCCGATCCATTTTCGAAGAACTTCCCGACGACAACAACGGAGTTTTGACCCTGAAGTTCATCGACACGCCTGGGTTCGGCGACAACATCGACAACTCGCGATGTTTCAAGGAAATCTCGTCGTACATCGAGGACCAGTTCGACGACGTGCTCGCGGAAGAATCCCGAATTAAAAGAAACCCAAAATTCACAGACAACAGGGTCCACGCCCTGATATACTTTATCGTGGCCACAGGACACGGCCTGCGCGAGCTGGACATTGAGTTCATGAAACTCATGGCCACCAAAGTGAACATTATCCCAGTCATCTCAAAAGCCGATGCCCTGACTCCGCAGGAACTCGAGCTCAACAAGAGAATGATCATGGAGGACATTGACCACTACAACATTCCTATATATCACTTTCCCAGTGACAGCGACAGTGACGAGGAGTCGACCTCCCAAAACAACTCTCTGCGCTCTCTTCTACCTTTTGCCATCATCGGTAGTACCAACTTGCTCAAAGTCAAGGGCAAATCTGTCCTCGTGCGACAGTATCCGTGGGGCTTTGTCGACGTCGAAAATACCCAGTACAGCGACCTGCCCGTCCTCAAACAGGTGCTTCTGGAGACCCACCTCAACGACCTCAAGGAAACCACAAACGACTTCTTATACGAAAGCTACCGTACCGAGAAACTGTCGCGTGACATGCCTAGCGCATCCACTTCCCCGTCGCTAGACAGGAACAGACGAGGCAACACCAGCATCGAGGAGGAGTCTATCACCAGCAGCTCGTATCTGGCACGTGAAGAGCAGCTTCGTGTTGAAGAAGAAAAACTTCGAACCATTGAGCACAAAGTGCAGGAGGAGATTGCCCAGAAGAGAAAGGAGCTGCTCAAGAGAGAAGAAGAACTGCGTCTTTTGGAAGTCCGGCTCAAGAACGAGGCTGCAGCAGGTATCGATGTTCCTGTTAAAGCTGAGCAGACTGCTTGAATGCGCGCTTCCGGCGAGGCCCCTACCGGAAAGGGTTGGCCTGCTTCGCAGAACCTTTTAAGTATGACGTTTGACTTTTTGAAGCAACGTCTAGACGAAGAAAAGAGCTAACTTTTGTTTTATATATGAAGGGTCTCTGGGTTGTCACACGCAGGATAGTACGTCTGTGCGAACTGAGCCTGTCAGTTATATGTCTAGACAAAGAAATCAAGTTTAACTTTTGGTGATTGTAAAACCGCTCCAGTCCTGTTTTGTGTGATGCTACCTTCAAAGTGACATATTACAATCTGTCAATAGAATATCTAGATCGGCGTCATTATTGTCACGATCGTCACGATCGTCATCCATTATATTGTAAGTAAATGATACTTTATCAAACTAAGCAATTATTGTGAACAGTATCTCCCTGTAACTATAGCGTAGGTCCCCGTTTTCCATGATGATTAATCTCATTTAAAGTCCATATAAGTACAAGCAATATCTAGTGCAGTTGGACTCATCCCGTATTAGCCTACAGCAGGATCTTCGACTTTCTACTTTTAAAACTTCGTTCTCATGAGATGGTTGGATTCCCTAGAGAACCCAAGGAAAAACCCAAGGAAAACCAGGTTGTAGTGCTGGGAAAACACGGGTTTACCGGTCAACGTTGGAGCAGCATGATGCTAATTTGAATTGGCAGAAGTTTATGGGTTGAGTGGGCATTAACCATATTAAGATTCATGCAAACTGGGCAGAAAACTCTACCTGTGAAGAGGACCTCACTTTGTAAGGACAAACATGAAATTGAGGAGAAGAGTTACGGCTGACCGGTTGCGAAGCCCAATAAGAAGCTCGACGGCACAAAATGCCAATGATGAACGAACTGACTCTACTCCGTCTTTGGCCGGGGGTAATGCTATTCTACTTCAAGTCCCAGAGGAAGAGTTCTTGCGCAAAGGGCCCAGATTATACATATAACCAATCGGGTAATCAACGTTCTCCTCATTCTGGCAGTAATAGTGTTCATATCGCTATTTTTATGGATCTATCCGCAGAAGATCAAGCGTTTGCCCGGCATCGCACCGTCTATTATTCCATCCAATGTTGTGGGAGCCACCACAGCTAATAATGCCGAGAAAGCTTTTTCCGGGCAGCAGAGCTATGATCGCGAAAGATTTCATATTACTAAATCCGATCCCGAGGTTGCTGAGCTTCTCAAGAATGACAATCTCCACAAGGTTTTTTATGGCATCAACTATTCTCCCGCAAATGTTCAAAACGACTCGTGTGGAGTAGACCAGCGCAGCGTCACGCTTGATATGGCGGTACTGTCTCAACTGACTAGCCGGATTCGCATTTACAGTACAGATTGCAACCAGGCAGCACTCATTCCGAATGCAATCCAGGACCTCGATCTTGACGTAAAGCTGTCTCTGGGGCTGTGGGTGGGGAGGGAGTTGATTGAGCAGATATTTGACATGCAAGAAGTACTGAGGAACTATTCACCGTCGATGATTGATTCAATTCTAGTTGGGAATGAGGTTCTTTTTCGAGACATGCACTGGTCTGAATCCGATTTAATCTTCTGGATCACGTATGTTCGCGACTTTTTGCATGGTCAGGGCATTACTGATATCCCCGTAGGGACCTCTGAAATTGCCTCCAAGTGGACCCGCAACCTCGCTCAACACCTTGACATTGTGGCTGTCAACAACCTCCCATTCGTTTGGGAGGGCCTTAGAGCCGGCCCTCGACTCGAGTGGACATATCGTGACATCGACAAGCTAGCACCTAATGCTGCATATCTGATTTCCGAAGTTGGGTGGCCTAGCGAAGGAGGTAACCTAGGTAAGGCCAAAGCTGGGCTGGAGCAGATGCAGAGGTTTCTGGATCACTGGGTTTGCAGCAACTCCAATTCGAGATGGTTCTGGTCCGAGGGGATTGACCAGCCATGGAAGAAGGATTATCTGGGGGAAGACCAACAGTGGGATGCCCATTTGGGATTGCTGAATGCCAACCGTTCATTGAAGGCAATTACTATTCCCAAATGTGAAGAGCTTTAGTATGACTATGAATGAGAGAAAATAGGATAAAGATGCGCATGTAGTGAATTGATTTTGAACTATCGATATATAGACTATCATCGCGTCAGCTGTGTTACGTTGGTTTGTAGCCTTCTACGTTGATATGGGATTCCTAATCTTCGAACATTACATCTTGCGGCACAGAAGCCGAGCTGAAGGGCGAAGTCCCATAATGGTTCAAGAGACCAAAGCAGCCTAGACTTGTGGAGTCGTCTAGACCTGTAGGAAGCACTCGAGTCCACTAAAACAGGATGGGAACCATGATCCATGGAATATTGCTTGGGGGTTTATAGTTCAAGTCGTCTAAAGATAGGTTTCATGTCATACTTAAGTTATACTAATTCGTAGGTTAAAATTCTTATATCTATTCAAATGTAATTACGGACTGGTCTCTGGATTTTCTTCTATAGTAGTTTCATCCTTGATATCTCGGTACAAGTTTTCAACTTTCCGAGGGAAGGTGTCAAAGTCATATCCCTTCCAGAGTCGTGCAGGGACCCTTCTGATAAAAAGTAGCTCGATCTGCTCGTTAGTACGTCCCACTGTCTCGCCCACGCAGAACCAGATATATGCCAGAGAACCACAAGTTGTTCCAGCGTAAATAAAAACCATTATTGGACCCAGATTTGCACTGGTATATAGATAAGGTTGCGTGAACACCACAGCCCAAGCAATCACAAAAAATACAGACACGGCACACGACATGATCTTGTTTCTGTTTCTTCCAGAGGCCATTTCGGAGGCTATTGTCCATCCCAGTGGTCCCCAAGCAAAGTTAAACGCGACAATTACGACGTATGAGAAAGTAATCAGTGATATTCCGTAGGATCTATCCAAGTTTCTCGCACATCCAAGACCCCCCACAATAAGAAAGGATACTATCATTATTGTCGTGGTAGTTAATAGAAGCGGTCTTCTCGGTATTGTGTTACCTAGAAGTACTGATGCCCCGACGGCGACAAGCTGAAGGATCATTATGATCATGGACATTAGAAATGGGTTTTCAAATCCAATTGCCTTGGCAAATACTGTTCCATACGAATAGAAGAATTGGATGCCAGTGATTTGCTGAGCAAACAATGCTCCACAGGAATACAAGAGCTTTCTGCGTTCCACTGGATCAAATAACAGCGACTTCCAAGTTGATCCTTCTTCATTGATACGTTCATCGTGGACTTGATCTATAACGTCCTGGAGTTCAATTTCGAGATCTACTTCACTTTCTCCGTTGTTTATTTTAATGATGGATCTTTTTGCTTTCTCAATTCTGTCCTTTCTGACGAGCCAAATAGGGGATTCTGGGAGCCAGGGCAGTGCAACAATAATCGTTATAGGAAATATGGCCTGTATTGACATTGGTATTCTATAGCAAGCGGAAGAGTTTATCCCGCTAACTCCTTGAGCTATTCCAGCTCCAAATACTTGAGCGACTGAAATTCCGAATTGAAATGTCATTAAGGCAGGTCCCCTAATTGCCACAGGTGCTATTTCTCCAATATACAAAGTACAAGTCGCACTGAACATTCCAATTCCAAGACCAATCAGAAGCCTAGCAGTTATAAGCATTCCCTCAATTCCGGGTGATACTACTTGAAGTACAGTGCCTATCAGTACAATTATGGAGGCAATTAGGAAAACCCCTTTTCGGCCCCATAGGTCATTCACGGGCCCTGATGTAATGGCACCCAGTAGTTCGCCAACTTGAAGAATTGAAGTCGTTATCGATTCGAAAGAGGGAGGAAGTTCCCAGATATTTGTCTTCGGGTCCAGATGCCCGTAGGATTTTATGAACGGGGTCATAGCCAGCACTCCAGTATAATAGATGCCATCGTATCCAAACAGTACCGCTCCAATAATAGGAAAGGTGCAATAGAATATTGCCCACCGATGGTGGATGTTTGATAATACTTTGAAAGCCATTGTTAAACCATGGGTGATATCTATCTCGGAATACTGAATCTTATATAGAAGTAGAAATTGCGGGGGTGTGGGGTGAAAGTTAAACGAAACTCTCCTGAATTTGGCAATTTATAATTTCTTAAGCATCGCCCCCGCACCCGTGCATTGAGTGTTTTCAGATTTGGTTGGCAAGCTGGCACTCAAATCTGAATTTCATTTGAAAGTCCCCAGTGTGTATGCTCGCCGCCGTTATGAAGTTGTGCGGGCATAACTTCCCAAATTGTCAGAAAACTCCGCTTTCTTGTCGTATGTGGGGTAAGCTATGTGAGATAGAAATTAAACTAAAATCCTTCGCCGCACCCGTGTATCGTATGTTTTCAAAGTTGGCAGGCAAGTCAGCACTCATATCTGCGTTTCAATTGATTGTGCCTGATGCAAATCCTCGAAGTCATATGGAATTTGTGCGGGCATAATTCCCTAATTTGTCAGAATACTCCGCGTTTGAGTCGATCTAGTATGTGGGGTCAACTTTTCTGGAACTGCTACAAATAATCCTTATTTCCCTAAATGTAGTGGCCTACCACGATGACTATAGTGCATTTCATAAGCGGGGGAAATCGAGGAATTGGCCTGGCATTGGTGAAAGCGATAAGTTCTTTTAGCCCGGACCACGTTGTTATTGCTACGGCCCGTAATCCTTCTACTGCGACGGAACTGAAAACATGGGCGGAACATCATAGTAATGTCAAGTTGGTCGAGCTCGAGGTGACCTCTGAGAAAAGTATTCAAGCAGCTGCGAGACAAGTTAGGATTCTCACAGATAGGATCGATGTGCTTATCCTAAACGCGGGAGTCGCACAATCATTTTATCCAGTCCTCACTGCTCCCCTTCATCTATGGCACGAGCACTGGGAAGTCAACGTCCTAGGGCCGGTTATGCTTCTCCGTGAGTTTTATCCTCTCATTAAGACAAGTACTGTGAAACACATTGTTTTCATCTCTACTCTGGCCGGTTCAATGGGAGATTTTGTTCCTATCAGTACGTCTGCTTATGGACACTCCAAAGCTGCCCTGAACTATATTGCAAAGGAGCTCAGTTTCGAGTTGACTGCAGAAAAGTTTGTAGTTGTAGCTCTCCATCCAGGTACGCCTACTACTGATATGGGGAAGAATTCTATTAAGGAGATGCTTATCAAGCACCCGGAAATTAAAGAGCAGCTTATGAAAGAGGTGATCCCTCCAGAGGAAAGTGCCCAGAAGTTGTTCAAGATAATCGCTAATTTGTCTCATCAAGACAATGGCATGTTTATAAACATAGATGGTACATATATCAAATGGTAAAGTTTAGATTCTCTATTTAGCATTGTCCTGCCAAATACAGTTTATACGCTTCTCCAAGCATAATCAACACACATCAGTTGCAGTGGTTTCATCATTATTAGCTTTCACCAAAAGGCAAGTACTCGAAGCTCGATATTCTCCCTCGCATGGTCATCCTCTATATCACAGATCTCAGGGCTCTCATGCCTTGGAGCATCAGCATGTTCAGCACCTTTGCCCAATGCTGCACTATCAAAAAAGCTTGACGATCAAGACCTCGTCAGGCTCTTGTCTAGATAAATAATACCATTTCAAGATGTTCTTGCTATCGGAATTGTTCACGGTCGACCCATCTTGGACATCAAGCATCGCATACTCTCTTAGATATGAGTGGTCGCTGGTACCTCTCCAACATCCACTGACGTGTGCCATTTGGACATTGAGGTTGAGCTTCGAGTCCAAATGAATGCTTAGTAGACGTACATCTTTGTCAGGCAGGTTGAGAAAACGATTAGGGAGTGTATGAATAACTTTGGCTGAAAGTGTTCAGGAGAAGAGGGGTGCATTAAGGATTTGAAAGTGTGGTACAATAGGTGCTATCCCCTCCTCAGCTCTGTCGCTAGAAAATGAGATCTCCCGGGTGCTATAGCTCATCAGTCGAGCGAGTTGATCATGGGATGTGGCTTTGTCCAGGGCATCATTCTGGTTTCCATACTTACATTTCTGGATTTTTCTGATTGGTAAAATAATATTAATTATATAAGATTCTGATTTAACTTTTTTAAATATGAAAATAGTTTACACTATAAGTTGGCCGTTTAAGGTCTACTTTCGCAATAGTTGATTTAGCCTGGGATCCAGAGGTTAAATCAACAGAGAGTAATTGCCTTCAAAGTACGATTTGCGTGCAGCAATCCCCAATGGGCGTTCCACCCTTGATCCACCAAATCCTTCCCACTCCTCCGATCCCTGTCAAACCCCTCGAACCAGTATAACATTTCGGTATTTCCGCAAATGAAATGGTCCAGAACATTTTGCATCTGCTCCACTCCGGCCTCTGCACCGTTTAAGTTACCTCCCTCGCTGGGCCAACGGACTCCGGAAATCATAAGAGTAGCATTCGTGGGTCCTACGGAATCGTGAACCTGCTGCTGTATGTCACCATATGTCAATTCACTGACGCTACCGCCCTCAAAGAACGGGCAAGTGTTGACAGCAACAATGTCAACTTGCTGAGCCAGGCTTCGAGTCCACCGGGAGGCGATTTCAGAAGTGCCTATGGGGATGTCGGTAATGCCCTCATTATGCAACAAGCCGCGAACATGCTTAATCCAGAAGATTAAAGTGGATTCAGATACGTTCATTTTAGAGAGAGCCTCGTTACCGACTATAATGGAGCTTATCATCGAGGGTGGATAGTTCCTCAGCACTTCTACCATGTAATCTATCTGCTGAGTCGACACAACCCTGTGAGGGTCTATCCACAGCCCCAGAGACAGCTTTACGTCAAGATCGAGATCCTGGATTGCATTCAGAATGAATGCTGCCTGGTTGCAATGTGTACCACGAATGAGAATCTGATTGGTCAGTTGCGACAATACCGCCATGTCAAGCGTGACATTGCGCTGGTCTACTCCACATGAGTCGTATTTAGCATTTACGGGAGAGTAACTAATGCCATAAAACACCCGGTGGAGTTTCTCATTGCTCAGAAGCTCGGCGACCTCGGGATCACACTTAGTAATGTGAACCCTGTCGGAATCAGAACTCGGCTGCCCGCCATAAACTTGCCTAGAATTAGGAGGTGTAATGGCCCTTATAACGGTGGTTGGACTCGTGGACGGTGCAGTGTTGGGAGAGCTCTGGATCATCAAGAGCATCCATATTTACGCTATCACTGTCACAATGAGGGAAACGTTGGCTACCCAATAAATTTTAACTATAACCCGGGCCTGGCGTAAAGCCTCCTCATCTGGGACTTGAATACGAATAGGATCTCGACTGACTGCATCACCATTGGCTTTCTGACTGTCCTCAGACAGCTCTGTATCATCTGCAGACTCGCTCAGTAAACGGGTTACGTCAGACTGTAGTGCTCGGGATGGTGATGTAGGCTTTAGGGGACCGAGGACTCGACCAGTTTGCGCTGTTTTAGAGCTCGATGCGTGTGGTAGATCTTTCATAGCGGCTTCCCTACTATTTTCTGGATCGGTGTCCTCATTGCCGTAGCTAACACTCTTTCCCTTCTGTTTAGAGTCTTGAGTGTTGCGAGAGGCAGAACTTTGGGTGTCGTCATCTTGTTAGATGATTCTTGAGAGTATTCCAGAGATATACCTACGCTTTGAACGTGAGGTCGAAGCCCCATGACTTTGGTCAGATTTGAACACTTGTGTGTTCTTGGGGGAATTTTTTGGGCCAGACGAACGATGTTGGGTATTCTTTGAAGTGCCTTTTCTCATTTCTTCAAATTTATCTAATAACAAGTTAGAAGTTGTAAATGGAGAACGCTGTAAGTCTGAATTTATATATTTTTCAGTTAGCGAGGGTAAATTGACGTAATTATGACAAATATCCGGTCTAACAGTTACCACTGATAGTTTCTGCTGAGTGAACTGACATATCACAATTTTGACATGTTGTGGGTGGAGATTGCTTCCAACGGTCACTTTCTGGGAATAGTGTGCTTCGCAGAAAGTTATCTTCTTTTATTTTTACCGAGTGTTCGTAGTGCGGCTGAACACTTCGTTTTGATGATCCATTGACAAGAAGAATCATCGACTAGAAAGCCCGTTTATGGCAAGCAGGTTTGGTCAGAACTACTAAAGATGTAGCCCCTAGCCGAATATTTTCTTAATGTCATCTGACCGGTGATCACTTAGTGGTGTCTTTGACATACACAAGCCCTTTGGCCCAACTTTGTGGAACGTCATTGGCCGTTTTAAGAGATGGCTCCAGCAGACAGAAATATTAAGATGAGTTCCAGACAAAGAGTAGAGAAGCCCCAATCCAGGAAAACAAAAAGAGCGACAATTGGTGGCTGGATAAAACTGGAGACGGGGACACGTTGGGCCCGCTGGCTGAAGGAGTCCTTGGAGTGGGGAACGGTATCAAACAACCAAAACTACCCTCGAGGGTTCTCGAAAACGTACGAGGCAGGCAATCCTACGTGTATTGCTCGAAGATAGGAAAACCATATCCATGTAGAAGTCTACAAACCAACGTAACACAGCTGACGCGATGATAGTCTACATATCGATCGTTTAAAATCAATTCACTACATGCGCATCTTTATCCTATTTTCTCTCATTCACAGTCATACTAAAGCTCTTCACATTTGGGAATAGTAATTGCCTTCAATGAACGGTTGGCATTCAGCATTCCCAATGAGCATCCCACTGTTGGTCTTTCTCCAGATAATCCTTCTTCCATGGCTGGTCAATCCCCTCAGACCAGAACCATCGCAGCTCGGAGTTGAAGCCCTTGCAAACCCAGTAATCCAATAACATCTGCATTTGCTCCACCCCAGACGCAGCCTTACCTAGGTTACCTCCCTCACTAGGCCACCCGACTTCGGAAATCAGATATGCGGCATTCGTAGGTACTAGCCGGTAGAGGTCACGATATGTCCACTCACCGACTTCAACGCCATCAAAGAACGGATGGTCGCTGACAGCGACAACGTCAACGTGCTGAGCTAGATCGCCGGTCCAGCTGGAGGAGATTTCAGAGGTACCTATGGGTATGTCGGTAATGCCCTCCCTATGCAACAAGCGGCGAACATACTCGATCCAGTGGATTAGAATGGGCTCGGGCAGTTCTTCTCGAAAGAGAACCTCATTCCCAACTAGAATTGAATCTATCATAGAGGGCGGATAGTTCCTTAGCACGTCCTTCATGTCATCTATCTGTACGACCATCACAGGGACCTCAGAGCTTATCCACAGCCCCAGAGACAACTTTACGTCAAGATCGAGGTCCTGGATTGCATTCAAAATGAATGCTGCCTGGTTGCAATCTGTACTGTAAATGCGAATCCGGCTAGTCAGTTGTGACAGGACCGCCATGTCAAGCGTGACGCTGCGCTGGTCTACTCCACACGAGTCGTTTTGAACATTTGCGGGAGAATAGTTGATGCCATAAAACACTTTGTGGAGTTTGTCGTTGTTGAGGAGCTCAGCTTCAACCTCAGGATCGGACTTAGTAATATGAACTCTCTCGTGATCAAAGCTCTGCTTCCAGGAAGAAGGTTGCTCAGCATTATTAGCTGTGGTGGCTCCTACAACATGGGCTGGAATAATAGACGGTGAGATCCTCGGCGAACGCTTGAACTTCTGCGGGTGGATCCATAAAATCAGCGATATGAACACTATTGCTGCCAGAATGAGGAGGACGTTTATTACCCGACGTTTTTTTGTCTATAACCCGGGCCCTTTTGCGTAAGTATTCTTCCTCTGGGACTTGAAGTAGAATAGCATTACCCCCAGGCAAAGACTCAAGAGAGTCAGCCCGTTCATCATTGGTATTGTGTGTCGCCGAGCTTCTTATTGGAATTTGCAACCGGTCAGACGTAACTCGTTTCCTCAACTTCATGTTTGTCTATAAAGTGAGGTCTTCTCCACCGGTAGATTTTCCTGCCCAGTTTGCATGAATCTTAATATGGTAAATGCCCACTCAACCCATAAACTTCCGCCAATTCAATGCTCCAAGTTGAGTGGTTAACCCGAGTTTTCCCAGCACTACGACCTGAGTTTCCTTGCGTTCTCTAGAGGAATCCCATGTTCTAAGGACGAAATTTCAAAAGTAGAAGATCGAAAAGCCTGGCGTAGGCAAAGGGATGAGTCTAACCGCACTGGATATCAGTTGTATTTACACGGACTTTAAATGAGATTAATCATCATCATTCACGCAGATATAAAAACGGGGACTTACGTTATAGTTACATGGAGATGATGCTCGCAATATGGCTTGGTTTGAAAAATAATATCTTTTACCTACAATATAATGGACGACCGTCTTGACAATAATCACCGGGCAAAATGGCAGCAATTTATATAGTTCGTACACCGCCATACTATGATATGACACTCCGGCCCCCTGGTATCACGTGCATACCCCGTGACCCTCTTCTTACCTTTTTCCAGATAAGGTCACTTAGGAGCCACTGAAACACCAAAATCTCCTCTTTGGGATTTCTTAGGAACCTGACTTTGAAGTAGTTCATAAATCTTTTGCAGGAATCCTTCGGATCCTGGTTCCTCAGGAGAACTATAAATAAATATTGGAAAAGGCTTTCCTTTAACCAATTGTGGTTTCTAAAAGAATACCTCAAACCCTGCGCTATTTGTTACTTACTATCACATTTCACATGTGGTTGTAGGCACTTTTGATGTCGAGCAGCTTGGTAAATAGTAGCATCATTATGTAACCTATCCAGCAGATCGTAACATTTTGGAAATTACGACCCGACGTGCGCGCGATTGCATTGAGTAGTTTGTAGTTCGCGACTTGGTGTAATTCGGAAGAACTCGCTTTGGAATCCAGAAAGGAGGGTGCCTCTGGCGAGTGCTGGGCAGCTGCTGGGGCCAGCCCCAGACCCCGTTGCTCTGCTTCGCAGAGAAAAACCGCGAAAGTCGTACTCACTTGACAAAGAAGCATTGGTACTACTTTAATCCTCTGCGAAGCAGAGCCACGGGGTCTGGGGCTGGCCCCAGCAGCTGCCCAACACTCGCCAGAGCTAACTGGACGCTTTCCTCGCTGTGAGTCTTGGTATGCGCTTTTTTTCGGGCACTATGGTTAGGGAGAGTTGCATAAAAGAGGCATGGGAGGAAGCTGGATGCCCAATCCTAGGCGACTGATGTCACATCTGACCTGTCAGAGAAGCAGGGTTAAGGAATCTGAGTCACCCTGATATAACATATCTTATAAAGGGGATGCTGCCCCGGATATAGTCCTCATCTTCATCTATTATTTAACATTGGAATTAGGTGGGTAGAGAGAGAACAGCGGTAGCGGTAGATGATCACGGATATTAAATACTAATAAAGCAGGCAACCTAGTGCAATCCTATAGCAAAAATGCTGAACATGGATGATGTTGTGGCCTGGGAGCATTACCCATTACTGTACCATGTCGTAAATAGGGTCTTGGAAGATGTGCTCCGGTTTGCGAGCAGAGCTCTAGCTTATATCATGTTCGTAAAATGGTTAACTGAGAGAAATCCAGCTCAAAGACGAACATTACTTTTTATTTGGCTGTTTTCACTTATCATCTCGTTTATACTAGGGGAGATCCAGTTTCTTTTAGAAACGTATTTTCAACCAGCCAGTAGTCTGCCCCTTAGGCAATGAACACAATGGTTTACAATAGCTGTTTTTAAGTATGCACTTATAAACGCATTACACTAAGTCTTCAACGGACAAACTAACTAGGAGCAAAAATTTACGGAAAGAGGAGGATCTTAACAAATTTATACATTTACGAAAGTATGAATTTCTAAAAAATTAGGTAGTTTACGTGGTTCTTAAATTTTCAATCGAAACTAACTTATCACCCGTGCTAGATTAAACGACCTTCGACCCAACAGGAACATTTTCGCTACACAGGATGTTTACAATTGCGCCTGTCAGCTGAATGTTCAGTTGAAGAGAGTGTATCGTTTGGTATTTGTAACATGTTTGAATATCACCGTTCTGCGTATGAATTTGGAGAGACCATTGAACCTGTCATTTATTAAACCTACACAGATTTTAAAATAATATGTCTCTCGGTTGTACTACGCGGGGTTTTAACACTTAAGGTAACCATTGTGCCCGTCAAATGGTATACCTAGATAAGTAAATTTAACTTTTGATTTCGTATTCTGATCCGCCTAATGTTACGCTTAACGTTACCGCGGGCCGTCTATACAGACTTCGGTAAAATATCTCCGTTCTTACACGTTCTCCGAAGCAGAACAGCCCCTCCCCTGGAAGGACCGCGCCGGAGGCGAGCTCTTCACTTCGAGTAATCGTAGAACCCTTTCCCGGTCTTGACACCGAGCCAACCAGCGTCGACCATCTTGCCCAGCAGCACAGACGGGCGGTACTTGGAGTCTCCGGTGTCTCTGTACAATACGTTCATGATGCTGAGACACGTGTCGAGGCCGATAAAGTCAGCTAGTTGGAGCGGGCCCATGGGCATAGCACAGCCGTTTTTCATGATGCTGTCAACGTCTTCTTTGCGACCCACACCGGTCTCGACGGTGATAATGGCTTCATTGATGTACGGCATGAGCACACGGTTGGCCAGGAACCCAGGCGAGTCCTGCGAGAACGACGGCTTCTTTGCGAGCCGGGACACAAAGTCAAGCGTCGCCTGCTCAGTGTCCTTAGACGTCTGGAGACCGGTGATAACTTCGACGCCAGGCTGCACGGGCACGGGGTTCATGAAGTGGATCCCAATAACCCGGGACTCGGCACCCACAGCCTGAGCAGCGATTTTGGTAATCCCAATAGATGAAGTGTTGGTTCCGAGAATGGCAGACGGCTTAGCTTCCTTTGCCAGGGTGGAAAATATGTCAAATTTCAGCTCGGGAATCTCAGGGACCGCTTCAATCACGAGGTCGACATCGTTCACGCCTGATTTTAGGTCCGAAGAGGTCGAGATCAAGCTCTTGATGTCTGCTCCTTCGTTTTCGCTCAGGCGACCTTTGGAGATGTTTTTCTGGATCAGTTTGTCTGGTTAGTATCCAGTGGGCTTCACGGTGTTTCCGCATGCCTCCGGCGGCCCCTGCCGGGGAGGGTTGGTTCTGCTTCGCAGAAAATGCGACCGCAGAAGAACGACCACTTGTGCTTCGCGTACGCTCAACCTACCAATGAATCCAACTCCTTTAGACAGAGCTTTGTCAGATGTGTCTATTATCTTGACGGGGACTTTGGCATTGGCAGCAGCCACATAGGCAATTCCCACGCCCTGGTTAGCAATGTTCAACGTTCAATGACTTTGAGCCATCAAGAATGACTCGACCAAAGTTATTGTTCGACCTCGGTTTTTTCAACTCACCATTTGGCCTGATCCAATCACTGCAAGCGAATCAATGGCAGAACGGTGCACAGTGGTGGAAAACTGCCGCAATCCTACTCTCAACATGGTGTATTTTGCTAATTACAGGTCGGTGAGATCAATTACAACGAAAAGTGACGAAGTTAAATCAAAGTCGAGAATGCTCGGTATGAAATGCCGTCTCGGCGAAGCTTCGGAAGAAAACGTGGAGAAAATATGGGGGAGGAGAAACTCGGCATTCGGAACAACTTATAGTGGGGCTTTTT
The DNA here is from genome assembly GCA_030579595.1 of Spencermartinsiella europaea. NCBI lineage: Eukaryota > Fungi > Ascomycota > Dipodascomycetes > Dipodascales > Trichomonascaceae > Spencermartinsiella > Spencermartinsiella europaea. The sequence goes on from JAKTRG010000007.1 coordinate 435,564, forward strand.
GCTCTATTCACCCTCAACTGACCCGACATGAATTAATTCAACTTCCTATATTGATCTGGACTCAAGTATTGTCCTATATATGTTAGCTGTACGGAAAGTTTGTCGTGGTTGAACTCATGTCGTTTTTAGGTGTCATGTAGTGTGAATGGCTTAGTATCGTTAGGCCCCAATATTTTGCTTCGGCTAAGACTTACTCTAGAACTAACGGTTCTGGCATAACTTAGGGCTACGAGTGCTCGCTCAAGTCTCTGCGAAGCAGAGCTACGGGGTCTGGGGCTGGCCCCAGCAGGAACTGGACCCGCATGTACTTGGGCTGTATTAGCCACGTCAATTGCAGCGTCGATGGTGTTATAGCTGACAAAAGTGTTCTCAATAGTGATATATACAACTACGGGTAATAATACGAATACAGTGATTTAGTATATCTATTGTACAGATTCAACTACAGCCACTTCTACAATCACTGGTTATTACATAGTTAACAACGGTATAGCTACTGATATGACTACAACTACTGACGCTGACCAGTTGTATAGCTACTATTACTGGTGTAATCACAACGACGGCCGTGGTACAAGTCCAATCCCACTTACAACTCCTTCAACTCTCACGTTATCAGAACTGTATATCGGTCTACACATATAACTTTATAACCATTGCAACTTAATGCCAACTTTAAAACTCTCTCTGTGTTCCAGCCAATTGCTCTTCCTCTTCCCCCCCACTGGTTCCAAACTACTCCAACCCTGTGGTCAGTCACCTCTGTTACAGTTTATCTCCATTCCAAATAGTTTGCTCTTGAGCAAGATAAAGTACATATATAAAATTCTAAATTACTGCCTTGAAAGCCAAACATCCAAACACTAATTATCTTCTAACCTGTTCATTACTACTGTGACCACTACCACTACCACTACCACTACCACTACTATCACTGCTGCTTCACAGCGGTATTTTTTCTTGACGCAACACTCGGTTTGTTTCTTTGTTTTCACAGTTCCGTTCACAAAAAAACTTTACTACTATCCTAGGCCCTTAGTGCGTATCGCCGCCACAATCACCCTTTTCTCAAGACAAACAACAAACCAACAACAAACCAGCCTTCACAAGGGGTGAAATGAATGAATGCACAACATAAAGGAGAAGAATCTACCAAAAAATAAAATTTTAACTAAGCCACTAGGAAGTACCCATCATCCAAATAACCATACTACTCAGCCTACCCTGCTGAAGATTATCTCAGTGGCGCAACTCTCGCGGCGGCCCTGCATATAATATAATTTCGACATACCGTTTTGGCCACCAGATAATGTCGAGTATCGTCGACTCAAGCCCACATTCGCCGTTATTCGATATTGACACTGAGTTTGGGTCCTGCGGTTCAGATCAATACGTTGTCGTCATGGCGTCTAATCGAGTTCAGCTGTTGTTTAGTAAATCAAAGGTAAGTGAGTATCTGGAGGAAGCAACCCGCCTTATTTCATATATATAACTATATATACATGTAAAGTTCCCGCGAAGCGGGACCGGCCCTGCCCGGGAGGGCCCGCCGGAGGCATTGTTTGAGCCCTTATATTCATAACCTGAACTAACAAAGGTCTATGTTCATCCAACGCAGTCGGCCAAAGACAACATCCCAGGATATCTCGCACTGGTGAGACCACAAAATGGCTCTAATCTGGATATCCTACTCTCGTGGATCCCAGAATCTCTTCTGCAAGATTCGGAAGACCTCAACTCGTACGTCAAAGTTGATCTAGATCCCGAATCCTCGCTCCCCTCTGCCAGCCAAGAAGTGCTGGTGTCGACCCCTCCCAGGTCGTCCATTTCGTCATACGCATTTTCCGTGCCTCTTTCGAATCTCTACTCTATTCAAACGAGGCCCCCAACCTTGGGTTGGTGGTGGGGATCCATTGTGCTGCATACAAAGAGCGAAGAGACCCTTCCCACGTTGTTTTTCCACGACTCAGAGTCGAAGTCCACCATCCTGCAGCGTCAGCAGAGAGCAAAGAACTTTGACCCGTTTGTGAACGGCACCGAGGTGTTTTGGGGCGGCGAGCAGTTCCTCCAGGTACTGAGACAATATGCTGCCCTCGAGCAGAGCACCCTGGAGCCTGCTATCATTCTCGTGAATCCAGACCCAGAAGACCGACGTTCATTCAGTCCTAAAACTGCATCCCGCGTGCCAGTCAAAGAAGACCCACTGGCTAAGGCGCTCAAGGACGCTCGATGGACCATTCTCGAGAATTTGGCTAAAGTCACGCGGTTCTCTCGGCGAGCCGCCCAGAACGTCCTCGATAAGAGCCCACCGTCGGTGAAGCAGATGCTCAACAAGCCTGAAGTAAAGCGAATCGGCGACGATTTTGACAGTGCCCGCGTGTACCTCGCCAAGTGGGCCATGGGCATCGCCGAAGAAGCCGAGCGAAGCCGCTCGCGCGTAGTGTGGAATGACGGGTATCAGGACATCCTCAGCAGCACTGTGGGCGAGTTTGAAATGCTTTCTGTGGATTTCAGCGTTGAGCGGCGTAACGAGGTCGGGGAAGCCGAATGGAACGCCTTTTTCGACCTCACGGGCCGTCTGTGCATCACCGAGAACGAAGTGAAAGAACGCATTTTCCACGGAGGAGTGGCTCCTGCAGTGCGGAGTCAAGCATGGCTCTTTTTGCTGGGAGTCTACGCCTGGGACACTGATAGCGAGGAGCGACGGTCGGTCCTGTCAGAGCTGCGGAACGAGTACCATCGGCTCAAGGCCAAATGGTGGGACGATATCGACAAGCAGCAGACAGACGAGTTCTGGAAAGACCAAAAGTCGAGAATCGAGAAAGACGTTCACCGCACCGACCGGAACATCTCTATCTTCCAGGACTCGGACACGCCGCACCCAGACCCGGACAGCCGGTTCGCAGAGGTTGGCACAAATCTACATCTAGAGCAGCTCAAAGACATGCTTATTACCTACAATGAGCAGAACGTCAACCTGGGGTATGTTCAGGGTATGTCGGACTTGCTCTCGCCGCTATATGTTGTGTTCCAAGATGATGCAATTGCGTTTTGGGCTTTCAACAATTTTATGAAACGAATGGAACGAAACTTTTTAAGGGACCAGTCAGGGATGAGGCAGCAGCTGCTGACGCTGGACCAGCTGGTCCAGCTTATGCTACCTAAGCTGTACACGCACTTGGAAAAGGCCGACTCGACCAATTTTTTCTTCTTCTTTAGGATGCTGCTGGTATGGTACAAACGGGAATTTTACTGGGACGACGTTTTACGACTATGGGAAGTATTGTGGACAGACTACTTGTCGTCACAATTTCATTTATTTATTGCTCTGGCAATTCTGGATAAGCACAAGGATGTCATCATGGAGCACCTATCTCAGTTTGATGAGATTCTCAAGTACATGAACGATTTGTCCATGACTTTGGATTTAGAGAATATTCTTGTTCGTGCAGAACTATTATTTAATCGGTTCAAGAAAACGGTGGACATGGTAGACCGACGCAAAGAAGAGCCTGGCCAGTCGGCTGAGAATTCAAGCCTACCATCAATAACGCCCGAATTGAGGCAGCTGCTTTCCAAGGAAGTCATTCAGGTCAAAGAAGTGGACCGCCCCCCTAACGCAGGAGGAGGATAGACACAACGTCCAGCTGCCTCCGGCGGCTCCTCCCGGGGAGGGTTGGGTCTGCTTCGCAGAATTGCACTGAAGGAGCAATACATTATTAAATAAAAAAAAATGAAATTACGCGTGCGTAGCTCTACCTCTTTTTTCCAACTCGCACGCCTGACTTAGGCGATTCGTAAACTCATGACAATAAAATAAAAAATGGATTAATGAGGACAAAAACAGACTGTCCATTTCAAAAAGAGAACAAAGCGAGCAGACCACCGATAGTAATCTCAAGAGCTGCCGTGGCGGGCCAACTTTTCCAAAGTCGTCCTTCGCTGCTCTAGGTTCTCCTGTCCGTGTTTACGCATAACTCTCATAAACTCGTCCACAGACACGGATTGTGAGCCAAATACTCTATCATCCTGCTCAGTCCAAATACCTCGTTCCTCTGGAATTCGTTTCTCCTGTAACACATTCTCAATATATATTTTAGATAGCTCAATGTCCAGGTTGGTGGCTAATAGAGCGTCTTCGATCAGTTTTGTGCTCGGGTTGCCCTTGGTTGAACTTCGAAGCTGAGACACTACCTGGCTCAGACTGCCATCAGAAAATATAGCCTGAGAGTTAGTCGACGACATCTGAGACTGTGTTCCTTGGGTACCTGATCTGCGACTGACACCAATTGGCGTGCCGTACGACTCACCGTCAGACTCATCGGTAGCAGCAATGTGTCGTAGTGCCAGTGAGTGGTGGTCTGAAGATTTGAACGGGTCACCCTGAGCGTCTCGAGCAGTGAGCGTGTCGGATATGCCGTACTCGGTGTGAGGATCGGTAACGTGTAGTCCTGGGATATCATTGCGGAACATAAAATCGTCACTGTCTTGCGTCGTCCTTTTGCCCCCGGCTCTCAAGAACGCTGCAACTGCATCTGGGTTGACAGTCTTGTTAAGTGAACTATCGGCCTGCCGAAGCCTTTCAATCACTGCCTTTCTCTGACTGACATATCGAACCCACCGGTTCCTCCATGCTGGTCCACTGTGCTCACTGTGAACATTCGCTAACGTATTGAAGACTGCATTCCCACGCCTCCTGCCTTCAGGAACCAGCATCATAAACTCGATGAGCATCTCATCCTCTTCGTCGGTAAAAGTATTTCGCAAACGACTGATGGGATTGACCCGGGGCAGTCCTTCTATGGGCGAGTCTCTCTGCACCCTAGACAGTTCCTCCTGTTCTTTCAACTTGAACGCGTACTCTTGCATGGCCCGATCAAACTCATCGAGCGGATGTGCGAGCTTCTCAAAGTTGGATGACATTTGGTAAGACTCCTTATTGGCCATGAGCTGTTTGTGAAATCGGTGCTTTATACTGTTGAAGGTGTGGTTGGGGATTGCCAGGGTAAGAGCTCTGAAAAAGTCTTCGCTGGGCACTTTTTTGTACAGGGGGTGACGAGTGGCTTTGATTATGGTGGCATCGTCCTCGACGGTGAATCCCTTGCGTGTCGAACGTGGCTTCTTCCACACCACCGGACTGTTTGATGGACCGGAAGTTGCTACGACTGCGGCAGCCACTTCCGAAACCTGGCTTGCAAGGCTAGGTTCGACAACGGCTTTATTTAGGAATGAGTACTCGTCCAATTGGCCTGGTTTGAGAATGTAATTATCTATGGGCGGCACTTGGAGGCTCGAAATAGCATCTGTGACGAAGTGAGACGAAAGGAAACTGGTCAGCATTGATAAAAATTGAAAAACAAAAAACCGCGCAAAAACAAGAATTTACTTACGCGACAGTTCGATATGGCCGCGAAAGCCCTATCTTTGCCACTGCCTCAGGCGCAATGATATTGAGATATTTGTGACTCGGCTTGGTCGCTCTTATCCCACCATGTTGCTTGTTAGTAGCCGAATCAACTTCACGTAGAAAAGAAGACTTGAATTTTCCGTTTAACGCGTAGAATATCAATAGGCCCAGTTGTACCAATGCTAAAATACATGGGAAAAGAGTCCAAAATATTCAGTCAACCTTTCGCCTCCTGCTGCCTACCTCAATCTCTTTCAGAAGAGCGTCTTTTCCTGGCACCGAAGAATGGATGTAAAAGGGCCAAGGGTCGCCTTGGTCGTCCACAAACAACTTGGAAGGGTCAACAGGGGGGGCGTGCGCGAATCCATCGTCGTGGTCTATTAACGAGGACGAGGAACCTCTAGGCATAGCTCAAAATATATATCAACGATAATACACGCGGTGATTACTGCTAGAACCAATAGTGAACTAGCATACAGAGTGGAAAGATTTGACACAGCTGGACTAACTTTAACACAGTGGTTACCCGGGGCTATTTGTTTTGATCGCTGTAGGTTGATTGCCACAGGTTAAGGGTTAAGATGTTAAATTGGTAATTGCGTGCGATATGCAGTACAAAACCATTTAGTGTAAGTTTCAGCCTGAGACCGAGTCCTTTCAGTTTGCAGGACGTGCAAACATTTGTAAGACTTGGGGTTTTATAGAGAATATGTAGGATAGGTAGAATAGTATATAGTCATTGTGCACCGCGTACTGTGTACCGTGTACAGTGTATATTTGTAAGCCCGTAGCAATTGATAGATCGGACAATCCATCCATCGTATAGCTCCCGTCCGCCTTCCTTCTCTACTCGCAACATTCTTGGGAGAGCGCGCCCCCCTCCACGCTTGGCTCTCTTAATTGAAACGCGACAAACTCATAGCACGCGTATAAATGAAAAAGAGTCTGTCTTACGCAGCAGCACTCTTTTTTGTGTTCTAAAATAATAAATAAAGAAATATTTTATCTACTCGTCACTCTTATACTAACTCTCTCACAAATATCCCATCCACTAACTAAATCTCACAGTTTTGACTAGAGAAACTTTGATCTTCAAATCAAAACACGAAAAATAAACGAAGCGGCGCGCGTCTCGAGCAGCATAATTACTAAGACGCGCCACAAACGCGTCGACCCACCAAAACACGAAAGAAATCCTTAATAAATAGCCAGTTCTTCCCACGTCTTTCATCGCGCGTCTTCAATCTCTGAATTAAATTTTCAAACCAACCCTGTTATACTCACATTCAATATGTTTGTCTACAAAAGAGGTACGTATGAATAAATATCTGTTTCACAGGTTTGGTTAACGTATTTATTTACAGACGTCTAACAAGATGGAAGAAAAGAAAAAGTCCAATTTGATAAAATCACTGCAAGAGTCTCGCGTCTCTGTTACGGGCTCGACGCAAACCACGTAGACGCGGCCCAGATCACCCAGAAGGTCATCTCCGGTGTCTACCAGGGTGTCAACACTGTAGAGCTGGACAACCTGGCTGCCGAAACGGCCGCCTACATGACTACTCAACACCCTGACTACGCGATTTTGGCGGCGCGAATTGCCATCTCAAACTTGCACAAGCAGACCAAGAAGCAGTTTTCGCAGGTCGTGTACGATCTGTACCACTACGTGAACCCGAAGAACGGCCGAGCGTCTCCGATGGTGTCCCAGGAATTGTACGAGACCGTGCAGAAACACGCTGAGGAGTTGGACTCGGCCATCATCTATGACCGTGATTTCACCTACCAGTACTTTGGATTTAAGACCATGGAGCGCGCGTACCTGCTCAAGATCAACGGTAAAATTGCCGAGCGACCTCAGCACATGCTTATGAGGGTCTCTGTCGCAATTCACGGCAATGATATCGCCAAGGCTATTGAGACGTATAACATGATGTCCCAGAAGTACTTCACCCACGCTTCGCCCACTCTGTACAACGCTGGCACGCCCCAGAACCAGATGTCCTCGTGTTTCCTGGTCAACATGAAGGATGACTCCATCGATGGAATCTACGACACGCTCAAGACCTGCGCTTTGATTTCCAAGTCAGCTGGAGGCATTGGTCTCTCGATCCACAATATTAGGGCCACGGGCTCCTACATCGCCGGTACCAACGGAACCTCCAACGGTATTGTGCCTATGTTGCGGGTTTTCAACAACACTGCTCGATATGTCGACCAGGGTGGTAACAAGCGACCTGGCGCTTTCGCCATGTACCTTGAGCCCTGGCATGACGATGTATTTGAGTTCCTTGACCTGCGAAAAAACCACGGTAAGGAGGAAGTCCGGGCAAGAGATTTGTTTTTGGCCCTTTGGATCCCTGATCTGTTCATGCAGCGAGTCAAGGAGAACGGTGAGTGGACTTTGATGTGCCCCAACGAATGTCCGGGTCTCGACAACGTCTACGGAGATGAATTTGTCGCCCTTTACGAGAAATACGAGAAGGAAGGTCGTGGTCGCCGAGTTATCAAGGCCCAGAAGTTGTGGTACGCCATTCTTGAGGCTCAGACCGAGACTGGAAACCCTTTTATGCTCTACAAGGACGCTTGCAACCGAAAGAGCAACCAGAAGAATCTGGGAACGATCAAGTCGTCCAACCTCTGCTGCGAGATTGTGGAGTACTCTGCTCCCGACGAGGTTGCCGTTTGTAACTTGGCCTCCATTTCTCTGCCCAACTTCGTGGAAACCGACGACGAAGGTGCCTGGTACGATTTCAAGAAGTTGCACACTATCTCTAAAATCGTAACCAAGAACTTGAACAACATCATTGATAAAAACTATTACCCAGTGCCCGAAGCCAGGAAGAGCAACTTCAAACATCGACCCGTTGCAGTCGGTGTACAGGGTCTCGCCGATGCTTTCATGGCTCTGCGACTCCCTTTTGACTCTCCCGAAGCTAAGGAGCTCAATACCCAGATCTTCGAGACCATCTACCACGGTGCTGTCGAGGCTTCTATTGAGCTAGCCAAGGAGTACGGTGCCTATGAGTCTTACCAAGGATCACCAGCTTCCAAGGGCTTGCTGCAGTACGATCTATGGAACGTCACGCCTACTGACCTGTGGGACTGGGACTCCCTCAAGGCTGACCTGGCCAAGTATGGTTTGAGAAACTCGCTGTTGGTTGCCCCTATGCCCACTGCTTCCACCTCTCAAATCCTCGGCAACAATGAGTGCTTCGAGCCCTACACATCGAACATTTACTCTCGACGAGTGTTGGCTGGAGAATTCCAGATTGTCAACCCATGGCTGCTCAAGGACTTGGTCGACATGGGATTGTGGAGTGAGAACATGAAGAACCGGATCATTGCCAACAACGGTTCTATCCAGAGCATCCCCAATATTCCTGCTGACCTCAAAGCTCTCTACAAGACGGTGTGGGAGTTGTCGCAAAAGACTATTATTGACATGGCTGCAGACCGAGCTGCCTTCATTGACCAGAGTCAGAGTTTGAATATTCACATCCAAGCTCCTACCATGGGCAAGCTCACCAGCATGCACTTCTACGGATGGCAAAAGGGTCTCAAGACGGGAATGTACTATCTGCGAACCCAGGCTGCTTCTGCCCCCATCCAGTTCACCGTTGACCAGGAGGCTCTGAAGGTGACCGACCCCAACAAGGCTCTGAAGAACCTTGTACGAAAGCAATATAGACAGGTCAGCTCTTCCTCTTCTGGGTCTTCATCGCCTATTTCATCCCCAGTTACCCCTGTTGAAGAAGTAGCCACCAAGCTAGGTGACCTGAAGGTTGTATCGGCTCGTCAGACTGAAGACAACAAAGAAAACATCGAGGCGGTCCCTGCCGTGACCAAAGATGGAGACAAGTCCGAAATTGATATTTACAATGAAAAGGTGCTGGCTTGCTCGATTGCTAATCCCGAATCTTGCGAGATGTGCTCAGGTTAAAGAAAAACATGCTTAACCTCTAATGACAATTTTTATAATAATTATTACACATGTAGTTCGTTTTGTTTGTTTTTATATAGCCTTTAATGTATCTTATTATGCAATTGATTTCAGTTGATCGTAGATATATTCATATTGGCTCTGTTGCTGAACCATGAATCCTCTCTGCTGCCTCATCTGATCCACCAGATTGAAGACATAATCCGGCCGGTCTTGCAGCTGTAGTTCATCCTGACAACTAATACTAGCGTCGAGTCCAATGTATGTCCCAGTTCTCCCTATACCTGCCGAACAGTGTACTACGAGAGGTGAGCCTGGTTCGTTGGTGCCATTCACCTGTTTAACAAAATCTGGCAGCGAGAATCCTTCCTGTGGGATACCAAAGTCCAGCCAGGAATGGAAGTAGTAATGGCTTATTTCTTTGACCTTAGTACCATCTTCACTGATAAGTTCAAGTCTGTTTATATCATAGTACTTGAAAGACTCAGTACCACTACACCGCACAGTCAGACTCTGTTTAAATCGGTCGTTTTTAGGTATGTAAAGCTTTCCACCCGCGTTGGGCCAATACTTGTCGCACTTAGGAAAAGGTCTTCCATTCCTCATCTCAAACAGCGGTGTCAACATGAGCACAGACACTCTGTCTCCGCAACTATCGTATACCATCTGCCAAAAATCCTCTATTGTAGCTCTGATAGGTCCCTGGCTGGCAATGTACGTTTTTGATGTTGAGTGGCCAGGCTGCAAAGTTATCCACGATGCATTTATGTAGTCACTCTGTCCGGACACGACCGGTAGTCTCACCCGCGTCCTGTCCACGGGAAGAATATCTCTATATCGGTTTTTTGGTTTGTTCTCCACCCTTTGTCCCTCAGAAACTGAAAACTCCGGATCGTCAAGTCTCTTCAGGTATCTGTCTTGGAGCTCAACGAACTCCGCTGAGAGCTGCGCAGGAGTCCGTGAAAATGCATCTTTACTCTCAGTTGTACCCCCAGAAGAACTCATTCCCCCACTTATATTAGGTATTTTCACTTTTACAAATGGTCTAAACGCCTTCATTTGTAAAACGCAGAAACGCGTCCAGAGCTTCGTAGATTAACATTTGGATTGATGTCGCGCACGTGACACCAGACACTCGATATGCAACGTGTCGAGGGAGCGTTTCACTGACTTCTTCAAACATTGTGGACCATTCAATCTAAACGCCAGAAGCAACATGATAAGCGACCGGCAGCTGAACGATGTGGCTGTGTCCCTTGGCATGGTTACAATGGTTTTAATTGTAGTATTTCACACTATCAATAGAAATACGAAAAAGGCGAAGGGCGAATGGTAAGTGGCTTTTCTCATAGAAACGTAAAATGCGTCGGCTGACAAGAACGACCAGACTTTCTGTGGGCCAGAGAACAGAAAAATGGGACATGTGAATAATAAATTAGTTTAAAATATGTTTTCATACAATTGTCAAGACTAGAGCTCGTTTCAAAAAAGAAATGCCATCCGGTCGGTAGGTACTCAATCTTCATAAACACTCTTGTGGGAGCCCAGTATGACTCCGCAATATCCTATCAATTTCTCAATTTCCTGAGTGATCTCAGTAAATGCTCGATTGAATGCAGTCTCGTGAACCATGTGCCATAGCTTCTTCTCTATGCTCTTTGTTGGTTTCATCTCCTTGTGATACCCCTCCAGTTCAGCTACTGAATCAAAGAGGATCTTTCGGGACAGAGGGGCGCTTGGCAAGTACAGAGGAATTTTAGATTTTGTTTTGAACGAACAAGACAATATGTAAAACACCATCAAGACTGTTGCAGCGGCGTCTCTCCTAAGAGAAAGCAACTTCTTGGTGACCTCGGCATCATTATCGCTCTGGTATATGCTAAAGTGGATAGAGCTGATTCTGGCTTCCGAGATCTTATGAAAGATGACCTTGCAAGAATCTACAAGCAGTTCATAAGGGACCTCATTGAAACTTCCTCTGAGCGAGGGCTCGTGTCGAGTCATCTCGATCAAGTTGTTGAGAGCATTGTAACTTTGTAGCATTCTCGCTTCCCGAATCTCACCCAGCTGTAACGCTACGTCTGTTATGTCGTCTCCAACGTCACGATACAAATATCTGTCAGCAGTGACTTGGTACGACTCGCCGATATGTTCGAGTGCACTAGAAGTGAACACACGTAGTTCGTGTCTGGCCACAAATGGCCATAATATCCAACTAATGACAACTGCGCAGAGCAGGCCAACTTCAATAGACACTGCACCTACCCAAGTGTCAGTTAGAATGTTCACTGATCCCCGTTCAACTTGAATACAATATAGGTTCCCAGCCACCAATGTAAACGCTATGCATCCCATGAGGCCAGACCTTGGATGATCTGTGAAAATATAACGATATAAGCAAGGCACAATAAATACGGCGCAGAAAACACCAAGGACATAGGGGTTGCCATTGTCGGCACGGAATCCTATTCCCGCCCAGACGGACCCTATGATGCAAAAAAAAGTCCGGACAAATAGATCCCATATGTTTCCACCTACTCTCGGATGAAACAGCACATAGGCCGTTATTGCCGAGAACCATGCATTGTGTGCGTTATACCATCCGCGACTTTCAGTCAACCAGGCTGGGAGGGCTAAGAGAGTCACGGATAGTGAAACCTTGAACGCAAACTTTGACTCATAGCCTTGAAGTCGGTGGAATATATTCCAGACCGAATGTGCCAAAGTGTCGGGCCCCTCCTCCATTTCACCAGCCCGCGCTGCTTTGCCTTTCAGCCCTTTTTTGGAGCTGTCTACTTGGTATATCAGACGGAAAATATCATCAAGATCTCTTTTAGCCCCATAATAGTAGCTTGCAGTAGTCCCTCCCCTATCGTGAATGATTTGCCGCGACGTTTTGCGAAGAGCTCGTGCAAGAGGATATATTGGCTTAGATAGCTTCCATTGTCTTTTAAGTAAGGCGATGCGCTGTATTTCAATGCAGATGCCCAAAATTGCCTTGCTTGCTTCGTGTAAATAAAAAATATGCAACAAAATATCCAGCGAGTCTGCATCATAGACACCGGCAATCAATTCCAGGTCCTGTGAGATTACCCGTCTATATTCAGAGTCCATTTTGGCGATTGCGTCCTGAATCTTATCGCAAGATTCGCGAAGAGACACCTTAAACTCTGTTCCCTCAGGGACTACTTTCTTGTCACCAGTCTTGAGATAGCCCACAAATGAATGGCATCCGTGAAGGGCTCTGCACAAGCGATGTACCAGTTCGTTAGATATAGGTAAAAAAGTAGACCTAAGAAGTGCTGCACAGCTACTGAGTTTGCCTGCATCTTGCGAGTATAATGGTGGTGACAACGGAATTGCTCTTAGACGGCCAAGTCCAATTTGTATAGCGTTTCTCAATTTCATCATATCCTTAGTAGCAATTGTGGAAACCACCAGCTCATTCGACATCTCTCTGAACGAATCAGAAAGGTCCAATGAGCAGGAGTTAATCCTGGCGTGAAAAGCCCTCCTCTCGATCTCATCTCCGGTGCCTACACGCCGGAGAGCCACCACACACGTTTCCAGCGCGTGAAGTGTCGCTTGGGTTATCTGATGATGGCCTGTGTCAGGCAGAAGAGTGACGTTGACAATCAAGGAGCATAGAATGCCGAACAAGTATGGGATGCCAAACTGCCATTCCAGGACCCAGTTCACTTCCATTACGTCGACTGTTTCCAAAAATAAAATGGCAACCCCAAAGCTCGTGAGAAAATGGTGCAGTCTGACCCTATTAACTTCTATCCAAGAACAGACAAACAAGGCGATCAGTAGCGATGTTGCGTGGATGCCACCGTAGCCGAACAGTGGTGAATGGGTTCGTATAGCCAGGTATCGAGCCAAGCTAGCCCACCCCATTCCTAGACAAGCTCCAATCACTGAGATGATCGAAATTTCGATCTGTGAGCCTACAGTGCGCGAAGGATGATGAATCAGCACGGCGAAAGGTGCAAAGTAACAATGAGGACCCAGCCAGGCATTAACAGGGCGCACCAGCACAAGAACGAAAGCTGCAAAATATGCCAGAAACGCCTTGGCCATAACGAGATTATGATAATTTACCAACTCTGTATATGCGACAGTGAGTCTTTTGCCTGCCTCAAGCAGCGTCATCTCGGTCAGAAACTTTACAGACCAAACCGAGGCTTGCGGACTAGGTGAAACCATCAACCTCGCTCTCTCCATAGAGTCTATCTGCAGCTTAGTGGGAGATATAAACACAGCGTCAAAGAGCCCATCCCTCAGCTCCTCTAGTCCATATGTATTTCTTAGCGGTGTGTCTTCTCCAACAATGTTCTTCAAAGTCGCTTGAACATACGAGTTCCGCGGAGACAGGCCTGGCCTCAATAATCCAGGCCTTTCGGGAGCTTGGCCGTGCACAGATTTGGTATATGACCCCCGATAAACTGGAATTCGTTCGAGACTACTATTTTCGGTCAGATATGGTCGAGATCCCGGTTCCTGCAGAAGAGAAGCTTCATTTTCGACTCTGGGATCTGAATCTAACGCTGAATCTAACGCTTCTTTTTTATCACCCTCGTCTACTGTGATGTCAGGTACGCGTCTGTGGCCTGATGTAGTCTCGTCGCAGTATTCCTTATGCCTTTCCATTCCATTTGTATCCAAAATTAATCCCCTCCTGCTCGAGTTTCACGTCTTTAACCGTCGTTCTTTTCCCAATATCACAATGTATCAATCAGTTTAATGAGATGAAGTTGGAACGTTTAGTGTGGGGTGGAGAAATATCCATCGAGAGCGTGGGGAAAATATCACCAAGTTTTCCACATTGATCAACTTTTATACAGCATTATTCATAATATCATGTCCTGGCATCAGGCTGCTCATGAATACATAGTGAAAAAGGTATGCTAGTGCTTATATGCATTACATTTTTATCTAGTTTCTTTATTGAACTCTAACTAATACAGCTGCTGGATAGTCCAGGTTTCCATCGCTTCGTCAGAGTGACCAATGCTCGCATCAAAGGCGAACCGATTCCTCCAAGAGAAGACAGCGGTCGACCGACGTCTGCCATCGTAATTCGCTTGAAAAAGGTTCAGGTTTTTGCAAGACTTTTTGCCGAAGAGTTTAAGAATGTTCTCAAGGGCAAGAGTTGAATCGGGCAGTTATTTATTTATGTTCCTCGAATCTTGTTTTTTCGACATTATTGCATTTCGACTGTCTTTGCAAGACATTCTACTTCAAATGTTCTCGAGAGGAAGATTTGAATCAAGTGCCTTCTGCGAAGGAGAACCTCTCCCTTCTCGGCGAGGGAGCTAGCTCTCGCTTATGGATTTATGTTAGACCATTTTTGCATCTTCATTTAACATGCTAACTAAATCTATATTACTAAAAAGGACTATTAACTATGCTATTCCGTGACAGGGCTTGAACTCTCTTTGCTGGTGTGGCCAGAGACTCTCTGGTTGGCTTTCTAAACGTGCTACGACTCACCATGCCAACATCATCTTCCAAAGCAATTATCACTTTCTTGTCTGTGCCATACTTGAAGTTGTCTGCTGTTACATTTCCAGCATACCGTTTAATAAGATATGGCTCTTTGTCACCACGCAGCACTTTTTTCAGGTTCCATGTAATCACATAAGGACCACTGCTCGTTACAATCGACTGCTCCTTGACATCCACACCTGTGTTGAAGTATGCCTTGGTCAAGGATAGAGGGGTATGCGTCTCGTCTTGCATGAACGCAACGTGCTCGGGACTAATTTGCAGTCGCTTAGGGCGTGGCTTCGAATCTTTGCCAAACGACCTTAGGAACCCGCTCTGTCCTTCATACTTGCCCTTTGTGATGGTGGTGTCGATTAGTAGGAGGTAGTTTCTGCAGGTTGCAAGGATATATTTGCCGTCCGCCGATGTCTCCATGCCAACGATGGGGTCTCCCAGGGACGGGATATGCGTTTTAGCGTTAACTCCCAGCCTGTCATATAGCCTAATGTCACCTGTAGTAGAAGCAACGGCGATGTGTCCCTGCTGGGTTGATGTCAACGTGCTGAAATGGTTGTTGGTACTATACTTCTTGTGCTCAGTGTCTACCAGTTTATCTCCTGATAAACGGGGATCAATCCTAAATAGTCCCTTATCAGCCACTCCAAGAAATGTTTGCTCACCAGTTGTTTGTGCAAACTTCTCTGAAGGCCCAAATGCATTAACCTTGATATCTTTGTTGATCTGATATTCGTCAACCACTTTACCGTATTCCAAGTCCATTCGGAAAAGCTTATTAAGTTGATCGGGGTCTTGCATCAGGAGCGAGCTATCCTGAGTATGAAGCATGACCTTTCGCGGTGAGAAACTGCGTCCCGATGGGGTGGAAATATTATCGATAGCAGTGCTAAACTCTAGATCATTTTCACGGGTTTGCTTAAATACGCCCAGTCTGCTGCCTCGGACCACGTAGGACCTGTCCTTCGAAATACCCACAGCCAGCTGACTGTTCTTACCCTGGCCCGAGAATTTGTCTATTTCATCGTGCTCCTCGTCTTCATCGTAGTCTTCGTCTTCAGTTCTTCGTTTTGGTTCGTCCTCCTCTTCCTCTTCCTCCTCAAATGCTTCTTCTTCTTCTTCTGGAGCATCTTCCATTGTCAAATCTCCCAGAGCTTCAGTGACGTAGTCTCGTTCTTGCTCGTCCACTGTGGTCCACCGCTTCTTATTGGCAGTCTCCCAAATAGCCCGCATAAATCCCAACTGAAATTCTTCAAGTTTCTCAAATGTTTCAAATTTGAAGAGCCAGGAAAACGCTCCCTGGCTCGAAAAGTAGTTGAATATGAAAGATAGGTGATCATAATTAAAGCACGGGTTCATATCTGAGTCAATTAGGAGCCCCAGTAGAGACTTGTCTGTGTTGTCCGAGACCTCCATCCAAAATTTGAAAGGCTCGATCTCAGCTACCGCGATAGCCGCCAAAGCTGTCTGCTCGATGAAAGACCCAGTATGAGGGTCGAATAGGTGCAGAGAAGCTTTGTATTCATTGACCACTGTCCCCTGCAATAATGTTCGGGCATCAGGAGATGGTCTCGCGCTGCCCCGTGCAGTCTGCTTAACGGGAGTTTGGAAGGAGTCCGCGCTTCGAGCCGGAGGACTGTTTGGAGCAGAAGTAAGCTCGGAGTTTGATGAGAAGTCAGACACCACAGGAACCGAAGACTTTCTCGAAGGATTTCTGGACGCGGTAGGAGTGGTTGTAGGGCTCGCTAGTGGCGAAACCGTCGACTGCTTGGCAGGCGCGAAATCAAACTCGAAAAGGTCGGTTTCGGGGTTTCCATTAAACTCCTTCTGATATTTTCTCTCATACTGGCAAACTTTGCAGACCTCATCAAAGTGATCAAAGACCTTTGGAGAAATATCCTTATCACAAATAAACTCAAACACGTCTCCGTTATCTCCCGAGGTGTCGAGCCAAGTAACCACTACATGACCATCTCGGCCCAAGTACGCGATCTCAAGAGCCTCGTCTAGCAAGAAAGACCACTCTTCTTTGTTTTCGTCCTCCAGGTCGCTGGTGTCTTCAGAGCCTTCAAGGTCTGCTTCTCCTTCCTCGTAAACTCTCTGGACGACTAACTGATAGTTGAACTCAGTGCTCGTTCGTCTGATGGACGCAACTGAGTCCTTAAAGAGACATTCTATGACACCACGAGGAGAAGTCGGCGAGCGTTTCAAGAACAGTTGCCCTGAAGGGATCACGGCCAATTCTTCTTTAGAGTTGGACGATAGTATTTTTCGTAAGAAATTCATTGTGTTACGCGCTTTCTCTTGGGGATACACTGTGTGAGTGAGAAGTGTTTAAACAGATGTGATTTCAGCCGAATGGATACGATATATTGCAAGCAATTGGGACTGCCGGATCTTGAGAGCAGCCCGCACTGGTTAAGTGTGGCCGCGTTCGTGCGAGTTTTCTGCTTTTTTCTCACAATTCCTGTGGCAATATTTGTTTTTGCCTCCCTGGTGTTAGTTGATGTTTGTTATTGTTCTCCATTTTTTTTGTATTTTAGATCCTCCTCACATCTCATTTGGTGCAGTATGGGGATATGAGGAGTAGGGTAACTTGTTGCGAGCTGTAGTAGTTAGCAGGGGGCCAGACATGTCTCTAGCACCCAAAATCAAAGAAAAAGTAGTTTTCTTTTTCTTTTATTCAGCAAATAAGAATTTGTTCCAGAGTATTCAGTACACGAGAAAACTTTTATAATAAATCGCAGACTCGTCGTTGCTCCTGTGTAGCGTGTCCAGTGAACCCTTTAGGCCAATTTCATGATTGGCGCCGCATGGCCAACGGCTTAAATTTATTATGTAAGTGGATTTTTCATGTTAAAAGTGAAAAATAATAGGAAATAGCGCCTCTAAATCAAACTCACGCAAGTTTTGGATTCGACATTACGAAAGGCTCGAGGTCAAGGCTTAAAAGTTGGACCAAGAAATACGACTGGAAGGGAACCCAAAAAAAATGGCTATACGTATATCCCTTGGTGTTTCAAAGAGGTTTTGTGTTTTGCTCGGGTTAAGCAGGCCTTCAAGCTGTAATCTACTGCCGGCAAATCTGCCAAATGTGATCATTCATCACTCTCGAACTCTGTTTGCTACTGCTGCTTCTTCAACAGGGCAGCAGTCGCACCAGCAGTCCCACCAGCAATCCCACCAGCAATCCCACCAGCAATCCCACCAGCAATCCCACCAGCAATCCCACCAGCAATCCCATCAACAGCATGATGGCACTGCCGTGTTACTTCGACCGGTGCCTAAATGTCCCAAAGGGGCCTGGCAACTCCCAGAATTGACTGATGACGGAAAGTTCATTTTGAAAAGTGGTCCGACAGAAGAAGAAATGGAGGAAGCAGAACTCGAGGAGTTTGGGTTCTTGAGATCTGGCCCCAATGTCCCGAAAGATTGGAGAAAAAACGAGAATTTTCCTCAGTGGAAGCGTCAAATGTTTGCCCTGAGGGAGAAATTTAGCGGAAACCCTTGGCGCCCTACTAAAAAGGTTTCTCGGCAGGCTATGGAGGGGATTCGAGTGCTTAGAAAGACATATCCCGACATGAAAATAAACCAGCTGGCCGAGAGTTTTAAGATCCCTCCCGAGGCAGTGCGGCGAATTCTGAAAAGCAAGTGGACTCCTACTGCGGAGGAGGAAGCTGTTCTTCACAAACGATGGGTGAAAAGAGGCAAGAAATTGCATCAGATTTTACAGAATCAGTCAATGACTAAAGACGAAAAGGCATTTATTTCGGAACTTTCACGCAAGGCTCCGAAGTTGAAAAAGAAGAGTCATGTCAAAGACATTGGTAACATGATGTTCTAACACATCTAGACAACCATTCGCTATTTATATTTATATATGCATTATGAAAAACGACATGAGAAAAGGAGGCCACGAGAAAAATCCATTAGAGAAGACAAGACAAAAAACTACGACAAAACTAGCAATGGCTTCGAGACAAATATCGAGAAGCCTACGCCAGACTTCTCGATCTTCTTCTTTTAAAATTTCGTCCTTATAACAAGGGTAGGATTCCTCTACAGAACCCAAGGAAAACTCAGGTTAGAGATTGAGTGGTCGCTAGTACCTCCCCATCTTCCACTGATGTTTGCCATCTCGTTTAGTGCCATTTGGGTGTTTCCCCCCTTAATGCTTTTCATTTCAGCATTGAGGTTGATATCGTAGAGCGCCCAGATTCCTTCCAAACGTCTTTTATCCAACTCTCCTCGCTAAACATAATTCCCTGAAGAAAAGCGTATATAAACCACTCACTTGACCAGTTGCCTCCGGCGGGTGTTGGACAACTGCTGGGGCCAGCCCCAGACCCCGTCGCTCTGCTCCGCAGAGGATTTAAACAAGTACCAATGCTTCTTTGTTAAGTGAGTACGATTTTATGGATTCTTCATCTCTGCGAAGCAGAGCTACGGGGCTGTAGATACAGAGAGAGAATATTGATACATTTACAAGTTGACCCTGAATGGAGGTCTCGGACAGCTTGGAAGAGAAGGGTTGTAAGTGGAAGCAATGCTCAAGCAATATTTTGACATCTTCGTACTTTGATCATAATGTTATAACAATAAATAAAACTCATTCTGTGATAGCTCAAACCTCCCAGAAGCCGAGAACAAACCTCATTAGAACAGATCCCTCACCAGAACAACACACTAACTAACCAACACTGGGAAAGTTCCTGGCACTCAGCAATGATCCCTTGATCGATCTGATCTCTTTCTTAAACTCTCCGACGTAATCTCGCTGTGGAGTCTTGTCCTTTTCAGCAGTCTTTCCAAATGCAGTTACCACCGAGAAATTAAGAGAGTGGATTAAGCTCGACAGGCCCTCTACTTCATATTTCAGCCCATCAAATTGAAACGTCTCTGAGTCAAGTTGCATATTTGATAGAGCATCATTTAGGTCTGTAGACAGACTAGTATCATCATCATTTGCCCGCTGCTTCGAAACTGTAAACATCTTGGAAACGGCATCCTCCTCGGTCTGGGTTTGCTCGTCCACATACTTCTTGCCCTTTTGCGAGTCTCTGATAGGCGGAATATACGAAGCTTGTGACGCCAGCTTTGTGTTCAGATCTCTTAGCAGTCGGGTGGCTAGCTGAGCATAGTCTCTCCTATCGTCAGTAAGCTGATAGAAAAGAGGTTGGAGGACAGCTTTGGATAGG
The DNA here is from genome assembly GCA_030579595.1 of Spencermartinsiella europaea. Lineage (NCBI taxonomy): Eukaryota > Fungi > Ascomycota > Dipodascomycetes > Dipodascales > Trichomonascaceae > Spencermartinsiella > Spencermartinsiella europaea. Next base: position 455,617 of record JAKTRG010000007.1, read on the forward strand.
AGTGCTAGAAATGCAGATGCTCCGCCAAATAAATAGATAATTACAAGTAGATGCTTAAATGACAGCTCTTTTTTGGACGGGTAGGCTTTAAGAGCCAGCTCGGGAAATACTATCCTTTCCATGGTTGAGGGAAAGAGCCGAGGTTTTTGGAAGAGAGGAAGTGTCAGGTTTTAAGTGAAGGAAGTGGGGGGTATGGGGAGGATTTTGGTTCTTCTTCGCAGAAAGTGTACTCTCGATAATAAGGTAATGGACATATATTAACTGCAAATCCAAGCAGCCCCTTGCCGACTGAGTCGACACACGGCAGGTAGTGTCAATTATTTACAGACTTTAAGTGGGATCAATCATCTTCATTATCACAATCAGCTTCTGATTCGCAGCACCAACTTTTGTGACCCAGGTACATACTGACACTTGTGCTTGTACTTAACAGCTGCGTTGCAGTGAAAAGGTGAATCCCATAGATGTAAGTATAATAGCCTGTGTAAAGCTGTTCAAACTGATAATTATATTGTAAGTCAAAATAATTCATGTGTTCTGCAATTTGACTATGCCTAAGCCTACGGTTATATGGAGCTTATTTATGGCAGGCATATGAGATAAGAAGTTCCTCCAACCCTTAAGCACTTGGTGCAGAGTCAGCACAATGATTGAGAAAGAACAAATGAACAGAAAACAAACAAACAAAACCTATCTCTCCTCTGAAAATAGCCAAATATCTATTGCAACACCCCGTAAAGTGCTCTAATCATTAAACTACCAAAGCTATCTGAGATTCAATCTCTCTGTTTGATGAAAACTCCCAAATACCATACATACATCCGTGCATACATATATAATAAACCGTACGTTAAATTAGTTACCCTCCTTACGCCATCTTGGAAGCAGTAAGCTTTACAGAATCCCGCGTAAGGAACTCCTCAACTTCTGACGTCAGAAAATATTTAGATTAAACAGAAAATGTCGGACGGGGATAGTTCAGAGTTGTCAGATATCAGCATATCCGAGCCAGAAGACATAATCGATGACGAAGAAATTGAGGAAGACGTGGAAGAAGATGAAGGAGAGGAAGGACCCGAAGAAGATGAAGAAATAGAAGAAGAGGTTGAAGAAGAAGTTGAAGAAGAAGACGAAGTAGAAGAAGAAGAAGAAGAAGAAGAAGAAGACGAGGAAGACAATGCCGATTTAGACGAAGAAGATGACTTTGAAGATAGTGCAGATGAGTACGTTGACACCAATGAGCAGAAACCTAAATATCAGAGTAAAGTGATCCTTCGAGTCGGCAGTAGAGACGACGGAAAGAAACCAACCAAGCAAGTCGAGAGTAAACCACCTGCTCGAAGCAAACCATCTCGCAGCAAGCAAACTTTCATTTCTGACGACAGTGAGAGTAGCACGCCAGGTCCGGGGGTTTCAGTCGAGGAAACGCTGGACACGGCCGAGATGGACGAGGAAGATGAGGAAGATGATGATCTGGATCAGAGCTTGGAGTCTGGAGCGGCCACTCCTGACTTTTCACGAATGACTGCCCGACAGCGTGCGAGATATGCGAGCGATGGTCCTGCAGACGATGGTAAACTGCTAGAGTTACCACCCGAACCGATCAAACGCAAGATACTCTTGACTGTGGAGGAGCAGCAGTTGAAGAGAGCAGAGCTGGCACGGCGGAGGAAAAACCTGTCGGAGCGACGGCTGGAAGAAGAGAAGCAGGATACATTGGATAAGCTGCTGAAAAAGCGAGCTCCAAAGAGTAGCAAGCGGAACAGAGACGACGACGAGTCTGCTTTTGACGACGAGGCGTATGTACCTGAGAAGAAGAGCCGTCTGTTGCCTCCACACCCTGCTATGTACAGCTGGAGCTCGTCAAGGACAGGATTCACATTGTCATTTACAGACGAGAGGGCCAAGGCTTAAAGGTTTGTGATGTCCACGTTACCTCCGACGGCCCCTGGCCGGGGAGGGTTGGTTCTGCAAAGCAGAAAGCTTACAATTGTGTTTATCTGAAAAGAAGTGTCTTCTGTTGCTCCAACTCGTCTACACTGTCATTTACAGATGAGATAATCAAAGGTCAGCTTTGACGATGAGATATGATGCCTGAGAAGGGAAGTTTTACCTCGTTCAGGACCAGGTTTTACATGCCATTTCACAGAGATGGTCAAAGTTCAACTTTAGATAGCGAAACGCATATACCTGAAGAAGAGTCTTCTGGTGCGTCGATGTTCCTGTCTTACCTCGTCCAGGATCCGGTTCGCAATGTCAACTACAGATGCGAGGCTCACAAAGCTTAACCTTTTTTGTTGATAACGAGACACATATCGAGAAGAAGATCGTGTACGGCTGTACCTCTTCGCATTTTCATTTACAGATGAAAAGAATCAATCAAAGCTTGGCTATTTTTATTTTATATTTTTTCATGTAACTTCACTCTTCGCTAATTAACTTAATCATACCCGACGCTCATATCGTGTAGCCTGCAGGACCCTTCCCAAGTTTAACTGGGATCTCTCCGCTAAGAGAATAGAGAGCTGGATGTCAGCTAAACTAGAATCAAAAGACTATGTAAACAGTCCAACGAGAAAATCGGCAAACACACGACATAGACAAAAACGTCTCAGAGCTACCAATTGCCCCAATATATAGACTTCATTACTGAACATTTCGCATAGAATTACATTGGCTATCAGATCTCCCGATAAGCGGATCGATGCTACCTCACCCCTAGCCCTCCATCGCCCGGCAACCTTCCAACCAATTATTTACCCGCCCCCCCCACAAGTTAGGCATATCAACTCAAAGTGCGACTGCGATATTCCAACGTTAATTTGGCAATATTTAGTTGACGGGCTAGGAAACACAGAAAAGAACCACGGTCGAAACCCTGATCTTTTCCGCCCGACCCAGGCACACAAGTTTTTGGAGGATCGAAAGGTGTACTATTTGGATATATATTTCTGCTGTTTGTGGTTCCCTTTGACTGGCAACAGCAACAGTAAATAGGGAGCTTTTGGCCAAGAGAGTTTTCCAAGAAGGAAGAAACGAGACAGTCGATAACAGGTTTTAACGACTGAGTAGACAACAGCATCTGTCGAAAGAGCATCTATCATTTTATTTTTGGGTTTGTAACATAAATCGGAACAAGAGGTCAAAAAGTGTTCCGGACGTTTTGGATAAACGATATCTCATCCATTGTGAAAAAAAAATTAGAGAAGAAAGATAGAGATCCCTACCTACTTCTTCTTCTTCTTCTTTAAGGCGAGCATTTTTCATTTTCATTTTTTCATAAATCAGTCCATGAAACTGTCCAGATGATGTCTGCATCTCCCGTTCAAGGACATCAGATACCTCCAGGGTCTGCTGGTGCCAACATGGGTCAAAGAGCAGGCAATCAAATGCAAACTACACCGCAGATGAGAGGCCAACAGACTGCTCCACAACCAGGGCAGATGACTCCTTTTCAGGCTCAGATAGTGATGCATGGTCAACAGGGACCAGGTCCAAATCGTGGACCTGGAGGAGGACCACAGGGCCAGGGTCAACCGCCTGGGCCTGGAGTTCCATTCAATGCATCGCCTCATGTTAATAGCCAAATGCATCGTTCACCGGTACCTGTGCCGATGAACATGGCTGGTCCGGGTGGTCCTCAAGGGAATGTAATGCCTGTACAACTGACTCCTCAGCAGCAACAGCTTCAGGCTCAGTTTTTGGCTCAGAGACAGCAGGCGCAACAACAGGCTGCCGCACAGCAACAGGCTGGAGCGGCGGCGGCGGCGGCAGCAGCAGCTGCGGCAGTTGGTGGTGGAGGATCTGGGATGCCAGGACCGACGTCTGCTGCTGGCGGTGTACCTGGGGCGGCAGGAGGAGGTGTACAGAACGGGCCCCCTACTATGCAACAGCAGCAGCAGCATCATTTACAGCAGCAACAGCTTTTGCAGTTTCAGCAACGTCAGCAACAGCTAATTCAACAGCAGCTTCAGCAGCATCAGCAGCAACAACAGCAGCAACAACAGCAACAACAGCAACAACAGCAACAACAACAGCAGCAGCAGCAGCAGCAGCCGCAGCAACAACAGCAACATCCACAAAACAGTGCCCAAGTCGGTGGTGGTGGTAGTGGTGGTCAGGAGCTATCACAGGCCGGTATTGGCAGTGGGCCTGCCGCAGCAGCAGCCGCAGCCGCATCGGCAGCTGGACTCGTTGGCTCAAAGTCGTCTGGCAGCGGGATTGTCAGGCTGCTTCAGTATGCGGAAACAGTAGGCGGAGCAGGAGAACAGGCCAAGGACCTCGAGTTTTGGCGAAGAGCCATTCACGAGTTTTTTTCTGAAACTGGGATCTTAAAGTTCTCTGTCACTAGCGGGAAAGAGATCAAGAATTTCGAAGTTCCGTTCCAGATAATACCGCGCTTCTACCACAACTTCTTCAAATCTGGAGTTTCACGAATTCAGTTCAATGTTGAAAACCCAAGAGAGTACTACAACGCGTCCACTGGACATTTTGTCGAATGCAGCCGGTGTTCACTGGTGTACTGGTTCCAAGACGGTACTGTAGTGACGTCTCATAGCCCCACGAGAATTCTTTTCAACTCGTCTTTACAGTTTGAGTGGATGGAGCAGCATAACCAAGACCACACTGAGTTGATCCGGAGGAATGCTCTATCTTCATTTATTCTGCCGGGATCATCTGATAGCAAGAGCAGCAACAGCAGCAGCAATCCAAACACCGGCAACAACAGCAACGGGCCCAAAGACGCTAGCAGTAGTGGTAACAGTGGGTTTTACAACTTAGCACCTAGCCAGGTCACTGCATACGGTTTCACAAGTTCGACCATGCGGTTCCTAGAAATAGCGGAGACGATTTCGCACATGCGGGATCTGATGGCTTTCTCAGCGACTCCTGCCTCTGGGGGTCCTCTTAAAGCGTTGGAGGCTCTGGCCAAGGCATTGCAGAACCGAGGTCTTGGTACTAAGCCACCCGATACCCAGAGCATGGCTGCACCTGCCAATCCTTCTCAGATAGGTGAAGCTGGTAGTGGTGGTGCTGGTGGTACTAACAGTAGTAGTGGTGGTGGTGGTGGAGGGGGCAATGACAATTCACGGGGCGGCCCTCCTATGCCGAGTCCTCGACTGGCTAAGCGAAGAAGGCCTAGCTCCAAGTTGGACGAGGCAGAGTCTGGCTCTCCTACAATCAAGCAGAGTCCTAGCTTGGGCAAAAAATGATGACATTTTACTTCTATTTATACAAAAGTAAAAAACTAGATGATCCATAATATGTAGTCTATAAGCATTTTGTATCCTGAAATTCAGCATGACGATATTTAATTGTACAACTTCAATGATCAATGGTGTTAAAGCAAGTTGAGAAAAGATCCCATGGGTCATTTTATATTTTCATAGTATAAAGCGAGAATATATACTAGAATGCCTTAGTAATAGGTGGCAGTTTGCAGGGTACAACTTGAATGATCAATGATGCAAAAGGAAATTGAGAAAGAATCTATAGGCGAATCTATAATTTTCATAGTAGTAAGCTAAAAATATTTATTACAATATCTCAGTTACTGACTACTAGTGGAATCTTGTTAACATTAATGTATATATTACTAGAAGGTTGGTGTCAAGTAAAATCATTTTGGCATATTATTCAATTTGGGTATCAAGACTCTCACATTTTGGAACAACAGTACATACGCCGCTAAGTTACCTCTTTTCATAACACTCTTTACTAGAATGGCAGAAATTATTCCATTAGATATTACATATTAGAAAGTTCTCAATGTTAAATTTAGAGAATGCTGTTCTGAAGTTAAGTCTTAGACATTTAAGTAACACTGTTCTGTAGTTAGCTATTTAAGTCCCACGAACTCAACTTACCCGGGACCTCGATGATAACGGTAACTGCGAGCAACAAATATAGGCATTTCACCAACTCTCCTCAACTATGAGGGGTAGAGTTGATGGGGTAACCAAAGGTCATGATGATGAAGAAGGTGCAATTGGACACACAGTTTCAAAACCAAAAGAACTGCATGAAAGCACGAACCGGTCAGATGAGGAAAGCAACGCCCCCGAGCAGCACGAATCTTCATCTCTTGTGACAGACGACCATTATATTACTCGACAGCCGTCTTTTGGAGACTACTCTGAAAGCACGGAGTCGATAGTTCTAGGCAGCGATGGCGGTGCCAGCGATTTGCAGGCGAAACCAACTATTGCTGTGAGCCTAGCTGGGCTGGGTCCCAATGACTCAGAGACATCGTCTCGTACAGGGGGTAGCGGTGCTGTTCCATCGCTCACAATCAGTGGACAGACGGCAGATGTGGCGGAGATGCTGTCTGAAGTGCTGAATTCTTCAAACCAGGACAATGATATAGATGGTCGTGGCGCTCCTGAGGCACGAAGTGGTGGCAGGCAACGGCGACTTGAAGATTATGCTCCTGAATTTTCCTGGGCAGATGCAGATTCTGACGGACTGCCAGAGGGAAGTGGGGGCGACGAGGACACTGATGAAGAAGAAACAAGGGAAAGGTCTCATGAGAAGTTTTTGAGCCATAAGAAACAATACTTTGTGCTCTCTACAGCCGGGAAGCTTGTCTATTCAATGCATGGAAACGATGAGTTGGTGTCGAGTTACGTTGGGATATTGCAGGCTATTGTGTCATTCTTTGACTCTCCACAGCGGAAGGATGGGTTGAAATCTTTCAAGGCAGGGAATACCACGTTTGTGGCTACTATAGAAGACCCCCTTATATTAGTTGCAGTGGACAAATTGGGCCAATCGGAGCAACAACTGAGAGCCCAGTTGGGAGTTGTGTACGCGCAAATATTGTCAACCCTGACCAAGTCGCAGATTTCAAAAGTTTTTGAAGCGAGAAATAATTTTGATTTACGGACCTTGCTGGGTGGTACCGAGGTGTTTCTCGAGGCGCTCACCCGTGAGATGACCCTCGGCTCACCGGGCATTCTGCTCGGAGCTTTAGAGTGTCTCCGGTTGCGGAAGACAATCAGGGAGAAGATAAACAATGTGCTCATCGAGTGCCGTACGCCAAATCTGTTATACGGACTTATTGTAGCAAAGTCGCGGTTGGTCAGCGTGATCCGCCCCAGGAGACACAGCTTGCATCCTCCCGATCTCTACCTAGTGTTTTCTATGCTCTTCAACACTACGTCATTCAGGGATGGAGGGGAACATTGGACGCCTATATGTCTTCCCAAGTTTAACTCCAGCGGATTTTTGTACGCTTATATCAATTTCTTTTTCGACGAGACCGCATTTGTTCTAATCAGTCCTGACAAGAATGCATTCTTTGAACTTCGCGAGGCCAAAGCTAAGATGGTAAGCATGCTCGAGAGTCAAGATCTCATAGAACCTATCAAGCAAGCCGTTCGGAAGGACAGATTCAAAACCATGGACATCCCTGTCCCTTTGATACGGCATTTTTTGTACAAATCCAAGGCCAATGTCCAGTTTGTTATGCCAAGTTTTGACACCCACTACTACGAGCCAGAATCAAAGCAGCGGCTGATGGCACTTTATCATCAGCTCCAAGGGGTCATTCATGCTAAGCGAGGCCAGCTGCGAATATACTATGCGATGAGACATTCTACGACTGCTCTGGCCTGGATCACTCCTTCTTTTGAGATGTACTGTGTTACTGGTACTACTACGAAGGAGGCAATTGCCCAGAGTGTTCGCACTGCCGTTGCATGGATCAAGCAGAACGAAGAGAGGTTGTTTATAGTTGGCGGGGCAGTTTTTTAGACGCAGGTGAAGAGTCAACACGTAAATGGATCTGAAAGCATTGATAGAACGGCTTGCATTGAACTATATATACAGTTGTTTTTTATTTATTTTATAAATCGTACATACGATATGAGATTAAGAGTTTTCGAATTCATCATCGGTGTTAACTACTCATTAGACTTAACGTCGATCATTGCTCCAGATTGTGCTTAATTACTTGCATTTATGGTGGGAATTTTACGTGTAGTTTTCGTGGTGGCGTTATTTGCATTTCTCGCGCGTTTGGGTGTTTCCTTATAAACAAACCCAAAAACAAGATTTGTTCTGCTCAATCTCCGTATATCCAAATCAACTGTGGTTATATGACACTGAGTAATGAAATGACTGCAGAACTTATTTCGCTCGTAGAGGATATGGTCAAGAGGCACATGGGTCATTATGATCCTTCTCACGACGAATTGCACGTCTTTCGAGTGCGAAAAATGGCAATGAAGTTAGCATCACAGCACCCCGATCCAAATATTAACTTGAAAGTAGTAGAATTAGCAGCGCTGGGTCATGATCTGACTGACCACAAGTATAGTAATGATCAATCCATTATCTCTGAGTTCAGATCATTGATGAAAAAATACGGCGTTGCCGACGTCGATAGTGATCTAGTTATAAGAATTGTAAATAACACTAGTTATAGCTTAGAAAAGAAACTCAAGGGATCGGGGAACTGGACTGATTGGCACAAAACCTGTCCAGAGTTGCACTGGTGAGTTCTTTTTATTAGTAGCCTCGGTCCGGTCCGTATAGTTCTTTCCTCCCTAACAAGTGTTCAAGATGCCGACCGGCTTGATGCCTTGGGTGCCATTGGAGTTTTCAGGGTGGCTGCATTCTCAGGGGCAAAAGGCAGGCCCCTCTATCACCCAGATATGTCTGTAGACTCTACATACTCCCACTTTTTTGAAAAGCTTCTAAAGCTGCCCGACGCCATGAAGACAGACGTGGGGACAGCTGTTGCCAAGAGCAGAGTCAAGATTATGGAGAAAACGGTCGAATTGGCCAAACGGGAGTACGAACTTTGCGATTTTTCTTTTGTCTAGGTAGAGCTAAAATAAATATACAATGGCCGAGAATATTTCTCTCAGTCCCTCATCGCGATGCCCTTCCCATCACTGTCACATTGATCTGAGCCGCTTCTCTGCGTAAAGCCGCAAGCCCCAATATAAAGGGCTCAACTTTTTCAGAAAATTACATAAAAAATAAAAATACAAAAAATTTAAAAAACCAAGTTATTGCCTCCGCCAACAGACATGCCGGACGACTTCGAAAGTACCAGTAAGCCTATATACAGCTCCCTGGTAACAGCCATTAGAGGCTCTAGTCGGGTCGCCGGACAGGACATCAATTTCTACACAGGCCTCGATGCTTCACTGAATCAAGACCGTCTTTCAGTTAGCAATCGACTGTTGGAACTGGCGAACAAGATCATTCACAATGTGGCACCCGAGCAGGAGCCCATTTTGGATTTAGAAGACTTGCAGGATAAGTGGAAGAGTGTAGGAAACGTGATAGATGCTCTGTTCGAGCGAACCGATATCGCTCTTGACAGTGTAACTGGTCGGTCTAAATCCCAGGTTGAAAGCCAAGCAACGTCCAAAGAGACGACTGCACCAAAACTCAAGCCGGTAGCACAGACGGGGCCAAAAGCCATTAAGCACGCTAGGAATATTGCAAAACCTCAACTCAAATTTGCCCGATCAATTGACAATTCATCAGAGCATCCTTTCAAGCCGCTTTTAACTTCTAAACCTCACGCTATGATCCCCTTCGAGGAATCTATGGATCTTCTTTTACCGGGAGTGGACAGTTCTGTGGAACCTTACTATGAGCAGCCGTACGCTCATGAAATTGAACACCAGCCATATCCTGAGATAAAGCCTTCAGAACCCATACCATTCCAAGATTGGGATTCAACTTCGGCTATCTACGTTGATTCGACTGACAAGCTGGAGGCCATGATAGAGAGCCTCTCGGAATGCAGAGAGATAGCGGTTGATTTGGAACACCACGATTACAGATCATATAGGGGGTTTGTTTGCCTTATGCAGATTTCAAATCGAACTCAGGACTGGATCGTCGACACCCTAGTTCTTCGAGACGAGCTACAGGCTTTGAACAAGGTGCTTGCCAATCCTAACATTATAAAGGTCTTTCACGGCGCATTCATGGACATAATATGGCTGCAGAGGGACTTTGGACTCTACGTAGTCGGCCTTTTCGACACGTACTGTGCATCAATGGCTCTAGGTCTCGAGCGACATAGCCTCGCTTTCTTACTCGAGACATACGCTGATTTTCAAGCGTCGAAGCAATACCAGTTAGCTGATTGGAGAATCCGCCCCTTACCCGAGGAAATGATGCAGTATGCCAGGGCAGATACACATTTTCTTTTGTATATATACGATATATTGCGCAATGAGTTGATCAAGGCCGATAAGCTTCACAAAGTGCTCGACGATTCGCGACTTGTCGCTGCAAAGCGGTACGAAATATCAGGATATGGCGGAGTTGGATCAGACGCGTTGGAGAATCTCTTGAGCAAATACCGCTTGAGCAGGTCTCAACAAATTGTGCTGAGAGATCTTTTTGCTTGGAGGGACAAAATTGCAAGGAAACTTGATGAGAGCCCAAGGTATGTTATGCCCAATCATTATATGGTTTCACTGAGCGTAAACTTACCCATCAATGTACCCAGTGTTCTGAGTTCTGGTACCGGGGTGACAAATTCGATACGAGTTTACGCCAAGGATATTGTGTCAGTTATCGAGAATTCCAAACGGAAAATAGAACTGGAGTTGAGCGAAATGGATAAGGAAGATGAGGCATCTGGCGAAGATGATGATGACGAAGAAGATGACGAAGAAGATGACGAATCCCATCTATTGGAAGATTATGAACAATACAAAAATGCATTTGAAAAAGCTGTCAAGAGTCAGAGTAAGATATTCGATCAGGCTGCGGTAGCGAAAACGTTGAAGAAATTAAGGGAGCCAACCTCTATGCTGTACGGCAAGGCTGGTGCCCACGCGAGAATACTAGGGCCGGTTGTTGCATCAGAGGATGAGCTTCGACAGCGTTTCGAACTAATCCAAGGCGAACTAAGTTTATACATTCCTACCCCTGCGAGCGATGAGGAGATGAATAGCGACATGGAAAGCGAAAGCGACAGTGACAGCAGCGAGGGTGAGAGCGAAGCTGAAAGTGAAAGTGAAGCTGAGACGGGAGAGCAGCAGCAGCAAGATCAGGTCGACAGTCAGATAAAAGAGACTTCCTCTTCAGCTGCAGTTGAGAAATTAGACCAGGCTCGTGGGTCAGCACCAGAAGAAGACATCATTTTTGTGGGTGCTAAAAGGAAATCGGAGGATGATTATGACGACCAGGATTTGTTAATGCTTCCTTCCAAAGAGCGGAGGAAAGTCAAGAGAAAGAGATTGAGACTCATCCAGAAGGAAAGCCAGATTGCCCATCTGGATGGGAGTGCCAGTTCTCGTAAATCTGACGGACAGAAGCCGAAGGCAGATGCCACTTCAGATTCGTTCAAAGCGTTGGACCTTGAGAATGCCGCAAATGTTTTGGAGACAGCGGAATCGAAAGCTGCCAAGAAAGCGGAGGAGAAAAAGTTGGCTAAGCAAAAAAGAGCTGATAAGAAAAAGCAGAATGGCCAATTCAACCCCTACAATTCTGAGGATACTCCTAAAGGGGCCAAGAAGGTCAAACAGCGTGCAACCGGCCGAACTGTTACATATAAACCTAAGAAATAGAATTCAGATGTTGTGCATATTATCATCTGTGAGTTGGTTTTGCCATAAACACATAGTCATAATTGAAATAAATAATATTTATATATCTAGAAAAACAACCCATCATAATCGTTTCGTTTCACCGTCTCCATCGCTGCTGGCACCGTCGTCATTGTCTTCGCCAGAGCTATCACTCCCACCCGCCGGTGTTTCTTCGTTATCATCGTCAGGGACACCCACAACACCCCATTTGATATGCGTTACAGCTTCAAGACGCTCTAAGATCGCAGTTATTGGTGTGAACAGCCCAAACTCTTTGCGCTCACCATCGTAAGAGTGAACCATGCCCACTACCCCAAGACCTCCAGATCCTCTACTGGTAACAGAGGATCCATGGTCCGACAGATTCTCTACAGTATTGGAGTTTGATAATTTGTCCTCATCAGTAATGTCATCATCACTTTTCTGAAGTACCCACGCGCCAGAGTCACCACCAGAAGCAAAAACCGGTGATTCAGACGCAACCACAAATTCACTAGACTGAATTTTTCCATCAGCCCAATAAACGAGCCGTGGACCGTTAACTTTCCCACTGGTGTACTTTGAAGTGCTACCATACTTGAAAACATTCATCCCGGGGATGAGCTTTCGAACCACTTTTTTAATATAGAGGTTTCCAAACATCAAGGCAGGGTCATACTCTGAGAAGGAAACATCATCTCCAAGATAGTTTCGACACTTGAGATTCTTGTTGCATTTCAAGATGGCCAGATCCGAAATGGATCCGTCGACAACGGTACGTTCACCCCATACCACTTGGCCAAAAGGCTCATTAGATTGAGCTTCTTTATGCGTCTGCTCCACTGTTTGAATAGCTCTCTGGAATTCTTTTAGCTCAATAGAGTTAGGAGGAAACTTGGCCTTTTCAGTTTCAAGAGCCTTTCGGTAGTAGTTGATCAGAACCGGCGAAGGGACAGAAACATGTGGATAGCTCGAACCAGAATTCTCGGACAGGCACACATGGGCGCAGGTTATGGCGAAAGTCGATCTAGCATAATCGGCAAGGCTGGGATCACTGCCGTCAATCTTGGGATAAAGATACCCGCCCAATGTTCCACTTATATTGGTAGCATTGGTGGTCGCCAGCGACACTGCAATGGGCGGAGAGGTCGGGTCAGCGGGGACTCTGTATGGAGCTTTGAAACCTCCACATGCTCTGATGTAGTTCTTCTGACAGTAAATGTGGATATCTCGCGAGACGTCGTACATGCCGGTTACCATCTCGTAGTGTTCGGATTCAGGTTTGGGGAATCCAAAACTGAGGGTGAGCAAAGCAAATTCAGGTGCCAAGCCCCGCAGAACAGGAGCCAAAAAAGCGCCTTCCTGCTCCGAGATATTGCTAGAGTCAGAGGAAACAATTACCCTTTCCATCAAAAGGTCAAGAGTGCTCTGAGCCGGCAGCTCTTCGACCGAACCGACAGAAAAATTAGACGGATAAGGTACGGTGCCTTGGGATTGTGGCACCAGTTTCAGTTTCAATCCCAGCTGATACAGTGACCTAAGAATGTACATTTTCAGTCTTTGATGCTGCACAGACCGCAGGAGGGTATCAACAAAGTGTAGACACACTTTGAGTATTTGAGTGATGCTCGGTTCTGAATGCATAGAAAGGGAGCCATCGTCTTCAATGGATTCAAGCGCGGGGGAAGTTGACATGGTTCGCAGTAACTGGTTGACAGCATTTGAAGCCCTCGTGAGGTCCACGACCCTGTTGTTGTATTGATCCAGCACGACTTTCAGCTCGTCTGCCAGTTTCTTCAATTCAGAGCCAGGTGTAGATGTAGATGTGCTGCCTTGATTATTATTATTGTTAGTGGAGAAGCTACTAGCGCCAAAGCTGCCGCTAACATTGTCGCTAATGCTATTGATCGTGGTACTATTATTGTTTAAGCTGCTGTTGAAGCTGCTGTTAAAACTTCCGTATCGTGGAAACGACGGCGAGACTGAGACAGGAGACCTGACCGGCGAACTTGATGCTCCTGCCATAGAAGACACATCTGGCATATAGAGAGCATTCCCACCATGACCAGGACCAACAGTAGCGGCCTGGAAGCTTCGTTGTTGCTGTGAAGGAGCCGTCTGTCGAATATGGACAGGAGCCACGTTCACCAAGCCGGACATTTCCTCTGGTTCGCGAACTTTAAGCCTTCCATGGTCGGTAGAAGACGTGGATGAACTCACAGAAGTGGCCATATTTCCCTCGTCAGGCACCGTAGCCAGTCCATAAGGGTTTCGAGACGAAGAAGACCCCATACTGGAGAAAGTACTGACAGTATTTGCATTCCGCGAGAATACGCTCGACTGGTAACTGCCTATAGTAGATGGTCTACCTGATCTAATAGATTGATTTGAAGGGCCAGGAAGCTGTTCAAGAGCCGCGTCAGCAGGCCATCGTTCCACAGAAGCTGGTATTTTAGGGGCAGCGGTAGTCGGAACATCGCTATTGTTATTACTGCTACTACCACTGTTGTTGTTGTCTTCCGAGTTCGTCGCCGTTCTATCAGAAGGTGAATCTCCAGTAGGCCCACCCGAAGAGCCCGACGATGCACTCATGTTTCTCCAACCTCGTAAAGACTTGTAGGGATTTGGCATATCGAAAATCGCGCGCGAAGGGCACCAACTTGTATTCTTATATTTTCAGGCAGCGAAAAACGGTGTTACGTCAACCTGCGACCTTTCGAGAGTCCGGAATTAAAAAAGTGCCTGCTACGGCACTTGGTGATAGGCATGGCGCGAGAGCCGTATGGAAAAAACCTCGTTACCCTGCCTAATTTAGGGGAGGAGTTACTGTGTGGGGCCGCTGCCACAGATCTGCCATCGAGTCATTGCAGCGATCTACCGACGAGGAAGATGCAAAAACTTTATTGTAGTTCTCATGAGCGACTCAGGGCTATAAACATTGTGAAAAGACGTGAAAAAAGAGGGACTCCACATTCCCATTTGGTCATGATTTTACCTCCGGCGGGCATCTCACGGTGAGGGGTGGTGAGGAGTGGTTCTGCTTCACAGAATGTCTACTACAAGTTCTCGCTAAGTGGTGGTATAGACTTAAAACGGCAATAGAGTTTTGTTTTGAGATGAGATCGATGTGTCGATGTGTATATCTTTATGCTATCTGCGATATGTGATGTTTCTGTTAAAAGTAAAGAAGCGCAGTTATAGAGAAAGATCTGAGTTGGCAATACAAGCTTTTTTTTGTTTTTTGTGTGTTGCTCAACCTCATTAGTTACAACGGTGTTGCTTTTTCACTTCCTTCCCGGCCCCGTTCTCTTATACCTGGCCGTTCCAAATAGTACTGGGACGAGGCCACACCCGCTTGTACAAGGCCATACCAATCGTATCTTGCGAGTTCAATTTACCGTCAAAAGTAGCCTTGAAGTATCCGTGGGTACCGAGACTCTCCTTGATGTAGCCTGCCCTGCCCATCTTACTGAACAACGGCACGGCCTTGTACCATAGCACATCCTCGGGATTAAAGAACATATACCGAATAGTTACCAGCCGCTTGTGAATCTTGAGTGGATGACCTGTCAAGATCACACGCTTGGCCAGTATTCGGCCCCGATCCGCGTCCATCACTGTGCCTGTTCCCACAAGATCAAGCCTGCCTTCGTTCTGCTTGAAATATAAAACGGGCACGTTGCCAAGCGTGACCGGTGCTTGAATGGTCAAAGTGGAGGACCGACCGGGATGCAGGAACCGTTCGTACTTGTAGACGTTGTTGGCGGCGTTGGAGCCTGCCTGGGAATACAGAGGTCGGATCAACATCCGTCGAGGTCCGCATTGCATCATTAATGTGTCCTTGGATTCTACCGACTGTTCGTATTCGCTGTTTGGTGTGATGCTGAGATTGACAATGGCCTGCTTATGCTCGTACTGCAAGAGACCAAACACGATGAACGGTGAATCGGTCGAGTACGACGCGGCGATGTATTCGGGAGCCGAGATATGCAACCTGATCCTGGTTCCAGGCTGAACGGTAGCTTCAAGCAGCGAGAGCTTATTGACCCGATTTGTGATTCCTTTGAAGTTGCTAACCTTGAACAGTTGCTTCCACTCTTCAGGGGCACGAGGATCTTTCTCATCCGCGTCCCACGTGCAAGTCCGCAGATTCTTGAGACCCCGATATCGATGCAGTCGTTCCCTTGCGTTGACGTTAGGAGGAAGCTCGATTTCATCTGGGAAATCCATATCCTCCTTGGCTCTGGCTCGAAATTCTTTCAACTGTCTATCCTCTTCTTCCTCTTCCAAGTCAACGAACATCTCACTTTGGAGATCCCCGGCCTCGGTAGGTGCATACTCTGAGGGTGCTGGCGCCGACTCACCAAAGTTGAGCTCTTCTCCATTGTTGCCTTCTTGGGTAACGACCATGCTATCATCATCGTCATCCTCGTCATCCTCGTCATCATCGACGGCATTATTTAGATCTTCATCAGACAGCCAAGTAGCTTGATACTCTGACATGCCCTTGGGAAGACTCTTTTGCTTCCTTCTTGTTCGTGGATTATCTTCTGCTTCACTATTGTAGTCGCTGAGCGCATCGTCGTCGTCATTGAAGTAATGGTGTCCATCTAAGCGCACACCCTGCTGTATCTCACGCTCATCTTCCATATGGTCCATATCCATATCCATATCTCCGTCCAAGTCCTGGTCGATAGCTACAAGCTCGTCCAGGGACTCTTGGCTTTCCGAAGGGATTGCTAAAATTTCACTTTCTCCCATATCCACATCGCCTCGTGACGACACTAGATGTGCTGCCACTGCTTTCTCGATCTTGGCCACCTGGTAGTCCCCGTAGCCCGGGATATGCACCAGCCGGTCAGCATTCATGCCTCGGCCTCTAAGGACACCTTCTACGACTAACGTAGCCTGGCTGTGGTCGTATGCTACATTCTCAGCCAGCAGGTATGGCCGGCTGTCCCTCCAGTGGACCCCACGAGGGAACTTTTGGCACAGATTTCTCACCACATTGAGGGCTTCTGAAGGAGCTTCGGGAGAGTACAACTTATCTACTGTTGGGAAGAAGTAGCTAAAGTAGCTGAGCAGAGAACTCTTAACTTCAGCCTGGGCTTTCGCATTCCCAGCATCGCTGAGTTTGTTTACCACAGCCAAAGTGTTTGAAATACCCTGCGACTCAATAGATCGAATGCACAGCTCTCCAAAGCTGTCAACTTCCACGGTCGAGCTGAGCACAAATACTACAAAGTCGGCAACTTTTGCAGCGTCTAAGATATCAATAAAGGACCGCTTGGGTATAATATATTGAATTTTTTGTTTAAATCGGTCAATAGAGACAGTCACGGATCCAGCATTGGGAACCTCTGTGCTGCTGCTCTGGATATCGACTGAGTTATTGAGGTGCTGGACGATTTCCCGAGGATCGCAGTCGGGCGACAGAGGAATGACAGCTACGATTCTCGGAGCACCATGTCTGCCTTCAAAGATCTTTTTGCTTTCAGTCAGCTGGACGAGTTTGTGAGCCTTCAGCTGGCGAGCTGTATTTCTCCGTTCTGATTTGGACATGACATGTTTGAGGGCAGAGTTGGATCCTTCCTTTTCTATTTTGCCCTTTGTTTTGGTCTTTAATGCATTTTTAGTAGCATGTTTGGACTTGAAGCTCTTGTGCGACTTTTTAACAGTCGCCCTGTGTGAGTGTGGCATTGAAAGCGGTCCAAGTGGTTCTACAGAGTAAGGTTTCCTGAATTTTTTATATTTTTCGCTTTTTTTCCTTCCTCCACTTGCATATGGATGAAGTAAGTGATTATGCAAATATTGTATACAACACACTTTTTGGTGTGCAAGAAAACTGCAAGTTTATATTTATTGCCCAACACACCTCAGTGGGTACTTTTCAAATTTTCTCCTCTTTATCCCAAACAGGAAATACAGCATTAGGGTTCGACTCATCCGGCACCAATTGTGTCAGTTAATTTTTTCGATATTGGGTGAAACTTCACGTAGCTGCTCCCTTCCAAACAGTTATACGTCAACGTCGCAAAATAGAATAAAAGTCAACGTAAGTAGAGAAAAAGGATAGAGTAGCGACACGGATAAAAAGTGAATGGACAGAGATAAAGAGAGGATGAAAGAGATGGAACGACAAAATGAACATATCGCGACGACTTTTTGCTGGGACGACAAATGTTTGTTCTTTTCAACGATGTAGACGACCTTGTGGAGATCTTGTAGGCGATTTGTGGACTTAAACAAACGACTCAACAACAATAAGAATGGTGAATTTGTGAAGATACGATTTGAAGAGTAAAGTGGAGGGTGGAAATAATATTAGTTGCTTGACTTACGCAGACATTTGTCTGGTTCTATATTGAACTCAAGTTGGTAAAAGTTGAAAGATTACTTTGTTGGTTCTACGGGTACTACGTTATTCGACGTCTAGTTAGACTTTTGCTCTTTGGTCCTACGTTGGTTGTACGTTTGATTCTACGTTTGGCTTATGATTTACTTTCGTTCTCAGAGGCTTTTTACGTTGGTTCTAAACTGGCCCTCTACACATTGGATTCTTACGCATGGCGTCTAGTTCGACATTGGTTCGACATTTGGGCCTCTATATTGATTTCGCCTTTTGCCCAAATCAGTTCTACTTGGACCACTGCTTTCCGTTTTACTCTTTTCATCTCTCTTTCACTTCTCGTTTTACATTCCTATTTTATCCGTGCTGCACTTCTCACCCCTACCCTCACAACACCATACTAACAAGATGGCTCACGAAAACGTTTGGTACTCTCACCCCCGAAAATACGGAAAGGGCTCTCGACAATGCCGAGTTACTGGCTCCCGAAACAACGTCATCCGAAAGTACGGATTGATGATTTCTCGACAGTCTTTCCGAGAAAAGGCCGCTGACATTGGATTCGTCAAGTACAAATAAGTCTACGGATGGATATGACATGTAATACTGAATGTGTTGTAGTAATGAAATAAAAAGTGTTTACACCTGTATAGTTTGCCTCTGGCTAGGCCCGTCCCGGGAGGTTAGCTCTGTTTTCCAAGAGGCTATAGTATACTATAAATGTCTCTAGAGAGGTTCTTCTAACTGTATCACTCTACACAGTAAAATTAATGGATCGTCCCAACCCTTCTCCTTTACCATTACGTAACATGACCAACCGTGCATAAAAGTGCAAAGAAATATTTCTTTAGAATATTTCCAGATCTCTAAGCAAAACTTGATTTGTAACTACCAGTTTGTAGGAACTAAAAATCAAGTAGAAAATGGATGTGATACCGGCAGTACAGCCGGCTGAAGAGAATGAGAATGTGCCCATGTTCACGTGTAACACGTGCGGGCTCAGATTTCCCACTGCTGAGCTCCAGCGAGTCCACATGAAAACCGACTGGCATCGATACAATCTAAAGCGAAGAGTGGCCAACCTGCCTGCCATTTCGTCCGAGCTTTTTGCAGAGAAGATGATCCAGCAACAGCACGTACAGCGTTTGGCCGAAGAGAGGACGGGCCGGGGCTCGTCTGCCCGAACTACGGGTAACCGTCAGGTCACCAAGAAGGACAAGAAGAGAGAAGAGAAGATGCTGCGGAAGAATGCTGCGCAGAACAGCCGAAGAAGCAGAACCCGCGGTGACCAGTCGCAGGGTGCACACAGTCGTGATGGGAGTGTTGCCAGTGTGGCTAGCATGGGGTCTTCCACCTTTTCACTTGGTGATCCAGTCAGGTCAACTTATGCTCCTAGCGTTACTGAAGATGATCTGGACGACGACCTCGACGATCTGGATGAGGATGACTACTACGAAGTTGACAGAAACGACGCTAATCCTCCTACTATTGTGGAAGAAGAAGAACCGTCAGATTTGGGGAAGAAGGAAGCTTCACGGGATAATACCGAAGTTAACTCGGTCAAAGATGACGAAGAAGACGAAGAAGACGAACAAGAGATCCGCCATCGCATTGCCAGAGCAGTCAGGATCCCTGCGACTACGTGCCTAGTGGACGGCAAGGAGTTTGGCACTGTGGAAGAAAACGTTGAATACATGAACAGAACATATGGGCTATTTATTCCTGAACGTGACTACCTCACGGACCTGGAAGGACTTATTGCATATCTGGGGGAGAAAGTGGGCTTGGGAAACATGTGTCTGTTTTGCAACTTCCAGGGCCGTTCGGTGCACAGTGTGCGTTCCCACATGGTGGACAAGCAGCATGTTAAAATTCCGTACGACACCACACAGCAGAAGCTGGAGATTTCCGATTTCTATGACTTTACCAGTTCCTACGCTAGGAAACCCACTAGGACAGTGCCTTCGAAGCAGGCTGAGGGTGGAGAAGCAGAAGAAGAGGCAGAAGATGGCGAATGGGAGGACGTTTCTGACGAAGATATGGAATCTGGCGACGAGGAGTTTGAGGAAGAAGTGCTTGAGTCAAACGGGTATGAACTTACATTGGCTCCAGGAGTGCGAGCAGGCCATAGGTCACTATTGCGCTACTACAGACAGAATTTGCGTCCGACACAGCCTGCTACTGAAGGCCAGGGCACTGTTCTGGCTGTCGACCCTCGAGCTTCGGGTGGTATGTTGAGTGTGCGTGATCCTGCCCAGATCAAGGCCCAGAAGCAAGTGTGGAAGGAAGAGAAGAAGCACAAGAACATTGCCATACGACGAGACAAGTTCATCAACCAGCAACGTCACTTCAGAGACGAGTTGCTTCAATAGTGACAAGAATCTGCTTGGCTATTTACTTGCATTTACATATATATTCATATAATACTGCACAAATCTAATGCTCACCTCCGGCGGGGCCTCTCCTGGGGAGGGTGGTCCTGCTTCGAGGGACTGTGTCCACAACGTTTTTGTCTATTTTTCCCGAACAGTTGAGAGGAGAACGATGGTTCTCATTCATTCATGAGAGTGATCTGCATCTACACTCCACATAAAGTCAGATATGCAACCATGTATAGTATCGAATGCATTCCTCAAACTTCCCTAATACACAACCTCTTAAGTGAGAACTGAGTTTTCTTCTTCCGTGTGTTGATAGGTAGCAAAGTACCTGGATTAGTAGAGAGTCCTTTTAGGCTGGTCGTTCTTAATTAGTAATACCGGGATGCTCGCTCGGCGGCTTGTTTCGTTGGTTGTTACAACCGTCTTCGGCTACGGAGCAACAACACTAAACGGAGCAGTTCTTACAAAAAATGAAGAGACTTGGGAACCTCTTTTCCTCTACTCGCTTGTATCGCTGCTAGGGTCGGTGCCTTTTGCTGCTAGTGTTCTGTTTAGGCGCACGAGGCCGGGCAGAGACCGAGCAGCTGCGGAAGAGCTCGGTAGGAGCGTTCCTACTGGTCAAAAGAAGCAACTCGCCGAATCTGCTACTTTTTCAAGCCAGTTAATACCAATTGCATTTCTTGCTTTTGTCCAATTGCTTGCTGTTCATACATACAGGCAAGTGCAGGGTCCCTTTACACTTTCCGTTGCAAAGTCTCTCTGCCCTATCTTTTTTATAGGGGCACTTAGGAAATCAGCAAAGAGCGCCAAATACGGGAGACTCGCATTTTTCATCTATACAACCAGTTGTATTCCAGTTTGCTTCTTCTTCCAAGCCCTGGACATCAGGGAATCGCTACTGGCATTGGTATTTGCTCTAATCTACAGCAGCAAAATATTCGGGCTCCACCACCTCTTAGTTAACATTGGGATGGATCTGTGGGTTTATACAAGTGCTATCAATTCCATGCTAGTCGTCATCACCTTTGCCATGATTTGCCTTGGTGGTGGAAGCTTGTCCAGTCTTTGGATCTTTTTCGAAGATTCGGGATTGCAATTGCTTACTGCTGCCATAGTTTCGGGTGTTGCAAATATTCTTTTGAGCTGGCTCATACGTCAGAGCAGCTTATTAGCAGCTTCCTTTTATTTCCCGATATCAGAGTTCTGTCTACTCCTTTATTATGTTGGTGCCTATTTTCTCCTGCCACTCGTTCCAGCAGTAGCTTGTATAGTTACATTTGGGACCGTTGAGGATATCTCGTTGCTTCCTATTCGTTGAAGTTGTAGAATAAGGACAATATGGACCACACACCGTCCACTGAGCTCACATCATCTCCCAGATCAAACTCATAATCCCTTGGACCAGCTTTCAACGGATGTTTCAATGATCGACATGCCTGACTCCTATCTCTGTGCACACGCCGTTTGCCGTTTTAAAGATCAGCGGCTGATAACTATTACTCCGCGTTTATTAATACAACTAAAACTCCGAAACCTCAATACTGAAATTCAGGCCACATATAGAAATTTATACAGGTGTCTTTGAATCCACGTGTTCTCAAACATGTCTATCTTTGATAAAATATCTAGTCGTACGTTGTTGCGAGAGAGGAAGGTTCTTACATGCTAATACTCACCAGATATGGAATATCGGAAGCTCGCAAACCAGTATGTGAAGCGACGGCCCTCGACTCGCGATAGTCGCACAAACACCGCCTCGAGCAACAGCTCTTGGACTTCTTCTGAAAAGAATTCTAAGCCAGCAAAGAGGCTGTTTGGACGAAAGTCTACATAGATGATTTTAATGTGATATTTAATTTTGAAATGTATGAAGTTATTGTTGATTTTTACTTTAAAAAACTTCGACAGAACTGTAGTTGGATCATATACCCCTTTTTTCAAACTTCTGCGAAATCAGCTTCTGCAAATCAGAAATAACTCTCCCCAGGAGGGGCCGCCGGAGACATGCAAAGAGCCTTTAACTCATGTGTGATATGGAATGTTTTCTTTTAAAGATGAATTACGGTTCATTTCTATGCAAATTGATAAACGTTACTTGGGTCATGCCTGCCCTTCCCAGCTGCTCATTTCTTCTTATTTCTTCTTATCATCAAGTTTCTTGATGCCAAACGGACCCCGAGACGCAAACCGCTTGATACCTCCCATCTGAGGCTTCGGAGGCACTAGAGGCGGAACTTTGCTATCTATTGCCAGCCCGTTTAAGGCACGGTCGAGTGTCTTTTCATTCCTTTTGTACATAGAACCGTTTCGAGTCTCGTCGAGCTTGTCATCACTGTGAGACTTCGCGTCATGAGAAGACCGCGAAAAGGCTTGATTTCTGCTGGCTTGCAGCCTTTGTTGAACAGTCCTGAATTTATCCAGGAGCTCGCTCCACTTAACGTCCTCTCGGCTGGTGATTCGGGGCTTCGTACCAGTGCTGTTGTTACTAGCGGGCCTGTTGGGAGTGTGAACATACCCGATAGAAGATACGCTATTAAGTCGATTCCTCAAAATTGTGAATGCCTGCGACTGAGGCAGGATCATCAAAATACCATACAGGCATTTGTACAAAAAGGGGTACTTCTCAGTTTCTAGCAGCTGCATCCTCAGCTGGGTGAACACTGGACTCTCTAGTAGTTGGACAAGCTTGTCGATCTGAACCAGCAAGTTTACGGTAATTTCAAACTCCACAATTATCTGGAGCACTAAAAACGCATGTTCGTAAGCTTGAGCCAGCAAGCACAACGACAAAGCAGCAATGGAGTTATGACACCATGACTTGAATAGAGAAACAAACAGCTGTGCACCTTCCTTGGCATCCAGAGAACGCAGTCTGGCTCGCAAATCAAACAATTCCGGAGCAGTTATCAGATTATTGTTCAAATTAGACACCATGACGCTGGCAAACTCCAAGTCATCGTCGCGTTCGAGAATCTCCCCCAGTGTGCGGTATATTCGTTCAGGATTTAGGCTGATACACAGCTGCCGTATGATCAGATTTCCCCGAGTTTCCAGCAGCCTTCTATCGGTATTAAAGAGATTCAGCAGGTTCACCATGAAAACCGTGAAATACTCATCGTCGGAGTTGTAGGAAATCTGGGCCAGCAGCTGGAGATCTTTGGTAATAACCTGCTCCGAAGTATCGGATAGAGTTTTAAGAAGAGCCGGGAACGTTCCATCATTAATGGCCAAGATTCGCCGCGGCACCTTTCGGTGAAGCATAATCAGCCAGTCCAAAGCTGCTACACGCGTTTGTTCGTTTTCGTTTAGAAAATGAAGAGTGAGCGCGTTTACTATGGCGGCATAGTCCAGCTTGCCATGCTCGTATTCATCTGAAGCTTCGTAGTTGTCCGGCAGACTCAGGATAAGAGCGAGCATCTTGGAATTCACCCGCTCGGCAGCATGTCGAATCTTCTCACCGTCATCTGCCATGGGGGGCAGAAGTACCGATAATAGACGGGGGCCATATGTTAATATACTTAGCGGCGAAACGTCCAGCAGGCCCTCTAGCCAGGATAGTACAGTAAGTTGAATCTCCTCTTCCGAGGAATCCAAATGTGAAATGAGAATTTCGATAATTTTGTCAAATTTAATGGAAACGTCTTGCCCTGGAACATACAGATCGTCTTCTTCTTCGTCATCGTTGCCGTCGTCGTCCTCATCGCCATCATGCTCATTGTGGGTTTCTTCGGTGTCTTTCTCTTCAGTGTGCCCCTCTTCAATCTTCTCCCCCTCTTCACCTATCACTTTCCTGTCCTTTTTCCCCTCTGAACCCACTAACTCATTCTTCACTTCTTGCTTTTCTTCTATGTTTTCCAAGTCGTCTTTGCTCAAGCTGGCCTCCGACCCTCGGGCCCGGTTCTCATCACCAGCCTCATATGATTTTATGCTTTGTTCAGTACTTGTTCTGCGAGTACTAGTGCCGCTCTCAATCTGCCTCCCGCTCGATTCTGATTTGGAGCCAGCGGGCAGAGAAACCTGGCTCTCTCGAGATATGTTCCTAGACGCAGCCCTTGCCTTATTCAGGGCCACTGCCTTTTGGATCTCAGTTACTCTTCTGATTTCTTGCAAAAATCCATCCAAAGCCGAATGCGTGGCAACTCTCACGTCCTTGCTAGGGTCACTCAGAAACGATATAAGCCCCCCTAAAAATGAAGGCAGATACGATATGAGCTCTAGGTCCGGAATTGAGTCCAGCAGAGTGATCCAGGACACGAGAAACATCCTGGCAAAAGGGTTGATAACGTAGATACGCTCCATCAGTAGTGGCACAAACCTGGCCAGCGAAAAAGTTGCTTCGTCCTGAGCCGGCTCGCTGAGAATTATTGGTTTTGAAGGATCCACACTGTCGTCAGAATGCACCGAGTGGCTCAACGGCAAAGGCTTAGGTACGATTGACACGTATGTGGCCGCCTTCTCGGACACAATGTCCTTGATAAGCCTGTCAAGCAGGTCAGCCCCGTTCTTAACCGAGGTTTCTGAGTCTGTTGCTAGCTTGCACAACGCGTCGAATATCTCATTGAAATAGAGCAGTATCTCACCCTTGGCTACCTTGGCAATATTGTACATACTCTCGCATGCGTAGTACCGCACTCTGGCGTCCTGGTCGCCAAAACACGCTAGGACAGGATGCACTAAGTCCTCCAAATATATAGGAACTTCATTGGGACCTAAGGCAATTGCAGCTGCAGCAAGTCCAATCAGACCACCATTTCGGGCATTTGGGTGGTGTACAGCATAGGCAAAGTCGCGACACAATTGGTCTATGATTGCTTTGATCTTGTCCTTGTCTCCTTCGTTTACACAATCTCGGATGGTCTGTTCCAGTTCCAACGCTGCGATCTTTCGCTTATCGTACAGACGGTCGCTGAGACCACGCTGTGTTTCTTTGTCTATGGTTAGATGAAAATATGCACATTGTCAATTCCAATTACCAGTGGCAGTAAACTTACCCATATTTGGCACGAAGGGATGCCGGTCAGCTGAGGTAGATAAAAAGCGAAAGAGAGTTCGTTTGCGGGATATTCACGAAGTTACGAACGTGAAAGGCACAAGGTCCACACGGGGTGGGGCGCGATGATCTCTGCATAGTAGTAAGTTTAGCATTATCACGATATGAACAGGAGGGAACTAAGGGTCAGCTCGCCTTCGGCGGGACCACTCCGTGGAGGTTGGTTCTGCTTCGCAGAACACTCGTGATGTGTAACCCTACGGGCAAATGCCTGTGGACCCTCCAACGGACACTGTTTTAGAACATGATGACTTTATACAGTGATTTTCTTTTATATACAGGGACAAGTTAGATATTTTGCTTTCATTGCACCGCACAGTCTTCAAGATCTTTGGGAAGGGCTCCCGAGCCCCCTCCTCCTGCTCCTCCTGCCAATCCATCCAACCCAGGAATGCTTCCAGAGCTCATGTCTGACATTAGCTCCGCTGGCGCAGCTCCAGAGTCCTGCATCTGCTCCATGCGAGTGGTGATGTACTTTTTGCATTCTTCGTCTTGGTCGCTGTAGCTAGGGTCTTCAAATTTAGACACAATCTCTTCTACTATTCGCTGCTGTGATTTATATCTTGCAAGTTCGTCAGCTGGCAACTTGGACTCGTTTTCCTGCAGCCATTTGGGATACTTGTCGCGCATTTCTTTCATTGGTTCATACAGTATGTCTTTAGACGAGAGCTCCTGAAGCAAATCGCCCAGCAGGGCTTCAAGGCCATTCCCATCCGACCCAGATGCTGCCTCTAATTCTTTCATCATTTTAGCCAAAAAGTCTGTTTCTGACTCAGCCTGGTTGTCCAATTCCTCTCTTGATTCCTTCAACCGATTCATGGTGGCGGCGATAGTGTCGTGAAAGTCATCAGGTTGCCCAGCAGCACCAGCAGCACCACCACCGGCCCTTTCTTTCGAGGCATTGGCACCCTTTGTGTCTTCTATGGGTACACTACTGCCCGATGCACTACCCGTAGCATCTGCCATCCCAGCAAGTAAGGCGGCTAGAGACTGTTTGGCTTCCGGCGAGTCTTCCATCTCTCCCAAGAGATAATCCACGCCAAGTTTCAGCTTTTCTGCAAATTCTTCATCCAGCTCAGGTCCGTTTGGGTCGCTTTCATCTGTAGAGCCAGATTTAGAAGGGCCAGTTGCATCTTTAGCAGAACTCAACGGTGCTGTTTCACCTTTCTCTCTGGTTTCCGCATCTGTGATCTTTCCCTGGTGATCTGATCCATCCAGGCTAGCACCTGGTGGTTTACTCAAAACCTGGTCTGCAAATTCATCCAAATAGTCATCAAGATCATCCAGTTCGTCTAGGTCTTCCTCTTCGTCCGATCTGTGCGACATTGTTGGAGAAAGAGAGAGCAATTAATTTATGAGATGAAGACAGTAGAAGTGGGTTCGAGAAATGCAAAAATCCTTAAATGGCACACCAAAAGAGTAAGATGAATTTTATTTATATCCAGTCGTCTGAGAAATGATCCAATTGTGCCTCAATATCTTCCGACGCGCCAAATTGTATATTAGCCGTTTTCTTTGCTGGTGGGCTAAGTTAAGTTTAGTATGTGGAGAATCGACGTTAAAGCCGCCGAGGTTAACTGATAAGTTTGTACGGGTAATCTCCCCCAGATCATCTGAAAAACCCTCGCGCCCTAGTTTGTTTGGTAATAGGTGTGTTAAAGCCTATTGCCTCAGTAGGAGCAGCAATATAAGCATATAAATAACGATAAACCTGCACAGCGAGTCCAATTGACACACTTCCTGCCCTTTCAGCCTGATTTTTCACCGTTTCGCGCTGACCCTTAAAATGCCTGACTTCATCGGCACGTGATCTGGGATACCGGAGGCCCCTCCCGCTGCCTCTCCGCTGCCTCCGGCGGCGCCTCCCGGCGGGGGTTGGTTCTGCTTCGCAGAAACAGGAGTAAAGTAAAGCTAGCCAGAGTAGCAGTAGAACCAGCATTACTCGCGTAACAGAAATCTCTGCGAAGCAGAGCCACGGGGTCTGGGGCTGGCCCCAGCAAGTCGACAGCTGCGATCACAGTGCCGTAATGATATTCGCGCCGGGTAACATCTGGAACTTCTCGTAGGAACTATTAGAATTGAAATTTATCACCAAAGAACCCTGAAGAAGCTTTTGGTTTTTAATCTGTTCAGTGCGGAGGCACAAAACACGGCTAGTAGGGGGAAATTTAATCAACCACACATATTTATAGATAGTATTATTCTTGTTTTTGCATAGATTGGACAATAAGTAAAAGTCAAACGACTTAAAACAAGTAAAAACTCACAAAAGGTTCACCGTACACAACTTCAAAGAGAATGTCTTCACTTTGCCTGAACCGACTACAAGAAGAAAGGTATGTATTAAGAGAGTATGATGGCGTGTTTTTTCTCGCTAGGTGTAAATTACTCTGAAATTTTCTATCCCCATCTAACAAGAAAACAGTGGAGGAAAGATCACCCGTTTGGATTCTACGCTAAACCGGGAAAGCTCCCTGATGGAAGCTTGGATCTTATGAATTGGAACGTGGGAATTCCTGGCAAGGAAGGTACCCTGTGGGGTGGGGCCATCTATCCAATCACTATCAGTTTCCCTGGAGAGTATCCGTCGAAACCACCCAAATGCAAGTTCGATGCGGGGTTCTACCATCCAAACGTCTATCCTTCAGGCACAATCTGCCTGTCGATATTAAATGAAGACGAGGACTGGCGGCCTGCCCTTACCATGAAACAGCTTGTTCTAGGGATTCAAGAGCTATTGGACAACCCCAACCTCGCGTCTCCTGCTCAGTCAGAGTCATATCAATCTTATCGACGGGACCGGCCATTATATGACCGCAAAGTACAGGAGCAAGCTAAGAAATACGCACAGTCGTAAGGTGTCCCTCTCAAGTGTAATATAAACGTATAATGTGTGTATTTATTTTTAGTGAAAATGCGTGTTTTTTTTGCCTATTTCTCTCACGTTAGCTTTCATTATTACTTTTCAGAACTTTTCAGAAGTCGTTCGATCTGCCTTAGGAAAGACACATTTAGTTAGAGAACGCACTTTAAATTCACTCTAAACTCAACCCCAAACTTAACGCCAAACTCATAAATGTAATGACATTGCTGGCTAAAGCTTCGAGGTTGCAGCCCAACCAGCATTCTCAACTTGTACGTGGGACTCGTAGAAAGTACTGCGAATCACTACTATCGAAGTATTGAATCTGACCAGGAGTTTCAAACTCAATTAGAAAAGTTCGGGACACAAGAGAACAACTCAAAGAACCTTCAAAAGGTCTGTCCACAGCATGGTAATTTTTTTGCTGATATTCTCAGACCATCCATCTCTCCCTGCCATCTCCCTTTCTAACTAGACACTAGAATCCCTGTTTCTGGCATCAAACAAGCTGCGTCAAAGGTAAATAAGGCTGTTTTTAATAGATAACTCTCTTTTCAACATCAAAACGGGGGGCTAAAGGCTAACTAGAACTGAACAGGCCAAACGAGTCTTACAACAGTCAGTACCCAGGGCATCCGCGGCCCTAAATCAGATATCATTACAGGACTGATTAGTTTAGTTTTAAAAGAGTGTATTTATTTATCTAGATAATGATTTAAAGACTCTTTAACAGTCAGTACTCAGTGCATCCGCGGCCCATCCGCAGTCCTAAATCAGATATCACTACAGGACTAATTAGTTTTGTCCTGAAAGAGTGAAGCATTTATTTATCTAGATAATAATTTAATTGATTTCGATATGGTTTTTGGTGTAATAAATTACACAAATACGATCTTTACTGTGGAGGAGGAGGGACAGTATTAGATGGTGGAGCAGGAGGAGGTGGTGGTGGTGGTAGAATGCCAGATAAAGAAGGAGGGAGGGGAGGTGGTGGTGGAAGGCCAGAAGATGAAAGAGGAGGAGGAGGTGGTGGTGGTGGAAGACCAGAAGATGAAGAAGGGGGAGGAGGAGGTGGTGGTGGTGGAAACCCAGACAAAGATGGGGGAGGGGGAGGAGGCAGCCCCGATAAAGAGCCAAAGGGCAACGAGGGAGGTGGAGGGAAAGAAGTAGAGACCGGTGGTCCATAACCATGTACTGAAGACGACACCGGAGGAATTGATGGTGGCGGTGATAAAGAGGTTTGCGCGCCTCCATAACCAGTTCCTGAAGGCGACGGAGAATAAGCTGGCTTCTTACGTGGTCCACCATATGGTACTGAACCTGCTGAAAAAAACTCGCGTGCCTCAGGTGGTCCCTCTCGCTCTCGTAACTCGCGTACGTCACGCCCCGGACTAGCAGAACCCGTCTGGGATTGTCGAAATCGAGATTCCTTTTCAGCAATCTGCTCAGATACTGCGGCAATCAAATCTTGACACATTTCCTTGGCCGCAGCAATGCTTTCAGTCTCTGTACCTCGAATATGCAGGTACATCGGCGTATCATCTTCTTCGTCGGTATCTCTTTCCAAGAATGCAGACCCCCTACCTTTGAGTTGAACCTTACATTTGGTCTCATTCTGAATATGCTTCACATTCTGTCCTCCTTGCCCGACAATCATACCTCTGATTAGATGACCAGCTTTGTCAATATTAATCGGCACTTTTTCTTCGATCCATTCTTTTCGTCCACCCCCCATCTCGCCCTCTTCCAACTGGTCCTTTCGTTTGAACCGATTCTCGTCAATCAAACTGCCTAACTCTTTGGAGATAAGGTCATTGACCACGACTACGGCTCGATCTACGGCCCCTTGCGAATTCCCCTCTATGTGCAGATAAAGAGGAGGGACTTTGGCAGTTGCCTTAGACCGATCAGTGTAGTATCGTCCCATGGTGATGACCGAGGCTCCCGTAGATTCCTTGATTTCCTGCTGGGTCTCCAATTTCGTCACCAGGTACTTGTTACGTAAATCATTAATGTCAATTTTTTTGGTGAAAACCTCTTTCTCTTCTTCAATAACGGGAGCAACCAGTTTTGGAGTCTCCACGGCGGCGGCTGCTGCTGCTGCTGTAACAGCTGTCTTTTCGGAGGGAATAGCTTCCTTCTTAGTATCTGCATCTGGCAACATGTTTTTGGCCTTTTGGAGTGCTATTTGGGCATTAATCCTGGCCGCTGCTGCCGCTGCCAACGTCAAAGGATCGACTTTGGGCCGAGCCGGGGTCACAGCTGGCTCTTCCTTTGGTTTGTCTTTGTCTTTGTCTTTGTCGTTGTCTTCATCCTTATCTTTTGCATATCTGCTGCCACTGGTATCAATCCGTTCGCCCAATGGCTTGGCGCGTGGACTGCGAGATCTACGAGGACTCCTAGAACCGTGTGGGCTACGTGAATGCCGCGTGCTGCTCCTTCGGTAGTAACTTCGGTCATCTCTCGACCTGTCACGGCTCCGTGAACCTTTCTCGCCGTCGTAATACCTATCTCTGCTGTACGAATCTCGGTCCCGGTTCCGTTCTCCGGATCTGTCTCTAGATCTATCTCGTTCTCTGTCCCGATCTCTGTCTCGATCGCGACGCTGACTATCGCGGTGTCTGTGGCTGCTCCGGTAGCTGTCACGCTCGTAGTCTCTTTTGTGGCTCCGTTCGTCCCGCCTGTAACTCCGATCAGAGCTATGTTCAGACGTATTTCGCTTTCTTCGTTCGTATTCGCCGTCTCTTTCGCTCCAGCTACTCCTCTCACGGCCATCATCACGGCGAGTACGACTCTCAGGTGACCTAGAATATCTCTCGTCAGAACGACTCATGTCTGGTTAAACAAATATCGACTTGTTAGACGCTCCACTGCAAGTGTTAACAGGTAAAATAATGTGACAATTCAATAGTATTCCACACACGAAAGTTAAACTTTCGAATATTGCATGCAAGCCGGGTTACCCTTCAACCGTTCTCAGGTTAAATCTCAAAACCGATTGAGCGTGGAGAAACTCCACAGAAACCACATCGACATTCTCAAATTAGTGTATTGGAAAAAATACCATCTCTTGGCCCGATGCCATGGACTTGACATATATATATAGAGAATTGGTCCGGAGCAAAAGAGAAGGCAGCACAGTAAACGAGAGAGAACCGGACCAAACACATCCTGCTCCCCGTCCAGACCGATTGACTCAAGAATGCTTCAGTATTGTACGTAGCATAAACTGGATTCGAGAGAGGTAGAAGATGATTTCTGCGAAGTAGAACCAACCCTCCCCGGTAGGGGCCGCCGGAGGCAACTCCCGCCTCCCCACCTGCATCCGGCGGCCCCATCCCGGGGAGCGTTGGTTCCGGTTCGCGGAATCTCTAATGATTCTAACCAGTATCAGCGACTGAATGAACTGAAACAGTATCTAGTAAAGATACGGCCTTCGTATCTGTCTTCGTCGAAACCGTCTTCGTACAATGAAGCTCTGACCGATAAGCAGCGTGATGAGATTGATTATGAGACAAGAATGATTCTGCAGCAGCAGATGAATCAAATCCGCGCTTTGGAAGACCTTGAGAAAGAGAGAGCACAGAAACACAAGATGCGATCTGGCCTTTCTCGATTTCTGGCCGACCCAAAGATGGAAGGCACCAATAAAACTGTGGAGTTGCATCGCGCAGGGATTTTCTGGTTTCTGAATGACAGGCTCAGAAGCGTGTCGGAGATGCATGCCCAGCAACAGGAGCAGAGACTAAGGAGGCAGTTGGACAAGTCGAAACTGACGCATAGCTCTAACCACGTCACAAATCTGGCACCCACTGCTGGTAAAATAAAACCTGTTGTCCAGCATGAGTTCGAGCACGAGCAGCTGACTGCTCAGCTGCCTCAGGCGCAGGTGTTAGAGCTGGAAAGTGAGAATAATGCCCTATTGAACGAACTGGAGATGTCTCTAGAGCGGGCTCACTCTGCTGAAAAGTCTCTGTACGAGATAGCGCAACTGCAGACCAACCTGGCAACACATCTCGCGTCGCAGAATGACCGCATTCAAACTCTTTTGGAAGATGCTTTCCAAACCTCAATTGACGTTGCAGCTGCCAACCGCCAGCTGGAAAGTGCGCGGACTAGAAACAGGAGGGCCTCCAAGATGATTGTCTACTCTTCATTTATTATTGCATTGGTTCTGTTGTTCTACGACTGGATCCTATAATCGATCATGCCACTTCCGCGAATCGGAATCACCCCTCCCAGGCAGATGCCCCCGGAGGCAAACTGGACAGCTGCTGGGGCCAGCCCCCGACCCCACAACTCTGCTTCGTAGAGATATCAAGGTAATGAATTAACGTTATATATAACTTATAGTTTCGCATTCCCCCTCATCTCCTCTCAACGATATATCTAACTTACACAGTGATATTGTCTACAACACCTGCTGCAATTGTAAAGCCATCACGACGTAAAATAAAGCGGCCCAATTCTTTGTTCAACTTGAATGTCTCTATCGGGATCTTTCTATCATCCTCAAGCTGCACTTCGACTATTGCGGTCTGCCCACTTATCAGGTGTCTTGGCTTCTTCTTCAGCTCCTTCCCTGTTGCCCTGTCCACAGTCGCCACTATCTTCGTAATCTTGACGGGTTCACTACTTCTACCCCGGTGAAGAACAACTTTAGTTCCCTGCAAAATAGGACGTTTCAAGTCGAATAGCACTATCCTGCTGCTAAATGCACCCGAGCACGGCACCGGTGACTCCACGCTTGAAAGAACGTCCCCAACTTTTACTTCGTCCAGTCCAATATTGGACAGGTTCAGAGTCACATTGTCACCGCTTATAGCCCACTCCTTGGCGACATCGTTCACGGTAAGCGACTTCACTGTTGGATAGGCAGAGCTAGGGGCAACACTTAGAATCTCGCCCACTTGAACAGACCCGTTGCCTATTCGACCCTGGACCACGATATCAGAGGTATGACTCCCGCTGTAAACATCAGACAAGATCATACGGAAGTCTTTCTTAAATTCAGCGCTCTTGGGGTCCCCAGTACTGGCTTCAAGTTGCTCTAACAAAGTTGGACCATTGTACCATGCCAATCGCGGTTCGCTCTTTTTCCTGACTACATTTTCTCCTAAGAGGCCACTGATGGGGATATATGACACTTGGGGCCCCGAGAAACCAATTCGAGACAAGAATTCGGTCAACTGGGTCTTGATTTCTTCAAATCTATTTTGGGACCAGTCCACGGTGTCCAGCTTATTGACTGCCACTATTATTCGGTCCACTCCGAGGCTACGCACTAGAATGGCGTGCTCTTTAGTTTGTCCGTCTAGATCAAAGCCCGACTCAAATGCACTGGTGGCAGAATCCACCACCAATACAGCTAGGTCAGCCTGAGAGGATCCAGCAATCATATTTGGAACAAAATCTCGGTGACCTGGAGCATCCACTATAGTCAGACTAGATTTGTCGGTTTCGAAGTTGCTAATGGCAATATCAATGGTCACGCCTCTCTTTCTTTCCTCTTCGGTTTGGTCAAACACCCAAGCCAAGGCAAACGACGCCTTTCCTATTTGGCCACTCTCCTTTTTATATTTTTCGACTGTATGCTTGTCTATAGCTCCACAGTCTAGGAGTAGTCGTCCCATGAGGGTGCTCTTGCCGGCGTCTACGTGGCCGATAACGACAAAGTTGATCTTCTTCTTGCGCCTTGTCGCAGAAACTTCTTTTTCAATGTCAAGCTTTTTGACTTTTTTCACAGGAGGAGAAGGACCAGTAGCAGGGCTAGAATTTGACAATTTCAAATTTTGAACACCCTTCTCGACCTTATTAAAGCCAGCTTCTTGAGCTTGGAGAACAATGTCATCCGGACTGGGGCTGTTGAATGCTTCTTTGATACTTTCTGTATTGCCTGCTAAAAAGAGTGTGTTAGTTACGGTGGTGGTGGTTGTGGCGGTTGTGGTATTACTACTAGTAGAGGATGCTCTGAATAGGTTGCCGACTTTAGACGATGCCGGAGCCTGAAGACTGGCGTCGAAGTGGATATGAAAATCCACCGTGGGAAATGCTTTTATTCGCTTTGATTTCGACGGAGCCGCCGGGGGGGACGAGGTGCTGGCTGATTTCGATAATGCTGAAGAATAGGATGAGGAAAGCGAGGGCAGGGAAACCTTGGGGCTGCTGCCCAACAATCCAAGGTGGCGACGATGTGACGAGGCTGCCGCTGAAGAAGCCTTTGGGGAATTTGACCCACTCGTCATCCGGTCCAGGATGTTAACCGATGCAAGAGATGATGAAGGCCCTGGCCCCGACTTGTTCTTTGCAAGAGCAGCCAGTTTGGATAATTTCGTTCCACCATTTTCCGGAGAAGCGGTCGCAGAGCTCTTTGACTTGGCCAGTAACATCAACTTGGATGTAGTCGGAGCTCCAGTTTCAGTTTCAGAGTCTTTACCATTTAGAGAGAGATTGGAGAATGCAAGGGGAGTAATAGACTTACCAGACTTCTTAGCCGTGGCCGTGGATTGTGGTTTTGTAGGCTGTACTTTTGGTTTTGCCTTTTTATCGTATTTTTCTCTTAAATATTTGGCTGCCCTGTCAATGTCGAAATCGTAATAGTGCAGAGATTCTTTGATATCATCTTCAGCTATGGGCCTGCTTTCCAGGAGTGATTTGACTTGGATCACAGCCAATTGGAGGTTTTCTGGTCAGACAACTGAATCGTTTAAGATGAAGAATTCTTTTTCATTTCACGCCAGGTGCTTGGATCGATTGAAATATACCTTGTTCTTCTGGATCAATATCTGGTTAGTTTTTCCCACGGTGGTGTTATAGATCTCTCGCTTACTACTTACCTTCATCGCTGTAATATTCATTTTCATAGTCTACTACATCTTTTAGTTAGTATACAGTAAATGACTATCTGTCAAGTAAAAAGAACCTTCTTTGAATTGCTCACCATCATCATCGTAGTCCTGATATCGAGACATAATTAGTTGATGTTACGTCGTACAGTAGAGAGATGTCTGCCCCACTTGGTTTTCTATGTTATTTTACTGCAGGGGAAACTAATGTCGTTTTCCACCGTTATGACCTGCAGTCAGTCTCAAAAGACCAATACTTAGTGAACCTAGTGACTCAATTGATATATAAGAACAAAAAAACTAAAACAAAATGCCAGATAATAATATCGAGTCGATCGTGTACGTGAATCCACAAGTTTTCATATATCAAATCCCACCTCTGAAAGACATTAGTGGATATAAAGCGAGTCAATGGGACGTGGACAATCCATTATGGAAAGGTCGATTGACGGTGGTGGAGGTCGAAAACGAACAGCACGAATCATGGTGCGACATTCGACTAGATGATGCAAGTACGGGCGAGTTGTTTGCGACGGCCCCGTACAATAGCGAGGGTAAGGGGGTCATGGCTGTGTTGGACTCTACTAGATTCTTTGCCATCCGAGTTGTGAATGGATCTCAGACTGCTGTGCTGGGGCTGGGTTTCCCAGATAGAAATCAGGCGTTTGAGTTCAACGTGGCTCTGCAGGACTTCAGAAAGCATTCTGTCCCAATAGAAGATTCCACGACTGTAAGAGACTACTCGCTGAAGGAGGGTGAAAAGATACATATCAACATTGGAGGATGGGGAAAGTCGTCGTCGTCTGACGACAGGATGACGGAGCCTGAAAATGGGACTATTCCCGCTCTACTTCCACCGAAGTCGTCAGGTACCAGCACCGTATCGTCCGCAGCCCAGCCTTCTGTTGCGTCCACATCGACACCACCGAGGTCTGACCCCTTTGACGACGATTTTGGTGACTTTGTAGGCTAATAGGACCAATATGGAAGGAAGCCAAATGGAATAGAAATTCATCGTTATTATTATCATCATCATCTTATACATATATATACAATAGCTACAATGTGACTGCATACAAAAATATCCAGGTAGCACAAGGGCGACTAACAGTTTTTGAATGAGACTTAATTGGCATCTCTAAGCCAGTATGCCCTTCTTCTGACTCGATCCCGTCGAGCTCGTGTCCTCTTGTCGTCCCAAATGCCCTTAATAATCTCCAACCGTCGCTGCATCTCGGCATCTCGGTCCGGATGTGGTTGGGAAGCTATCGAAATGACAAACGGGCTGCACTGAAACTTTTCAGCCAGGGCCTTGCGCGTCCATTTGTCCGGATCCTCGTGTCTCAGTTTTTGAATCTCAATAAAGTCGGCTTCCGTCAAGTGATATTTAGGCTTGCCGTCCTTTGGCTCTTCCTTCAGACGAGGCATTGACTCTATATTGTAATCTTTGGCATCTTTGACGAACTTCCTCTTATCCGACTTGGGCAAAAATGCAGCAGGTGTCTCGTACGGAGTGGGAGGACTTGGAGCCGGGTTGTGCACCAATCCCTTTGGCATTAATATTCCCGGGTTCACGGCTGACCGCACAGGGTTGAATTTGGTAGGAAAACGAGTAGGAAACTTGCCTGATTCGTGTAGATGCGATTTGTGTGTGGTTCGAGTACTTGAACATCGTACGCTGGTCACATTGGATTGGATGATAGACGATGCAAGCCGTAAGCGGCCAGGTGTTGTATTTCTGATCATTCTTTTTTCTCCTTCTATAAGAGTTGAAAGACCTTTTGACGGACTGTATTAATGTAAAGATGCTGGTTCACACTGAAAAGATGTTTTACGCCCAGAGGGTTTTTTTCACTGCGGGTCAACCTTAGGATATTTTTCATATTTTACCCTCTGCCCTAGAAGTTACCCATAGTTAACCTTCAGATATTAAGCTGTGGGGGTTTGAATCCGTTTTGACATTGAAATAATACAGACTCAGTTGACGACGACAACGACAAACCGCGTCGGCAATGATTGTAAAATGGAAAATGTTTCTAGGACACAGCTAGAACAGTTGGTGTCTGCAGAAGTGGCGAGCAAGCTCAATAGGACTGGGAGTATAGCTGATAGGTTGACCCAGCAGATCATAAACCTGGGTATCCATCAGGAAGACTGCGATGTTTTCATTAAAGCCTGTCAGGCCTTTGGTCGATTTGATGCCTCTTTCTTAAAGAGTATACATCCTCGTATAAGGAGTGCTGATTTATCTATCAAATATGGAGGAGACGACGACAAGGCTGATGTTAAAGTCAAACACGAGCCAAAAGAGGAAGAACCGAGTTTCAGCAAGAGCCCAATGGTGGACATAAAACGTCGCAAGCTGAAACTAGAACCTCACGACGGGGACTGGGCAGATGTGAAGTCAGAAACTAAATCATCTTTTGTGAATTTGAATAGCCACAGGCGAAAACGCGAGCTAGATGATCTGAAGTCTGGAGGAGGACTTTCTGATATTGCTCGGCAGAGGTTAGCGGAGATTAGGCGAAAGCGAGAGCTCAAAAGTGAAGAAAAGCAAAATGAAACAGAATCTTCCAATGTGACTATTGATATCAAGACCGAGGACCCTGCGCGGGTGCAGCCAGCCATACCCCAATTTCGAAAGAGGAAGTTTAACAATGGAAGACAGGCACACAACGACGACGAAAATCACACGTCACCGCCATCGGCCTCAAGCAATGACTTCGAATCGCAATCGGCCTTAGACAGAGACTGGTATACTCAGGAAGAATTTGGTCATATCGCCGGAGACGAGGCCCACAACCCGTTTTACGGGGGCGCGTCATTTGACGAGGAAGCCGAAGCGCAGATGGAAACTAAAGTAAAGACGAGAATGTCCGCCATTGCGTCCCAAAAGAAAAAAGACTCTGACATGTGGGAGCAGAATAGGATGAAGAGTTCTGGGGTGCTTTCTCAAGGTGCTATGAACGAAGATTTTGACGAAAACGAAACTCGAATCCACTTATTTGTGCACAATTTGACTCCACCATTCTTGGATGGTCACCAGATTTTTACCCGCCAAAAAGACCCAGTTTCTGCAGTGCGCGACCCGCAGAGTGATTTGGCTGTGTACGCGAGAAAGGGCAGTCGCGTGGTGCATGAGAGGAGACAGAGAAAAGAGAGGGAAAAGCAGACCCGGGCAGCTGCATCCATTGCTGGCACCACTTTGGGGAACGTTTTGGGCGTTCATGAAGACGACGACGATAGTGGTCAAGCGTCTGGCAGCGCAAGCAACAAGTTTTCTGACATTTTGAAGAAGCAACAATCCGAACCCACTGGAGACTTCAGTTCCAAAAAGACATTGAAGCAGCAAAGACAATTTCTTCCTGCATTTGCCGTTCGCGAAGAGC
Source organism: Spencermartinsiella europaea (assembly GCA_030579595.1). Lineage (NCBI taxonomy): Eukaryota > Fungi > Ascomycota > Dipodascomycetes > Dipodascales > Trichomonascaceae > Spencermartinsiella > Spencermartinsiella europaea. The sequence goes on from JAKTRG010000007.1 coordinate 494,043, forward strand.
TGCTCAAGGTTATCGCAGACAACCAAGTGATTGTTGTCATTGGAGAAACGGGATCGGGGAAAACCACACAGATAACCCAGTACCTTTACGAGGAGGGATACGGCTCGAAAGGCTTGATAGGATGTACTCAACCGCGGCGTGTTGCCGCGATGAGTGTTGCAAAGAGAGTCAGCGAAGAAATGGAAGTGCAGCTAGGCCACGAGGTCGGCTATGCTATTCGTTTTGAAGATTGCACCTCGTCAAAGACTGTCATAAAATACATGACAGATGGTGTATTGCTGAGAGAGTCTTTGGTAGATCCATATCTATCAAAGTACTCCTGCATTATTATGGACGAAGCTCATGAGCGTGTGTTAAACACAGATGTTTTACTCGGCTTATTTAAAAACATTCTTACTCGAAGGCGCGACATCAAGCTAATTGTCACGTCGGCTACGATGAATGCCGAAAGGTTCTCACAGTTTTACGGAGGTGCACCTCAGTTCACCATTCCGGGGCGTACATTTCCGGTTGAAATCTTGCACAATTCTGTTCCAGTGGAGGATTACGTCGATGCAGCTGTAAAGCAGGTACTGTCAATTCATTTACAATCGGGTCCTGGGGACATCCTTGTCTTTATGACGGGACAGGAAGATATTGAAGCGACTTGCGAGATTCTGCAGGAGAAGCTTACGCTGCTGGACGACCCTGATCCTCTTGAAATTCTCCCTATCTATTCTCAAATGCCGGCAGATTTGCAAGCCAAGATATTCCAACCAGCTCCAAAAGGAACGCGAAAGGTTGTGGTGGCTACTAACATAGCCGAAACATCTCTGACAGTGGATGGCATCTGCTACGTAGTTGATACTGGGTTCTGCAAAATGAAAGTGTACAATCCAAAAATGGGAATGGATGCACTCCAAGTCACACCTATCTCACAAGCGAATGCCAATCAGAGGTCTGGAAGAGCAGGGAGAACCAGCAAGGGAGTTGCATATAGGCTTTACACACAACGAGCAGAGATGGAGGAGTTATATCCTCAGACGATACCGGAGATACAAAGAACCAATCTGGCCAACACTCTTTTAATGTTGAAATCACTAGGAGTGGATGATTTATTAGATTTCAATTTTATGGACCCACCGCCGATGGATACCATGACGGCTTCACTATATGATCTGTGGTCTTTGGGTGCACTCAACAATCTAGGAAGCCTGACACCCCTGGGTAAGAGGATGTCATCGTTTCCTATGGATCCGTCTTTATCCAAGCTTATTATAATATCGTTTGAATATGGGTGTTCAGAGGAGATGTTGACTATTGTGTCTATGCTTTCTGTTCCATCTGTTTTCTATAGACCCAAAGAGCGACAGGAAGAATCAGATGCGGCGAGAGAAAAGTTTTTTGTTCCTGAGTCAGATCACTTAACCTTACTCCATATATTCAACCAGTGGAAGTCGAATGGACGTTCTGATGGCTGGTGCACTAGACACTTCTTGCACCCTAAGGCACTCCGCCGGGCTCAAGAGGTTCGAGATCAGTTGCAGTACATTGTGGATAATCAAGGAACGACGATCAAATCCTGTGGAGGGGACTGGGATATAATTCGCAAATGTATTTGCAGCGGATATTTTCAGCAGGCCGCAAAGGTGAAGGGGTTGGGCGAATATATGAATTTGCGAACCAATGTTACGATGCAGCTGCATCCGACTTCTGCACTTTACGGCCAAGGTTATCTACCGGATTATGTTATTTATCACGAGCTGGTTCTCACCTCTAAGCAATTTATGTCTACAGTTACCGCGGTGGACCCTTACTGGCTTGCAGAGCTTGGTGGAGTGTTCTACAGTGTCAAAGAAAAGGGCTACTCGAATGATCAAAAAAGGAGCACGGAAATGGAATATTCTCAGCAGATGGAATTGGAAGCTTCTATTGAGAGGGACAGGAAGAATCTCGAAGAGTCGAAACAGAAGCAGCAAGAGAAGAGCCGACTTAAAAAGAAGAAGCAATCAAGCGCGGTACTGCCAGGCAAGATCGGTAACCGATCGTCTTTCCGACGAGGAATATAAAGCGCTTTTTTTTATATTAATATTTTCGTCGCTACGACGACATGCTATAATTATGTACAGATTTAAGTTATAATGATACAAAAGATACTTTTTTAAGATGGGACAAAGTCATACCAGGAAAAAGAGAATCATTTAATCCAAAATGACGTTGTCAATGATTCTTGTCTTTGAACCAGCAGCGTTGGGAACTCTGATAGCAGCACTCACGATACCCCCCTTACCAGGAGAAACCGTGTCAAGCTCTAAAAGAGTTTCCTTATCAGAGAGCGCAAGGTACTCAACTTCGATAGGGAATCCAGCCCCTTCGGTGGTGTGAGGATCCAACAGTTTGTGAGCTACACCCAATATTGCGTCCCTAGTGACCGGCCCATGAGATTTATCATAGGCATTTTTGGCTGCTGAAAGAGCCTGATACAGCACCTTGGAGTTGTCGCGACTCTCATTCGTCAGATAAACGTTACGGGAACTCATAGCCAAGCCGTTTGGTTCCCGAGCTGTAGGAACCACAACTACTTCAGTCGGTATGATCAAGTCTTTGACCAAGCGCTTCACCACAACAGTCTGCTGGATGTCTTTTTGTCCAAAATATGTTTTTTCAGGTGTTACAATGTTCAACAGCTTTGTAACAATTGTGGCCACACCTCGAAAGAAATGGGGACGCACGGCACCTTCGAGTTGCTCACTCAACCCTTTAACCTCAACAAAAGCTCCCGTCTGCTGTGTGACATCTAAAGAAATCCCCGACGGGTACATCTCCTCCACCGAAGGAAGAAAAATCGCTAGTTGGGAGGGATCAAAACGAGATTCAAGCGCTTTGATATCAGATTCCAAAGTTCGGGGATACGAGCCCAGGTCCTCATGGGGTGCAAACTGCGAAGGGTTGACGAAGACAGAAACTATCGTCGAACCATTTTCTTGCAGAGATCGTTCAACGAGATCGAGATGACCACCGTGAAGAGCACCCATAGTCGGAACCAAGCCAACCGACGAACGTTCTCGGATTTTAGCTATCCGCCAAGTGCGCATTTCTGAAATGGATTTAAATATTCGTATATTGGTGGGCGGAGTTTTTTGACTGGACATTGTTCGACGCAATACTAAAGGGCCACCGAGCAGCGTCAATATGGTTTTCATGTCCGTGTTCCCTATTGGTTTTTAGTTCCCCCTTTGCGTATAGGTGGGAAAGCTCCAAAAGGGCCGAAAAGCTTTACTTAAGTTCGTGTGATCTGAGTACGGTTGTATGGGGTTAAGATTTGCGGGTCAAATTATTTTTCTACCTCGACTTACTTAAAATGGGGAATGCAGCGTCAAATTCGCTACTTTAAAACTGTTGTGAGACATGAGGTTCGGTCGGTCTAATTGTGTTCTTTAGTTGGACTCCATCAACGCGCCATTTCTTAAGCATCTTCTTCTATCTTCTACAAAGCGACACCATGTTTTCTAGGGAGAGTACAGCTTTAGCGAAATAATTTATCAATACTAGTAAAATCTATGCATATGCGTACAGTAACACTCTATAATCATCAATCCGTAAACTTATAGCTTCCCGAAGCCATAGTGATACTTCCTCCTCGATAGCTCCCCTTTTTCATCTTATTTTTATTCTTCGTAAAGTCTTTACCACGGACTTGGCCCAACCTCTCATTAGCCTGCTCTCCCCAGGTTCCAGCTGCTCCTTTATATGTGTTATCAGTTAGATGATGGTGTTCAAACTTGACTTTCTCTCGATCAATTCGAGAAAAGTACTTTCGCTCGCCTGGTGCCGGGCTGTTGGATGCACTGTTGCTTGGTCCAAGAGGACGCTGCTTCTTTTTAGGTTCATCAGCAAGGTTAGAGGTACTTCTTGCTCGTTTAAGTGTTGGTTGAGGGGTGGGCTTTGTAACTTCAGAGTCTGAGTCGGAGTCTGAGTCGGAGCTGGAGTCTGAACTGGAATCTGAGCTGGAATCTGAGCTGGAGTCGGAATCGGAATCGGAACTGGAGTCGGAATCAGAGTCGGAGCTGGAGTCGGAGCTGGAGTCGGAGCTGGAGTCGGAGCTGGAGTCGGAGCTGGAGTCGGAGCTGGAGTCGGAATCAGACTTTGAGCTAGAGTCGGAGCTGGAGTCGGAGCTGGAGTCGGAATCAGACTTTGAGCTAGAGTCGGAGCTGGAGTCGGAATCAGAATCGGAATCAGAACTAGAGTCAGAACTGCTATCAGAACCAGAATCAGAACTGTCGGAAGAGCTATCCGAGTCAGAGCTCGAACTACTGGACCCCTCAGAACCAGCACCTTTTTCTGAATCTTTAGTCTTCGAAAATTTCTCAGTCTTCTTGATCTTCTCGTCAGAACCAGAATCTGAATCCCCTTCCATGCTGCTAACAGACTCGGTGGTAGACTCGGCACTATCCTCACCATAGTCTTTCATAGTTTTATTATTCTTCCATAACCAAAAGATTGCTTCCAGGTTGAAACTTCCTTGGTGCTCTTCGATATCCTTAGCTTCTTTTCCTAACCTGGCAGCAGTTTTATTCAGACCCTGCAGTTTTAAGTACTGCAAAACGTAGGGAAGGATTTCAGCCCGGTCAACCCGGGAAGCCTGCGAGCCGGCACCTTTAGCCATATTGTTAACTTTTTCTTTATTAGCTTGCGGCCGTGTATTCAGTTGGGGTGCCTATGTATATAGAGTGATTAAAAGTTTGAGATTTCGAAAATTTCCAAATTTTTTTTTTTTTTTTTATTTTTATTTTCATAATTTTTCACTGTGCGGCCCGGCCGGTTTGCATTCAACATCCAAAAGTAACTACTTCTCCGCATTTTTTGAATGTTCTCATGTATAAAAACTATAAAATACAATAATAATAAATAAAACTACAGTCAGTATTAAAAACACATTAAATTCATTACTCGTCATTGTCATCATTCTCCAAAAAATTGGTCTCAAATTCAACATTCTCTTGCTGTACCAGCGTTTCATAATCCTCAAGAGACGTTTGGACATGAATCTTGAACTCGATGAGTGAGTGTATCATCCTATCAATTTCTCTATTCATGGCGGCTTTGGCAGCAGTTGCCGAACTCTGGATTTCTTCATACGCAATTTCGGTCGCTTTGGCCTTTTGGTTCAGCTGCAGCAAGAGTTGTTGTGGGCCCGACTTTATTGCTTGCAAGTCGCGCTCCATCTTTTCAATCTTTGCGTTGGACGCAACTGCTTCTGAATTCATGTTTTCGTAAAGCTCATCGTAGGCAATCTTCGCCATATGTAACTGGGCTTCGAGAGACTCGACTTGCTCTCGGTTGTCTGCAACGCTTTCAGTGGCCCGGTCATTCTCCTCCTGCAGATGTATACACTCATCCTGGGCCCTATGCAGCCTTTCTGCTATTAAATGTCTTTGCTGTACAATGGCCGGCCGTACTTGATTACGGAGGTCCTTGTTGCGCAGCAATGCTTCGGGCTTAAGCCCCAGATTCTCCTCTGTGAACGGAGGAAGGATGGAGATATTAAGATCCACTTCACTGACAGATGACGACAGCCCAGTGCGGTACAGCAGACTGGTATATCTCTGGAGCGAAGCTTCCAATGTTTCGTATAAGCGCTGAGATTGGACTTCTCGTTCTTTGCAGATTTTCGCCAGCTCTTCATGTCTAACAGCAACCAGATCGAGGTTTTTGGCCAGTTTCTCCCGCTCAGCATTCATGCTATCGATATCTTGCGGGGTTAGCCCTTGCTCGGCTATCTGGCCCTGAAGAGCTTCACCAACCGCCTCAGCTTCTCGAAGCTCCCGCTGGGACTTTGCCAGCTCATCGTTGATCTTGTCTAGCACAGTATTCCACTTGGCTTTGCGAGATTCCATGGCATCAATGTAGGATTTAAACTTGACCAAGTCACTCTCCAGAGCCTCTCGCTTCTTTTCCAATGACATATACCCCTCAGTCTCTTTCAATAGCTCTTCCTTGCGCTTTTGAAGCTGGTCTATTTCGGTTTGTGCTTCTTCGATGCTTGTGCGAATGGATTCAGAAAACTCAGATATATCCTTGTGCACTTCGTTCTTGTACTCTGAAAAGTCATGCTCGTTTGCTAGATATGCTCGGTAAGAGCGAGAAGCATACCGATCTAATATCTGGCTAAGCATGGTTTCGTCGGATTTCTCGGCCTGATCGTTGTTCCATTCGTACGTCTCAAGTGTCTGATTTAGCTGCACCATCCAATAGAGCATCCCCAAAAACACGGGCCAGCTCTGTCCCCCGACAGCAGCTATCTGGGATTTGTTTATTGATTCAAGGTATGGGTAGTTTATGGTGCGCAGCAGAAAATACACCTCGTGGTCAATTGACTTTGTAAACCGATACCCGGGGTCCATTCGGCGATACATCCACTGGAAGAGCATTACAAAGTCCTTTTGTGTAGGTGTTTTTAGGGTCTTGGGGGTCAGCGGGTGCTTCATTTCAATTTCAAAATTGTTCGCAACGAGGTATTCGTGCACTTTCTGGATAATGTTCGCCTGATATGCTTTGTCCCTCAGAGGTCTTGGGTCTCTCACAGGAGGATTGCTGGGAACAGTAGAGCTATAACTCCCACCAAAAGCAGCTCCGATACCAAAGGAGGAGGGCCGCGCTATCGACGAGGGCCTGGGTGCTCGGGCACTCATAGGAGGGTTTAACACAGAGATGGTTGATGGTCGAGAGGAACTTCCGTTTGGACGGAAGACCCCACTCAAACCTCGTGACGGAGCTATCGACAGCCTTGAATTTGTTGACGGTGGTGGTCCGGCCATCGAGGGCCGGTACGATGGCTTTCGCAGGCTCGATGCCGGAGTCATGGCGTTGACGGACCGGGGATCCAAGGTCGTAAGAGGATGTCGAGATTGAAAAGGGTGGGGATCCTGCAGATTTCTAGACATCTACAAATATATAGCTATAATACAACTGTAACAACGCGTTATCGCGCGTCGGGAGGGGGAACTTGTGGGTTTATGGTCCCCTCTTAGACGTTTAAATCCACCAAGGTCTGTTTCGCTTCTTCGTCCCTGACGCGTTTTTTCACGATATGTTACGGAAGATAAATAGTCAGGTTGTTGTCATGGAGATGATAACACCGGGTGGGTTGGGGTAATTTTGGGGAACTTGTACGTTCGGCGTAGTTACACTAACGAACATCTATAGTTAAAAGCCCGCGCGATTCTGAGCATCTTCCTCTACATCACACTGATGTTCGGCCAAGGAGAACTCTCCCTGAGGTCGCCTTCGGCGGGACCACTCCGTGGAGGTTGGTTCTGCTTCGCAGAAAATCTGTGTGTGTTGTACCACTCTATGTAACATGTTCTCAAATAAACTAGACAGAACTTGCTCAGCCTCTATGGTTTCAGTTAAGTGTAAACTTGGAATCATCGGCAGGCCATATATCTGTAATAAAACAAGCCTAATTCATTTAATAAATGATGTCAAAATCAAAGTCTTACAAACTCAAAAGCCCCCCGCGAGTCCTATAGCAAGGAAGTCTCTAGTACCTTAGCCCACAGTGCTCAACTTACGTTTTATGCTGCATGCGATATCCCTTAGTATTACTATCAAGATATTTTATTTCTTGTACTGCTGAGTCTATTGTGATATATTTTTAATCTATCTCCAGCGTGTCTCCATTGATTTCAATATCGGCTAACTTCTGTGCACACTCTAAATACGTATTGCATACCTGTTATCAAGATACCAGCCTATCAACGATCCCAGCGTGCTAACCACTACTAGCTAATCACTGTAACATTTACACAAACTCCCTCTCCCTTTACTACACCTTCCGGACTACTTTCAGCCGGGCATTCTCGATGCCGTGTAATATCAACTAACTACACCACCAAAACCCGCGTACCTAATCAACCCCGCCTCGCTCGCTAATCCCAATCTCTCAACCATTCCTTTAAACACTAAACTCTCGCAGTTCAGAGCATATTGCGCACAGTGATCTGCCCGCCATTACTAAATGCATTTGCAGATTCAAAGTGTCATAACCACGTGACTCCCCAACATAGCCTAGAACGACCCACAGAGATTCCTATCAGGTGCGGAGAGAGCCTTATAAGCGTTTAGGATTCTTCCAACGCAGTTGTCACGAAGGCTTAGCGTGCGTTGTATTGAGAACAGGTGGCAGAATAATCTGATATAGCCAGTATAAAGCTGAGGCGAAGAAGACGTAGGCGGTGAATACACGGGACACACAGAAAATTTGTATAAGCGAACAGGACCGAAGGAAGGAAGAAGAAAAGCCTTCGTTCGGACTTAAACAGAATTCCCACGGCTCTGAAGCTCGAGAAATCAAAACTTTTTATTTTGAAGTGTCAGGAGGTTCTCTACTCTGATTGAATATAATCATTTTTATTGCTATTGCCACGGTTACACAACAGAAGAGGTCCAAATATCACTCAAATCACTCAAAATACAGAATCATGGTCTATCATCTGCCCGTCTTACTAATGGCCGGAGTGGTGGTGGGAGTAGGCATGGCTGTTTATGCCAATAAAGACGAAATTAAAGCATACATTGATAAGAAGCGGCTGGAGCACCGGCTACGAGAGGGTGCCCGACGCAGGTCGAGACGTTTCAGCAACGGAGACAGTGATATTTATGACCAAGACCGAGATTTCGGGTCGGGTAGAAAGCGACGAGACTCTGACGAGTATACTTTGCGCGACATGCCGAGACATAAAGATTCCGACACTCAGTCCACCTCGAGCTCGTTTGACCTACCGGAGTCGGTTTCGTACTACACATCTGGAGTGTCGTCATCTATGATGACTGAGACAGTTCGGTCTCCGGAATCTGGAGAAGCCACCCCTCCGTACAGGTTGCGCCAGCGAGGTGGTCTAGTTGCATCCCATTACTATGGAGAGCCGCCGCAATATGAATTCCAGCCTGCTCGAAGCCGGACTGCCTCAGTGTCTCTGAGCGATGTCTCCACTGAGCCCTCGTTGGTGTATTCGCGAAGAAGCTCGGTAAGCGATTCTAGTTGGGTACGACCCGGGTCTTCTCTTGGGTCGGAGACGGAGTCAGAGCTGCCTACTCCTCTATCGAGTGAGATATCAACTGATGACGACTACCAAGCTTTATTGCATGTTTCTGAAGACGATGCGTCGAATTACCAACTGAGAATGTTACAGCGGGTTCACAACTGAGTGAACTTGGAGGGGAAGACAATTTTTTTTTGGAGAGCAATTTTTTCGTTTGATCACCAACACAACATTCACAAATACACAAATACACAAACACACAATAATATCATCAAGGACTATGGGTAAATTAAGAGTAACTATACATAAAACACATTCGACGACACAGTAGGAAGAAGTTAAGGGTCGAACCCTTTTGACACACGCAAGCAAGCGGTTCAAGGTTCAGAATAAAGACGATGAATCCTGTTATATAAATTTGATAATGAACAATATATATTTTATATTAAATGGTTTAAATGCTGCACACCAAAAAATAAACGGAAAAAAAACTTGTCAAGTGTCATTTGAAGGGCTTTATGTCCTTTATAAAAATTCCTCGAAGTGCAACCTCGAAGTGCTGCTCCTACTTCCGCTTCGGCTTCTTGTAATAAAGTTTGTTTATGATGGTATTACGCTTCTTCAACTCCTTGTTCTTGTTCCTGTTATACTCCACATATGCCATATCTTCCCCTCCAGCTAGACTAGCAAGGGACCCTCCAGTCCGTCGAGCCCGAGAAATCGCAGTCCCGTTGCCCCTCCCCACAGAGTTGTCAGCGTCATCTCCAACCTCTAATCCAGCGGAATCTTCATTCTCCAGCAAAACCATCTGAAGCAGTTCACGACGCTCGCTCAACGAAGAGTATGCTAGATTAGGCAAATTCTCCATCCCGTGTAAATGTGTAATAACTTTAAATGCATAACCTTGGTCCACCAAAAATGCCTGTCTCTTTGTAGAATAATACATCTCTTGAGTATCCTTAGAAACAAGTGAATAAAAAAATGCATTGAATCCTTCGTCGTTTCGTCGCTTTGCTCGAAGAATTCGGCCTAGCCGCTGAGCCTCCTGCCTTCGTGACCCATAATGAGAAGAAATCTGTATGAGGCAGGTAGCCTCCGGTAAATCAATACTCGTATCCCCAACTTTCGACAAGAATATGGTATTAACGTCATCGTTGTACTGAAAGTTCTTTAAAATCATCATCCGTTCTTGCTGGGGTGTAGCTCCAAAAATAAAAGGCTTGCCTAGCTTCAAGGCGTATGCTTTCAAGGCATAGACATTGTCTGAAAACACAATGATCTTATCTCCCCTTCTCTCGTGATATTCAATAAGAAACTGGCATGCCTGGAACTTGGTAGGGTTCATGATGTACAGGAGCATTCGCTTCCGCGGGTTGGCCTGCAGATACTCTTGATAAAACTCAGAGGTCATTGGGCACCAAACCTCGGCACATTGGACATTAGCTATGTGGCCCTTTTGAGCCAGATCCATCCAATTGGCCTCATATAACTTGGGTCCGATCAAAAAGTTTAAATCATCGATCTTGTCATCTTCTCGAACCAGAGTGGCAGTCAAGCCAAGCTTTGCATGGGCAGCAATCGTTGTGACCACTCGTCTGAACATGGCCGCAGGAACCACATGGACTTCGTCCAGAATAATAAATCCCCATTCCCGTGAAGTCAAAAAATCCATCATCTTTTGCGAATCGTGAGACCTATTCCGTGTATTGGCTACCATTGAATAGGTAGAAATAACCAACCCTGCATCCCCGGCAAACTTTTCTTTGTTTTCTGAGGTGAACACCGCGACGTTTTCAGGCTGAATTGTGCACCACTGCAAAAACTGCTGTCTCCATTGCATGACGGACACTGACGAGGTGCACAGAACAATAACACTTTTTCGAATAGTGCAAGCAGCAGTGATTCCGACCAGGGTCTTACCTGCTCCGCACGGCAGAACGATAATCCCAGACCGCGCCCTTCCGTTTCCAAACATCTTGCTTAAACTCTTTTCCTGGTACGGTCGGATTTGAGTGGATGGTTTTAGGTCAATGTCCAAATCTGGGTTCCTTTGGTCGTTTCTGAAATCATACTCTTCCAAGACCGGGTAGTCAATAACCTGGCAACGCTTTTTGACAGACTCGACCGACTCCAGTGCTACCTCAAACGAGTGGACAGCGTCGGTCCCATCATCATCGTCGTCCTCACGGCCGAGTCCAACTATTGAAGAAAACAAGTCTTCTGTCTCATTTCTGCCATTAGGATTGGTTGCCTGGTCCCCTATACTATTCTTACTGCCGTCACCATTTGCCGTTCCATCATTCTTTTTATCCTTTCCAGAGCTCGTTCCCGGAATAACCAGCGAGCCAATCTTGGGTGCCCGCTCTGTGACAAGGCCGTCCCTGGTCACCGTTTCAGATGCTTCGATTCGCAAGTTTCCAATTTCAGGGTCTCGCAGCAGCATTTGCAAGATATCAGCCGAAGACGACTCTACAAAGTAACGGTTGTGCTTCAGAACAAGTTTTACCTTACCATACGAGACCGTGCAAGAATGGATAAAAGAAACAATGCTCTTCGGGGTCGGCACTTTGGAAAGTCGATTTAATACCGATATTATGTCGTTGGTCTCGAGACCCACAGAGACCGCAGCATACAACGAGTAGGTGGTTATTCGATACTCGTGTATGTGGCTCGGCCTGCTTATGGGCTCGGCAATTGTAATCAAAAAGTCCTGCGCTTGCTCAGCAAGTGGCGAGAAGCTCTCAAGAATGATCCTTCCGTCCTCGGGGTTGATCCACAGCGGTCTCGTAATGTGATCGGGTTTAAGACGCAAATAGGAATAATCCGATTTGCCAAACATGTTGGAAACGCTGTCTGGAACATAGTTCTCTACTTCTTGCTCGGGCGCATCTTCCTCTCTTTGATCGTGGATCTTGAGATGAGATTTAGGAAGAGCTGGCAAAAGAGCCTCTTCCTCCTGGTCCTCTTCATAGCTGGTATTATCCGAGCTGTCCGAATATGAAGCATTCTCATCGCCACTCGACCCCTCTCTATCTCGTTTCCTCAGTGCCATTATCAGAGCAAGTGGATAAATAGGCAGATGATGAGCGAGAGGTGTGAAGTGAAAGAGTTCGGGTTGGGAGATAGAAATTGTTACATAAATAACGAAAAATGCAGTCTAAGAAAACAAAAAATATAAGTCAGGCAACATCGAACATAGATGTACGCCTTATCAAGACAATAATTATTGAACTCAAAGTGTAGACCTTGCGACGAGTTTTTGCGAAGCAGAACCCCCAGGCAGGGGCCCCGCCGGAGGCGAGCTCGACATTCTCATAGAAACAGTTAATAGTTTAACTCGTACAACATATAAATAAAGATATTTTACACTCTATGTCAGTCATTCTACATCTCCATATTTTCATCCTTGACCTCAGTGTCCTGAGGGGGCCGATACCACTCCTTGGTCACATCGCCAACGTCTGGAACAGACTTGGCACCAAAAAAGAACGTCTCGGCGGAACGACGGTCTTTGAATTCGACTATCACACTAGAGTCATCGGTCCGCGACACGTCTTGGAAATCGCCCAACGACAATAAGTAACTTCTCAGGGCTTCGTCCTTGTCTTGTGCAACTGGTTGCACGATAACGTGCTTAGGACGAAGGTCCAAGTTACTGCGTCGAGGCTCGAAGCCGCCGCGGCCTCCGCGGAAACCTGGTGCTCCTCCGCGTCCACGGTAGGGGTGGAACCCGCCCCTTGGAGCTCCACCTCGGAAACCTCGCCCTGCAAAGCCACCTCGTCTTGCGGGGGAATTGGCATTGATACCGAGGGACTCTGCCTCGGCCTTCAGCCGCTCTAACTCAAGCTCAAGGGCCTTTGTCTTAATCTTTTCTTCAATCTCCTCGTCGGCCACACCAGACGCTCGCAGAAGCTTTTCCTGCTCCTGCAAGATCTGAGTCTTCATTTCAATGAGCTGATTCAGCTTCTCCTCGTGCGCCTTTTTCCGGGCAGCCTTCTCCTCAAACTCCTTTTGCTTTTCCTCCTGGATTTTGCGGATAGCCTCTACATCCGGGACGACGGGTGCCGCTTTTTCAGCAGGAGAAGGGCCCCTACCCGCACCACCTTTACGATAGTTGCCTCCCTCGGTCGTTTTCTTCCAGTACACCTTGATGAACCGGTTATTAAATATAGGCTCAGGCGAGGACCAGGCTTTCATAGCCTGGGCGTGGTCTCCAAACTCCAACTCCACCAGCCTGTTTTCCTCATCGAGGGTTATATTTACAAGAGTTCCAAACTGCGAAAAGTACTCTCTCATGCTCTCCTCATTAAACTTGTCTTCAGGGATCTTTTCCACGACGAGTTTGCTGCCACCTGACTCGGGTTTTGTAGACATTCTATCGCGGTCGAACCCACCGTGGCCGCCACCACGACCACCTCGTCCGCGTCCGCCTCGCCATCCACTGCCGCGGTTATTCCTAAACTGCTGTTGCTGGAATCCGCCGCCGTTCATAAACTGGGGCGGGTTGCCCATATTCATATTCATAGGAGGTAGAAACCCTTGGCTGCTTGGAGATGGCACAAATTGGCCATTAACCCACATACCAGAGGGTCCAAACTCTTGCGGGAAGGCAGGGTTCGGCGGGAACGAGTCTGGAGGAAACGACATTTGCGCGTCGTTTCGAAAATTGTTTCTGAAATGGGCCTGGCCGCCATGCTGACTTCCTCCGCGATGTGAGAAGTCGTTCTGAGGAACCCCAGCAGCAGGACCAGTTGGAATAGCTGGCTGAGCTGGAGCAGCATTGCTCTGTGGCAGGTACGGTTTCTCCTGAAACACCTGCATCAGTTTGTCTACGAAAAGAACCGTGTTGTCGTGCAGGAAATCTTCCAGCTGAGTTTGGCACGTCTGCCGTAGTTCGTCTATGGGCAAATCGTACTTGAGCAATGCCAGTACGTAATCCGCAAGCACGTCAGTCTCTGCGTCTGTCAGATCCTGCAAATTATGGATGACCCATGGCTTGAGCAGTTCTAGCTCCGAATCCTCCACCATTGTTGTTTTTTCGGTTCAAGGAAATAAAAAAAGGTTAACGTGCAAACTGTGGGAAAGATATTAAAATTAAAAGAGATGTGTGTGGTGATTTGCAAATGCGTAAACAACACACCAGAAAAGAGTGGGAGTTTCGCCTCCGGCGGAAGGGCAGTGGGGATCACGTGACTCCGATGGTCAGTGACTTTAAAGGCATGCGCGAAAAGCACGCTTTTGTGCGATATGTCACTATTTGAGGTTCTAGACGGTACCATGGAGGCTGCGAGACTATATCTGTTTATTTTTCGAGGTCAGGTCGCTATAATATAAGCTACAAAAAGCCGCCGGTACACATTTCGTCTCTCTCTTCATGATCTTCATCATTTCATAGGGAGGCTCCCCCACAGTTGAGAGACCGACCCCCCTATTCCTTCCTCTTGAGTGTGTATGGCCGACCCCCACCAATTTTTTTTTTGCAGAAACTAAAAAATTATTAAATAATCCTTCTACCTGCCAAAACGTCTCTAATACATACAGAGTCTGTACATCTCTAATAGAGAGACTTTCTCGAGTCTCTTACAAAAGTCACTCAAGCGCACACTACAACGTACCAAATGGCATACGTTGCCACTCTAGTAAGTGCCAATGGAATTGAGTCCTCGGCCATAGACGAATTCGAAAATGTGGTGCGGAGAGAAGGAGCCACAGTCCTACGACCCCAAACCTTGAGCGAGAATAGAGCTCTCGACTACTACTTGGACGTGGACGCCTCGACTGTGGTGGAGCTCAAGCGAAGTCTCTACGAACTGAGCGACAAAATAAAAGTGGACATAGTTCTGCAAAAGGCCGAATCACAACGCAAGGATAAGGGACTGGTGGTTTTTGACATGGACTCGACCCTCATACAACAGGAAGTTATAGACGTCATAGCATCGTACGCAGGCCTCGAGGACCAGGTGTCCAAGATCACTGCTGCTGCCATGAACGGTGAGATAGATTTCAATGAGTCTCTGACTCAGCGAGCAGCACTTCTGAAAGGGATCTCGGCTGACGTGTTTGAGAAGCTCAAGTCAAAGATCTCGTTCACGCCTGGAGCCAAGGAGCTTTGCCGTGCTCTTAAGAAGCAGGGAGTCAAAATGGCAGTACTCAGCGGTGGATTTGTCCCTCTGGCTAATTGGGTGAAGGGGCAATTGCAGCTTGACTACGCTTATGCCAATGTACTTGAAGTGAGCGAGGATGGTAGCAGCTTGACTGGTCGAGTCAGTGGACGTATTGTCAACAGCTCTGTGAAGGCCCAGCTGCTCCAGGAGATTGCCAGCACAGAAGGCGTATCGCTTGATAGAGTGGTGGCTATCGGAGACGGGTCCAATGACTTGGAGATGATGGGGGTGGCAGGATTTGGAATTGCGTTCAATGCCAAGCCCATTGTCCAGCAGCGAGCCCCGTCTCGGCTAAACACCAAGTCGCTGCAAGATGTTCTATACATATTTGGGTATACCCAAGAAGAGCAGCAAGTTTTGTGTCACGATTAGGGGAGAGTATAGAGATTATTTTTGTTTATAATGAGGTGAATGGGACTTTTTTTCAATGCATGTCGCTTGGGCATGCTTCTGGCGGCCCCTTCCGGAGAGGGTTGATTCTGCTTCGCAGAATTCGGCTTGGTTTTAACACCGGCATCGGCTCGATCGGAAGCGGGCAAGTTGACTGGGCGTGTAATGTAACGGGGTAAAAGCTGCCAGCCAGCCAAGCTCTCCGTTAAACACGATTAAGGTGAATATAGATTATTGTTACAATGAGGTGAATGGAACTTTTTTTTTTTACTACTGTGTTGGTTCTCTTTCAATGGCAGGTAATCGAAAATATATATTAAAAAATGCCTGCCGTAGTAAGCAGTGTAGTGTGAAGGGGACAACCTGCCAGGCAGCTACACATTGGCTCTATTCTAGCTGCCTTTGTATCATTCTGGAAGGAAACTTTGACACCTGCGTCGACTGGGGGAGATGACAGGCCATTGGTAGCTCGATCGCATATGCTTATCTCCTTGAGTCTACGACAAAGAGTCAAAGTTATCGTGATCGAAGTTGAATCTCGCGAAGCGAGCCAACCCTCCCCGGGAGGGCCCGCCGGAGGCATGCTGAAAAAGTTGGGTCGCCTGGGGAGATGACTGGAATTAGTGACTCGATCGCATGTGCTTCTTGATCGTTGAGTCTATGACAAAGGTTACCGCGATCGAAGTTGAATCTCGCGACACGAGCCAACCCCCTCCCCGGGAGGGGCTACTGGAGGCATGCAGAAATTGTTTAAGGAAACTTTGACACTTGCGTCGACTGGGGAGATGATAGGAACATTAGTGACTCGATGGCATCTGCCTCGCTTGTTTCTCGAGAGGCAGGGATTTCGATCGAAACGGTCGGTATGGATATCGATGAAGGACGCCTGTGCTTTCCCTTTTTCGGAGATACTCGACTGTCTGGCATGCTTAACATCATTGACATGTCCGAGTTGAACCTCCTATGCATACGAGTCTTTTGGACTCGGCCGTTTATGATGTGGTTTGCAGGAGGTACTGGAATTACCGGTGCTTTCTCGGGCCTTTTCTGGTCCAGAGCCAGGTCCGCTCGCCCGGCCAGCCCTTCAAGCTGGTCTAGAGTCTGCGAAGTCCATCCGTTTTGAATCTTGACGAATGCGTATGCTAATCTGGTCTTCAGGCTTGTTGTGAGCTCGGAGATTCGTTCTCGAGATATATGGGAAGACGAAGATGATGTAGGAGATGCTGCCAGATCCCGGCTGTTAGGCTGCTGTAGGTCTGGTGCATCTGATAGTGTACTATTCACAGGTTTTATTTTTGTTTCCAAAATTGTATCTAGTGGTAGCTGTGGGGAGCTGCCAACTCTGTCCGAGACCGGGCTGTCAGGGGTCCCACTAGGCGATATACCACTCATGTGTGCAAGCAGCTGAGCTGGCATTCGCGGTGAAAAGCAGGCCGAGAGGAAGAGAAATCCAGGGGGATGTGTGTTTACAATTCTCGCACAGAGGGCAATAGAGAAAAGCAAAAAAGAAACACACCAAACAGACTCACCTAAGCAAAACAAAACTTTGAAGCTACTGATACAACTGTTCAACGAAACCTTGATCGGTTCTCTGGTGTATATAGCTTTCTTTCTCTCACTGATGAACTAACAGAAAGTCTTCATGTGAAATTACTTGGCTTGAAAAAGCGACCCCTTGCAGGTGTGGAAAAATAAAGGAGTGACTGCGACCTTAGAGATGAAATGCAAAATAGAAATTCAGCTAACACTCCGGTCCACGGGGCCCAAAATTCCGCTTTCTGCTGTTTGCTACAAGAAACAGACTGCTGAAATGCAATGACAACTTAGGCATATCAAAATATACAAGAAAATCCCGGTGGTGGGGTCAACACGGGTTAGGGCGCGTCTCACACAGTAAACACACAGTAAGCACTAACGGAGAAATCTCGCATACTGCTGACCGAGCTGAAGAAAAGAACAAATCGTATCTGCATTTCAGTACGAGTTTCCGCGAAGCGGAACCACCCCTCCCCGAGGGGGACTGACGGAGGCAACACCGGACGGTATGTGGAGCTGCTGGGGCCAGCCCCAGACCCCGTAGCTCTGCTTCGCAGAGAACGCATCACTCTGCTTTCGGTTCGGCATGGCCGGTCGGTCGCTCTTTTATCACCCCTGAGCACACGCCAATAATGGCGTTGAAAACAAGGATCTTCTCGCCTGGCTTGACAGTCTTCAGCTTAATTGAGTCCTCGGTAATTAACCCTTCCCCTAGCAGATACTGCCGTACCACGCCGCAAAGACAGCCTGAAGTTATGGGTGGTGTTACCCAGCGACCCTCGCGAGAGAAAGCTACGTTCGTTATAGACCCTTCCGTAACCATAGATCGCGTATTGTACATGAGCACCTCGTGCGGGCCGGGCTCGCTTGCTGGCAATGTTCTTTCACGTGCCGCACTGTAGACATCTCGTTTTGTGGTCTTGAACGAGGTGAAAGGGCCCACTAGAGTAGGCTCAGAGTCTATATACACCGAATACACAGGAGCAGAGTCGTCGTCATTGGGCTGAGGAGAGCAACCAGTGCTGTTCAGGCTGTTAAAGCCAGACATTAGGTCTAGGCGTTCAGGGACAGGCACTGCTTCGATCTTCATTGTACCGTCCTTTGAAACTAGGACTCTCATTTTGTAGGGCTTAGATCCGTCGTCCAAGTCGTTAACTGCGGTGGTCAATTCGTCCAGCAGATGCCTAAACGGCACAACTACGGGCCATTTGAAGAACTTTATAGAGAAGCAGAGTCTTTCCCAGTGGAAATACAGGAGAAAGAAGCAGCTCGCTATAGATGTACCTGCTACAGACGTATCCTCTTCTTCAGTGCCACTCTCAAGCTTCACATCTCCACCATTGGCGATACTCTTCTTCTTGTTGTTCAACGATGGATCGTAGCGAATAGTGGAAAGTATCTCAAAGACGCTTTGATCCGGGGACATGGCATGTTCGAGCTCTTCGGCCAGTTTTTGAGCCTCATCGGTCTCAAACGGCGCAAATCGACCCATTGAGAGGCTTATCTACGAACCAATATCGAGATCTAGTTTGTTTGACTACCTCTTTTTTTTTCGCACCACAACGTTCTTTGCTTCATCGAAACAAAACGGGATTTAAGCTTCAGTCGGTTGTCTCCTTTATCACCTCACCGGGTGGGCGGGGGAGAACTGACTTCCGGGTACGTCACGTGTTTGGCTCTGCTCCCCCTGCCGCATCATTTGTTTACACTTTTGAAACCTGCATTTGAATATTTAAATACAGTTATTATTGGTGCAAAAAAACAAAGAACCTATCGGAACACGGAACGAGGACAGAGTAAAACGTGTTTTTGAACGCGTGTTGGAAAAGCCTTTTTCCATTTCATATTTCGGCCAATTTTCATTTTACTCTCCACTCTTATTTTGTTCTGCTGCTTTTTTTTGTTTCTCTCCTTAAAACTCTCCTACACATGAGATATCAGTTGGCCCGCTATGCCAGGGAGAAGAGAATCATATGTTCTGAATCAGATAGATTCGATCAATAGAAAGCTACAGGCACTGTTTGACGACCTGGGCCTGTCAGAGTCTGAACGCGACAGTCGCGAACGATCCCTGTATTCTGCCGTCGTAGATGCCCTGGACGGCTATGTTGACGACGTCACCAAGGAAAGAGACGACCTAAAAAAACAGTGCTACGACTGCCAAAGAGACATCCAGTCGATGCTATCCGCCCTAAAAGATGTTGACAGCCGAATGGTATTTGGAAGTGCTCTCAATTCGCTACTGGAAGAGGACTTACGCTCGCCGTTTAGGGAGACGCATAGTAAACTGGAGTCGGCAAAAACTCAGCTGGATTCAATATTCAACGACAGACTGGCCAAGGCAAACGGGTTCCTCGAAGAGTTGAAACAGCTAGCTCCCAAACTTGACGGTTTCAAGGTGCCAACGGACGTGTTACCGGCCAAAGATGGCAGCCCAAGCAATATTGATCTTTCCAACTCGCATATTCTAGAACTCGAGCAAGAAGTGCGTCGGTGGCAGCAGGAATATCGTACGCGGATCAATGCTGCTGCCCACTTTGCGTCTCAAATTGTAGCCCTGTGGGCTGATCTGGGCACGCCTCAAAGCGAAGTTGACTCCAATATTCTCAACAGCTACCGCAGCAAGCCCGAGGAGCTGGGCACTCTAAAGTCAGATTTGGACTATCTAGAAGAACGGTGTGCCGCGCTTCACAAGGAGAAGGCATCACGTGAAGAGCGTCTGGCATCTTGTAAGAAGCAGGTGCACCACTTGTGGGAGAAGCTGAGAGAGGACCCACAATACACTGCTGGTTTTGAAAATTCGCACAGAGGAATCGGCCTAACCGTGCTGGAGGAGTATGAAAAGGAGCTGGACCGCCTCAATGAGATGAAACGAGAACATATACACTTGTTTATTCAGGACGCCAGACAAAAGCTGCAGGAGCTGTGGTCTGAACTTTACTTTTCGGACGACGAACGTTCGGCTTTCACCCCTGCCTGGACTGACATTTGCACCGACGCTTCATTGGATGCGCACGAGCTGGAAATAGAAAGGCTCGAGGGAATCCTGCAACAGAGACTGCCCATTCTCAACATGATGCAGTCGTACCAGATGCTTCAGGACGAATCCAACGAATTAGAGGCGTCTATGCACGATTCTTCCCGTCTTCTTTCCCGGGGCCCGCCTGGTCGTCTACTGAAGGAAGAGCAAATGCGTAAACGACTGGCCAAGCAGTTACCCAGAGTGATACAAGACCTCCAAGCGGCAATTGTTTCGTGGGAACAGACCTACGGAACAAAGTTCATGGTCAACGGAGAAGTTTTCCTGGAAACTCTCGAGGCGGAATCTGCCAAGCATGTACCTAAGGAGACTCCACGTAGACCGGGGCAGTCTAGAGGTGCTGCTCCTGCCAAATCGCATCTTGCCTCAGGTCGTCAACAACAGGCGTCTGCTGCATTCGGTACCGGCAGATCTCCAATAAAAACTCGAGCTGCTGGAGGTGGCTTAGCTAACTCGCTGAAACCCGTCCCTGCTTCAAATAACAGTGTAAGGCCCGCTGGACGTGTCGTACCTCCTTCTAGACAGGGTGTTGTTAAGCATTACAATAACTACGGCCCTTCTCGACCAGTGCCGGTTCTACCACAATCTCAGTCGAGGCAGTTACAAGCACAGGCTATGAGGTACAATAGAACCTACGACAGTGAGACTCCTGTGCCCATGAGGGGCCGTGCTGCTGGTGGGGCGCCCTTGGGCTCGACCCTTCGTCCAACATACCTCGGAAAAGAGAATGTTACAACAGAGACGATGGGAGCCACTCGAGACTCCAAGTTTAGTAGGCCCCCGGTTTTACCAAGACCACTTCCGCAGCATAGTAAAGTCAGTCCTCTCAAGTCCACGGCAGACAATTCGTTGAACAAAAGAAGTCCAGTGAGGAGTCCTGTTCGCAATAATGCTGCAGTACAAAGTCCTATGAAGACAATGCCAAGCAGCCGTGTTGCTTCAACACAGTCGAGTAACAGCAGCACGACAGCATCGTCCAATATCAATGGGTCTGAGAATTGGACAGCTTATGAAGAAGGTTCGAGCAGCGAAGATGAGGCTGACACGGATTACCTACGATGGAGACAGAATGCCATGAGCAAACTGACATCTCCTGCGAGAACCAGGATATCTGAATTCAACTGGGAGAAAGACACATTTTGAAACGAATATCTGTGACGAATTTAATGATTTATTATATTTTTATATTTATATATGTACAACTTTTCAAATGTTTACGAATTCATATGTACACATTTTCAAATTCTTTTAATATTTCACATAGAGTGGTGATCTATTTAACATGAAGCGCCACTTTTTCTCCCCACATCCCATGTTAAAATACCTAGCATCACGAAAAAGAGCAGTTAATAAAAGAGAAACATATTTGATACACAATTCACAAATCGCCCACAAAATACCTAACAACTTACCTTACACTTACGATAAACTAAAGCAAAATAAGAGTAAATCGCTTCGGGAAATATATATTTATAATTGGACATAAGCATCCTTTCGGTTTGGGGCTTTTGAATCATTTTTGATATCCCAAATAAGGATGTCGTCTTCGACAGGGAGTAAGAAGAAAGACGAAGAGCCCGTTCCTGCTCCATTTACTAGCCCCCTGGGAACTTCTCCCAGCCAATCATCGGCTGCTAGACGAGGGGTTCACGGCAGACAATCATCTAATCCTTCTATTACGTCTCCTCTTTTGTCGCCTTCAGCTGGTTCGTCAAAGTCCGATGTCTCCGAGACACGGGGCCGACGATTAAGCAATCATAGATTGAGCGTCACAGCGCCACGCCCGCAGGTACCTCCTAATCCTGCACGGTCTCCGACGACTATGAATCAGGGTGAAATATTTGACGCATTGGAGAAGGAGCAAGAAGCAATCGTCAACAAGTTACAGCGAGAGATCACACATTTGAAGTCAGAGAGGAGTAGAAGTAGATCACAGTCGACGTCTTCTTCGTCGTCTATATCGAGAAATGCCTCAGTGAGGTCTCGGTATTCCATTTCAGACGCCGAAGACATGGGGTCCAAGCAGACCCAGCGCGGTTCCAGAACCAGTTTCAGCATGAATGGGCCTCCAGATGAAGGGTTGGTGCATTCGTTGAGGAAGGAGAACGACCAGCTGAAAAAGAAACTGGCTGATTTGAGTATTAAACTAACGGAAAAGGAGCATGAAATCGAGCATTTGTCTCGAACTGTTCGTGCTAAACGGGAGTAAAACGTGTTCAGCGAAATGTGGGAGTTGCGCGTCGGTAGAAGGTTTTACAAGTCAAGTCGTGGTGTAATTATGAAGTGTTACTTTTCTCAGTCGAGTCAATGGTGTGGGTTATTACAATTGTTAGTTAGTTCATCGAAAGTCATTATATTCTCTATGCGTCTGACTGGTTCAACAGCCATGTAATGTCTATGTCAATTCCATATCTGGATGCTCAATGCCAGATGGCCAAACCATGTTCAGCGTCCCACCCATAATATCTTGAATTGCTTGTACCATGGGTCCGTCCCGGTCAGTAACAGATGGATCCTTGGACTCCCAGTATGTTACAACGGCTTGTTCGACTTCACTTACACTGCTCAGACCAAACACGGTAGGACCGCTCCATTCCCGGAGAGCAAATCTACTGGCAATGTCCGCCAATTCAACGCCCTTGCCATTGCAGTATGCAGCAGCTTTTGAAACAGCAGCACGAAGTTCCTCTGAAGCTGGGTGGAATGCGTGTGTAGGCTGTGAACGCAAAAGAGACATGCTCAGGGGAGACGCATTGAGGATCGTGGAGACCTTGGCCTCTCTGTAGAATCGATCTCTATATCCATCAAGCAGCGTGTTCTGTAAGCAGAAATTGCAGTAGCTAAGCACAACATCCAGAGGACCAATTTCAGGATCACTGAAGGACCGCTTGCTTAGATACAACAGAAAATCTAGCGGGTACCCAGATATGCCTATTCTCCGCACCAAGCCTTCGTTTTTCAAGAGTTTTGCTTCTGTCAGAGCTTCTAAGCATTCCTCTGTAGATACAAACTCAACATCGTGGATATAAAGAACGTCCAAGTAGGTCGTCTTGAGACGTTCTAGGCTTCGCTTGACAGAATACCTGATATGCGCAGCTGAATAGTTGAACTCGTTTTCCTTTTCTCGCCCAGCTTTAGAACAGATCAAGTACGATTCCCGAGGATATTGTGCTCTTAGCTGCTCGAGAGCATTGCCAATGATTATCTCTGACGGGCCATAATATGCGGATGTATCCAAAGCCGTTATCCCCAACTCAAACGCGCGTTTCAACACCGCAGTGGATTCGAGATCCTCTGGAGTGTCGGTGTACTGATAGTTGAAAACTCCTGCTCCTAGGATAAGAGGTGGCAGGCCATCATTCAACTTCGTTGAAATTTTACGGCAGATGGGCCTCAAAAATTCTCGAGTCATCCCCACACAACCCGTTAATGATGTCAAGCGAACTCTCCTCTTTCGCACAAAAAGTTGTGAACGTCAAGTAGGAAGCTTTAAAGCAGAAACTTCTAAAATAGGGACTTATAAAGTATAGACTTAAAGTCTGTCGAAAAGTGAACGTTAATTAATCGACACGCGGCTGTCAAAAAGGGTGGGCAGTTTAATAATCTAAAGTTACACTTTAAACCTCGCAAAACCGATAACTGTTTCTTAACGAAACTCCGCGAAGTGGAACCGACCTCCCTGGAAGGGACACGCTGGAGGCTCAATGTACATTTTTATGTTCGGACCATTTTTTCATAAATTAGCGTAGTAATCACCACCATAGATTTCAATATGCTGGTTTACACCATAATCAATCAGAATCCATAATGTTTACCAACATAATATAGATACAATACGGGGTAAATAAATGAAAACGGCTAGCTCCTCAGAACCAACTACCTTGCGCTCACGTATAGCATCAAGGATTCAAAATAACAAAAAAAAGATGATGTTGTTTATCAGCGTTGCAATAATCCTGCCGTTGGGGTTTGCATACGGGCAGCTACAATCTCCTCCAGCCGACGTCAAACTGGCCCCCCAGGTCCCTCCTCCATTCCCATTCTTACCGACTTCAGCGGACTCTGTGCTATCTTTTCAGGATCATGCGCACATACAGATGCGCGAGCCATTCCCCACCTGGCTCAAAGACCTCACAGGGCTCCATGACTGGCCGGCAGAAGAGCCCCCTTACATCCCCCTGAGCTACATCGATCTGTCGGCTATTCCCACCAATATACCACGCAGGAGCCTGGGCGACTGTCGCAATGTTGAGCGGAGCCACTGCTCCTTCGACTGTTATAGATGTGTTTCGTCTGAAGACGTTGTCTCCTGTCCTGTCCTGACTCAGACGTTTGATGACGGCCCGAGTCCAAGCACTCCTAAGCTCTTAGACCAACTTCAAGGGAGAACAACTTTTTTCACTCAGGGTATAAACGTAATTCGATTCCCTGAGACGTTCCGTCAGCAGCACGCGCAGGGTCATCTCATGGGAACACATACTTGGAGTCATGCCAACCTCCCGGGTCTGTCGAGCCAAGAGATCATAGCTCAAATCCAATGGTCTATCTGGGCCATGAACGCGACGGCAGGGATCATACCAATTTACTTCCGACCGCCTTATGGGGCTATTGATGACCGTGTTCGGGCAATAACCAGGCAGTTTAACCTGATACCTGTGTTTTGGGACCGAGACACTTTTGACTGGCGCGTCAATGATAATTCAAAAACAGACGTAGAGGTCTATCAAGACGTGCAGCTGTGGAGAGCTGAGTCCAAAGGAGGATTGATCCTTGAGCACGACTCGACCATCAAGACGGTCAACGTTGGAATAGAGATTTCCAAAATTTTGGGTTACAGACAGCTAACAGTAGCTGAGTGCATAAACGGGCCCTGGTACCAAAATCAATGAGATGAGGAGAGCCGAGTGGAATCATCAACTGAAGAAGACGCGAAAGGTAGAATTGCTTTGCAGAATGCTTCGCTCCCTCTACTATCTCTTGTAGGTCACAGAGACGGCGGCACGAATGTTACTGGACTCACTCGGCTTGGCAGTTGTGGTCAACTCAACCTCGGAGTGCTGCGGTCATATGCGCTATACGTTTCTATGATAGTAGTCCTTTTCTTACTATCTCGTTAATATATAATTCGTTATAATTTTCACTTTGCAAATGCGTTCCAAAATCGGTCCTGATCATTCCCTTCAAAATGAAGTAGTTGTGATAACACAGGAATCATTTCTTCTCGATGGTCTCTATGCTCAAGAAATGAAAATAGAATGTTCTTCAGGTAGGGAAGATTGGTGGCTTGGGCGGGTTTGCTGGTACTGCTCCTCCGATCATTAGAAACTGCTGCTGGCAAAGGGGCAACCTCATTGGAAGCAGACGATGCTGACCTCAGATCAGACTGGAGCTTCACATTGTGATTCTGCAATACCCTTACATCTTCTGCGAGCGTTTTTTGGGTCTTTAAAGCACGTTCTAACTTCTGTTGCGTTTCCTCTGTTACCTGTCGCAACACCGCATTTGCTTTCTCCGACTCCCGGATACCGGTTTCGGCAGTCTCTAGTGCTTTGCGCAACCTGTCGGTGACCAATCGAGATTCTTCCAGCTCTTTTTGCTCAAGCTCAACCTTGGTGTTGGCTCTTTCTTTGGAAGCCTCCATCTCTTCAATCTCTCTTTTGTAGACTGTTCGCTCTTCAGTCAGTTTTGCCATGCTGGTTTCCAAATTCTTGATCTTCGCTCGCAACCCCTCCAGCTCGCGGCTGCGCTTCAATGACAAAACGACAGACTCATTCTCTAGCCTATCCCGCTCCTCAGTTAGTGACTTTATGGTTTCTGTAGCTTCTCTCAGTTTCTGATCCTCACTGCCGTGACTCTCGTTCAACAGCCGCCTCATAGTAGTAGATTCCTTGATTCTCTCTTGCAAATGCTTATGTGCCTCTGACAGATCTTCTTCCAAAACTTCACAGCGGCTAGAGGTCTCGCGTAACCTCATATTCAGCTCGTCTGTCTGCTTCCTCATTGACTCTGCCAGCGATACAGCTGTCGACTTTTCCGACTCTTGAAGCTTTAATCGACTTCTAATATCATTCAAATCTTCCAAAAGCTTTCTGCGCTCAGATTCCCAGGCAGTCCTAACCGATGTGAGAGTGTTGACCTGCCGTTTGAGCTTTTCCAAAGATTCCTGGCTTTCCTTTCGCTCTCCTTCAAACCGCTGCACAGTTTGTCGAAGAGTAGAAATGCGTCCTTCCGACTTACTTAGGGCAACTTCTGCCATATCAGCCTTTTGCTTCAGGTCATCTAACTCCTTTTGCTTTTCAACCAAAGACTTTGACATTTGGTTAATATTCTCCTGTAGGGATTTGTCGTCCCTCAATTGACCTTCAAGATTCTTGGTTCCTTCCTTCAGGTCCATAATTGTCTTTTCAAGCTCAGTCTGCGCCTTTCTTAATTTGGCTATGGATTCATTTGCGTTAGAAATCTCGTCAAGACGATCCTTAGCCAATTGACCGTTGTCGTGGGCTTCAGATTCGAGTTCCGAAATGCGCTCTTCATAAGTCTTGGCAGATTCTTTCAGTTCCTCAACTAGTCTCGTTTTTTCCAATTCTAAATTTTCAACCTGTTTAGATAATGATGCCTCTCGGCTTGTGAAAGCTCTCTTTAGCTCATCGTGGGTTGAATACGAGTCTTGAACCGTCTGCTCCATTTTTGCTTTGATGTCAGCGATCTCTTCCTTATAGGCAATAATCTCGGATCCTAGTGATTTCACCATATCTTCAAGGCTATTTATTTCCTCTCGCAACCTTGCATTCTCTTCTTTTAAGGGTCCAGCTTCTTCCCTCGAGACTGCCGCTGGTTCAGGTTCAGCCGGTGAAACTCCAGATGGAGTCTTGGTATCCTCTTCTTCTTCAACGTTTTGACCAGTGAATCCCTTCTTTCCCTTTTTCTTCTTTTTGTTCTTACTTTTGGGCGCAGGTACCGGTGACTGCGTCACAGTACTAGTGGCAGGTGATACAGGGGTTGCTGGTTGATTGTCCATAGCCAAGACTTTATCAGTTAGGTCACTTATGACCGAAAGCTTATCTGACATTTGTTTGGAGTGGGTCTCCTTGAGTGATTCTATCTCAGCATTGTGGTCTGACTGAAGCTTGGACAGCTTTGCAGATAAAGTTTCCTTCTCGTTTTCAGCTTCTGCCCTGGCTAATTCGGTCTGGCTAACCTTCGCAGACATATCATCCACGCTTTCCTGTAGGCTACTCTTCTGATTCTCCACATTTTCAGCCCGAGTCTTTGAATCAGCCAGCTCGGTCTTTATAGCCTCCACTTCACTAGTGGACTCGGATTTCAGCTTTTCGAGAAGTTTCTCAGACTCCTCCAGCTTGCTCTGAAGCTCTTCAATCTTGCCGGAATCTTCCGATACCTGTGCTTGTGCCTGTTGGCTTTTCAACTCTTCGATCTGGCGCTCAGAGTCCGCTAGCTTTTCCTTCAGGCCTTCGACCTCTTCAGAAAGTGCCTTTCGATCCTGAGCCCCGGTATCCTTAAGCTCCTTTGATTCGGCTGAGACTCTCCGTAGTTCGTCAGCCAGCAAGTCATTCTTTTTGGTGAGATTCTGTAGGTACTCTACTAGCGAATCGGTCTCAGCGATCGATGTGCAAGGTGTATATTCACCCAATACTTTTTCAAACGCCTTTATTAATCCCCCTCTTTCCTTTTCTGTCCGGTAAGCTTTCAGAAGTACTTGTTAGCAGGTGATCCTTTCCAGTACTTCAGACAGGTGCACACGTACATGGATATTTCGCTTCGTATTTCTCAAACTTGCGAAGCTTCTTTTGCACCTCTATCGGCAGATCCGTGCCTTCTTTGCCATTCGTCGTGGCCTCTTCTTCAGTAGCACCAGCATCTTCACTGCCGTCTTTCTTTGGTTCGTTGGTCTCGCTTTCAGGAGCTTCAGGAGTACCCTCGCTTTCCGCCACTTCCAAAGTAGAAGGCTCTGGCGTGTTGGCAGCCAAGACTTCGCTTTTCCTCGCCTTGCTGTCTTGCGAATTGCGCCCCGGTGGAGGCCGTCCAGAGCTCACAGCATTTTCCCATTCTTCCGTGAGATTTTTGCCTAACTGGCTGAGCTTTCCAAACATGATCTCACAGGGTTCTCTGTCTTTTCTGCTAAAGCAGATGCCACACTGGAATCAACAGTTGAAACCAACAGGTTCTATATCACGTATCAATGCACAGCCGTACCCCTGGGGAATCACGTGAAATTGGTCCCGGAGATAGGAGATGTTCCGAAATATTCGATTAATAACCCACGACTTCGATCAATTGATTTCAAACAACTACTTTTACGACAATGCCTTCTTTCGACGATATATTTACAGTAAGTTGAGGGGCTGGAAACTTTTTTTATTTCTTATATATATATATATTATCTACTAACGAAAGACAACCTACGCTGTAGACCTCCACTGTCAAAGTTGCGTGGATAGTGTGGAGACAGCCCTCGAATCCGTCTCAGGCATAAGCTCAGTCAAATGTGATATTCCCAACCAGCTAGTATCCGTCACGGCCAGTACTGCACCATCTCGTGTAGTGAAAGCTATCCAGTCTACTGGGAGAGATGCAATTGTGCGAGGAACAGGTCAGCCCAATTCTGCTGCTGTGTGCATTTTAGAGACCTTTGAGAATTCAGCTCAACCGGTCAAGGGTTTGGCTCGAATGGTAAGTGTGTCGCCTACCCAGACTTTGTTCGATATAACGCTGAACGGTCTGGCAAAGGGCGTTTACCATGCATCTATCAGGGCGTCGGGTGATCTGTCTAAAGGGCCGCTTTCCACGGGCAAAGAATTACTTAGCTTAGGCGAGGTAGTTGTGGACGGAGCTCCTGAAGACAACAGTTCGAGCTTGATTTATCAGGCAACGGGTTACTCTGGCCAGGCATTCTTGAAAAAGGATATTGGTGTCCAGGACCTGATCGGGAGAAGTATAACCGTCAGCTCGAGCCCAATTGTGGCTCCGTCCTCTCTGGTAGGTGTCATTGCCAGAAGTGCAGGAATATGGGAGAATATGAAAACAGTTTGCAGCTGCTCAGGAAAGACAGTATGGCAGGAGAGGCAGGATGCAGTGAAAAAGGGCGTCGTGACTTAGAAGTTAGCAAATTAGGTAGTTAACAGGAATATGAGAGAATATGAAGACAATCTACAGCTGCTCAGGAAAGACAGTATGACAGGAGCCACAATATGTAACATCCACACCGTATCTCTCAATTAGCAGAGGAACGATCTGTCTGGGCAGCATGCAGTAAAATAGGGCGTCGTTGAATTAGTAGTCAGCAAATCAGTGGTTAGCAAAAAAAAAAATCATTAATCGTAAAATAAATAAGTACAGCTAAAAAAAAAAGTTACTTACTAAAAGATTATTAGTTTTACAGAATTCCATTCTCCTCCAACGCCCTTGCAACTTTATCCGAAGTGCTAGCCTTCTCTCTCGGTTCAAAGTTGAGCGAAGTATCATACTGCTCCTCAATTGGAGGAGCACTATGAAACCCTGCATCCAAAAACCGTTGTATTTCGGCAATCTCTTCATAGTTATAGGGCTGGGACTGGAATTGGCGAATACTCTCGATTATATCGGCAGCCTTCATGCGCTTGGCAAAATTAATTATCCCCTGCTCAGCCTGCAAAAAATCCGGGTTACCGTCCTCCACGAAAGTGAGATCAGTGAGGTATACCCCGAAAAAGGGCACAGCGGGCCCAGAAACAATACTCAGCATATCTCTATATTCGTTGAAATTGCGCGAAGAGTTCATTAGCCGATTCATGTTTTCCAACCTCTCAATCGTCTTAGGGGAAACATTGTCCCACGTCTTCTTCATCCGATGAATGGTAGAAGAGTACAAGGCCGAGATGATGGCGGTCATTGACGAGAAATTGTTCATACTCCTGCAGAACTCGGCTACATGGATGAAATATCTCACTAAGCCAGCTCGTCTCTTTGCTTCTGCATGCTTCAGAATGGAGTAGCTAACCCAGTTGGTTAGGTTGTTAGAGTTCTTGATAAACCCGCCGATGCGCTGGCCGGCAATACTATTCTTGCCACGCCCACTGCACGCTCTTCTCAAACACTCGTGTGACGTAATAACAACAAACAGCTTGAATTCACGGATACACAGCTGTCGCGCCATTTCCTGGGGGTCAACATCGGATAACTTGATTTTCTTGGGGTTCTTAGGCAGCAATGGAGGAGGAGGCGGCGTCGAGTAATTTACAACAAATCGCTTGAACGATGGCTCCTTGTTGTTCTTTCGCTTTTCCACAAGCGCCTTTAACGAACTGGCACCTGGAAAATTTTGCGACTGCAGCATGTTGCAGAATTTCGCCAAACTTTCAAATAATTCAGTTCTTGCTTCTGGCGTCAGCTCTTCACCATCATCCTCAAACCAGTATGTGTCAAGCCAAGTCTTCACAACGTTGACAACTCTTAATCGAATCGGTCTTTGTTTCTTCTCAGACCAGATTTTAAATTCCTCCTGAGTCAGACCTTCTGGTGGTTGAATCAAGAAACGCTCCAAAAGCAAGTCAAACAAAACAGTGGCATCTGTAAAACTTCTGAACGTTAGCAGCATGGCGGTGTTGAATTCCGAAATTAAACGATTGTGTAGCGTCAGCTGTTCAACCAAAGCTCTAATAGTACCACCTCGGGGCGCTCCTTTCTTATCGTAAATCAATTCCTTGCCGTATTCCAGTCCAAGGTACCAAGGAGTACCATCTTGTGACTGACTCGTAATTATGGTATCAGCAATGCTGCCAACAGTCGAGGGCCTCCTTCGATCAGACCCCGTGGTAGAGAATGATCGAACGCTCGTGACATCCCTTGTATCTCTCTTCTGGTAAGATGATCTACGAGAGGCAGCGATGTGAGGGTAAACGCTGGCGATAGATGAGCTCGATTTTGGCCGTTGGTCACCCGACGACGCGGATAAAACGCGTATTAATCCGATAGCCGTCTCTGTCTCCGTCTGAAGATGCTCGGCTTTCTCCCTAATTTGTTTCTCGTTAGACTGCTCAAACGAGAAATAAATTTCCTCAATCTTGGTCTGCTCAAACTTTGCTGTAAGAGCAGCGATAAAATCGCCATCTGTAGAATCACTCTGCTTGATAGCAGTGTTCAAATCATTAATGCTCTCATACAACGACTGTTTGGTGCCCAAATAATTGAACAGCACGGACAGAAGATTGTGATTTGGCTTTGAAGGAGGCTGAGGCTGCTCTGTTCCTGTTCCGCTTCCAGATCCATAAAACACAGACAAATCAATAGACTCAAGAACATTGAGCATCAGACGGACCACGTTGCTAAAGGTATGCAGAGACGAAGAAAGCAGCTTTCGACGATCTCTTGTTCCTTCTACAGTGCGTGGGAGGACAGGACTCCCAGAACCGAAAAGCTGAGCCAATATATTGCTCAAATTTTTGTTCCGTACTTCTAGGCTCTGGAGCAAGTCATTGTCAAGTTCGAGATGAGCGCTGAATGACTCCAGAGGGAGTAGCGGGAGCTCGACCTCCCTATCTGTCTTGGCTGCCCGCATTGTTGTCCCAATGTTATATGAAGGTGTGTCGATTTCAGGAACGACTACCTGGCCCATTGCGTTCACGGTGACGGTTGTCCAAGACCCCTCACCAAAGTGTCGAACTTGGAAGATAGCTGGCCGCTTCAAAATATCATCTTTTTCGTGCTTAATATCTGGTAAGAACTGGAGTTCAGTCTTTAGGAAGCCCTTGTAAAGCTCAATAAAACTTGTCGCCAGAGCCACCAAATCGGAAGTCAAATCAGAAAACCCCTCTGACTGTTCCTTTATCCCAGAAGCCCTGTTCTTGAACATGATATCTTTGTATAGGCCCATTTTTGCCAGAGTGTTGACTAGCTTTCGGTACACTAGGCCAATTTCACTGACCTCTGTTAGAGACGGGTAGGTACCTGGCGGGATTCCCGCGTACGAGCTCAAACGGTGAATCGAAAGTGACAGGTTTTCAAACTTTTGTTCAAACGAACTATCTCGAGAGACGAAAGCTTTTGTGGTCGAGCGAGCATCCTGCTTGACAATGTTGATGACTTCAGTCCAGGTTTTGCATTCAGTTTCCTCCTGCTCAATAGTGATACCGACAACCGGCTCGGTTCCCGCTTGTATGTATTTCCTTGAACCTGAATCTGAGCTTTCTGATTTTGATTTTCGCTTGTTAGTTTGGGCTCATTTAACTGGGAGAAGAGAAGGTTCGCGAAGCGGAACCAGTCCTCCCCGGGAGGGGCCCCGCCGGAGGCGAGCTCGAGTACATACAATAGCAAATGCATTCAATGATTCGTCCAATACTTTCCTATCGTCGACCATGACGGTTCTCGTGTTATCGACAATTTCTGGCGGAGCAGGAAGATGGGTATTTATCTTTTCAACAGGGTCGCTGAAATTGGGATCTATTCTTTCAAATGGCAAATCAGTGGTCATGTGCCTTCTAGTAGTGTTGACGTACAGCAGTTTACCTGTGTTGGAGATTTGCGGGATCCAGTATGTTGCTGGGTGAACATACGAAGGATCCCTGGTGTCCACTGCCTTGTAGCTTTCGAGAAACTCTGTATGAGGCGCCATATGGTGTTGTTCGACATCATTTGTGGACGATCCGTAGCTCACTACAGAACCTTTGCGGCTTGTGTTTGGCATGGACGAAGAAGAAGAGTCCTCGTCGACATCAAAGCCTATGGCACTTCCTGTCTGTAAAAACAGCGGTGTGTTGGAGCCGTTGTGAACTGAGGTCGTGTTTGGCGCAACATGCGCAGAACCCACAGCGGGCTGAAGCGGATCCACCGACTCAGAGCTGTTACTGGCTATGCTGCCGCGCCGAATATCTCTAGCGCCGCCGGATGCTGTCGAGGATTGTTGCGAAATGCTTTGAGCGTACTGCGGATGCAAAAACTGCTGCTGCTGCTGCTGCTGCTGGGAAGGTGAGGGACCAGCAGCGGCCGGTTGCGCCACAGGAAGAGACTGCGTATAGTTGGAAGGGAACCAGCCCTGAAGACCCGATGCCAGCACGCCTTCCCACCAGCCCGACCCCAGCTTGGTTACCACATAGATTGTGTCACCTCGCTTGAATGTCAGAGAATGAGGCTTGTCTGACGTGTAGGAGTAGAGGGCCATGACGGTGTCGATGATTCTGACAGTGGGGTGGCCAGAGCTAACCGAGCCGGCCGATCCCGTTGAGGTGACAGACGACGCCATGGACACTACTGACTCCTTGTGATGCATTGAATCATACATGTCGTTTGTTTTATAGGTTGAAACAGAGGTCAGCGAAGACTGTGAATCCAATCGCTGTGTCATAATACGGTCGATAAACCTAATAATCTTAAAATATTTCCTCTAAAATCCGAAGGTTTAAGATTATCGCAGTGGAGTGTTGTATGTACGAACGGTGTGTCGGGCTTCCTTCTCGTATGAACGTATGAACTGGCCACACAAGGTGTTTCCGTTCCGTGAGTTGTCGAAAATGCAAAATCTTGTTCTCAATAAGTTCTTCTCACACAGACCAAATCTTCTATGTGACTCGACTGAAGTAGTTTGAGTCCGAGAGCAAAAACTCCGAAGGATTGCAAAAAAGCGATCTGACCTGGCAACCTTTTTTTATTCAAATCACCAAATTCGAATGGTTCTCAACAATTGGCGACGATAAATACTGTCGTGCTCGTGCTTCTTCCTTTCCGAATCTTATATATCCTGTCTGCAGTTCCACACTCGAATCAAACGCCTGCGGGGACAAAACTCCCAATAGAGCGAGACGTATATATGACGGAAAGAGAGAAAAGAAGCCCAGCAAGCGCGCGGTGCCGATGCCAATTGAATATCTTGGGTATACACACAGTCCTGAATGAAACGCTTTCGGTGCCACAGTGGCGGAGAAAGCTCGTTGCGTGTGAGGATAAATGCCTTGTAGAGGAGTAGCACCTAACAAACTACGGGGTTAAAGTTTTTGATTGTAATTTTGGACGTAACTATTTAGTAGGGTTGTAGCAAAAAAGCAAGAGAAAGCCCGGGTAATACAGGTGAATCGAGAAAGCAGGGAGTGAGTTGGTGCATTATTTGATCGACTAGATCTGCAGGCTTTATCCAAGTTTTTTTTTATTTTGAAAATGTCTACCTCAACTCAGGGGTCAATTAACTATTGTGTGTGCTATACATTGTTTTGACAGCAGACTAGTTCCTTTGAGCGTGATATGAGTGGTAGACTTTTCAGAGAGTTATTGTACAAGCTGGGGTTTTTATAATATATGATATAGAGCAATGGCTCCAACGTAGGTTCACATCGATGCCGTGCGTTCGATGAAGCCTACATTGAAAGCTATAGTTATTGTAATCCACATACATGCCTTACAGCGCCCCCTATCCTGAGAGGGTTGGTTCAGCTTCGCAGAGAAGTTGTATACTGGGCTAGTAGCAAACTAGAGCCAGCTGTCATGGGCTGTCAACTGGCCAATGCCAATTGTTCGGTAAGCAAAGACTCACAGTGGAGACTACACATACACAGAATCTCTTCTTCTATTCTCACTACAGTGTACTCTCACTTTCATGCTCGAATGGTATATCCAATAATACAACGTTATGCGAAGTCAAAACGCATCAGGTTTTTGACATCCGTGGCCACAACCTGGCAAGGCTTTTGATATCAATACCTAATTGGGCATATTTATCTCTGATACCTCCTAGCTTAACTTCTATGTTGTGTGTTATACGATCCTCTTCAGTTTACCTTGACACCACCCGCTACCTAAGTAATAGATTGCTAACTTTAATTTTCAGGGGTCACTTAACTGTGCCAAGTTAAACTCTCTTAGAGTTCTCGTTGTTTATGCTACGTTACACGAGCCTAATACAATAGAATTGTGTAAGGACATGAAATCTAAACTTAGTGAAAAAGTAGAAATCCTTTTGACACCTAGTAAACCCACCCTCAGCGCACTCTGGAAGAGGGGTCCTGTCAGACAATCCCTGTCCCTGTCTCTTTTTCCACGCTTCCACATCTTCAATATGCTTCGTATACCCTGTGTTAATCTTGCCGATCATTGCCCCTAGCTTGGAGATTGAAAAGATCAGGTTTCATTGCCCACCATATTATGAACTCTAAAAAGGCTGTACTGTACTGTACATGACTAAGAACGCTGCTGAGCTGAGACATTGTGGGTGGAATAATTGCTCATCAAAGATTGAGATCCGGAATTCTGGCCTGGTAGAGGAGCTGCTGGTAAATACTTTAAAATGCACTCCTTCAATCAGGCCAATCAGGGATCTTTTGCTGCTGCTTGGCTCGGTTGACTCCCCGAAAAAAGTGCAGTAAAAGCATTGGCATGTACATATAGCTGTGGCCATGCCTCCGGCGGCCCCTACCGGGGAGGTGTGGTTCTGCTTCGCAGAAAAAGCGAAATCTAGCCAATACGGTGGGGAATAAAACCTGATCTTGTAGAAAATGCATTGCTGCAAGTTATTTAAATTGCGTGTACGGCCGTGTGGCGTATCAAGCAAGAGCTTTACTGCTTTGCTTCTTCTTCTTCTTTTTCTTCTTCTTCTTCTGCTTTGCTGAGAATGGGAAAACAGAAACATGTACGGTATTTTCAAAACGTAGATTATTTTCTTTATACTTTGATATACTATGCTATAGCTCGCTGTGCTGAATCGTACGATCACTTTGAAATTGCGCGAAGCGGAACCAAACTCCACGGAGTGGCCCCGCCGGAGACGACGCTCCGGTGTGTCAAAAGGTAAATTATTTTCTATATACTTTGCTATAGTTCGCTGTGCTGAATCCTACAGTTATTGAAAATTCCGCGAAGCGGAACCAACCTCCATGGAGTGGCCCCGCCGGAGGCGATGCCTCGGCCCGTACGTTCATGGGTGAACTCGTCGAGGATCACGCGGGAACAATGAGGCCCGGCGAATATTCTTCAAATCCAAGTAAAACATGACTACTCGCTCGAGTCCGATACCTCCCCCAGCGTGAGGAGGCGCGCCGTAAGTGAAAGCGTCGACGCAGTCTCTGATGCCATCGCTCTCGGGGTCGACTTCGTGCTCCTTCATCCGCTGCTTGAGCAGTTCAGAGTCGTGCACTCGCTGGGCTCCCGACAAAATCTCCTCTCCTCGCATGAAGAAGTCGTACGAGTTGGAGTACTCGGGGTTTTTGGGGTCGGGCATTGTGTAAAAAGGCCGCACAGCCAGCGGGAACTTGTCCAAAATATAGAAGTCAGTGTCGTACTTGTCGCGCACCAGCTTGCCCAGCAGACGCTCGTTCTCAGTGTTGAGGTCTTCCAGCTCTGGGAGGTCCACCCCGTGGTCTCGCAGCATCTGGATTCCCTCCTTGAACGGGATTCTGACCATCTTACCGTCCTTGGGCAGCTTGAACTCCTCAACAGGGTACTGCCGTCGCACGACTTCGATGTCCTTGCCGTATCGAGTCTTCAGCTCGGTGAAAATGAACATAAACATCTCTACCAGCACGTCGATGACCTCGTCGTAGTGCTCCTCGAAGGCCATCTCCAGGTCGAGGCCGGTGAACTCGGTCAGATGTCGGTGGGTGTTGGAGTTCTCAGCCCTGAAAACCGGCGCAACCTCAAACACCCGCTCGAAGTCAGCAGCAATCAGCATCTGCTTGTACAGCTGCGGGGACTGGGCCAGGTACGCATCCTTCTTGAAGTAGTTCACTTTGAACACGTTGGCGCCTCCCTCAGAAGCAGCACCAATGATCTTAGGAGTGTGCACTTCCACAAACCCCTTTTTGGTCAGAAACTCCCGGAACAGCTCGCACACGCCCGAGTTGATCCTGAAGATGGCCTGGTTGGTGGTAGTTCGCAGATCAATGACCCGAGCATCGAGCCTTGTGTCCAGGTTGACAACTGGCAGACCAGCAGCCTCAGCTTCAGCCTCGGACCTGCTGGCGTCTTCAATCAGAATAGGCAGCTGGCTGGGCGTCTCAGCAATGGTGTACAGCTTGGTTATCTTGATCTCAGCGTCTTTGACGGTGGCAGAGGAGATCTCTTCGGGCGAAGCTTCAACGACACCATGCACGACTACAATGGACTCTAGGTTGATAGACCCGGCCCATTTGACCATCTGCTTGGACACCTTGTCCGGCGTGACCGACAGCAGGCCCTGGATAATCGACTGCTGCTGGCGGAAAGCCAAGAAGCACATTTTGCTTCCCTGCAGCCGGCTGGTGTGGATTCTGGCTCGGAACGTGACTTCCTTGCCGGCCCAGGATTTGTCCACGCCACCGATCTGAATCCGCTTGTCTCCGCTCTTTTCTGCCGACTGGATCAGGGGCTTCTTGCCGTAGAACTCAGTGGCGTAATCCACGTCATTCGCGGCCCTAGCAGCCTTTTCAGCCTCGAGTCGAGCAGCAATCTCAGCCTTCTTTCTCGCCTTTTCCTGCTCTTTCGCCAATTTCTTCAACGCATTCTTGGTCAATGGGACTCCATTCTCGTCGACCAATGGTGTCTCGGACACACTCAACTGCTCTACTTTCTTGGATACTTCTTCGGCCATTTTTATAGTTTGTTCAGTCACACCAGTGGTGAAATGCAGACATTGAAAAATTTAGTGGGGAAACATCGGGAGGGCGGGAGGAACCTCCGGGGAGTGGGAGGTCGCCTCCGGCAGCCCATGCGGGTAGGTTGGATACGTGGAAATTAGATGTTATATAAGTTCACACTATGCCAGCGGGCTGGAAAGCTGCTGGGGCCAGCCCCAGACCCCGTGGGTCTGCTTCGCAGAGATGAGGATGGTTGCAAGCGAGTTTGTAATACTGTGCTCCAATCATTTCGTTTCAGGAACTACATAGTTACCCAGCGAAATGCTCCATATCTAAATATTCATCATAGCTATGAGTCCACCGTTTGAGTTCTAAGCTTGATTTCTCACTCACTCTGAGATCACATTATGCGTTACTCAGACGCCCGCAGTTTATGCTGTAATTCCATACTGTAATGCTCATTCTCTGTTTTCGTAAAGCTTTTTCAAATCTGGATTTCACACTCACTCTGGGTCTACATTCTGGCTTACATGCTGAGCTCTCTTTCAGGCTACTCTCTGAGATAACATTCTGAGTTTCTTCTCGACTTCATCCTGTGAGTTACAGCCTCAGCTCAAACTGTGAGTTACAAATTGAGTTACATTGAGTTGGCACTCTGAGTTCACAACCTAGATTCAAAGAATAGGTTCGTGGGCAATAAATAAACTGTACACTTTCCGCGAAGCGGAACCAACCCTCCCTGGGAGGGGCCGCCGGAGGCAACGCACGAGAGGATCAGTCGTTCAAAGCAGCCTGTCTCAACAATCCTTCTGCTCTCTTCCGTATTCGCCTTTCTTCTTTAGTCTCCTGCTTAGTTGTGCTGAGGTTGGTGGTCTGTTCTATACTCATCTTTCGCACTCCGGCCTCGAGATCATTGATCTTTCGTGCATTCTTTTCGAAATGCCCTTTAGATATATCTATGATCTCGTTTATGAAGGTGTCGTCCACTAGTGGCACTATTCGTCTTTGCTGTACATATCCAATGGGAATATCCAGTTTTATAGATATGCGAATGCCAACTAGATTGTTTGGCCCGATCCCAGAC
Source organism: Spencermartinsiella europaea (assembly GCA_030579595.1). NCBI lineage: Eukaryota > Fungi > Ascomycota > Dipodascomycetes > Dipodascales > Trichomonascaceae > Spencermartinsiella > Spencermartinsiella europaea. The sequence goes on from JAKTRG010000007.1 coordinate 532,808, forward strand.
TCTCGAAACCCACTGTCCATGGCAGTAGTGTAGAGTTTCGAGGCAGTTGAGAAATCTCGGCACTTGACGTGCAAGATCATAGCCTCGAATTTGTATAGTACGTATCGTCGTGCGCGCGGCTCTTTTGTCTGTGAGCTTGTCTCTGCATTTTCCTCTGTGTATCCCTCTATGCCATCCTCCTCTTCTCCCTTTCGCCACTTTTTCACCTGATCCCACCATTTCGACTCGTCTAAATCTTTCGGATCATGCGTAACAAACAACCACCGTCCCCCCTCGCCCTTGCCACCCAGCTTGTCAAACGACTTTCCCAAAACTCCAGCGTCTCTTTCGCCTTCTAAAAACACACTGACTCGCCCAGAACACGAGCTCGTGGTTACCATGTCTGGGTGGTCATTGATCAGATCAATGAGCGGAATCAAGGGCAGGTCAAGAGTGCCTTTAGGCGAAGCATCCGGGTTTTTTTCATCTGTCGCGCTAATCAGATCAATCAGGTGTCTCTTTCTACTGTCGAATCCTTTATCTACGTTCATCACAAGTCTGGGGTCGAGAAAGTTTCAGATTCCATTCATATTTTTCAAGACCTAAATGGAAGACATGAGAGTGACGTTTCTAGTGTGCCATTATCAACCTCACCTGTCGAAGCCACGACCCGGAAAGCTGCTGGGGCTGGCCCCAGCAGCTTTCCAGGTCGTGGCTTCGATAGCCTATCTAATAGTTAAATAAGTGATGTTTATAGTGTACCCTTATCAGCCTCACCTGTCAGATCCCACCAAAAAGGAGAGAAGACATCTCCAACCAGAAAAGCTCCAAATAATCCCCTCCCAAAAGCTTATCGCCATGGACTTTCGTGATGTTGAGACGTCGGTGGTGGCCAGAATCAGAGACAGCCCCACCATAATGCTCATGGGCTTGCGAAGGTGCGTGTGGAAACATTGAGTTTGCTCCTAGTCTTTTCTGCACTGAAAACCCCTAACTAACAAGAGGAGGAAAGTCGTCTATCTTGCAAGTCCTATTTCACAACATGCAACCGCTGGAAACTCTGTACATTGAGAGTACAGCCAAGCCGACATATGAACGGTTCAAGTAGGTACATCTGCGTGAACAGCCACGGGGTCTGGGACTGGCCCCAGCAGCGTCCAGCTCGATATAAATCGCCTAACGAGCTCCCTCATAGACTTTGCAGTGCAGGAAATGCCAGGACAGCTCGACATGTTTGAACCGAGCTACGACAGCGACCGGATATTCTCGTCGGTCGGGGCTCTCATCTACGTAATTGACTCTCAGGACGAATACCTGTACGCTCTGCAAAACCTTCACAGTATCATTGAATACGCAGTCAAGATAAAACCCAAGATAAACATTGAAGTGCTAATCCACAAGGTGGACGGTCTGAGCGACGATTTCCGCCTCGACACCCAGCGAGACATAATGCAGCGAGTGACCGACGAGCTGATAGACGCGAACCTGGAGGGTGTGAACCTGTCGTTCCACCTCACAAGTATATTTGATCACACAATTTTTGAAGCCTTCTCGCGGATCATACAGAAGCTGGTCCCAGAACTTCCTACACTTGAAAACATGCTCAATATCCTGTGCCAGCACTCCGGTATCGAGAAGGCATTTTTGTACGATATCAACTCAAAGATCTATTTAGCAACAGACAGTTCGCCAGTCGACGTGGAGACGTACCAGGTGTGCTCGGACTTTATCGACGTAGCAATAGACCTCGATGGGCTCTACAGCCCGAACTACACGAGCTCCGGACCTCGTTTGGACCCAGACGGAGGCATAAAGTGCACCTCAAAACTCCAAAATGGAATTGTATTATATATGGCCCAGTTGAAAAAGGGCATGGCATTAGTGGGGCTTATCCGGAGCGAAAGTGTGCAAAAACTGACCTTGGTCGACTACAACGTGGAGATATTCAAACAGGGACTCGAACGTATATATCAGGTGGAATCTGTCGTAGATGGAGTAGAGGAGAGCTAGTCCAGCTCGCCTCCGGCGGGGCCACTCCGTGGAGGGTTGTTCCGCTTCGCGGAATTCTTCTTATTATATTATCTTCTCATTACTCTATTAGCTACCACTATTCCAAAAAAGGGCTGGAACATATATACATCAGACTGAGTTCGCCATAGAGCCGAGGGAATGTCTTAAATGTACTTCTAATTTCATACATGGTCGTCTTTTCTACAGAAGGCGATTTAAATATTTAATCTACACTTAGTCGGTGTAAATTCTCTTTAACACAAGCTAGTTGCCATGATAGGAATGGCAGGGAGGCTCGCTGCTGATATATAACTTAGTAGCATTACTCTAGCATTGTGATTAATCGTTATCACTATTCAAGAAGAGGGATCGAATATTATATATCAGGTTGAGTGCGTCTTGGACAGGGTTGAGGAGAGCTAATTGCGATATCTCGCGGGATACTTCTTATTAAAATAGCTTTTTCATTACTCTATTAATCGCTAATTACTATTCAAGTAGGGGCTGGAACCTGGTTTTGCACGATATTCCGCGAAGCGGAACTAACCCCCTCCCCGGGCAGGGGCCGCGCCGGAGGCGAGCTTCACCATTTACTTGGCTTTGGCCTTTGAGACACCCTTGGCATCAACTTCAACTCGCTTGTTGGCCGAGGTAATGGCGTCCTGTCCAACCAAGTAGGTAATGTCGTCCCAAGGATGTCTGTACAGTCCGGTCTTGAGTCTCTTCTGATCCAGGTGGTGAGCAATGAGACCGATGGATCGACCCAAGACAAACAGACCGTTGAGAACACCGTTCTTGAGATAGTCGTCGACCTCGTCAGCAGTGAAGGCACCGCACGATCGCATAAGGTCAATGAACGACACGGCAATGGCTCCGTCAACGTTTAAGATGAGGTTGTCTTTCTTGGAAGTGGTGACTTCTTCGACTGCTAACGCGTAGTCGAGGAGTGTGGTCGAGGGGAAGTTCTTCTTGACGAAGTCCTTGACAAGCTCCACTCGGAAATCGGGATTGTTTCGCGACTTGACCTTGTGTCCGATACCGGGGATCAGCTTGTTCTGCTTTCTCATAGTGTCGACAAACTGTCGAGGGGACAGACCCTTGTCGAACGCGTTGGTGAATTCAGTGGCTGCGCCGTCAAGAGCACCACCGAATCGAGTTCCGATGGTCAGAAGACCAGCTACGAGGGAGGAGATGAGGTCCTTGCCAGCTCGGGTTGTGATAATGGTGTTCATGGCTCCACTGACAGCAGGACCGTGGTCGGCTGTGAGCATAAGCACCATTTCCAAGAATTTAGACGCGTAGGGAGGCACCCGTCGTCGGAACCACAAAAGCGACATAACACCACCAATACCAATGTCTTCCTTGAACACTTCAGAAATGGGCATGCCAGCATACAGCAATTCCTGTCCTCGGTCGTCCGAGATGGTGGAGATGAATGCAGCGGGTTTTCGGATCAGTCCGAGTTCCTGGGCCCACGAGTAGTCGATGGGGATCTTGGGCACCTCGGGCTCGCTCTCGGGCGTGATAGTTCCGTTCTTGACGAGCTTGTCGTAAACCTGAGCGAGGGTCTCGGGAAGGTCCTCAAAAGTGTCTGGCACGTGGAAACCAGCAGCCTTCATGGCAGCGTTCTTGGCACGCGCAGTCTCGAGATCAGAGTTGGCCATGGCTCCTGCATGTCCGAATTGGACTTCAGTCTTGAACATGGTGGCGCAGGTTCCGATAGCCCAGGCAACAATGGGCTTTGTGATCTTGCCCGACTTGACCGCCTCGATGACTCGGTACTCTTCGACACCCCCGACCTCTCCGAGCAACACAATGATCTTGCATTCGGGATCAGCCTGGTATCTCAGAATGTGGTCAATGAAGGTAGTACCCGGGTATCGGTCTCCTCCGATAGCCACACCCTCGTACACACCATTGGTGGTCTGCGCGATGATGTTGTTCAGCTCATTGGACATTCCACCGGACTTGGACACGTACCCGACCGAACCAGCTCGGTACAGCTTGGAGGCAACAATATTGTCCATCATTCCTCCGGTGTTTCCAATCTTGAAGCATCCAGGCTTGATCCCACCGACAGTGGCGGGCCCAATGATGGTGACGCCCTTTTGTTGGGCCTTGTGGAGGATTTCTCGAGCTCGTCGCTCGGGGACACCTTCAGCAATGATGGCAATAGTTCGGAATTGCGGGTACTCGAGAAGCTCCATAGTGGACGAGTAGACGGATCGCGACGAGGCGAAATTCACCACCACGTCGACCTCGGGGTGCTTTGCAGCGGCTTTCTCGACCTGCTGATAGACTGGGAGCAGCGTTTCCTTGGTTCCCCAGTACATCTTGGTGACAAACTGTCCGCCAAAGGGGTAAATTACACCTGCCACAGAAGGAGTGTCTCGCTTGCAGATGAAATCAAAGTCGAGCATACCCTGGCATGCTCGAGGTTGCAATCCGTACACGAAAGCCCGTGTCTTCTTGCTGAACAGCTGGTACGCAGGAACGTTGTCGGCTGCCGAGGGGGCAGTGAATCTGGTGATTTTCTCGTTTGCAGACATTTTTTTGAGTGTAACTTTTTCCTATTAACAGAATGAGTAACAATCAATTAGATCCAAAAGTCAATTGAAGTGGTAGTAGGTTAAATTTGTTCTCCTTGCAACAAAGATACAACACCAGCAATGTTGTGAAATCAACAGATGTAGAAAGAAGTTACGAAAAGGTTTAATTTAAGAACAACTTCCTCGAGTTTTTCACTTTAAGGAGTTATTTACGCTTGGGCTGTCAATTTACGTGGGGACACTCTGATGAGTGTTGAGTAAGGATGGGGTCAGCGTACATTGTGGAATGGTCAAGTCGCGTTGAGTTGTTGAGTGTACGATAATGAGATTACGCGTTTAGGAGTTGGGCTAGGGGTGGAAAGAAGAAGTCAACATAGAGTGAGTGATGATAAGTGATTTTTACGAAAGCAAAAGGGGAGATGACAGGGTTGTAGAGGATAGCGGAGGGTAGTAGAGACATGCTTGGAGTTGTTTAGAGGGGCATGGAAGTTGTTCAGAGGGGATTGGAAGGTTTTTTTAGAAAAGAGGTCTATTTTCATGTACTGTATAGCCAGATGCCTCCGGCGGCCCCTCCCGGGGTGGGTTGGTTCTGCTTCGCAGAAAGACTACACTCAACGATAGACTCAGGATATAGAAATGCAGCCTGGTAGGCTTTAATTGACATCAATCTTCTCTTTCTTCTTCTTCTTCTGCGAAGCTTAACTCATTCAATTCTCTGCGAGGCAGAGCTACGGGGTCTGGGGCTGTCCCCAGCAGCGCAACCGGAGGACATAGCAGTTAGTGTCAACTGCCTTGCTGTAAGCATGTGTTAGTGACCTGGCTGATTGGTGAACTGACTGAACATTATCGTATCAGAAAGCGAAGTGGCCTGAAAGCGACCACGTGATTTCAAACCGGTGTGGCAGCAATTGAGGCATATGCAGCACGCCCCACGTTGCTGGCGCCCGATAAGCGTCGATCCAACTGAGTTTAATGATTCTTGTTCATCCGAACTTGCCAATGGATGAAGCGCACAGAGAGCCACCTGCTGTTGTAGCGTGGTTTTTCCACGATAGTCCCGCTCAATTGGACGACCCAAATGCCCCGCTGCCCACTGCGAGCTCAAAGACCACCGCAGACATCCATCCAAGCGAACCTGAGACTCCAAGTGCTTCTGCTGGTAATGAAAAGGGAGAGTTGGGTCCGCCACTCGACGTAGATAGCGCTGCGTTCAGGAAAGCAGCGACCCGGGTCAGAAAGTTGCAGGAGGAAGAGAATAAACGAGCAGGGACCCCTCCGCCACCCCAGGGACCCGTGTTCACGGTAACGTCTTACGTTGGAACTATCAGTCCTAATGTAAAGTGGAATGCGTTCAGCAAGTACGATACGAAAAATTTGGAGGCTTCGTATCAGAAAGGTGACGACAGCGAGGTGGTTGTCGGCCTAAATCGCCTGTACCAAGTGAGCAACTCTTTGCTGAATCCTATTTATTGGGCAGCAGTCGCACCAGCTGCTAATGTAATACGGGCTACTTGGTTCTTTTGCTCTTCGTTGACTCCGGTAGAACCCACACTCGAGGAGGAATTGATCAGAGCATACGAGCATATCAAACCTTGGAATCTGGGGTACATCAGCGAGCTGGTTTCTGCATTGGATATCCCCGAGGCTCTCGACAAGATTCAGGTTCTGATCACTTTTAACAGCGACGGCAAGAAAATGAAAGCTCATGTGGTGTTTGCTCCGTGCCACAGTAAAGACCATAGTGACGAGGAAGAGAGGGAAAAGGCCAGTAGCGGTGCAGACAATGTGGAGACTGCGGCAGCAGATGCTGCTGTGAAGGAACCACCAAGTGCTTCTGAAGCTGGTGCTGCAAGCAAAGAAGGAGGGGGCGATACCACACAACCACCCAAAGTTCCCGAGGTCCATCCGAAACCGCACCCTGTCGCCTACGTGCTGTACAAAGGCCCCAGCACGATGTCGATTCCGCTCCTTGGAACTAACAACAAATCGCAACTTGCTAGCCAATTGCTGGCAGGAAAGACGCCAGCGGGCACCATGTTCAGCGTGCAACAATGCTTCTCGTGGGACGAGTGGAAGAAGCTCAAATCACTTCCCGACAGACCTATAGACTCTGACGATTACAAGCCCAAAAAAGTGACCCAGCTTGTGCTCGTTTTTCACGGCATTGGCCAGAAACTTACAGAACGAATGGAGAGTTTTAATTTTACTTATGCTATAAACAGTTTCCGCATCCTGGTGACCGACCAGCTCAATCAGTCGCACCTTTCCCACCTTGTCGATAACGATGAGCATATTCTAGTGCTCCCTGTGAACTGGAGACGAACTGTGGATTTCAGCCGACTCGGTGGCCAGCGACCCAGCAGTTTCAGTCTGGAAGACATCACGATGAAGTCTATCCCCACAGTGAGGAATCTTATTAGCGACGTCATGCTCGACATCCCATACTACATGTCCCACCATAAGCCTATTCTCCTGCAAGCGGCAGCAAAAGAAGCAAATCGGATATACGACTTGTTCATTAAACACAACCCCGGGTTTGACCAACATGGAACTGTTAATATCATAGGACACTCGTTGGGGAGCATCATAGCAGTCGACTTGCTCACCTCACAGCCCACTGATATCAGGAAGACATCATCAGAGGACAAGGACAAAGACAAGGTATTTGGGTTCAACACTTCGAATCTGTTTCTGTGCGGCAGCCCTCTTGCCTTTTTCATCTTACTGGAAAATTCGCAGCTGTACCCTCGGCATCTGTATGACCATCTGAAGGAAAAGCACCGGGGAAAGTACGAGGAAGCGCATGGGGAAAAGCTTCATAGTTTCCCTCGGTCGCCTTCCAGCCACATTCCACTCAGCGATGCCATCATGCAGGACACCAAAAACCACCGACCGTACGGTTGTGTCGCGGTGGACAACATCTACAACGTGCTTCATTACTCTGATCCGATCGCATATCTTCTGAATCCCACTGTTGGAGCTGCTGAAGTGCCTAGCCCGATTGAGGCACCCAATCTACCTACTGAAAAGGCGTTTATTTCTGCTGGAAACGCGGCCGAGGCGGCTCCAGGTTTCTTTGATTCTATTACTTCAAGGCTACCTGCTTCTATTCCCTTTCTGGGAGAATCTTCACCGGCCCGGTCTCGCTCGAGAGCTTCGTCTCAAAGCACTCCACCTGCATCAGCAGAGCGGCATAGCAATAGTCGAGTAGAGCGAACAACTCCTGAAGCACGAGACATGGTTAGAGGACGGCCCCTGCATCGCACAGACAATAGCAACCGCGTCATTGGAGATACAACGTCACCGGTGCCCACACCAGACGCTGCTGACCAAGCTTATCCACAGTCCCTTCCTCCTGATGACGCTGCGGCAAGCGAGCAGCTACCCATTGCACCTGGCGAAGAAGTGGAGCTGGAGGACCGAGACTTTGAGCACGAGCACGAGCTGGAGGAGCGTATGACGATGCTCAACGACAATGGCCAACTCGACTGGATCATTCCTCTGACTGGGACTCTGGAAAACCAGTATATCAGCATGCTGACAGCGCACTCGGGTTACTGGGACAACCGAGACTTTGCACGCATGGTAGCACTCGAGTGTGTGCGACCTCGGGGCAAGGAGCACGCCATTCCTCAGTACCGCGTCAACAGCAAGGAATAATAATAGTAACGGCTTGAGGGTGGGAAAGCTGTCTCAGGCTGAAGGTTTGCTTACAAATCCCCCCCCCCTCCCCCTCATCGTCTCTGCTTTCTGTCAACAATCTTGCTAACTTTATTTTCGTATTTCATTAACAATAGAGCATTATTACTAAGCTTCCGAAATAAACTTTAGTTGCATATACCGATATGTCGCTGGTTTTAATCTCCGGCCACCGGTTTGGTGCAATGTAGGGCAAATTTATATGTAATGCGCCAAACCTTGCTTACACATACCGAGGTTACAGTGTGCCGCCAACTGCCCGATAAGGGCTGCTGCGCCTTAACTCCGGAAACCCTAACCTCGCATTTATCATCCCATGGCCTGGCGTGCTTTTTTGCGGTGATTTGTAACCAATGGGGAAGGACCCTAAAACGGGTATCAAACAAGAATAACCTTGGCAGTAAGAGAAGGAGAAGATGATGATTTCTAATGACACACGCATTTTGTGGGATATGCGGCAGTGATGGCGCATAGAAACGTTTAATTCGAAAATCGTATTGTTTGTAAGATACCAGTAATGCAGCATAACAGTGTGATTTAGAGAAACTATATAAACTCCGCCTAGGATTGCTCAGGGTCCACATCGGAAAAGTCTTAAAACATCGCGACATTAGAAGCAAACAAAACTTGAAAGTTTTAAGAATCAGTAACTACTGTTCCAATTATCAAATACTACTATCCATCCAAACATGACCAAAAACTCCATTGCAATTGTTGCCATTAGCGGAACTCTCGGACAGCCCACTATTGACGGCCTCACGACCTTGTTCAAAGACAAGATCCAGCTGCCAATCCGAGCTATCACTCGAGAAATCAAAGACCAAAAGTCTACTGACGACGTCAAGTATTACGAGGCTTCCGACCTCGAGTCGTACAAGGCTGCTTTCAAAGGAGTCGACATTGTCATTGACTACCGCAATGTACCCCACATCCAGTCGAAAGATGACCCGGTGATTAGTGCAGCAGGCGCTGAGAAGGTCAAAGTCTACGTGCCCTCAAACTTCGGTACTGACTTCACCAAGACCCGGTTCAAGGCTGCTTTCCAGCGTAAAATTGACGCTGCCAGCAGGCCAAGGACCTCGGCATCAAAGTAGTTGCCATCGACACAGGATACTTTGCCGACTGGGTGTACGGTATCATTGCCAACCCTCAGCTGTTCTTCATTGACACCCAGAATGGCGTCTACAACAAGCCTGGAGACGGCAACGAGAAGATTGCCGTCAGCTTTTTGGGTGATATCGGCCTGTATGTCGCCAGTGCCGTGAGCAGACCTATTGCTGAGATCCCCGGTCATCTGCGAGTCAGCAGTGCAATTCTGACCCCAAACCAGGTCGCTGAGCTGTACGAGAAATCCAAGGGCATCACTTTGAAGGTCGAACCTGTCACCTACGAGGAGTTGCGAGCCAAGGCTGAGTCTATTATCAGCGGCGGTGGTGGGATCAGAGGACCAGCTGAATTGGGAGCCATTCTCAAGGCCACTTCTACTGAAGGAACCGATGACTTCAGTGCTTACAAAGATAACGAGTTTCTGAACCCAGGACTGTGGAAGGTTACCGACTTTGAGGCTACTGCTGCTAAGGAGTGGTCTTCCAAGTTGTAAATCGGTGAGTTCGCCTCCGGCGGGGCCCTTCCAGGGAGGGTGGTTCCGCTTCGTGGAAAACGCGAGTCGGACGAGTCTTGCTTAAGTGCGGGGTTCCAAAATGGCTATATTGGAGATAGTTTGAATAGCTAATAATTACTACAAAACTAATAAACTGCTTACTATGTGAATCATGTCTAACGAGAGCTTCGCGGGTTTCTCATGTGTGCTACTACATCTGTGGTGTCCCTTAAGGGAATTCCATAGTTACCGGCTATCCAAAGGTATCATTATAGATCTATGACCATAAGTGTATGTTCTGTTGGTTTAAATTTCCCCAATATTTCTCTGCGAAGCAGAGCTGAGGGGTCTGGGGCTGGCCCCAGCCCGTACCCTGGCCCTCCGGTGGGCCCCCACCGGTTCTTTCGAGGTTAGTTTTTGTAAAAGTTTCACGCTCTATGCATAGAATTAGATACTCATCGCGAATCTTTGTAGGACACAAATTTTCACCAATAGGGAGCAGTCGATTAGTGATATCACGCAACTTCATGTCCGAGCCCAAGAAGCTGAAACGAACAATGAAGATAGGAACACACAGCGGCACTTTCCACGCTGACGAAAGCCTGGCAGTGTACATGCTGCAGCTGCTTCCTGAATACTCCAACGCGAGTTTGGTCCGGTCAAGAGATCCCAAGGTGTGGGCGACGTGCGACATTGTGGTGGACGTAGGAGGGAAATACGAGGAGCCCAAGTGGTTTGACCACCACCAGCGTGGGTTTGGCGAGACCTTCTCGGCCGCACACGACACCAAGCTGAGCTCTGCTGGCCTGATATACAAGCACTTTGGCAAGCAGGTTATAGCCCAGATACTCGACTGCGAGCAGGGAGAGAAGGTCGACGTGGTGTACGAGAAAGTGTACAATGACTTCATCGAGGCCGTAGATGCCAACGATAACGGTATTCCGGCGTATCCCGAGAGTGTCACGCCTGCTTTCAAGCCTAACGGCATTTCTCTGCCCTCTTTGGTGTCCCGGCTCAATCCGCTGTGGACCGAAAGCTCAGATGACTCTGTGTACGACGCAAAATTCCAGGTCGCGTCTAAGCTCATGGGCGAGGCATTCGTCAACTCCGTGCTGTCCTTTGGCAAGGGCTGGTACCCTGCCAAGGAGATTGTTAAAAAGGCTTTAGAGAGCCGGTTCCAGTACGACAAGCAGGGCCGAGTAGTGGTGTTTGACGAGTTTGTACCCTGGAAAGACCACCTTTACAGTCTGGAAAAGGACGAGGGCAACGCGGGCCAAATCTTGTACGTCTTGTACGCCGACACGGGCAACAACTGGCGCATCCAGGCCGTCCCCGAATCCAGCAACTCGTTCACAAGCCGTAAACCCTTGCCAGAAGCATGGAGAGGAGTGCGCGACGAGCAACTCAGCGAACTGACCGGCATTCCAGGCTGCGTCTTTGTGCATGCTGCTGGATTCATCGGAGGTGCCAAAACAAGGGAGGGAGTTCTTGCTATGTGCGAGAAAGCACTGGCTGTGTAGCTCGCCTCCGGCGGGGCCACTCCGTGGAGGTTTGTTCTGCTTCGCAGAAAATCAACCTTGTATATAATATAACAGAGAACGAGCTACAAACTTTAACCAGTGGATAGCAAATAAGCCGATGCTACGACTTGTGCTATGACTTGTGCTATGACCTGGGTGGATAGGTTAATTGTTCTTCCTCAGTTTACAGCACGCGTGAAAATAACTACAGTCTCTAATGCTATAAACCCATACGAATAAACATAGAGACTAATAACTATATAAATAAAAGGGTCAACTGTGTGGATAGACGGTACAACAAGTGCTATAGCAACATAGTCCCCTGATGCCATCGGTGCTAACAGAACCTCATGGTATAAAACACTGTTGCCCTCGGTATAACATTGGCCCTTCTCAGTTTGCGCTCAATTTCATTTACGTTCTGCGAAGCAGAACAACCCTCCACGGAGTGGCCCCGCCGGAGGCGAGCTAGACGGTGTGATGAAGAATAAAAAAATATAAATATTGAAGGTATGTACATGGAGTCCGTGTTCCTTCCTGGTGCGGAATAGCCTAAGCAACGTATGGAGGAGGTTTCTCGTCGGACAGTAGATTGGTGTTTGTGCTGAAGAAATCCTTGAACAGACTGTCTTTGGTAATAGTTCTGCCTGTCCAGGACGACTCAATGTGATGCGACGGAGTTCCACTTCCTGAGTATGAATGGCCTTTAGTGCGTTCAGCGTGCTGGGATGATTCTTGCGTAAAGTCCTTGGCCCCGTCTTTAAGTGCCTGCTCAGTCATTATGCCTCCGACGGCCCCTCCCGGGCAGGGTTGCTTCTGCGAAGCAGAATCCTCGTCCTTCTCTGCTGTAACGTGGCTGCTGCTACCAGAGACTATCTTGGCCGGACTTACGGGAGGAGCGATGTGAGCCACAGGTTCAACCACAGGTTCATGTGAGAGCACAGAATCGGTCCCTTCGCTGTAAACGCTGACCGTCTCGCTTGCCGAGTCTTCGAACGGATCGTTGTGCCGCCTGATCTTGATAACACGCCGTCGCGGTCGTTTGTGAGTGTTGCGAGAATAGTTCTGAGATTGAATCCGCACGATTCCTTCCAGGTCGTCCCCGTTGCTCACGCTGGCAACGTCCAGCTTGCTTTTGTTCTTTTGTTTCTCAAATACCTCGAGGTTCGACCGGTACACAGCCTGCGGGATGTTTGGCGTAAATAAGTTAAGGGTCTGCTGACTCGCGATGAGAGCTTCAAGTCGCAGCATGTTGGACGGAGACAGCTCAGGCAGATCTGGGTCTATCTCCATTAAAGTGACGGGCTTCACTTTCGGCGAGGAAGGGCTACTGTATTCGGGACTGCTCATCATGTCGTCGTGCGACGAGGGAGTCCATTTGTGCGACAGTTTGTGCAGTATAGAAGGCAGCTCTTCTCGGAATAGTATACGGATTTGGTTCTCAATCTGCACCTGCAGGAACCGAGCGATGCCGGGCAGAGCATCAAAGGTGGAAGAGACCTTTATGGACTCCAAGGGGTCGTTTCTGAATACCAGAGTAAGTCCTTTTGCTTTACTGAAAACCAGTATAATGATGCCTCGCAAGCGTATTTCCGACAGTGTAAGGTTCAACGGCATTGCTAAAGACGAAGCAGCTCCCACAATCTTCGGCAGAGCAAAGTCAGGTGAGTTCTGCGAATACACGTTGAGTAGGTTCGCCTGCACTTTGGTCGCCAGTGTGATGGATGCATCTCCACTGTAGTTTAGTTTGAAAATGCCCCTGAAACGGTCATCGGCCAAGTCTCCAATCTCGAGAATTTCTAGGTCGGGAGGAGTTTTGCCGAGCCACAAGTCTTTGACGATGATTCGGTCCACTATGATTGGAGGTTTGTTACTCTTATTGAGTGCGTCTGTGAGCAGAGTTTTGGCTCGGTTGTAAAAATTGTCTTCATTGAAGGTGCTCCAGTTGAACATAAACGACATGGCGTAAAGTTCATTGGGTGATGGAAACCCTGAGTTGATTTGTTTAAGAGGTTTCAGAGGTCCAAAAGGCTTGAAAGGTTTAAAAAGGTCTAAAGGTAATTTCCAAGTTCCGAGTCAGTTGGTTGATCAAAAGAGCAAAGAGGAGATTTCGAGAATATGTAAAGACGAGACAATCTCAGAGAGTTGTTTGTGTACTTTGTACTAGAAGGTCTCTCCTGCCCAGTCTTGTAGCCGTTTGCTTTAGTTATTCAGTTGCTGATTGATTGTTATATCTTTAGTGGCTTCCCTTTTTTTTCAATCGGGCTATTTTTTTGTTTTTAAATTGGTCTTTCACTCACTGAATAAAAAAAAATTCCGGGATAATACGGGAGCTGCTGCCGCCACTCCGAACGCGGGTGCGAGTTTTGCAGGCAGGTAGTTTTTCCTTCAGTTAACGATGGAAATTAGAGAAAATCAGATAGAGTAACACACCCAGAGTGGGGAACAGTAACTGAATATGTAATTTTGGGTAGAAAATAAGAAGTTTGGTTTGGATATATGATAGCAAGTAATAACACTGATAAACTGTTTGTTTTGATTTTTTTTTTTTTGATTATCCTTGTGACTTACCCCTGGCTTATCAGATTACTCTTCTGGTGTGGAGTAGTTAATTCAGTGGGATATCAGTGAGTGTGGGGGTGGTAGTAGTATGTACCAAACTAAACTGTTCTGTTTTAATATACATAAATTGGTCTGCTAAGTTAGTATTAACCAAATGCTCATCAGGACTCTTCCCTCGTCACTCTAGGTTACAAATCCTTACCTTGCCAATAAATACAGTAAAAATCTGAGTAGCACGGTGTGATTAGGTTCATCACTTTTCATCGCGTATATGCTTGAAGCATCCAGAATTGCCATACCTTGCAATATAAGATACAGCCACTCGGACAGCTACTCTGACAGCTACTCTGATTGTTCTTATTTAGATTGGAATAATCCGCTTATCCAATGAAACTTGAGAACGCTAACGCTCTGCGGTATCACTGACACCCCTGAGAAGGTCGGACAACATTTCTACAGCCTTTTCAGAATCCACATTGTGATCAACATCATGCTGGCTCACTAAAGAGTGTGGTCGTTAACAATTGTTTAGGTAAGTAACCACACTCAATTTATTGTTGAACCGTGCGATGGCAGCAGTTAGTACCTTGACATCGTGTAACAAGAAAATAAGGGAAATATAATTAAATGATCAGTTTATTGACTAGTACTTGAAAAGAAAACTTTGTTTCTCTATACTTATCTTTAGATATGCACTTTTGTTGGTTATCACATTTGAAGGTTAGTTCATGTTAGAGTCAATGATGAATACTACGATAATAAGTTCGAGCATGCATAGTGTATATGCACCAACTGATTAGATACCATATAGTTACTCAAGGGAGGGAGCAGACGATTTGATATATCCAAAAGGATCCCTGCTCGTCTTACTAGAGCCTTTCCTATAGCAATGATTGGTGTTCCATCTGGCTAAGTTTTATACACAGATCGAGTGCGACTCTATGTGTTCGAGCCACCCTTACGTTTTTGCCTATCCGACTTTGACAAATTTGTTTAACATATGATTGAAGTCGGTTTTCAGCTTCGCAGAACTAACCCCTCCCCGGTAGGGGCCGCCGGAGGCATGTGGAGAAGCTTTTTCCAGTGGTAAACTAAGTTGAAACTTAACTTCGGTTGATTGCAGAAGGTTCATGCTGTGATCTTCCATCATGTGTAGATGTGCCATAATGTGTCAGATGGTGCAATCTGGATAAGACTCAGAGCAAAATTTTTTTTTGGAGATAAGAAGTAACGAAGCATAAATGCAGGAAACATAAGAGAAGTCTTTGATTCCTCCTACCTGTCAACATTTTTTCTTAAATGGTTGACCTCGTTGATTCCGTTGACTCCATTGACTCAGCTGACTCCGTTGACTCAGCTGATCCCGTTGACCTCGCACGGCTTGAAACCTCTATTGAAGGGGAAACTCTCGCTCTTCTGCCAGATCCACCGTCAGGGAATATCGACGACGTAGCCTGGAAATGGCCCAGAAACTTCCTGCTGATAGAAGCCACTCTGTTTGCCAATGTGTTCCTAGGAGGATTTGATGGCACAGTTACTGCGTCAACCTATACGGTGATTGGCAACGACTTTAATTCGTCCAACCTGGTGTCGTGGATCACAACCTCGTATCTCGTGACCAGCACAGCATGCCAGCCTCTGTATGGATCTTTTTCCGATATACTGGGCAGAAGAATGTGCTTTATTCTGGCTTCTTCAATCTTCACAGTGGGCTGCATAGGCTGCGCTTGTGCTCCGAGTTTGCTAGTTATGAACATAATGAGGGCCCTCACAGGCATAGGGGGAGGTGGACTCATCACAATGGGGACCATAATCAACTCTGACATGATTCCACTGCGTGAACGGGGCATCTACCAAGCTGCTCAAAATGTTGCTCTTGGGTCTGGCGCAATTGCGGGGGCCTCACTTGGTGGAACGATAGCAGTGAGCCTGGGGTGGAGGTTCTGCTTTTGGCTCCAGGTGCCTGTGACTCTGTTCAGTGTTGCTATGGGATGGAAGTTTCTCGCCGGGGTTGGCGATGATATTGTTAAGACAAAAATTATCAAAAGACACTCGAAGACCACATTTAGCCAATTAGACTTGTCTGGTGCGCTGACTTTGGTACTAGGTCTCTCTCTTCAGCTGTGCTTTCTCAGTTTTGGGGGTAATCTCGTGCCATGGTCCGATAAATGGTTACTACTAATGGGTTTTGCGAGTATCTTGCTTTTGGCATTATTCTTATACATTGAGAAAACTACTACTGCCACTCCGGTCATGCCGCTCAGGTTGATCCAGGGAACGTATCCCAAGCTTCTGCTGCTGGACAGCATACTACTAGGGATGTCTTCGTACGCCTATCTGTTTGCATTACCGTTATTTTTCCAAGTTGTGCTCCATGACAATGCATCCAAAGCAGGACTCCGTCTAGCACTTCCCTCGCTGTGCAGTCCGATTGGGGCAGTCATAGCAGGATTTTCAATGAGACGGAAAGTTCATCTAGGGGTGATAGTGTGCAGCGGACTTTTCTTAATGTGTATCGGTAACTTTCTAGTCTACCGTCTGAAAGAGGGACTTCCCGACATCCTATACTGGGTTGCAACAATCCCGTTGAGCGTGGGCCAAGGTCTCAGCTACCCGGGGTCACTTTTCACGTTTATAGTGGCCTTCCCCTATTCGTACCAGGCGTCTACCACGGCGACGTTGTATCTTTTTAGATCCATTGGGTCTGTGTGGGGAGTGGCTGCAGTGTCTCTGGTGATACAGAACTACGCCGCCTCTCATTTAAAGGACGCTTTGAAAGGAGTTGACGACGGAGAAGAGATCATTGATCGGGTACGGCATTCAGTAGGTGAGATTGCTAATTTGTCTCCAGAGGTGAGGGCCATTGTACAACAGGTGTATTCCAGGGCCATAGACTTGGCTTTTTTGGTCTCTTTGATTCTGTCAGGGCTGGCGTTGGCAATCGCTGGCATTGCCTACGTTTGGCATTATCGAGAGGCAGAAGAAGAGGAAGTTTAGCACCGGATGATATGTGGGCATGCCTCCGGCGGCCCCTGCCAGGGGGAGGGTTGGTTCCGCTTCGCGGAATTCGAGGCAGCCGGATGACAACTAGGTAGAAGGTGACAAAAATAAGAGAGATTATGGGAAATGAATGGCGACTAACTGTTGATATATAAGGATTTAGAATGGTTATTTGAAAGGACGGTCCGTTATAGAAGCGATTATAGACTCTTATAGACTGGGCTTTGATGTTATGCCAAGGGTAGATGAAAAATAGAGACGATGAAGACAAATGGTGGAAGTGGCGATTTATAGATACGAATATAGAAGATTGTACGTACAATTTTAGAACGATAGAAATTAGATTGTTTTTTCAAAGAGAAATGTGTGGTTGCTTAATAGTCATGCGAATTTCAGAACAGTTTTTATGCAGAAGGTGTGCAATTATAGATATATTGATGTTCAGACCGTGTTTCAATGATTTACCAGATGGAAGACGAATGATAAAGAGATATAAGAGAATGATGAAAATGGTGGTGGGAAGGTTAGATTCTAATAACATAGAAAGATGTAACTTGCGACATGTAGTCATATTATATAGGATGCACAAGGATAGAAAGACAATATACAATAGCGAACCTGAAAGAGAAAGGTGCTGACGATGACAGTGATGAAGATGGTAAGTTTTAGATGCTAATATAGGATGATATGCAATATAACCATTAGTATAAAGAGATTGATGTTTATAGGCTGACTGTCAATGATAATGAAGATGACAACCGTGAGATTAAGAAGCAAGAAAGATCAGGATCAAGCAGGACAGTATTGCAAGTAATAGTTCAAACGTATGAGAATGCAAAAAAACTTAGTATCATGGCCGGTGTAACAGTGTCACCCTTCTTGTTTGTTTGTTAACTTCTCTTAACATTCCTATTTTTTTCAGTCTTCCAGAAAACCACAGCTGGGGCGCAACACCACACCGGGAACACTAACAACCACACCTTTCCCAACCCTAGATTTTTCACAGAATAAAAAAAAAAACTTCCAAACCACTTTTTTTTTTCCAACCTGGGCCAAGCCAAAAATCATCATGACCGACGCAAAATCTCAGGAATCGACCGATTATATGATCAAGCCTGACAGTACCCCGGCTTCGTCGAACTCCAGCACTTGGCCGTTGCTGTTGAAGAATTATGACAAACTGCTCGTGCGAACGGGCCATTATACGCCCATCCCTAGTGGATGCTCGCCCTTAAAGCGAGACCTAAAGTCGTACATCTCATCCGGTGTGATTAACTTGGACAAACCAAGCAACCCGTCGAGTCACGAGGTTGTGGCATGGATCAAGAGGATTCTGCGTGTTGAGAAAACGGGTCATTCGGGAACCCTGGACCCCAAAGTCACTGGATGTCTTATTGTGTGCATTGATCGGGCCACGAGATTGGTGAAATCGCAGCAGGGCGCAGGAAAGGAGTACGTGTGTATCGTGCGACTGCACGACTCTTTGAAGGATGAAGCTGATTTGAGTCGAACTTTGGAGCAGTTGACTGGTGCTCTGTTCCAGCGACCTCCCTTGATCTCGGCTGTTAAGCGACAGCTGCGAGTGCGAACTATTTACGATTCCAAGCTGATCGAGTTCGACAACGACCGAAACTTGGGTGTCTTCTGGGCCAGCTGTGAAGCTGGAACATATATGAGAACTATGTGCGTTCACCTGGGCATGCTGCTCGGTGTTGGAGGACACATGCAGGAGCTGCGAAGAGTTCGATCTGGTGCTCTGAGCGAGAACGACGACATGGTCACTCTGCACGACATCCTAGATGCCCAGTGGATGTACGACAGCACGAAGGACGAGTCGTACCTGCGACGATGCATTCGGCCCCTGGAGAGCTTGCTGCTAGGTTACAAGCGAATTGTGGTGAAGGACTCTTCGGTCAACTCTGTATGCTACGGAGCCAAACTCATGATCCCAGGATTGCTCAGATACGAAGACGGAATCGAGCTCAACGACGAGGTGGTGCTGATGACTACCAAGGGTGAGGCAATTGCCCTAGGCATTGCTCAGATGTCGACTGTTGATCTGGCTACGTGTGATCACGGCGTCGTGGCCAAGATCAAGCGATGCATCATGGAGCGAGACACCTATCCTCGACGATGGGGCTTGGGTCCCGTTGCTCAGCAGAAGAAGAAGCTCAAGGCGAGCGGCAAGCTGGACAAGTTCGGTAAAGCCAATGAGAACACACCTGACGACTGGAAAAAGACCTACGTTGACCACGGCCCTGTTGCTGATGGCGAAGAGGCTGCCCCATCGGCAGACGTGTCCATGGCAGACGGCAATGACACGATTAATGGCGAGCCCGCGACTCCTGTGAAGGAGATTTCTGTTGTCTCAGAGCCAGGTAGTGAGAAGAAGGAGAAGAAGGACAAAAAGGAAAAGAAAGAGAAAAAGGACAAGAAGGAGAAGAAGGAGAAGAAAGAAAAGAAGAGAAAGGCTGACGAGGAAGACGAAGATGCAGACGAAGACAAGAAGAAGAAAAAGAAGTCCAAGAAGGACTAACCTAGGGGGATTCAAGCAATGGGATGTATTTTTTGTTACAAGTAAATTATATATTATGACTACGTCTGTGATTTTGCCTCCGACGGCCCCTCCCGGGGAGGGCTGGTTCTGCTTCGCACAATGGCCCGTCTCAGGTGTGTTCCAACGAGTGTAGAAATCCCGCGAAGCGGGACCAACCTCCACGGAGTGGCCGCGCCGGAGGCGATCTTTGGACAAATGCAATATGGCTGTTATTAAATATATATGTATGTACTGGGGGGGCGTTTTAGCAGATTTAGAAATTCTGCTCGATGGCAGCCTTTTGTGCTTGAGTCAGGGTAGATGGGAACTGGACCTGTATTTTCACAAGCAAATCGCCCTTTGTGCCCGGGTTCTTGGAAATCGGCATACCGTGGTTTGGATATGTGATCACATGAGATGGTCTGGTGGGCCGCGTGCTTTCTATCTTGATCTTTCTGCCGTCCAAGGTGTCCACGATCTTGGAAAACCCGAGCAAGGCCTCTTTGAGCGTCAACTCAAGAGTGAACTCCAGATCGTTGCCCACTCTTTTGAACTTGGGATGCGGTTTCTCCTCTACCACAAATATCACGTCCTGTAGACCTCCGTCGGGCTGCAGGTCTCCTTCGTTGGCGTACGTTAGCTTCGTGCCTGCCTTCCAGCCGGGCTTGATGGTCACAGAAAGGACTTTTTCCTCTGATCCTCCCTGCCTCTTTCGTTTAATCTTCATCTTTTTTGTGGTGCCCGTTGCCAGGTCTTCTAAACTGACCGGTAGCTTAATTGTGACAGTGGATTTCTCAGGTGACGCTGAACGGGGGCCTCCAGGGCCTCCAAATCCAAACGAGCTGCCTCCAAACCCACCGGGCATTGAACCACCGGGCCCACCTGCTCTTCTTTGTCCTCCTAGCCCTCCACCTAATAAATTAAAAATGTCATCTTCGCCTTCAAAGCCGCCAGCTTCGCCAAAGTTCCTGAATATGTTGAAAGCGTCGTTTGTAGAGAACCCAGAAAAGCCGCTGCCACCTCCAGGCCCACCGCTAGTTGTGAAATGAAACTGCGTACCGCCTGGGAACCCTCCACTGCCACCTGAGCCGCCTCCAGGAAAGCCTCCAGCTGGGAATCCTCCACCTCCAGGGAATCCTCCACCGTTTTCAGCCCCAGGCTCTGGCATAACTCCGCCACGTCGAGCGGCTTCCAGCCCATAGGCGTCGTACAGCTTCCTCTTGTCTGCGTTTGACAGAATATCAAACGCTTCTGAGATCTCCTTGAACTTCTCTGTGTCTCCTGTCGGCTTGTCTGGATGGTACTTCAAAGCAGCCTTTCTGTATCCTTTCTTAATGTCTGCGTCGCTTGCCTGAGGAGCCACCCCGAGCAGGTCGTAAAGTTTGGTTTCTTTCACCATTGTCTCTTTAACTGAATGTATCTGTTTGCTTGTTTGCTAGACTTTCAATGGTTCTAGTTTAACGATCTATAAATTCGGTTGTCAAACTAACTCATTGGCTGACCCCACCTTACTTATATGCACCCAGAGGTTTGGGCTGGATAATGCAAGAAGCTTCTAGAAATGGAAGCGTGGGTAGGGGCTCTGCAGGTTAGGGTCATTGGGGTCAAAACTGAGAGAGTCGAACGAGGGGGAGCTCGCCTCCGGCGGGCCCACTCCGTGGAGGTTGATTCCGCTTCGCGGAAACTCAAGGTTTTCAGAGCGATACAGAGTCGTCTTGGGGGTTATGTTAAATCTATCTTCAGAACATGCCATACAAATGTCCACGCCAATCTTTCCTATCCAGGGCTAGGGGACCCAGCAAGCATAAGGTAGACGATGCCTGTACAATTGAACACCTTGAACCATTCATAGGTATATAACAGGGTTACATGGGTAAGAGAGAAATGTAGCTTTTATATAATAATACTGTATATGCGCTTGAATTCGAAACCTGCATCTTTGCAGTTCGAAGCTGATAAGAATCCTGTCAGACCTTGCCCTTAATTACTTGCATATCAGATATCAGGTTAGGGAAACAGTACATTTATTATCAGATACACTGTTTTTAGAGAGCCAGAAGGACTTCAGCATCTCTGCGAAGCAGAGCTACGGGGTCTGGGGATGGCCCCAGTAGCTTTCCAGCTCGTTGTGGCGCTGCTGGGGCCAGCCCCAGACCCCGTGGCTCTGCTTCGCAGAGATGAAAGGAATCTCGATTTGAGCCCCCAACTCTAGGACGCAAATTCGAGGTTTCTAAGTGAAAGTAAGAGTAAACCCTCAACACATGAACCCACCTCCCTGTATCTGTGAAAGTGGCTGGGCCGTGGACTTCAGCATCTCTGCGGAGCAGAGCTACGGGGTCTGGGGCTGGCCCCAGCAGCGCTTGTTGCAGGTTCTTGCTATTGGCAAACCCAAGTGTGGTGTGACTTTGTAGTTACTAGACACCCCTTATATAGGGTACTTTTACCGGGTCAGCCGGCTGGTAAAGGCATAAATATTTTATCGTTATACGCTGGATAGGGGCCCTATAAAGTCGTACTGCTGTCTTTTAGTGGATCCCACCGGATATAGGCAAACAATTCCTTTGGCAGGGTTTTCCAATTCTAAGCTCATCCATCCACTTTCGTTAACAACTGTGCTCACATAACATTGTTGTAATGTTATTCACGCCACTGCACTTAGGGGTCTGATTCAAGGCACAGAAAAGGTGTATTGGGGCGGTTTTGACTCTAATGGGCTATTCGTACGGTATAAACACGACTTAGCCAAACTCCCGAGCACAGAAGCTCTAAACAGCTCTTTCTGAAGGGTGTTTTTGGGGTGTTGGATAACGGATCTGCATCAAACTTAAGTCAGACTGCGATAGGCTATTAGCTAACCATCATAGCCAAATCCTAACATTGGTGTTGGCTTCCACAGACACAGTTCAACGGAGCACTCCTGGCTGTTGTCACCTGTCTTCTGCGAAGCAGAACCAACCCTCCCCGGTAGGGGCCACCGGAGGCATGCCCCCGTCGCAGAGCTGAAAAGCTGTTGTCCGCCTCACCGTGTGTTGACCACCTCACCGGGAGTTAGCCACCCCACCGGCCAGATATCAAAGTGAGTTTCTCCACACACAGTGGAGCACAGGAAGCTCAATTGTGGTTTAGAGCTCTATCGTGGATTTGTTTGATTTGCTTCTAGAGTTACAGCAATGGCCGAAGAAGGGGATATGAGCGTCATTCTGGCCAGCTCGGGATATGACAGGACAATCAAGTTTTGGGAAGCTCTGTCTGGGATTTGCTCGCGGACGATTCAGCACGGAGACGGCCAGGTCAACAGGATGGCCATCACGCCAGATAAGCGGTACTTAGCCTGCGCAGGCGTTCACACCGTTAGGATGTATGATATACGGTCGGCGAACCCGAACCCGACGATGACGTTTGAAGGGCACGTGGGAAACGTGACGGCCGTGGCCATTCAGGCGGACGGTAAATGGATGGTGACGTCGAGCGAGGACGGGACCGTCAAAGTGTGGGACACGCGGGCGCCTACCGTTCAGCGGAACTACAACCACAAGTGCCCTGTGAATGACGTCGTGATCCACCCGAATCAAGGCGAGCTCATCTCGTGCGACGACGAGGGCAACGTGCGGATATGGGATCTGGGGGAAAACACTTGCACGCATCAGCTGATCCCGGAGAACGACGTGCCAGTGCGCAGCGTGTCGGTTGCGAGCGACGGAACCATGCTGGTGGCAGGCAACAACACGGGCAACTGCTACGTCTGGCGGATGGTCAATTCCAAGGACGTCACATCGCTCCATCCTGTCACACGCTTCAAATCTCACTCGAAGTACATCACTAAGGTGCTGCTATCACCAGACGTGAAGCATCTCGCGACCTGCTCGGCCGACCACACTGCGCGTATCTGGTCCACTGAGAACGGTTACTCATTAGAGACCGTGCTCCAGGGCCACCAGCGATGGGTATGGGATTGCGCATTCAGCGCCGATTCAGCGTATCTCGTCACAGCGTGCTCAGACCACTACGTGCGACTGTGGGAACTGGCGTCAGGCCAGATCATCCGCCAGTACAACGGGCACCACAAGGGCGCCATAGCTGTGGCTCTGAACGATATATAACCACACAGTAGCTTACGAAGGAACGAAACAAACGATAGAAACACCACAAGGGACGTCTCGAGCTGCCTCCGGCGGCCCCTCCCGGGGAGGGTTGGTTCTGCTTCGCAGAATAGACGTATTTCAAATCACAAAAAAGAAGTAACGAAGCAAACAATAGATACGCTTCATTCTACAAATATAGTACATGTCGTCCTCGTCGTGCGAGAACTGTAGAACAGAAACTCGGTAGGGTGGGTTCTGCTTCGCAGAAAAGACGTACTTCAAATCACAAGGACGTAACCAAGTAATAGATACGTTTCATTGTACAAATATAGTACATATCCTTCTCGTTGTGTGATAAACGTGGAACAGAGGCTCGTAGACTTTGTCCACCTGTGCCGGACCGTTGATGACAATCGTGAGGAACATTTGGTTTTAGGCATCTAGATGCAAATTAATCAACAGAAGATGTACAGGCGTGTTTGAAAACAGGTTTGAAATCAGCTTGAGATCCTGAGAGATTTCGATAAAATGTCATTATAAACCCCTGGTTCCTGTAGTCTTCAGTCAACAATAGGCCCACTCAAACCCAGCTGGACTGACTCCTTTGGCCCTTTCCCCACAGTATTGAAATCAGTCTCGCCCCTCACACTCCTTCTCAACCTACCTCTTCTGGGGAAGTTTCAGAATTTCAGAATTATTATCATCGTGGTGCAAGAAAACCGGGATATATGCCCATATCTGTCCCACGCGTAGAACTGAGACGACACATGCATTGGCGAAGCAGTCAAACCACCAACTCAAAAGATATCAGCTCTGCCAGATAGGGCACGAATTGATGTTGTCATAAGATTGAGAGTTCAACGGGTCTACCAGCATCTTTCATTGATCGAATCACACATTATTGTCACCACTTGATTCAACCTCAGAAACTCTCATTTCAACTGTAGAGGGGGTTTTCCAAATCTCTGCAATTGCCTTTAAATATCCAAACTCAGTCCATTAGTATCTACTCTCCAAAATGTTAATCGCCATACCAAGCCCGATACCATATCAGGCACAATACTAGCTACTCTTGACACTATTATGTCGCCTATAACATCGACATTTTGTTGTGCTGAGTAAAGGTTGCGCGATATCTTGAACCACTTTCCCCCGGCTTTGAAATATAGGTTCCAACTGGGTCAAAAAGGTGTGCATGCATAATTATCATTTCACACGTATTGTACATGGAGACATCGAGTGCTGATTTGAAGATGCCCCTTTATGAAGCTGAACCAACCCTCCCCTGCAGGGGCCTCCAGAGGCACTCTAGACCCCCAGTAGCTTCAAGTTCTCGGTGTCCTCGTTCGCCTCGTCGTCCTGCTGGAAAATGTCAAATAAATTATTCACCGAGTCAAAGGCGGCCAGGTCGATAGACGTTGTTAGAGTGTCGAGGCTTTTGAAGTACATGACCTGGTCGTAGTCGCGGAAGGTGCCAATAAGGTCCAGGATGCGCGATATGCGGTCGCCAACCTCGCCTATTTCAGAGTTTTCGAATATGCTGACGGGTACGATGTTTAAACCCTGGATTTCCTCAATGGCACGCAGGATCTCACTCAATTTCATGGCCATGCCTAGCCCGTGGATCTCGAGACTCTCTTTAGAAAGGGTCTGTCTGAGATTGTTGATATCGTCAGCCATGTCGACTAGAATTCGGGCTTGGATGTGCGGGGCCTGCGAGTACCGGCATATTTTCCACACGAGAAGCTTGAGCCATTGGTGGGATATGAAAAAGTCGGCCTTTTGGATGTCTGACGTCATGCGCAGGGTGAGTTTCTTTGTAGCGTCGAGACGGTCGAGCAGAGAGCGAGCCAGACTCTCGACGTCAAAGTTGCTCTTGCCCGTCCGTATGATCTTCTCGTAGTCGTCTACGACTGTGAAAAGGGTTGCCAGCTGGACCAGCCCGGCGTAGGTGTGGTTCTTGTCCGAGTCCAGGTGCGGGAACGATATCGTGTTGCGCAAAGTTAAAGGGTACTTTGTGTGCAGGCTGACGCCCCTTTCTGTGATGAACAGCGTGTAGAATAGAATGCGATGCTGCAGCTCTGTCTCCTCGTCCAGCCCGACGTAGTGCGACTCGTTGTGCACCCCCAAAATCTGCGACATGGTGATGGACTCGCGCAGCAGATACCACGACATGGCGAACTTTTCCGTCCGGAAGCAGCACGCAAACAGGAAAAAGGACGCCATGATGGTGTCGACCGAAATCTGGTCTATGAAATGGCCCTTTTCTCGAGCGTTTTGGGCCTCTGAAAACAGCTCGTCGGCTAGCTCTTCGTTTTTCATGCCGGCTGGAGGTTTGACCAGTAGCACGTAAGAACAAATTCCCGTGATCAGGCAGTACTCGCTGTAACTGGGCTCATCGTTGTCCAGACACTTTACCACCCTATCGCAGTCGAGCACCGGCGTTATGATATGGAGGTGCCGAAAGTACTCGACCACAAGTCGTCGAAGTATGTCCTTCGAAAACCCAGACCATCCTGGAGGAGTACTTTCTCGACTGCGAGTCCGCGTCTCACTTGTCTCACGTGTCTCACTTGTCTCACGTGCCTCAGTCTGGAGCTGAAGCACCTCGTCAGGACTCAAACTACTTCCATTGCTCTTTGCCTTTTTCGTTGTACGAAGCTCGTCAATGACCGAATCTCTGTGCCTTTTGGGCCCCATCTTCTGCGGGTGGTCATTGTACGTGCATTCCAACTGAACGGTCTCGCATTTCTTGCATGGCTGGAACCCGTCACACTTGACTTTACGGCGTCGGCAACAATCGCACGCTCTCATGAGAGATGTTAAAAACACACAAAGTCCGTCTCTTCTTCTTCTGCTTCTTCTTCTCTTCCAAATACAAAAAAAAAAAAAGCGGCCGGAGAATCTCACCTCCCCGCAATTCGAGCCGCACTTGATCTGGTGACTTACCCGGCTCTGGTAGCGGGTAGGCGCAAACTCACGATACTAACTGACATTGAAGCTTGGAGCTTGGACGGTTGGATGAACCTCTGCGAAGCAGAACCAACCCTCGCCGGGAGGCGCCGTCGGAGGCAGCTACACGTCGTTGTACGTTAGACCAAAACTGGCACAGTTTGGATCTTACAAGGAAGGTAGGTACCGACCGATTTGAACAGAGTTTAGAGGGAAAAAGCTTAACTCAAATGTGGCCATGGTAAGCTAATTCGATTGACGATCTCATCAAAGAGCCAATTGTGGACTGAACTTTTTGCAATTGGCTAGAAACTGGAAACGCGTAGCGATAGTCGATAGATAAAGGTCTCACGGCCTGTCAGCGTGTCACTATACGTACATTTAATACATATAGGCGGATGGATAGCACTAAGGAGCAGTTCGTTATAAATATAGCGGCGCTTACCTCAGATAGCTGAATGCATTCCAACCTGGTTAGAGACGACTCGGCACCTCAGGAATATTACCACAGGGCCTTTGCACGCATCTCATTGCGTTCCTCATCGCCCTCAATGCTAAAGCTCAGCTCAAGCAAGGCTCATGAAAAACTATCACGTGCTTTTATGCGGCTCGTCAAGTATACTACAATTCTAAATAATTGAGAAAACGAGATCTAGTTATTGTGAAAGTACGATTAGCCGCTTAATCAGCGATGGAGCTTATCAAAAGATGATGTCGATTGTCTCTGACGATTGTCTCTGTTAGATTGCCCGCCTTTTTGTTCGGTACTGGGGTTGCTGCGGTTCTAGGACCTTTCTAAGACCTCCCTTTTTTTTATTTTGCCGCTGCCCATTTTATTTTCCTGCAGAATAGCACGGCGAAATCCACTAACTATAGTTAAGGTTGAATAACCCCTGGAAGCCAACTAAATAACCGTTCCAACTTTGTCGCAAGGGTATTTGGGACAATCTCCGAATCTCTGAATAATAAGATTTAATTGTAGAGCAGAGCATCTGGTCACACAGCAGCAGTGTAGTAGTAGGGGACGCCTGACCCAAGTCACGTCACAACAGTATCGGCTATACGGGTTGTAACACACAACGTTGATATATACCGTTTATTATGCGATACTGCAGTTCGTTTATGGGGTCGTTTAGCGAACGGCATGGACCGACCGGAGGAGGGTGACGTAAAGATGGCTGACACACCACAACGGTCACAATGTTTCAGAACCAAAATGAGAAGCAGAGAAGCTAGAAAAGAGTTTTGCGTAGAGTAGTGAGTAGTATAGCAGAAGTCTCACCCAAAAGTGATGGCACGCTCATCGAGTCTGCACATGCAGGGGGGCCTTGGGGTTTTTCAAATTTCAGTCATCTTTGCTGCTTAATTATTTTAATTATTTTCGAATCGGCTTATTGTATTATTGCTTCGCGCTCGCCTGGCTATCTGCTACAACATCTGGACAAATTTTCAAACGGTTGCGGAGGATATCATCATCGATCGCCGTCTGATAGCAAAAAGAGGGGTGGGAAATATCAGGGCGTAGGGTTTTTTCAATTTTGTATTTTTTCAATTTTGAAAAAGAAACCCTCTGCCCAACTTTTCACTTCACCTTAAACCGTCTCGCGATATTTCACGCACATCACACTGTAGTTTTAGTGAACTTGCTGAAGCGCGGCCAACCCTCCTCGTCGGGGTCGAAACTCCACTCCTACAACTTTCATCGCGATCCTAGAATGTCCGATGGCCCCTTCCCGCACCATACGCCCCACTGTTCCCAGATAAGATGATATTCACAGACGTATAAAACTATACACACATCCTGTACTTCACGTCTATAAACCGGCAAAGGCCGTGCAGATCGCATGATGATTTCAACCGATGCGATTATCCACCAATCTTATATGTGACTTAGAAAAACTATATGTCATTGATAGAGAATGCTTTCTTTCTTTTTTCTTCGTTTTTTGCTTGCCGTTGGGCGCGAAAATACATATAAATGCTTAAATAAAAAAAAAGAACCATAATTAGGCTGTTAAAGAAATATAAACCACACATCCCCAGTACGTCTGCTCAGGCTACTCTCACTCTCTCTCCCCCAAAAGAGACCCAGCGAGCGAGAAACTGCAAAAATGGGACTGTTAACCAACGTTA
Organism: Spencermartinsiella europaea; assembly: GCA_030579595.1. Lineage (NCBI taxonomy): Eukaryota > Fungi > Ascomycota > Dipodascomycetes > Dipodascales > Trichomonascaceae > Spencermartinsiella > Spencermartinsiella europaea. Next base: position 561,430 of record JAKTRG010000007.1, read on the forward strand.
TCTGGTCGGGGGACTTGACATTGGCCACCTTTAACTATGCATTCGACACTGTAGGAGTCCTTATAGGTCTGGCTATCCTGCTCGACTACTGGCTGTTGTGTCTTCCAACATCGAACAGGCTGAAATACCCGTCCAACTCGCGGTCAATTGAGTTGCTCAAGTTTGTATGTAGACCACCGGACGGTATGTGAGGCTGCCTTCGGTGGCCCCTGCCGGGATGGCTCTGGTTCTGCTTCGCAGAAAAGTAGGCCAAGTAGGGACCCTTAAAATGGTCACACGCTGAGACCTGCTAACTAGGCATCTGTAACAGTCCAACTCGTTAAAATCTCGAGACAACTGCAGGCTCGATGGCTGCCGAGTAGCCAAATCCTGTTGGAATTAGACTTTGTTAACAGCATATGTGGCATAGTACTTCAGTCATTTGGATTCGTGGACATGTATGCTGCTGTAGTGATTTATGCTGCCACTGTAACTTTCAGGGACTTGGTAATGCTGGTTGAAGCCCCTTCTGCATTCAACTTCCTGCTCGTGCTGAGCAGCTGCAGCCCCATTATCATCGACCAGCTGAAGTACGGCTCTCGGTCGCAGCTGCGCAGAATACTCGGTCTAATGTTCTATAGTTGGTGCGACAACATAATAGAGATCGGTAACAAGGTCGAATTGCGTCCAGATGACCTCAATCCTCCCCGTCTCGAGGATTTCTTAGACTCGCCAAGAAAACTGAGGGAGAGCTGGCTTAAATACTGGGAAATGGCCCAGGAAGACAATACGAAGAAAGGCCCCATATCGCAATTCCTGCTCATAAAAGCCATATTCATGTGCTACTGGAGACACCTGATCCCTGTTTTGGTGTACCTGAACCTGAGGGAAGTGCTCGGCCTATCTGCCCCCTTTATACTCGGGAGATTTGTAAAATTCACAGAGTCCTACCAGCCAGGAGACTCTCTTGGGCCCGGCATCCTTTTATTGGCCCTCATGTGTGCTGAGCCTCTGGTAAACACCTCGCTCTCGATCCACTCCTTCGCCAGATGCTATATGTTCTTGGCGAACCTAGATGCTGGCATCGGAGGACTCATATATTGGAAGTCACTTAGAATCTCGCCTGCAGCCAGGCAGCAGTTTTCCAGCGGAGAACTCGTCAACATTTGGACCAACGACAGACGCAAAATCCAGATTTTCTTCAACGTCATTCAAATCTCGACATATGCACCTATTTCGCTCTTCATGTCGCTCTACAGCTTGCATAAGCTGCTTGGACGAAGTATGTGGGCCGGATTTGCAGCCACAGTGGCGCTTATGTTTGTCAACTCGTACCTCGATTCGATGCTTCACGCTGTCCAGCAGCGTCAGGTTGGATACAAGGACGATCGCGTCAAAGTCACCAACGAGATTTTCAGCAACATTGAGACCATCAAGTACAATGCGTGGGAATCTATTTTCCTGAGCAGGGTCAGCAAAGCTCGCAGAACCGAACTTAAAGGGTTCCAATTCCACCGATTTCTCGGTACCGCCCTCCATGCATTCGTTGAGCTGAGTCCTTATCTGGTAGCATTTGCGACCATCTCTTGCTACAACTTTTTGGAGAATGAGACTTTGTTGCCCGAGCGCCTTATACCGGCTACATTAATCTTCCGCGATCTGAGAAGTCCATTAATGAACATCGCGCATATCTACAACGATCCCAGGCGAGTAATGGAAGGTCTCTGTCGCGTCCAAGACTTCTTAGTTACTGACGACGCCGACGACTACGACATTGAAGACGAAAAAATCACCTCTGAGACAGCCATTGAACTAAAATCTGCATCTTTGAAATGGCTAGATAGGCAGGTGTTTCAAGATTTGACGCACAGCATTGACCGTGGAACTTTTACCTGTATAGTTGGAAAAGTAGGATCGGGGAAATCGTCTTTCCTACGCAGTCTGATTGGGGATATGAAAAAGACTGGCGGCACCATCCTCGTAAATGGATCCACGGCTTATGCATCTCAAAGGGCCTGGATCAGAAATGTAACAGTTAAAGAGAATATTCTCTTTGGTCGTCCGTTTGACCCTGAATGGTACCAGAAGGTTCTCTTTGGCTGTGCACTTAATGAGGATATTGCATCTTTCGTACGAGGCGATGAAACGTTGATCGGAGAAAGCGGAGTCGAACTTTCAGGTGGGCAAAAGGCGAGAATAGGGCTCGCTAGAGCTGTATACGCTCGTTCTGACATCTGTCTGCTAGACGACCCGTTGTCTGCTGTTGACGAAAAAGTGGCCAAACACATCACAAGGCACATTTTAAGCAAATCTAGTGGGCTCCTCAAGGGGTCCACTGTGGTTATGGCTACGCATACTCTTTCAGTCCTGAACCACTGTAGCCATATTCTGGTTATTCAGGACGGAACTATGACGCCGGTAGAATCATACGAAGCCCTCAAGTCACAGTTCCCCAATCTCAAAGAATTTCTTCCTACTGTCGCACTACCGAATGCCAACCACCATCATCTCGAGAAAGAACCGAAACAGTTTGGCCCGACGGATTCAAGCATTCTCCCAGACCAAAATAAAACCCGCAAGCCACTTCCGAAAACACGAATCAATGTAGATGCCTACTCCGAGTATGTTTTCAGATGCGGTAAGATGCTCCTGCTGTGTATCTTAGTGGGGTCAGTTTTGCAAGGGATGATAAAAGTATGGGCTAACTTTTGGCTGGGCGCAAACAACCCAAATGTAGGACGAGGGCTCGCTGGCTTTGCTCCATTTAAGAGTCAAAGTACCGTATACCTTTTCATCGGAATTCTCGGGTTCTCAGGGAGGATGATACAAGATTTCATCTCTTTCCATTTCTTTCATATCCGTGAGAGTTATAAAACATACTGCGCCATGGCCGAGAACGTAACCAAGTCACCAATGAAGTATTTCGACTCCAATAAGAGAGGGTATTTGGTCGATAGGTTCACTGAAGATATTGTCGACCTCGACGAGAGGATCCCAGACGAGCTCAGACAGTACAGTAATGAAGTTTTCGACTTGATAATCTCCTTGGGGCTTCTTTTTTACAGCTCGCCTTATACTCTGCTGGCCGTGATCCCCTTTATTATGGTGTACTATTCTTTCGGCTCGAAGATTGCTACAATTTCTAAAAATGCCCAAAAGCTGGTTCCAGAGCGCAATGCTACTTTCCTGTCACGTTTCCAAGAGTCAATCGAAGGTTCCTCTCATATCCGCGCGTTTGACCAGGGACCTGCTTTTATGGAGACTCACAAAAAATTGACTGCTAAAAACGATGGTGCTACTTTCACTTCTATTGCAGTGAGGAAATGGTTTCAAGTACGGCTTCTGCCATTCAACAGTCTCATCGTGATGCTTATTGGGTTGATCATTTTGAGATCTTTGAGACACCATGGATCTGTGGCTATTCCAGTCGGGATTATCATCAGGGACACAGGTGATTTATACAGCTATCTCATCACATTTTCAGACGCTACTGCCAAGCTCGCAGCTGCCAGCCCCTCCTTAGAACGCATAGATGAGCTTCTGAAATTAAAAACGGAAGAGAGTATTCACTCCTCGCACGGGGACAGCAAACCGCCTTTGAACTGGCCCTCTCATGGTGCGATTGTGTTTGAGAATTTTTCGAAAGTCTATCATGGGAAATTGGTGGCCCTGCAGGATATCAATTTGAAAATCAATGCTGGCGAAAAAATTGGAATTGTGGGCAGGACAGGATCGGGAAAGAGCTCATTGGTCGCGTCTCTATTTCGTATAAGGGAAGCATCAGCAGGAAGGATCCTCATCGACGGTGTTGATATTAGCAGTATCAATGTCAATGACTTGCGCAATAGTTTATCTATAATTTTGCAAGAGCCTCGATTGCACAGTGGCACCATCAGAGAAAGCGTTGACCCCAAAATGAAATGCCTGGATGAGCAGATTTGGCAAGCATTAGAAAATTCACATATTGCCGAGTTTGTGAGACAGTTGGGTGGACTGGACGCAATCATAGCTGAAGGAGGTGCTAATTTTTCGGTAGGTCAACGTCAGCTGCTCTGTCTTAGCAGGGCACTTTTATCGAAGGCTAAGATTATTGTATTAGACGAAGCTACGGCTTCAGTCGATTTGGAGACAAGCAGTCTCATACAACAGACTGTCGAAAAGCAGTTCAAAGCCAAGACTGTGCTGACTATAGCGCATCGTCTCTCTACCGTAATGAGTTCTGATAGGGTGGTTGTGTTGGATGCTGGTGTGGTTGTAGAATGCGACACTCCAAGAAGATTGCTTGAGACGGAGGGATCAAAATTCAAGCAGTTGTGGGACAAGAGTCATGAAATTTGATGATAGAAAAAAGTCATGACCATGCATGTGTATATGTATATATATAATTGAGACAGGGGAATATATTAGCATTATTTTAGCTCTGTATTCTCCCACTCCAAGGCTTCCAATCGTACATTCCATTTTTCTAGACGTGAGTATTTTCATTTCCTTTCTTTATCTTGGCATTATTTCAGCTCTGTATTTTCCACTCTAAAGCTTCTAATCGTACCATTCCATTCTCTAGCATCTCAGAAGAACTTGACAAGAGACATAAATTCCATCTAAGCTTTTCTTTTGTAGCCATGAACTCATCCTGGTCTCCTTGGGCAGCCATAGCTTGCAGAAGCGATATGAAAGAGCCTATCTGCACGATACAATCGCTTGAATGGTTTATCCAAAATGCTGACAATGAGCTGGGATCGAGACCCAGAACAAAATTTAAAGAATCGTCTAGACACTTTTCTGCTGCTGCTAGAACTTCTTTCCTGTACATCGTTGCTTGTTTATCTGATTCGTCGATAATTTCACAATACCGTAAATACTGCCTGTGTATCAAGCAATGGATTGCGTAACTAGACAAGATAACAAAATCACCAAGTTTTAGCTGCTTTGCTTTGTTCTGCCTAGCAATCAATTGCGCCACATTGCTGTGACATGACTCGACGAGATTCTGTATGGGGTCCAAACTCTCCCGTACAGTTTCCGGGTCAGCCTTTTCTTGGAGCCTTCTGTGTTCCAGAGTGTAGCAAATATCGACGATATCTGATAGAATAATTGTCAGTCGGGTTAATTCTATGGTCAGATATGCAAAGTCCCTGGATTCGTTCTCTGGCTCAAAGTCGTCTATATCCAACATGGGTACGAACCAGTCGCGGTTATTTATCTTGCTGGGTAGTCCGTTTAATACTGAGCACCTGTGTATTAGTTATCAGCTTTTTTAAATGGTGTCAAAAAAACTTTACATCACACTTACCACCTATCTTGGACAAACACGGCCCATGCCACTCTCCTACGGGGTGGGAGCTCCCAAGACGGAATTGTCCAATCACTAGTCAGTTTACTGCTTGAAAGAACCTACAAAATCTTTCTCTTTCGCTTCTTTTTCTTTCTCACCTGCAATCCAAGTTCAATCCAAGTATCATAGCCGCAGACACAATATCGGAGGTAGCGTTCCAAACATCAATCCTATTATCCTGAAAGTTGGCAGTTTTCTGCAGAAGCAGCAATCCTGCTTGAATGGTCGAAAGTCGTGGCTTTGACAGACTCCTTTCGTAGGACGCTATCGTAATCTTCCTGAGTTCTTCCTCATTGGGCCTGGGCTCTCCTAATAACGTCGAGTCGTAGTTCCACCAGTTGAACGCAATCAGGTACATCGCCCCTAGTAGTACAGGACTCACTTCTTTACGACGATGCTTCCATAGAAAGGATTGTTTGTGGATGATCGGGTATGAAGGGTGCACCATTGAAAAATAGAGGTTCAGAAGTCGTTCTGAAAACGGTTCGACGACGTCTTCGATCACAGCTACGAGCTCTTGGTAATAGTTCAATTCAGTATCTTTTACCATCAGAAACGAAGTGCCTGGTGCCACGGGTCGCAAAAGCCGATCTGATCCAAGCTGCTTGTGGCTGAGCTTGCTGGCTCGAAAGTTTATATCGAAAAAGGGCGCCTGAAGCAGTTGTGAGTAGTAAAAGTCATTCATCGTAAGGAATTGATTTTGGTGAGCATATTCTTGGTTACTATTACGTGCCGGAGGGGGTGCTAAAGCGTCTTTTCTTTTCTCATGAATCAGAGATAATGATAAATAACCTACCTTCTACTGTTTCAACAGGCGACGATCCCATCGTAAGGTCTTCAGGCGAATGCTTCTCCGGTGAGTCCAATGCTTCCAACGAAAGAACTCGTTGCGATGTCACCACGTCTCTTTCGCGAAACTTAAAAGGCTGTACAGCCCTTGTAGTTCGAGGGGTAGACTTCATTATAAACGTACACCGTTCTTCAGTCTTTGTGCACATTTCACAGTTTGGCTTGCCTTCCGTCCTAACACATTTGGTCTTTCTACGTCTGCAGCCATCGCACGGCCTGTCCCTTCGGTTTCTCGTAAAGTAGGGCTTTCCATTTGGCTTTAATGCTTTCATTTTTGTCAATTTGGCGCAAACATACGTTATGAGAGTCGTTTCCTTTATATATATGGACTTATAACTTGAAATTTACTGGCCGCTCTTATCTTATCAGTGTGGTTAGAAACCCGCCGATCGTTTATGTCGGCAGTTCCAGTGGGGTGTATAAAATTTAGAGATATTTACCATGCAAATGTGGTGGGCCGTTCCAGCGAGGTTGTTACGCTTCACGGAATGGAGGATCAGTTAAAGAAAACTAATTTGTACTATTATCCAGAACTTATATACCTTTATTTTTTACGTTCTGCCTTCTTTGTTATATCTGATCTGTAAAGCACGGACTGAGGTCTGGTGGCGGTTAAACATGGATTTCTAGACTTTTTCTTATTTTTTATCTTTTCACATAGATGGTTAGCAGCGTTTTCTCTCTTATGCCACTGTAACTAGTTTCTGCTATAATTTTTCTCCACATCTGGTAATATACTATGTCAGTTTAACATGACCTTCTAGGCTTGACTATTCTCAGGGTCGAGGAAGACGTGACAGCTGCTAGGGCCAGCCCCAGACCCCGTCGCTCTGCTTGGCAAAGATGAGTTAGGAAACAGGTACAACGTGATGGGGAAGTAATATTGATAATTGATGGAATTGCAACATTTATAAGGCTCAGAAGACTATGAGTTACAAGGGCTTAAACCATCGTTTCCGGCAGCAATGATAAAGTTAAATATTAGTCTTTAGACACCCTCTTTTCCAAGCCACTTTCAACCCTTTAATGTAACTACCAGAGGGTGCTTCTGCTTCAATACACGAGACTCTCTGTCCTGATATTTTTTTAACATGCCTGTAATACCTAGGGGACTTAAACTCTCTATTCGGGTTTAAACTTGAGTTTCTGTACCTCTACTGCTCTTTTTATGTCTTCTAAATTGCTTTCACGTAGCTTTCGAGAAGCTGCTTTCTATCTCAAGTTTTTTTGTACTCTTCTCATCATATTTATTATTGGTTAGAAATGAGTTTCTAGGCTCAGTTATTTACAGCAATCCTCAGCAATCATCAGCAATCCTCAGCATACCTCCACCGTCACGTAACCGCTAAGAAGATGCTTCTACCTCGAGCTATTATAGTGTCTCTTATTTTTCTTTTTTGTGTTTTACTCGTGTATTGTCTTACAGATCTGTAATAACGCTGGGAAGCTTAGCTCTCAATTCGTCTCTATCGGTTAGAACACCAAGGACGATGGCCAGAAACAATAATCCAGGGAGTCTTTGTGCGATCAACGGCAGATATTAGTTTCTCGGCTTTACTCAACTATGCGAAGATGCTTCTACCTGAAGGTGCTAACTACACTCTTCCTCGTCATTGTTTCTTGCTTATATCCCATTTTTCATTTATTTCTTAATGATCTAAAATACAGAGGAGAACTTAAGGAAGGCATAGCGTTCTATTCGGTTAAACATGAATTTCTAAGCTTAATTATCTATTCGGTTAAATTTGAGTTTCTATGCTAGTTCTCAGTTATTCTCAGTGCTATTTTCACCGGCTCCTTGAACTCTGCATCACCATTGGTTACTCCTGAATACCCCAGTCACTGTTTCTGCCAAGCAGAACCAACCTGGAAGCGAGCTAGGCACTGTCACAGATTTAAGGTCTCCACTCTGCACTAAACGAACCCCTGGGCTTCTTCAGCTTGTTTTCAGTCCTTTCTACAAAGGCACCCAAAGGCTGCTGTTTCACCAACCCACCGTTATCTCGGTCCCAGACTACCTTGCCTCGAAGAATCGTGTACCTCGGCCAGTTTGCTACTTTGATTCCTTCATATGGAGTGTAATCTATATCGTGGTGTAGAAGGGAATTGGTGATTGTAATCCCTTCCTCAACACTCTCCTTAGGATACCAAATGACAATATCAGCATCGTAACCCGGCGCAATTTGTCCCTTACGGTCAAATCCGTACAGGAGAGCAGGATTGTAGCTGGTGACTTCTACAAACTTCTGCGGGGTTATCTTACCATCAGAGACACCCTGGAATCCCAGGGGCACTCTTGTCTCAATGCCAGGAAGTCCATTTGGGATGTCTGTAAACATCGCTATCCCATTAACTATGCCAAGCTGTTTGCCATTATCACCGTTGAAGTTGAATGGACAATGGTCGGAATTGAGCACTTGGAAGGTACCATTTGAAATTCCGTCCCAAAGAGCTTGGATATCTCTAGCATCGTCTCTCATTGGTGGTGAGCAGACGTACTTTGCGCCTTCGTAGTTCGGCAGCTTGAGCTTGTCCGACATCAAGTAGAGATACTGCGGACATGTTTCACCCATGATGGGCAGCATTCTGGTCTGAGCATTCCTGATATTTCGAGTCGCTCCTTCAGTTGAGACATGCACTATTAGAATTGGAGTATCCATTAGCTCTGAAAGACAGATAGCTCTGTACGAAGCTTCGTCCTCGACGATAGGAGGACGGGACACCGCGTGGTAGTAAGGGTCAGTCAAAGCTTTGGCTTTGAGGTCCTCGATTATGCTAGGTTAGTTGGGCATTGATTTGAAATCAAGGTATTAACACAAGATCCTCATATCATTTGAGAGCTACTCACAATGTGATCATATCCCAGTTTTCAGCGTGAATGAGAGTGGTCATTCCTAATTTCCTCGTTTGTCGCATCACCTTCAAGATGTTGTCGTCAGATAGTTTACGTTCCTCGTACGACATATATATTTTGACACTAGATATCCCTTGCTTGAAGAGTATCGGCAGCTGCTTGTACAAGATATCCTCTGTCGGATTGGTGAGTATGAGGTGGAATCCATAATCGCAATAGCTGTTTCCTTTTGCCTGGTTAAAAAAGCTCAGCAAAGTAAACTCACAAACTCACCTTTTTATGATACTGCTCTACCACTTTCAACACGTCTGTATCATATTTCTCCTGAGCAGCAAAACAGACCAACGAAGTCGTTCCTCCACAAATGCCAGATCGAGTTCCTGCTTCAAATTTATCAGTGTGTGCGCCTTCCATGACTTTTTGCTCTAAATGAACGTGTCCATCAATACCGCCAGGAGTCACGTAACCCCCTTCAGCATCGATTACATTCGTGCAAGGCTCTCTTGATAAATTTTGACCAATGGCTGTGATGATACCATCCTTGATTCCTATGTCTGAATGGGGAGGATTAATGATGCCACTAGCATTGACCTGTGTGTTAGCGTGATTTTTTGTATGTGTATGTGTGTCACGTTGCTACATAAGACTTACGACAATTCCGTTAGTGATAATAAGATCAAACATGCTCCTGTAATATGGGCCGTTATATTGGATATATTGGATGAGAAGAGACGTTTTTGATATTTATTGAACCATCTTGAAAAAAAGTATGCAAGTCTTATCTGACTTTTCAACGGCCGCGGCTATCAGAGTTAGCCGGAGCGTTGAAATATATACCTAATTGGGAGAGATAAGGCACGTCACCCATTTAAGGTTGTTACAAAGTGGAGAACCTGCATAGATAGCCGGAACAAGATACATCAAATCCCACAAATGATGCCAAAGTCCGGACAAAATCTCAAAGGACGTTTTTCTTTACTTCGTTTGCATCGGCTGAAAATGTCATCAAAATACGAATTCAAGAGAGATCTTGTTGGATACGGCGAAGAGGGTCTTCAAGTTGCGTGGCCGGGCGGAAAAAGAATAGCAGTCAGTATCTGCATCAACTATGAGTGAGTTTGTTTGAACGTCGAACAAGTTTGACATTAAAAATGTTTAGTACTGACAGAGGGAAGGAGGAGAGCGAAGTATTACCAATGGTGACATAGGTTCAGAAACAGCAAGTTGGGAAAGAAGTATGTTGCTTTGTCATGTTGAGATACATTCTGCTCCAGTTACATGGGATACCATTGAGTGTACTTTTCTGCTGCGACCACGCTCCTTAATCTATCGTTGAGCACACTGTTCTACGAAGCAGAACCAAGTCTCCCCACGAGGAGGCGCGGTGGTGGACAATTGCAGACCCATTCTAACAAGCCGACAAAATTCAGTTGATTGGTAGGAGAGATTGGTCGGCAGAATCCCACTACGATTACGGTGCAAGGGCCGGGTTTTGGAGATTGCTTCGTATTTTCAACAAAAATAAAAGTCCTTTCACACTTCTGGCAATTGGAATGGCGATTGAGAAGAATCCTGACGTTGTGAGATCCTGTGTTAGAGATGGCCACGAGGTAGCAGGACACGGATACCGTTGGGTTGACTTTGCTGACTATACGATGGAGCAGGAGAAGCTGGAGATCGGTAAGACCATTGACGCGATTAAAAACATTGGCGGATCTTATCCTGCTGGCTGGTTTGTTGGAAGGTCCAATATAAACTCTATTGGGGCTGTTTACGAAGCATTCAAAGAGAAAGGAATTCCCTTAGCATGGGAGAGTGACAGTTTTGCCGACGACGTTCCGTACTGGATGCCAGTTGCAAACGATCATTTGCTCATGGTACCCTATGCGTATGACTCCAATGATATGAAGTTCCACACTAGTCCTGGATTTCAGGGGTCGGATAGCTGGCTTGATTACATGAAGACGACGTTTGACATGCTGTACGAAGAAGGCGGGAAAATGATGTCATTGGGCCTCCATTGCAGGATTGCAGGTCGGCCTGGACGGGCAAAGGCAGTTCAGGATTTTCTAGAGTACATTAATTCCAAGCCGGGGGTGTGGGTTACTACTAGGAGAGAATTGGCAGAGCATTTTAGAGGGCTGTATCCTCACTAGAAGTAGTGAAGTTCGCCTCTGGCGAAGCTCTTCCAGGGAGGATTGTTCTGCTTCGCAGAAGACTCACAGAAATTTTGATCAAACATAGATTACAAGGTGCCTACCTTGCTGTGAGAGTTTCTCTGTGACAACTGCTGAAATATATATTGCACAATGCTTCAGAGTATGTGGTAACTGTTATCTCTCAGAGTATGCATAGTATCCTACTTGAAAGCACAATTAATAGCAGATAAATGGACACAGTATCAGTTTGAAGTGAGAAGTGTAGGTGTTAAGAAGATAGAAACTGCAATAAATTAGTATTTAAGTTCACTGAAATATCTGCCTTTAAGTATAATATTGGTGAAAACCCTTTACACTATTTATAGATGTATAACGAGTGAAGTCTGCTTAAGTGTATTGTCAATCACAGCATTGACGCTGAGCCTGGGCTACAATCACAGGAACATATAATATCATACTGCATAAACTTTTTCTCTTGCTAAATTGACATGAGCAATATATAAAAATTTAAGTTTTATAAACCTCTGCACTTATACCAACATATGATAGTGTGTATTTTGTAAATGTGCAGCTTATCGTACGAAGGACAGTATATTTTGTGTTTTATAAATTGGCACTAACTAGTACAGATAATAATATATAATACTATTTTACAAATTTGTACTTTTTTCGACAGATAATGGTATTACTGGTTTCAACATATATATTACAAGATTCGTACTTCGTGTTACAGCTGAAAATAGCTTACAATGAATTTGTTCTTGCGTGGCTACATCTAACGAAACTTTCAGTATGGATTAATTCATCACTTAGTTGATGATAGCTTACAGGTATAGCTCACAGGTTACAGCTCCCAATATATAAATTTCATATAATTTGAACCTCTCCTCACCCCATATACACATATAAATACGATTCTTGAAAACAAAAAATATTTAAAACTCGGCACACAAACTAAGCTTTTCCATGATCCATGGCTTTTTAAACCTGAACCTCATCAGACATTATTTGTACCATATCCTTTTCTTCCTTATTGGGAGCTATGGTCCCTGAAACAGGAGTTGAAGCTCCTCCTGTAGCAGGAGCAGCATCAAGATACAAAATGTCCATGTTGATAATACCTTGGGCATCGAACGTATACTGAGAGAGCCCTGTGACAGGTTTTGGCGGGAAAACATAGCTCAAAAGCACGTGTGTTAAACCTGCCACGACTGTGCCAGTCAGCCATGTGGCCGAAAAGTAGTTGAGAATACCCCTGTTGCTAACCGATACGCCCATTGAATACAGCAGACCAGGCATATTAGGCGCAATAGCAACCACCAGTGCTGCCATTGCTCTGAAATTAATACCCCACGAGTACCAGTAGATACCATGAGGTTCGTAGCAGGCTTTGAGATCGATTCCTCTAGCCCTGCGAACAATAAAGTAGTCGGCGCACATGACACCACAAACGGGGCCAAGGAAAGTGGAGTATCCGTTGATGAAAGCGAGAAAAGTTGCTCCCTTTGCGCTGATATACCAAGGTTGCATTACAACTCCAAGGATGGAACAGATGATCTGTCCTCGTCTGATGTTGATATACTTGGGAAACCACGCTGTGATGTCATTCCCGAAAGGAACACTGTTGCCTGAAACGTTGGTTCCAATGTTGCAGAATGCGAGAACGAGTCCGCCGAAGAACTTGGCAGGTCGGTTACTCCACAGCAGCATCACAGATACAGGGTTAAATAAAACTTGGTCGTACACAACTTGAGAAGTCGCACCAATGATAGCACCCAGAAGTTCAGTGAGAGTTAAAAACACAGGTCCCGCCCACAGCTGCGACAACCAAGCCTGTCTTGTGCTGTTCGAGTACCGAGTAACGTCGGCCATGTTCAACGCAAATGTTGCGTTACCACCTATAGCGGCCGTCATACAGTAGAAAAAAGCGTAACCGACTGTGAACCCGTTTTCAATTTTGTTAGGGATGCTAAACAGAGGACCAACTCCTCCTCCAGCGGTCAACGCCCAGGTAAACATTGCAGTCCAAAAGAACGGCACGACGAAGATTTTTATAAGGAAAAACCATCGCAGGGTTGGGATGGACAAGAACAAGAAGGGGAACGAAGCAATCCAAAACACCCAGAACGAGACCATTCCAGGTGCCGTTATACCAAGACTGTTTGGGATAGCATTTTCGTGCCAGTTTGCAAATGAAGGACTGAGAGCCGTGAGCATTGCTAGCACAGCAGTACCTCCTAGAACACTTTGCACTCCGTATAAGATAAAACAAAAGGCACCCCTAAACAGGATTGCGAGGTAAGCACCCCAGAGTCCAAAAGAGGACCGAATGATAACCGGGAAGTTTAGGCCGTACTTTGATCCTAGGTATCCGCTTATTGCGCAGGGAATAATAACCAGGCAGTTTCCTACGAAACATGCAGCCACTGCGAGCCCTGGGTTCAATCCAAGAGCTACAGCAGAACTAACCGTCTGCATCTGTGCCAAATTGAAACCCTCGCTAATCCAGAACCCTCCAATGTGATACCATCTCCATTTGCGTTGCTCGGGGCGACTTGGATCCAAGTCATGGTTGCTGAATCTATTGAATCCATCCTGAGAGCTGAACAGACCTTCCTGAGGGTCGAGTCTCAGTCGTTCTGCGAGTCTCTTCAAAGCCATTTTGTGTGTGAGTTATGTGAGTGTGAGTACTGCACTCTGCAAGAAAAGGTTTGGAATGGCTTGAATGAGTTTAATTGCCCACAATTATTTATTTTTCACAACTCATGCCTGTATATTATAGTTCCAGACGGCTAACCGGGTATCACATCGGGCTAACATGAGATCCAATTGGCGATAAAGTTCTTATCAGTGAGTCTTTTTTGCTTTTGCATGCATTGGCGATAACACCTGTCAGATCTGCAGATAAGATAAGAAGAAGCAGAAAAAAGTCACAAACACGGGCCCGTAACAAGTGAGGTAAAAGAGTGAAAATACCGACCAGTGATTCTTGCTTCAGATGGGCCCTCCCGGGTAGGGTTGGTCCTGCGGAGCTTCCATTCACCGTGTTGTGTCGTTTTGTTTGGGCTCTTGGATCTCGGCTATCGTGAAGCGGCTAACTCAGTTTGAGCTGCAGCTGCAGGGCCCTGCGTGTATCTCAAGAAACGTCTTGAGTTAGTTTTTACTTAGTTACTTAGTTGGTGGCTGTTCTCCGCACATTTGAACATTCGTTGATTCGTTCGTTCTTTTTCAATGTGTTTTGATGAAGAAATGACGGCTTGGGAAGAGATAGCACAGAGGAGACGAGAAAGAGTACTTCAAGGAGTGCCTTGGAAAAAGTTGGAGGAAGCAGAGTTGGCGGAGAGCGGAAAGCCCGCAAGGGTCGTGCATCGTCAGAATCTGAGTGACTTGGAAAATGAAATTGTCGATTCAAGTGCAGTCGAGATTGTTGAGAAAATAAATAAAGGACTTTGGAGTGCTGTGGCTGTGACAACGGCTTTTTTGCATTCTGCAGTGATAGCACACCAGCTTGCCAATTGTGTGAGCGATATTTTGTACGCAGAGTCGATTGAACGGGCCGAGGAGTTGGATGAGTATTATAAAAGGACAGGGACGACCGTAGGACCTTTGCATGGTCTTCCTATTTCAATAAAGGTGTGTTTCTGACGGAGAGTGTGAGAGTGTTTGACTTGTGGTTGAGCCAGCCGGGCCAATTAGCTTGATTTGACTCGTTCTCAATTGCGGCATTACTGCCAGTTATATCAATTAACACTTAATTTTTTTTCTTCAACTGACTCGAATGAGCTGAATTTTGTCTACAACTGACTTACTATTATCCAAAGCTGAATGGATTAAAAGCTGGAATTCTGGTTAGAACTCTTCAATCTAACAAGGACAACATTCATGTCAAAGGAACGGATTCGAGTATTGGAATTGTCAGCTTAGTGGATATATATAACAATACCGACGCTCCTTTGGTTGCTCGAATTAGAGGTAAGAAACTGAGCGTCTCCGAGACGGGGCCACCAGAGGCAACATGGAAATGACGTTATGTTTGTTACTTACAAGAACTTGGAGGTATTCCATTTTGCAAGACCATTGCGTCTGCTGCTACAATGTCAGTAGACTGTGAGAGCAACGTGTTTGGTAGGACACTTCATCCTGACGACGCAACCCTCATTCCTGGGTCTTCTTCCGGAGGTGAAGCGACTCTGATTTCGTTTCGTGGGAGTTGCATTGGGGTAGGAACCGACTTGGGAGGGTCTATTAGGTTCCCTGTGTGCTTCCAGGGTTTGTATGGGTTCAAGCCTGTTGCAGGGAGCTTGTCTTTGGAGGGTTGTACTGACCTTGTTCGTACTATACCCGAGGTTCTTTCTACTATGGGGCCAATGGCAAAAAGGCCCGGTGATCTAGAGTTGTTCATGAGAGCAATTCGTGGTGGTAATGAGTTTGCACAAAGCAACAACGCGTTAGTTCCAGATATTCCTAAAAGAATTGCAATCATGCGAAACAATAACGTTGTCAAGGTATCGTCAGCTGTAGCCGAAGCACTGAATAGGACGGCCCAAGCATTTGAGTCGCAAGGATGGACAGTGGTAGAGTGGGAGGCAGGCAATTTGCACCGCGAAGCTCAAGAAAACATCGGCCTGGCATTTGTTACAAATGGACGAGAAGGTATATCAGCAGCTATCAATGCTTCAGGTGAGCCATTTCCTCCTCGTTTGAAAGAATTTGTCGAGGGTGAAACTACAGATGACTTGACTAAGGTGTACAAAGAGCTTCAAAGCTGTAGAAGAGCATTTAAGAAGAGATTCGAAGATCTTTCTGTCCGTCTGCTCATTTCTCCTGTCACAGCAGAGACACGGTACCCGTTTGGAGACCCAAGGACATCTGATGGCAGCTATACGGCGATATGGAACATGTGCAATTTTCCAACGGGGTCATTTCCAGTTGCTGGCACCGAGAGAGCGGGTTTACAGATTGTAGGACTCTCTGATGAAGAGCAGACTATAATGTTTTTGCTTGGCCACATTGTGGCAGGTTTGAACCAAGTATGATATGTCAAAGGTGTGTAATGAGAACTGGACGTAAGGCAGTTTGAAATCCAGAGGAGTACCGTGTGGATCAGAAACTAGTGAGAAACTAAACTGACCAAGAACCGGAATTTTGTCGTTGTGAGCTTTTGGCAAGTTATCACATGATTGTAACTTTAGAATAGGTTATACTCAACGCTAATACTAGCCATTCTGATCTCTATAATTTCTGTCGAAACCTCACCGGGCCAACATGTTATGGTTGCAAACTGAAGCTGCTGAGACCAGCCCCAGACTCAGTAGCTCTGCTTCGCAGAGATGGCTATACCTCTGATATTATATGGATCTATCATACACATACAAAGCACGACTACTCCTAAAAGATACTGTTATGCTCAATTACCACTCTTACAACGCCTCCAACTACTCAAATACTACTCCTAAGACAAGAAATACGCTACTCGAATGCTCCTCTGAAACAATAATATTGATACTCACATACTAACTACTCCTGAAACAAATCCTCTTAACGCTAATAATTCCACAAAGAAAATCTCCAAACTAACAGGTCTTAGCGCCAGTTACAAACACATGCGCTTTCTGCGAAGCAGAACCAAGCCTTCCCGGTATGTGCCGCCGGAGGCATTTGGAGAGTGTGTATCTACTCTGCCATAAACACATCTCCAGTAGTAGCAATAAACACCTTGTGTCGCTGCTTTGACGCTCTTACTGGGTGTGGGTCGTTGAATATCTCTTCGATCTCTTCGAGAGTCCGCCCTCGAGTTTCAATAAAGGTGAAGTATATCACAATGATGCCAACAAAGTCCCAGATGGTGTAGAAGAAGTAAAACTTGTATCCTACGTTCTGAATAGCAACAGGCGGAAGATACGTGTTGAGGAAGCCTGCTCCGTTGGACACCAAACTGAAAATGGCCAGACCCTTTGCTCGGGTGCTAAAAGTGAGAATCTCAGAGATGTAGAGACTCTGAAGTGGAGTCCACCCAAACGCGAAGGAAACCAGGAAGACGTAGATAAAGGAGATTCCAACTATGCCAATAGCAGGATGGCCAGCCTGGCGAGCTGTGCACGCCGTGATGACAATCATGGAGATGGTCATTCCAGTGCTGCCTATGATGAACATTTTTCTTCGTCCAATGATGTCGGTAGACTTGGACCCACAGATTGCTGCAGCAAACATGACTGGGGTTTGCACAGCGTTGAGAAGCAGCTGAGTAGTGACGGATGTGATACCAGCGGTCTTCACCATTAACGGCAAGTAGTAAGAAGTCGGTGGCAGGTCCCAGGTCGCAAAGAGAGCTACGCATACAACGAGGTACGTCCGGTAACGAGCGCCCCGAGTCATGAAAAAGTCTCTCAAGTCCCACCATCTCTTGTCGCTTCCTTCCAGATCAATCGCTGCTTTCATTTCCATCATTTCAAGTTCGACTACGGGTGAGTTGATGTTGCCATTCCCGTGGTACTTGGCCAGCAGCTGCCGCGCCTCGTCGTCTCTGCCCTGTCCTACGTACCATCTGGGTGTATCAGGACAGAACCAAACGGACGCGAGGATGATGATACTGGGGACTGCCTGGAAAGCGAGCGGAAATCGCCACGTTATAGGCTTGTTACCTAGGTAGTTCAGGCCGAATTCCAGCCACGTCGTGACAATTGTGCCAACGAAGAAGCACGTCTGGTAGATGCCAGTCATAAGGCCACGATAGGCTGGATGACTCAGTTCGGCAACGTACGCTGGCCCAGCAGTCTGCACCAGTCCTACACCCAGTCCTAACAAGAACCTGCCTGCCATCAGCATGTGCGAGTTTACAGCAGCCGTCTGGATGACAATCCCAACCACTGCAAAAGTGGAACCAGAGTAGATACCGCACTTTCGACCCCACCGGTCAGCAATAGGACCAGCTGGCAGCGCTCCAATCATGTTTCCAATGACATAGAGCGACGTGATGAGTCCCTCAGTGCTGCCACCGCGTGAGTCAAAGTACTGTGTGAAGTTGGGCATTGCCAGAATACCTCCAAACGTATTAGCATCAAATCCACTTGTAGCAGAACACATGTAGCCCATACACAAGACCAGGTACAGTTTGAACATGCTGGCACTGTAAGGGCGAGGCGGGTCTTTGGCAAGAGCTTCTTCCATTGCAGCTGAAAAAACACGTTTCTCCTGGACATGATTTTTCAGTTCATCGTCATCAATGTGATCAATCTGGTCGACATGGTCGACATGATCCACTGCGAGGTTTTTGAATTCGTCAGGCATGGTATTTTATTCAATTTCCAGTAGATCGATAACTCGAAGACAACTCGAACCTGATGTTTCACTGTTGCCTATTATATACCCTTACGAATCCCACGAATCCCCGAATTTAATTATCAGATCAAAAGTTCCGCTTGAAACTCCGTGGGTTGAGAAGCTAAGCTTTTCAAGATGAGGCTCAAGTGGGGTTCTTGGGGGTGTGCATTGGTTGCGCTTCGCAGAAAGAGTTGCAGGTTTCCGGCAACTGGCGGCATTTACTGAAGCCCCCCGCAATGATAAAATGATCTTTTCACAGATCTCTGTTCAGCTATAAGATCGCGCAGTTGGGGCCCATCTCTAAATGTGGGGTAGCTGCATATCCGCTGCGGCGCGTCGGATATGCATAGGGACGCGTCATTGTTATATTACTGCAAAAGGAGATATAATTGTCGGAAGGTTTGAAAAAGCGACGATCCCCCATCTCAATTCTGTGAAGGGAAACCCCCCTCCGGCCAAGGAGGGGTAGTTCAAACTATCCAGCCGTGTGTTTCTTAACTAGTGAAAAATGGCACTTTAGTTCCGCTAAACTTTCAGATTGTAAAACGGATACCATCGTATCCCCAGAATCCACACATCTATATACGATCGTATCGCAATAGCCCAAAACGCAAGAATTTACAGAGCAGGAGAAACGACGACCTCACTGGGATTGCCAATAGGTATAATAGATAGTAGACTTAACAGTAGGAATCTTTCAATTACAAACGACGCTTCGTTTTAAATGTTTAATTGTAGAGTATAAGCACGATGTTTCAATGCAAGAGAAGACAAGATACCCTTCTTTAAATTTCAGTCTAACAGAAATACCGACCTTATTTGGATTGCTATTGGCGTCACCATAACTTTAGTGGGATGTTTTCATTATTACTCCAAAGGCGTTGCTCTTCAAAGTTGCTGTCATACTTTCTCTATTAAAACCAGGATGAAGCAAGACAGTGCGTGAGTTGAAGTGGCTACTGTTAGAAAGCTTTCGCGAGATTACGACAGCAATTGTGATGGTGCTGACAGTCTCATAGAAAGATCCATGTATCACCATCACAGCTATTCGGTCCCTTTTTTCACACTCTTTTCTCTTCCTTTGCTCTTCTTATTTGGCATATCCCCCAGCCCAAGTAGATTCGTGTCTTCCAAAAAGCTTCTTTAGTCTGCAATCCCTTCTGTACCGGTCGTATAACATTTTCATCTATAGTCGAGCGTAGCACTTTCTTCAAAGCAGAGCCAAAGCTAAGTTTTTCCAAAAGCTTCTTTAATTTGTAATCTCTTTTGCTCTAGTTATATAGCCTTTTCTATCTGTTACCAAGCGTTGGACTTTATGCGAAGCAGAACCAAGCCTCCCCGGCAGGGGCCTCCGGAGGCATGCTGAGATTGAAATTATTGCGCATTGTCCCGCTCGCTCTCCTGTACACCAAGATACAAGTTTGGATGAGGGAGGAGGGCAGTTGAATTTGGTTGAAATCCCATTGCCGTGGGTCTTTGGGACTTGTTCTATTCCTGTACGTAACTAATGCTATGTGAAGTAGTGGACCAACTCTTCGATTTGATGCATTTTGAACCGAAGGTCCTGGATACACATTTCGTTCAGTATACTTAGACCAAATCTGTGAATGCCTGGGCAAGTTTTCACTTTTTTTTTTAATTTTTATCTCCATTGTTTGATTATTTACAGCACTGCTATGACTGTTACAACTTTCGTACTATAGCAATGAATGCCCGCTGCTGTCTTCTGGTGAGATTTCTCATACATCTTGGACTTGTCGTGAGCATGTCTGAGGATTACTAGAAACGTATATAGAAAATTATTTAGAATATTATATATAGAAAAATGAAAATGAAAGTTCAGAAAGAGAGAGGTTAAGGGCGTCAACATATTTACTTTAGTGTTACTGTTGAGTAACGGTCAACAGATGTTAGTACTGTTATATAGTCTAGTTAATTTATAAAATTAACGCCTAGACGCATCAGTTTCGCATGTGCATGTCCACGTGATTCTGCCCGTGCTACTCTTAATTTGTATCACGTGATCAAGCCGAAGGTGGCATGCTACCTTCAAAGCTACGCTTCTCTGCTTCGTCGCTTCTAACTGTCACTCAAACGAAGAGTAATTAATTATTAATTACTGTTTGAAGCTGTTATTATTATTCTGGCAGGTCGTTCGCCTCCGGCGAGGCCACTCCGTGGATGGTTCTCCTGCTTCGCAGGATTTGATTACACCTTAGCAGCTTATGATTAAGCTACTGATTACTTTCCTGTCTCGCAATCTATGAATTCATGAAGTATCATTTATTATTGAAAATAGTGTAACTAGTGTAAAAAACTCCTTATTTGCTTGTATAGCTTTATTTAAACGTACTGTACTATTGCTCCAAGACTATTGTTACTCGTTCCATCAAAGGCTTGGCACTCAAGTTTATACAACATTAGATTTAAACAGGTTTGCACATGAGACGATCTTAGATTATTGGAGTCCTTTTTCTCTATCTTTTTTCCCATTTCCTGATTCGAAGAATGTTAAATCGATTTGGATGATTTTCGTCAAGCCACTGGGAAAGCTTTTGAAACTGTTGCATCGTTTTCATCTCTGCGAAGCAGAGCTACGAGGTCTGGGGCTGGCCCCAGCAGCTTCCAAAGTTAACAGGTAAAACTTCAACATAGAGTATATTCCAAAATCTTCCCAATATCGCACCTGCAAACCGCATGTTTTAGATATATGTCAACTAATCGGAAAGGACTCCATTTACAGAATTAATACCAATCAATGGTCAGATACTCGGGCTTTAGCTGCTATTCGGTGAAATACCCCACACATTGATTGCCATTGGTGAATTATCGGACCGATTGGTGACCTTAAGCCTATATAAGAGTTCGAGGCAAACCGCAATGATGTGATATGTCCTACTGAGTTATTTTTTCTTAAACTAGAATTAGAACCCCTCTGCTAGCAAATTAAGACCGAAGAACACAAAAAATGACTGTGGCGGAACAAGGATTACACTCGTCCATTAAACCAGCATGGTGGAGAGAAAGCTCAGTGTATCAGATTTACCCCGCATCTTTCAAAGACAGCAATGGAGATGGATTGGGAGACCTCGAGGGAATCATACAAGAGCTTGACTACATTAAAAACCTTGGCACGGACATCGTGTGGTTGTCCCCTATCAATAAGAGTCCTCTGGTGGACATGGGATACGACATCTCAGACTACAAGGACATTGATCCGAGGTATGGCACCTTGGAAACTGTCGACACGCTTATCAGAGAGCTGAAAAAGCGAGACATGTGCTTTGTGCTTGATCTGGTGGTGAACCACACCTCCGATGAGCACCCGTGGTTCTTGGAAAGCAAGTCGTCCAAGACGAACCCAAGAGCCGACTGGTACATCTGGCGACCTGCCAAATACGACGAAAATGGAGAGAGACAGCCTCCCAACAACTGGAGTTCTTTCTTCACTCCGTCGGCCTGGAAGTGGTGCGAAGAAAGACAGGAGTACTACCTGTGTTTGTTTGCCGACGAGCAGCCTGATCTCAATTGGGAGAACCCAGACGTGCGGGCTGCTGTGCATGACGTAGTAACCTTTTGGCTCGAGCGGGGCGTAAAGGGGTTCCGGCTCGATGTGATCAATTTCATTTCCAAAGTTCAGAGCTTGCCTGACGCTGAGATCATCAACCCAAAGGAGAAATACCAGCCAGGCTTCAAGTACTTTGCAAATGGTCCACGCTTGCACGAGTACTTGCAAGGACTGGGCCAAATATTTGCAAAGTACGATGCGTTCACTGTAGGTGAGATGCCCTACGTCAATGAGCTGGACGAGATTCTCAAAATCGTGCGATCTGACCGAGGTGAGCTCAACACGATTTTCCAATTCGACATTGTTCAACTCAACTGCGACGCAGCACACGGCAAGTTTGCACTCAAAGATTTCACCGTGGCCGACGTCAAGGACGTAGTGAACAAATGGCAGGTTGGCATCCCGCGTGGCGGAGGCTGGAACGCTGTTTTCATCGAAAACCACGACCAAGGCAGGTCTATTTCTCGGTACCTGTCTGATGAACCACAGTTCCGAAGCTATGCGTCCAAGCTTATGGCCATTTTCATCAACTTCCAGTGCGGTACTCCGTTTGTGTATCAAGGGCAGGAGCTGGGGCTGTCTAATATTCCTTACGATGTGCCCGTTGAAGAGTACATTGACGTGGAAAGTATTCGGGGTCGCGATGCTCTGAACGAAATAACCGGTGGCCACCCTACTGAAGAGCAGAAGGAGCTGCTTCACAAAGGGATGCAGAAGAACGCTCGAGACCATGCTCGAACGCCTATGCATTGGAATGACAGTGAAAATGCTGGATTCACGACTGGCAAGCCCTGGATGTACATTACCCAAGATTACAAGGAATGGAACGCGGCCAAGCAGGTGAAAGACCCCAAGAGTCCCTATCATTTCTGGGCGAAAGCTATCAAGACCAGGAAGGAACTGAAAGACGTGACCGTGTACGGTGATTTCGTTCCAGTCAGTCTCGAGGATCCTAATGTGGTGGCATTCAAGAGAGTTTCTGGCCAGAAGTCGCTTCTGGTTGCGCTGAACTTTTCTAAAAAGGCTGTGGACTACACGGCTCCGACTGCTATCAAAGAGGTTGTTCTGAATAACTACGATAGTTTGAAAGTTGACAACGGCGACAGGATATCTCTTGAGCCATTTCAAGCATTTGTTGCCTGGATATAGTTGGTATGAGCATTCATACTCATGTGTGCAATAGATAACTATAGCAATGCGATCGCACACTTGAAGGTGCTGGGGCCAGCCCCAGACCCCGTAGCTCTGCTTCGCAGAGATGGTTATACCAATTGTATTGTCTGTATGTACAATACATTTCGATTCTTCACTTGTTTCCTAAGTTTATAGCGTACATCATATTCATACACCATGTTTATTTCTAGGTTGATATATACCGTGTCCTATACATGCAATTCGGCTTTATTTGTTGGAGCCATAATATGGGAGATCACAGCAAATGGCACACTCAGTGCGACGTTATAGCGTACACAACATCCTGAAGGAACGCAATGGTCCTTAACTTGACTTGTCGAGTGCTACACGTTTCTGCGAAGCAGAACCAAGCCTCCCCGGTAGGGGCCGCCGGAGGCATCCTCATATTCTGCTGGTCTTAAAGCCCAACTTCAGAAGAGATTTTCAAAACCAAAGCTCGCTTCATGAACTGCTCTCTCGCCAATGCCCGCGTGTGTTTCATGAATGGTTCAAATGCAATGACATCCTGGTCCAACGCTTTGTCTAGGACATACATGCTGTCTTCAATGGCCCGGTCTTCGGCCACCAAGTCGTAAAGTTGGTTGTAAACAACCGTTTCTGCAGACACCAGCTCGTCTATATGGGGGATGGAGCGTGAAGAAGCGTCTGTAATGACATTTTTGGCGGCAGTGATTTTGTCGTTCAAAATACTGATGTTGCGTTCCGACGATTCTATCAGCCGGTTTAGCTCTATGCGCTCGCGTTTGAGAGCCTGCTCGGTCCAGTCGAGCGTCTGCTGCGTGGACGCAAGCGCAGTCTCGTCGACATTGACTTCACGTTCCACGTGAGCAGCTACAGTAGCCTGGAAAGTTCGTTCCAGGTCCGCCTGAGCTTGAAGTTTTTCAGGATTGGGAGGACGGGGTGGTTGAGGCTGTGGAGAAGTGGTTTCCAGCTGGCTGTCCATGATAGAGGGTTGAGGTGGTGGAGGAGGAGGAGGATGGAAAGATGGCTGTTGTGTATGCGAGTTCATGTTAGGAGGACCACGTGGACCATATCCATACGCTTGTCCAGGAGGAGGAGATACTGTTGTTACATTGTGGTAATTCTGAGCCAATGGCTGCCCGTATGGTGGCATCTGAGTGCTGTTGTATGATGCCTGTGTTCTGGTTCCCATTGTTCCCATTGTCCCTGTTGAATACTGATGCATAAGTTCAGCAGGCTTGGGCGGAAGAGCTGGCAATTGATCTCGTCCTTGCACTGCAAATTGTGACGACGAGGAAGGCTGTCTCTCAGGCGTATGTAACTCGTACGCAGGTGCAGGTTCTTGTGGAATAGGTTTTGCATACACTGGGGGTTCTTTTGAAAACACGCTGCTCAAAACCTCGACGAGCTGGGCCACGTTCGAACCAGGGTTTTCGGCCCAGTACGACAGGTACGGATGATAACACTTCCCGTTGATATCCACATGATTGCCCGGATGAATCACCATCTGCTCAGTCGGTCGCACATACGCAATAGGGGCTACTAATGGATACTGCTTAGGAATCCATAATTCGACTGGGATTCGATAAACTGTGTTGCCAACTCTTGCCGGAACATTGCCGTATATGCACAGTAGCAGTTCTGAGTGGCCCGACTCATAAGTGAAAACGTCTGTTCTGGGCCTCAGCGTCGGTTGCACACTAAGTAGATTCACAACATCATATTGGGTCTGTTGAGCCTGACTGTATTCCTAGTTAGTTAGCACAAGCTAAAAGCAATATATACCCGCGTGTGATCTCTGTTATATCATTTCTTCCATTTTAAGACATACAGGCTCAAGTACTCTTGCCAGCCAATCTGTAATTGACGCTGGCAGTGTAATGCTGCCATTCATTTTCTGGTTGTCGTCTATTACGGCGTTCTAATCGCACAAATCAATTCCTGAACTTCACGATAGCCAGAGTGGTCTACCCAGTGTGGTCGTTAACAGATGCTTATGTAACTGGGGTATCTAACTAGCTACTAGTTAAGTATGTTCTTTTTTTGCCTAAGTTGCAACGAGCCATAATTGTGGTCTGAGCCTTTCCGCCTCTCTGCAAAGCAAGAATAACCTGGGCACCCCTTCCAGGAAAGGATGCCCTGCCTGAGGCCAGCCCACGATAGCCCAGCATTGAAAGTTTCGATATCGCGGTCTACAACCTTGAGTGCAGCGTGCACCGTGCGCCGCGCGCCGCATGCCTCCCTATCTGCGGCTTCGTTTGCAGCAGCTTGTGCCAAGTCCTTTTAGTGAGCTTTCAGAGCCTATCTGGCTAGGCAAGTCTCTCTATGTGGTTACAGTTGTTACAAGCTGGACTGCCTCACCCCTAAAAAACCGCACCTGCCTCCTGCATGCTTGTGTTGACTGCCGTGTGCACCGATTTCAAGGGGTTGAATTGGACTGGTAGGAAGAGGCTCGTCAACGGCGCACCATGCTTACTCCGCACATTTAACCTAGCCCTGCCTATAGCTCCAATCGTCCAACGTTACAACGCAGAAACTCCTCAAAACAGGGCTAGCAGTTTTTACTTGGCTGCGACTTGGATCCTTTTATTTTTCACCGATCGAGACATATAAGGGGTTTACGCGTTTTTCCAGTGTAGACTTGATCGTTCTGTGAAAACAATGAGTGGGTGAGTGGGTGCACAAGACGAACTTGCTTGTGTTTTTTTTTGGCACAGTTGAGTTTGGGGAGCTTTTTGAGAACAATATCCGGAGATTAAGATGCTGCACTTGTGTTGATAGTTGTCGTAGACTTTTCCTAACTAGATGGACTGTAGTTGTAGTTCTTGTATTAGTAGCAGGTGCTGCTTCTGGTGCCTGGATATTTGCTCCTAAAGGAGACAGTACGACGTATGTTTGGACAAAGAAAGAAGAAAGACGAACATGGGGAGGGACGTAAAAGAACTCAAAACGCTAACAAACAGAGTATGGAGAAGTAGTATAATTCTGACGCTTGCTATGTGCTATATAATGTGAGTATTATCAGTTGATGGTTGGGGTATAACATGCAAAAAAAGACGAACTTCTAACAAGGTGGGCTATTACGTATTTAGGTGAGTATTTTGTGAAACGTGAGTTTTCGACAAGGCTCGTTCAGGATCTAACAAGCGCAATTACATCCCTTGGTGCAGCCGCGAAGGTCTGATTTACGGCCAGAGTTCGCCGAGTAGTACCCTTGGCCTCTCTTAAAATATGTCCTGTAATTATTTAATACGATTCTTTGATTACTCCTGTAAAGTATCGCCTTCGGCACAGGTTCTCTACCGGGAAGGTTTGCTTCTGCTTCGCAGGACTGGTACAGGCTGTGTTCCACTGTATATCTTCAGCTTGGCCACTGTAATACTAGTTTTACTTGGTCAAGACGAGTCCAATATTTACGTCGGCCAATTGGCCCATTTCTGCATATTTCGTCTATCCTATATTGTAGTTAAAGTTCAGCTTGGCCATTGTAATGCTAGTCTACTAACTTCAATCGAATTCGGCCGACCAAGTGCGTCTTTAATTTTTCTTGATACAAGTAGTATTTTGAGCCGGCCAATTAGTCCAATTAACTCTTTACTTTTCTACATCGTTCTCACTTTCTCCCATCACTCGTCTCTATCTTATATAGTTCAACTTCGACTCCCAGTTAACTCACTGCAACACTAATCTCCTAATCGATGACCCTGCCCTCGAAAAGCGGAACTACCACCCCACATACCAGAAGACGAACCTCGAGCAGCAGCAGCATTGCCACGTGCAGGAGGAGCTCTAGCAGTGAAGCCTGAAGCCCCAGCAGAGCCTGTAGTAGCAGAACCTGCCTGGGAGAAAAACTGCCCAAAGGAGGAAGATGCCGAAGATGCCGACGAGGCCGACGACGTAAAAGACGACGCACTGGCTCCAACATATCGTGCAACCCGTGTAAACTGAGACCTGAAATAGTCCCGAGGCTTCTGAAGCAGTTTAGACCCACCGTACATAGGCCAAAGGGTATTAAAGAAAAGGTAGGCATGCCCAGCAACATACCCTGTGCTATGAGCTAGGGCAGACTGGGTTCCTCCTAGAAGTAGGGAAACTCCTAGCATCAGAGCCGGAAGGTAAACTGCCCGCAATTGAAGGAAATAAAACTGAACTGGCTGGTCAATGTTGTCCTGGACCCAAGTATAGACCAGTGCTAGAGCCAATTGCGGCATATAAACAACTGCCGTCTCGATGAAACTACAGCATATCTTGTTAGAAGCAGAAGAACACTTCGAATAGAAACCAAAAAAAAATGCCCCTGTCAAGAATGAAAAGGGCTGAAAAGGGTATTCTCTCTCAAAAGTTTGAAAATAAGTTTGAAAAAAATGAAAAAAACACAGCTCGTCTCATGGGCCCACGGGATCGACCCAAAGAATGCTGAACTGCTGTCTTCCGATCTGAATGTTCAAAAAATCAAAGTATCAAATCGACAAATTGACCATTCAGCTTGATCTCCGCCATCACCAGAACCCGTAATTCTATCTTTTGTAAGAATTCGAGGCAGAAACAGGCGTAATTGAGAGAAAATTGAGAGAGAGACAAAAAAAAAACAAGCAAGAGGGATTACCTACAAGAATGATGCAACTTATGAAAAGCAGAAAAAACACAAAGTCTGCCGTGTTGACAAACTTTGTGGTCTCCAGCTTCCGGCTGTAATTATACACTAAGTTAGTATACGGAACATTAAGCTATCCAGTATCTATAAGCACACATCTGCAATTCCTTAGAGAATCCACAGATTGCGATTAAAAATACCAGACAACAAAAGTTTTTCTTGCCAGCAAATCTCCCATTTTATACTTACCGACGTATATTTCCATAGCAACGGCTAGAGGGTCACCGGGAGCCAGCAGGAATGCCGTGACTTGTCAGCAGAGGTCGCTGAAACAACCGCAAGGAAAGAGTGAAAGCGTGACATATAGAGATGCCCAAAAATGGCTTAAACTTACCCATCCTCCATAATTGTAGCTTCCCAAACGTATAAGACCAAACATTGACAAAGTACACAGGGTCTGCTATGCTAAGAGAAGTTGCTAGAAATATGCAAATGCTGACCAATGTGATTGTCCGTGTCACTGGAGGTAGACTTAGGAAGAATCTTAGTTAGACACGAGTACAAGGTAAAAGGGATTTTTTGCCTATAGGTAAACTCACTCTTGGATGTCATTTGCCATGTTTTGGTACAGTTTGATATCAAATGACGAGAAGTTGAATTTGGTTTTGTGCTGTGATATTGGGATGAGCGGCTCAGAAGTGTGGAGAGAAAGCGATTTTTGTATGTAAAAAAGGAGAGGAGTTTGACGGCATTCTGACGAGATTGGGGGAACATGTAGGAGATGCAGTGGCTGATGGTGGTACTGGTGGATACTTTGAGATCTCAAAACGAAAGTATGGGAGACGTACGGTCCTTTTTTGATACGCTGCAAGCTAATTTTACTCAAGTGTAGACTTGCTTGATGAAGGAAGTACAATATATCGCTAGGTAGTGCTGGGTTTGTCGTATGGAGACAGATAGCGTAGGTAGAACTTGTTGATTGTCTCCATGACGAGGCCTGTGGTCGTCACGTCACTCTCCATTTATTACTTTGTTGTATTTAGTGTGTTCGCAGGACTTGGATGTCTCTCAGCAAGTGGTAAGAATCATCTATGTAGCGTACATTATTCTCAGTTTTTTCTATGCAACACCCGCTGAAATTCTTCACCCCAACGGTAATAAACCTATATTTTGTCACTAGCTCTCAAGACTACTCATCTTATACTCTGCTATCCTTGTGAAACGTATTCTCTCTTTGTAACATACCAGACATATATGTCTCTAATCTAGCTCCTATTGTACTCCCTCATTGAACCGTATATATCCCCACTACAATTGTTAAGTATCGCAGCTCGATTTAAGGCTTCAATTAAGCAACTTCAATTACACGACTTCTAATACTATGAACGACGAAATTTCCCCTAAAAAGCGATTTTACGGGCAGAAAACAGCATAAGCTTTCTCTGGAAAAAAGGACCGGAATGCTGACATAATATATCTACGAATGATTACGTAACAACATTGTTTTTGCTTTTTTGGAGCATGTCGCTTATAAGGAGATTAAGAAAATATTTTTCGGAAAATTGCTCGTATGGCGCAATGGTAGCGCGTGAGATTGCAAATCTTGAGGTTCCCGGTTCGAACCCGGGTGCGAGCTCACTTTTTTTCATCTGTAATTCACCTAGAAGGTAACTTAAAGTGGAGAAATACTTTTTACCACCTTATGGATGAACATACAGTATCGATATAACCTGTACCTGTAACACTATATCATTCCCCAGATTCAGGTATGCTACATGGGATCGATTGATGTGATATCTTTCTTTTATTGTGAAAGGATGAGAATCAAAACTTACGATAAAAAAATAGTTGGATCATAGTTCTAAGGGATGAGAGTCAACTGTTCTGCGAAGCAGAACCAACCCTCCCCAGGAGGGACCGCCGGAGGCAGCTGGACTTTAGCATTATCTGAGACGCTTTTGATACACGTAGTACATACCCAATTGTTCGTTCTAAACATTCTGTTTGATCTCTTCAACATGCTCGCCTGCTAGTTTTTCATCTTGAAGATTGGCAATGATACCTTCAGCACGAGCATGCGAATCCTCAGCATTGAAAGCATCAGGAGAGCCAAAGAGGTTTTCCATCTCTTCCAGAGAGAGGCCCTTGGTCTCCTTGACGAAGAACCACGCAAACACGATGTTAGCCCCGTTAAAGATGGCGAACATCAAAAACAGTCTCCAGCCAATGTTTTGAACCCCGTAAGGCACAACCTTGGAAAAGATATAGTTGAAAGCCCATTGTGTTGCTGAAGCACTAGTGACACCGTATTCTCGCAGTCGTGTTGGAAAGATTTCGGCTGCATAAGTCCAAGGAACTGGCCCCCAAGAACAGCTGTACCCGACACAGTATAGATAAATCATGACAATCATAGCATACGATGATGCAGATACTTGGCCGTTTGTCTCAGGAGGCATGGTAGCGTATATCACTCCGATTATAAGCATGACCGCTCCCATCAAGAAACCTCCCCACAGTAGGGACCACTTTCGTCCAATGCGTTCAATTCCAACCATCATATATATCGCAGAAGAGCAACTTTTGACGATTCCATAGACACCAGTAGCGAAAAGACTGGTGTTCTCGGCAGAAAGACCCACAAATTTGAAAAAGATTGGTGCATAATACGTGAAAGCCAATGTCCCGGAAAGCTGCTGGCAGATCATGATGGCGATTGCAATCATAAATCTCTTCCGATTACCAGGCAACAAACATTCTTTCCAGGTGACCCCCTCAGTTTGAGATAGTTCCAAGTCGACACCGTCACAGATCTCGGCAAACTCTTCGATGATTTCGTGTTCCGTAAAGTCACCTTCCCGGACATATCTGAGGTTCTCCAAAGCAAGCTCTCGTTTCCCTTTTTTCACTAGCCATCGAGGAGACTCTTTCATAGGGATCATACCTAGAGTGAGAGCTGTACCAGGGATTAGCTGAAGTGCTACAGGGATCCTCCATTGGTTGGTTCCAGTCAGACGGACACTACACGCATAGTCTATCCAATATGCCAGAGTAATAGCACTGAAAAGCATCACTCCATAGGAGGTTAGCAGCTTCCCCCGAATGTGTTTGGGAGACATTTCACTGATGAAAGTTGGGGTAAGCATGGATGCAGCTCCCACTGCAAGGCCTGAGACCACACGACCAGCGTAGAATAGTCCGAGGCTGCCCTTGCCTGCTGTCTGAAACGCGGCTCCAATGTTGAAGACAAGACCACAAATGATCAGGGCTAGTCTTCTACCAGCTTTATCTGTCAAGAAGGCCATAGCAATAACGCCAAAGAAGCAACCAGCTTGTAGAGTCGACACCACATTCCCCTGGATTGCAGCAGAATTGGCAGCAGTTATGCCAAAATCCTTTTCAAAAGAGGCCAAGGTTACAGCAGCCCCGATGAAACCAGTATCTTTGTTAACTCTCAGAACTCACTCACGTCCTGCATTGGTTATTCCTAGTTGAACTCACCATAACCAAACAAAAATCCACCCAAACAGGTTGTTATCGTCAAGATTAAGATTCGACTGTTCATACTATCGTATACAAGATCCTTGATCCTTTTTTTCACAATGATCCTCTTTCACAACTTCGGATAACCTCCCAAAAACATTCCTGATGCTCTCAATTTATATATTATGATCGGAGGTCTTTTCAGTGGATACCCCAGCGCAAAAAACCCCACGTCTTGGCTTTTATCTGAGACCGCGGTTAATCCATTAGCCGGAACGGCTATCATTGAAGTTTGCACGGGATCTGACTACCTCAAGGCACAGATCTAACAACTACCCCGCCAAAAGCACAGATGCGAAGACGGCCAACTTTATGATACCAAAACAGACTCTGAAAGTCATATCAAACAGGAGACACAACTCCTTTTTTTTGAGCCACTGAGATCCTTGTGACTGTAACGTCCAGTCGGGCTCTTGCTTTAGTCACACTTTCTTCGCGTTCTTTTCACTTTCCTAACATCTTCACGCCGTCATCATACATATATCCCCCACGGCCGATCCAGGATGACGATGCGATCTCTTGCCAAGTGGGTTTCGTTTCCCGTCCGAAGGAACTTTCTCGCTTATCTGTTCACAGCCGTCGTAGGAAAGCTCGGACGGTGAGTGAGACTGAGCACGCTCAGGAAAAAAAGAAAGACACGCTTTCCCTCATGGCCCTCTGCCCTTGAGCTTGCTGCCGTTCAAGAGATGTATCTCAGGTGTGGTTTTTTTAAAATTGAGACAGCGTTGTTATATTAACGGCAGATCCTTGGATTTTCAGGGAAATACTGTTTCCAGTTATTGATGAACAGTAAAAAGCTTTTTCTTCGAAAATTTATATTCCGGAAGAAAGAAAAGCATGGCCACCATTTTCACGGCTGAAACTTGTTGTAGAAGGGATATGATGCAACATTGCATGGATATGAATACTTTTTCAGGGCATGAAAAAATGTTGAGTTGAGCAGTTCAGTATCATCGATATCACCAGAAGGTCTGTTTTGATCGAAAGGCGGGCTCTGAGTCCTAAGCGAGCAATGCATTCGTCGGGTGAAATGGATGCTTCCATCTGCTTTCGAAAGATCAAATTTTGCCTTGATTCGATATCTATCACTTAGAGTAAGGGGTTTCCTCTTGTACGTTTCAACCAACTCTGAAGCATTTTTTCACATATATCATCTGAGTAAACGTGCGAATACACAAATGACAGAATGCTCCAAAGCCTGGAACGGTAGACTGAGCAGGAGTAACAATGACGTTGATAATGACAGATAAAATCGCTTTTGATATCAGCAGGTGTAAAATAAGATCGCAATACTGTAGTACTTCTCTTTCATCTCCTGGCAACTATGGGACACTTAAACGCGAATAGAGAAATCTGTTCAGGCCACGAAGTTGGCTCAAAGAGTCAGAATCGGAATAGTGTGGGATGATGACGTTCTACGCACCATTTACCAGGCGGGCAATGGTAATGATGATTTATCTTGATGACGCGGATCAGGTTATACCAACGTATAATCGATACACAATATATACTGTAGGAGGTCGATTTGATGAGGATGATTCTCATCTGCACTCATAAGTTGTCATCATCATCAATCGATACTATCTACGACAGCTCACTTCATCTTTATACTTTATTAGGCGGAATCACGAGGCCTGAGTTTTAACAACGAGCTTTTGAACTTCTGCCAGTAATTTTTACACGTCCAGAATATGCTCACTAGCTTACGCTGGAAAAGTATTACCCCGAAGACTTATCACGTGACATGTCACGTGAAAGCAAATGTCAACCATAAACTATATGTGTTTTAAGAAATTTTCAAGAAACGCGTTAGTGGTTTAGTGGTAAAATTGATCGTTGCCATCGATCAGCCCCCGGTTCGATTCCGGGCTAACGCATTTTTTTATCTCAAGAAACTATTCAAACTCGCTTTATGGTTAATGCTGCTGCCAAATTGTATTGAAAATTGACTGGGCATTTGCCTACCTACTCGTTGTGTGCTGCTTGACAGCATGACAGTTTTGAATCCTTATATATCAATTAAAAATGCTGCTTATTCTACCTTGAGTAAGTGTGCAGTTGCGGTGTCACAATTCTGACATGCTCCTTTGGGCTCTCTGTCTTTCGACGTTGATAACATTTGAAGCACTCAATGCTTCAGGCTCCTATGGACCATCGACAGTAGCATGCCCTTCTCAAGCTCTTGTGAGACGTGCTCATGGCTTGAACCCCGAAGAGTCAAAATATATCAGCCGAACTGACCCGATCAGGCTGGGATCATTCAAATCATGGCTGGAAGAAAGAGATATTACCGGTCTAGATTCCAGTTGGATCACACAGCCTCCGAGGTTTGGAATTGCGTTTTCAGGAGGTGGTTACAGAGCTATGCTATGCGGAGCAGGTGCCATTGCTTCCCTCGATTCACGTATTGATGGAGCAAATGAAACGGGACTTGGTGGGTTGCTACAAAGCGCCAGTTATGTTACCGGGCTCAGTGGCGGGAGCTGGATGCTCAGCTCAATGTACCATAATAACTTCTCTGACGTTTTATCTTTGAGAGATAGCCCCAATATTTGGAATTTGAATGCAACTAGTGGTATTGGAATTCCAACTCGAGCAAAGCCTGTTGCTCACAATATTTGTGAACAAGATGAAAGCCACCCTTTGTGCGACTTCGAGAAACCACAGACGATATCCGACTTGGATTCTCTTCGAAAATTTCCCATTCCCCCAGATTACTATGCCTATTTTAAGCTGATGCACGAAGAAGTGCAAGAAAAAGTGAAAGCCGGTTTCCCAGTCTCCATAATAGATTACTGGGGACGCGCCTTGTCTCTGCAAATCTTTAACCAGACAAGAGGTGGACCCGGCTTAACATGGTCGTCCATAACTGAGTCGTCTTATTGGAACGACGAAAGTGTTGCAGTTCCCTTTCCCATAATCGTTGCCAGTGAGAGGAGGTTCAGTAACACTAGGTACAATGTATTCCCGGCTTCATTTGAATTCACGCCTATTGAAATGGGATCATGGGACAGACAGCTGAAAGCATTTGCCAATTTGAAATACATAGGAACGCAGTTTCGAGAAGGGAGCCCCTGGACTATGAACGGTTCACTGCGTTGTGTGAATGGGTTTGATAATGCAGGATTTATTATTGCCACTTCGTCAGCAGTTTTTAATGATATATTCTTCTTGTATAACGGGGTGATTGAGCCGGGAAGGTATTTACTTCCTGGGCAGTGGATCCATTTAACAGAGGGTATTGCTGAAGATGCTGTGAACCAAATGCTAGAGTCCATTGAGGTTGAAGGATATGATGTTCCAAGCTCTGATCGGCTTGTCTCTCAGTCAGAAGAACTGTTTGCGCTGTCAGACTCTGACATTTATGGAATATCCGAAGATGAGATGATAGAATACGATGAGATTAATGGAGGAGAGAACAAAAGAGAAGCAAGTACCTATACTGAATTGTTCAAAAAGAAGTTCAAGCCCTTGATACAAGACAGGGCTCTTTACACACCGAATCCATTTTATTTATTTAATATGGATTCTGAAAACGCTGATATAGTCAACAGGCCTGAGCTATTTCTCGTTGACGGAGGCGAAGATGGTCAGAATGTTCCACTACAACCTCTGCTGATCCGAGAAAGGGGACTGGAAGCTGTAATCGCTTTTGATTTCTCTGCAGATTTCCACAATTGGCCCTCGGGAATTGCCATACGAAGGACGTTCCAGAAATTTTGGAACACAGATCACACAATCCCATTCCCAAAAGTGCCTTCTTTTGATGTCATAAATAGGTTGAGACCACTATTTCTCGGTTGCTCTTCAGCAGACTACGAGTACAGACAATATCAGGGAGATGTTGAAGATATTGTAAAACCACCTTTGATTATATACGTACCTAACAGCGAGTACAATATTCCGGCGAACACTTCCACTCTGCAGCTATTGTATAACCACACTCTGATGTCACAGATGATGCAGAACGGTTATAACGTTGCAACGAGGGGAAATTTGACAGCGGAATCAGACTGGGACAAATGTCTTGCTTGCGGTCTACTGAAAAGGAGACTTGACAGAAGCAAAGTATCTATAGATATCTGTGATAACTGCTACGAAGAGTACTGCTACCATGGATGAGATGAGGAGGGAGAAGAAGGCAGCTGTTTCAGAAACGAGGGAAAAAATAAATCAAAAAAACAATTAGAATTTAGATATATACTCAGCCAGGCAGCACTTTATTTAGGTTCAATGTGTAAGTTTTTTTCGTCCTGACTCAGTTCTTCATTGGAGCCATTGGTACTGGTTTGAGTAAGGAACTCAGTATCACCCACCATTGACATGTCAAAGCCATTTTGCTTGAGGTAGTTTCGGAATCGAATATCTTCATCAAAGACAGCATCCTGAGTCAAAGGAGGCAGCACGAAGAGAGCCAAAGAGGCACTGAGCATACACAGGGAAGATGATACCCAAAAAGGAGCCTGGTTACCTTTGAGGGTTTTGTCTCCACCAGCATTGTCGATAATGATAGGGAACACCTTAGTACCGACGTAAGCACCAATTTTACCAACGGCGGCTGCAATTCCGTAGTACTGGCCTCGAATGGCGGACGCAGAGGTCTTGGAAGCAATCAGACCGATTTGGTCACCAGGCCCAAATTCACCAAGAGTGGTGAAAATACCGAAAACCACGGTAAAGGCACCCACACTCTTACTCAGGTGTTCGTACAAACCAGCCATTATGAAACCAATGATACCTTGCATACTCACACCAAATACAAGACAGAGACGAGGTCCAAAGTAATCAGCAGCGTAAGCACCAAGGAACGATCCGGGGATGTAGAACAGGTTGAAGACGGTATTCCATCCAAAAGTCTGAACGAGGTCAGCGTTAGGGATCAGGTTGTTAAGAATCTGAGAACTGTAGATTCCGAACGAGTAGGCAGAGAAATCGTACAGGAACCAAATCAGAGATACGACAACCAGACGAGGGAAGTAAAACTTGATAACCAACCAGTAAGGGACTCTGGTTCGCTTGAAGTTGTTCTTCTTGAATTGGTCGTGGTCGTGGAACTTGGTCCGGAGGAGGAACAGAGAGATGGGAGGGATGGCACCCAGTCCCAAAGTGAGTCGCCAGACCCACACCAAGTGTCGCTCAGAGAAGATCCACAGGAGGACAAGGGGCACAAAGGCCGCTACGACGAATCCACTATCAATCATAAAGTTGGTAAAAAACACAAACCACCTGTTTCGCTTTCCCTTGGACAGAGCGGTGGTGGCTTCAGCACAGGCCACGGATCCAGCAGGGTATTCTCCTCCAATACCAATACCGAGCAAGAATCGATACGCGGTCAAGGCGGCAAGCATTCCACCGCCACTTCCACCATCGGCGCCCCACGATCCGGCAGCCAGAATAGTGAAGAGGATAAGGATACTGGTACTTATCATCATACCCATCTTTCGCGAGTGGTAGTCGGCGATGTAAGCAAACAACAGCTGGCCGAGCACGGTTCCAGCAAAGGCAATAGAAGCCACGTTGGACTGAGCAGGCGAATTTGTGTACACACTGCCCAAAGTCAAGGACAAAATGGTGTTTACGGATCCAATAGAGTTGTTGACGTAACCGTCGGAGAAGAGGCCTGCCCCGGCAGCCACAATCGACCAGTATTTGCCAAGCCCGGTCGCGGGTGCTGCCACAACTGGTTCACCATCTACGTCGATTTCAGCTTGTTCAGCCTGCTGCTCTCCTTTGTGATTCCAGGGAAAGTAGGTTTCATCCCTTAGGGTTTTGGACCAATTGCTAACAATGCCCATCTGGTTAGTGCTCTGCAAGAGACTATGTATGCATAAAGAGTGCTGTGGATCTAGCAAGATAAAACAGGTGCCAAAACGGGGGTCCATCACAATGTCGAGACATCTCTGCGAAGCAGAGCTACGGGGTCTGGGGCTGGCCCCAGCAGCTTAGGCCATGCAAAGCGCACAGTTGATGCTTCTGGGGCCAGCCCCAGACCCCGTTGCTCTGCTTCGCAGAGATAACGAGAGTTCTGCCTGGACCCCAGTCCTAAATCATCTCTCCTAATATATGCCGTCGGCAATAAGATCTCAGTTCAGCTATCCAAAGGGCAGGCCCGTACCCAAATAATAGGTCTAACAGAATGTACTCAAAAGCTCTTACTCTTAAATATGTTTTCTTAGGTACGCTTCCCCTAACTGTCTCTCTTTCAGGTTGTTTTTCTTCTGTTCTGTCTCGATCCAAAGATCACACCAACAGTAGAAAAGCCGACGGCGATTATCACTTTAAATGAAAAGAAAATTCAACTCGGTTCTAGTAGGCACCACGCACCCTGATAGCAACGGCTCTCAAGTGCAAACACAGACAAACGACCAGTACCAGTACTGCCAATAAATACTCACCTTGTCAAAATAAAATTCTCTTCAAGACAAACTGTTTATATTGTTTATGCAAAACTACCAGCCATCCTGTCTGTGTGCCGCTCCTAGACCTTATATAGAGTTTTCTGAGGGTCCGCCCGCCTAATAAACTGCCTACGTCAATCATTTCCCCGCCCAGAATACGAGATGGCAAACAGGACCTATATGGTGCCGAATGGCATCGAAGAAGTGCATAAAGTGAGAAATTCGATGAATAGGTGTCGCGCGGGCAAGGGGCACGCACGTGTACGGGCAAAAGTAGAGTAGAGCCATAGTTAATGGCGTTTTATCGTGCCGTGTTTTGTATATCAGGGATATATACCTTGCACATTTTTTGCACCAAAAGCTCCATTTTCGCACTTATCTCCCATTTTCGCCCTAAGTTCCGTATCTGTAAAGTCTCACGACAGGTTAACTCGCGTGTCAGCAATTTTTCTGTCGGATCCCTCCGCCAACAGAAAGTTTCTCCGCACGTTACAGGCTTCGATCAGGAACTGGGTCCTCGCAGCAAGGCGGCTGCGATGTTCATCTTTTTAATACAACACATGCTATCGACATTCACTTCTATTGGGTGCGGATTTTTTTTTTGATATTCGAGGATTTTTTCCGGGATATAGTTTTATAGAATGTCCTCATGCAAAACGAGTACTAAAGTTTTGAAAAGTATATATATATATATATTGGCAAAGACCTAATAAAATACCACAATACTCTCTACTCTACTTTACTCTACCTCGCTCTATGTTATAAATAAAAAATTAGTAAACGAACCAGCGTTTACTGGGTCCCCTCTCGCTCAAAAACCGTTGAGAGAGCGTCGTGCGTCTCTTCCCGAGCCCAAAAGCATGGATCACCTCATTTTGCAGTGGGGATACCCGTCCAACCTAAACTCTGAGATACCTTGGTACATCATGCGGTTAAGGACTCGCTCTCATTCCGAGCTTTAGTGTGGTGCAATCAAGGCGTACACCTGGGATGGATACCTGAAGCAGCTGTCAAACTTAAGCCAGTAATGTTGATAGCAGCAGCATGAGGGACAGCACATGGGCTGTCGATGCTTCATTAGACGTTGAGGAACCGAAAAAAAAGAGGCTTCTGTGCATAATGCATGACTCTCACTGCCCCTATATTAAGTGATAGCTCGTAAAATTACCCGTGGCTGCACAATCTCACAAACGCCGTCGTCTCACCGACGGACTAAGAGCTCGCTGAGTCTCGAGTTCTCAGTTAGCATTTTGCATATAGTAAGTAGCACTCCAGGGAGCCTCCTTGTAGGGTTTCTGCAAAGCAGAACCAACCCTCCCCGGGAGGGGCCGCCGGAGGCAACCTCGACCTCTGTTAGCACTTTGCTTGTGCACTCACCTCACCGCTACTTCATTGAACCCTTCTTCCTGTATAGTTTCAATACCTGCCGGACTGAGATTGCCAGGATGAGATGTACTCAAAGAAGCCCGACCTCTGTAGCGTAAAGTCGACAGATTCAGAACGGGAGTATTAGGCAGTGAGTTTGACCCACTGCTCAGAATATCGGCAGTGGCCCCTGTAAAACTCGACCTTCTCGGTGTCCCTGAAGTAGATGAAGGTCCGCTAGACAGAGTGAAATACCCGTCTTCGTCGTCATAGATCATTCGCGGACTGAGGTCGCTGCTGCTTGCAGTGACCACTTTTTCAATAAATGTGACCTTTTTAGGTGTTGCTGAAGCAGAGGCCGTGCTGCCCTCGCTTTTAGCAGTCGCAGCTATATCTTTGAATTCCTTTTTCGACATGTTTGATAGTTCGGTCAATGCATTTTGAACTGCGTTTTGGACGGCAGACTCTACGGCAGGCAGGCTGACATCTTTGCCCACAGAAATGAGGGAACGAAGCTGGACCTGCTGTTGATGCTGCTGATTATGCAGCTCGGCTGCTACCCTTTTTCTTGCCTGGAGCAGTTTGTCGGCGTCGCTGACTTTCATTTTCGGGTTGTCTTCAATAAGAGCCTGCACTCCGAGGGCCATACCGCCGACCACCAGACCTGCGATCATGCCAAACACGCCGGCAAACAGGGTGAAGTAGAAAATGGGCACTAGGATCGTTTCGAAAGTGTGAACAAACACTCGCCAGCAGATCAGGACCGGGTGAAGCAAGAAGATGCCGACCACCATCTTGAGACCCCGGTACACAAGTGCGTTGACAGTTTTCAGGATTCCGATGGCTATGCCGATGATAGTGAAGCATAGCACTAGCAGGAGGCGGGCGAGCCACTCTGTGCATTTTTGAAGATAAGACATGATGCTGCTTGACGATGTTGTTGCGTTTGATAGGAGCCCGTCTATAGGTGCCACATATTGGGACATTGTGAGGGACTGACTGAGGAGTTTAGTTTTAGAGTAATTCTGTCGTACTTTGGCTATGCTGTGTTGCACGGTGTTGCGATCTGTTTCTCTCTAATTGTGACAAGAGTAAAACAGCTTAGTTTTTGAAGCAGACTAACAGTAGAGCGTTGCAAGGTAGTACAATCTTTCTTACTGGGTCTGTTTTTGTCTCCTACAATTAGTTTCTGTTATGCTCTGTCGTTCAATGTTGCGCTATGTTGCGATCTGTTGCCCAATGCTGCCTGATGTTGTACTTTGTACAAAAAAAGCTCTCAAAAAAAAGCTGGCAAATGAAAAAGCCAGTGCGAATATATCCGCCAAGGAAAACTGTAGTATCAACTGAAGGAGCAGTTTTGAGCCAGAAACCCTGTTGAGCTTACCGGTAATTTTGCTCGATTGCTCTTCTTGTTCGATTAAGATTCAACGTGCTGACAACTATGGGTTGGCTGGCTGGAAGAGAGATAACCCTTCCTCGGCTTTCTTCTCTTGTTCTAACTCTCCTTGTTTACTCTCCTTCTGCCTTCTTCACTCTCTCCCTTAATCGTCGTCACTTGGTAGAATGGGGAATAGAAAAAAAAATCCTTTCTACCTTCCCCCTGGTTTCAGGTCACCTGGTTTTTTGCTTTTCTAAATCTTCTTTCTCCACTTCAAACTCGCACCTTAACCTAACTATTTGGCACGACTTTTATCGTGCGGCCGAAATCTTCCGGGTAGTGGATGGGGGATTCGCGATAATTTAATACGAGAAAACTGGATAAATGGTCGATGCAAAGCAGCAATTGGGATATACCGTAGTTAAACAAAAAAAAAAGTACAAGAGTACGATAGATATAGTTATCAAAGCAACAACAAAAAATCGACTGGCTGCCCAAACTCTCTTTATATATAGTTATATAGTTAACTATAACTACATATCACACAAACACACTACCGGATTGACAAGATTCCGAATGCCCGCGTTGATAAGGGTTTTTCTGTGTGTTGCTTCATGGCCGATGATGAAACAGGACAACGATGAGCAGCATGGCACGGCTTATGCTGGGCAAAAAACCTCTGTTCTGCAAATTGATGATTGATTAGCACCTTGTTACCCTTTTACCCTCTCCCATCCTTATCTGTCCAAGGTGCTCGCCACTCAGTCCAGATCCTATCCAATGGTAGGTTAGTTTAGCCAGCCCAAAATATGTGGGCGGCAGAACTGAGGGATGGGATGCATCCTCAAACGGGTTTCGATTAATCCGATCTCGTTCTAATGGCTAGTGACGAGAAGAAGCCAGGAACAAGGGCGATAGATAGATACACTACTGCATAGCAGCTTTGGTTTGGTGCACAGTTTGAACAAAATTTAGATAGTCGGGAAGGACTATTAGCAACCAATGACAAGGCTCTCCCCATGCTGCTGCGGTCGCTCAAATGTGTTAATTTAATCTATCTGCCAATCCATATGCAAACGGCAACGTACTCGAATTTAGGTTGTATTTTGCTTACTGGAAATCGTTCTTGCTGGCAGAACCAGTGTAGATAGTGCAATCTACAGGTTCATTTGTGCAATAAGCCCAAAGATAAGTGATGAAAGCAAACGTCCACATGCCTCCGGCGGCCCCCTACCGGGGAGGTGTGGTTCTGCTTCGCAGAAATAGCTCTATGGTACGCGACGATAATCGACGTAGCAACTCTATGCTCAATGTCGCTCCACGTACCTGTTACTGCAGCAACCTGAGATAAGGTTACTGCCAGTGGTTATCGTGAATTTATTTTTGGCTGGCATCAAACCTTCTGGACCCATTCATTGATCGATCGAGACCCTCCGATGAAGCTCCTTGCAACGTCAGTCATCGATCTGGTACGCACAGCTGCACAACTGCTACTCCTTTTACTCACGAAATCATCAGGCTTGAACCTGCTGCACTACTGTACTACACGACTCTTCCCGACTATCGAGCAGAGAGTGTCCGTTTTTGCACTACAAAACAGGTAAGCGCTCGATTTGGAAGGCTGCTCTTGCCCCTGCTGCCTCTCGCCCCGGTTCCTTGCAGGTAATGCTTCACTGACGGGTCGAAAGCTCGCCTCCGGCGCGGCCCCTACCGGGGAGGCGTGGTCCCGCTTCGCGGGAAAAGTGTCTAACTGTGATTTAGAGTAAGATTGGTAAGTCTGTAACCATCAAGGCCAGGTTGATCTGACCGTCCTAACTACGCGCAAAAGACTTATTATGTGCCACACTGGTTAGTGTTGAGGGTAAGCGATAATGGGACTACCAGAAGACTACGAGGAGACAGACAGAGGGCATACTTACTCGAGATCCTGCGAAGCAGGACCACCTTCCCCGGGAGGGGCCTCGCCGGAGGCGAGCTTGAGACGTAGAAGCACTGAGAGAAATTTCTTGGTTCGTAGTGTTTGGTGATAATGGACCATATGGAGCAAACATTTGATAGCTGCCACACTGTTTAGTGAGCCAGCAACTCTGGGATTTTCGCTGGGGCCAGCCCCAGACGCCGTGGCTCTGCTTCGCAGAGAGGAATAGACTATTTCAGGAGTCAACCAGCAAGACATGAGATTGATACGTGCTGTTGTCAGGATTCCTGTCAATAGTAAGTTCTGTATTCATTATTGGTACATATTGATGAACAGAGCGAACTTTGTGCGATGATTGTATCCAACAAGTCTGTTTTATTATTGTTACAGTTGGTTTCGTGCTCAAACAGCGAGTCTTTCAGACCCCGTCCTGGTTGACGGTTAAAACGAATGCCATGAGTACCGTTTTATCCTGACCCGTGTAAATACTACGTTGAACGTGACGTAGTGCCAGCTTCACCGTTCCTGCCAAATGATGAGGGGGGAAAGATTTACAGCGGACCTTATTGGCCTATGCTCAGCTCATTGGCTTTTTTTTTACCCTCGTGAGCGATCAATCCGGGGTCCCCACGGTTCGGTAGATCGCGTTGTTTTATGATGTGATGTCAGGGAGGCGGCATCATACGGATA
Source organism: Spencermartinsiella europaea (assembly GCA_030579595.1). NCBI lineage: Eukaryota > Fungi > Ascomycota > Dipodascomycetes > Dipodascales > Trichomonascaceae > Spencermartinsiella > Spencermartinsiella europaea. Next base: position 604,532 of record JAKTRG010000007.1, read on the forward strand.
TGCATATTCAAAACTCAGGGACACGTTGTGATTCTGCACTCCATAAGCTTTTCAGTCTGGCACTGCGTGCTATGTGTGTCTCATTTCATGCGGACGGATCGTGTTTCCTTATTCTGTTTGGACTTGTCCAGGAGTACCTGATATCAAAGACCAAAAAACTGAAATCCAATATGCGAGAAGAATGATAACTAATAGTTTACATGGGTCGTTCAGATGGACCCGTATAAGCGTCTGACGATTATTATGATTGCAATTCTCTGATACACACCCCACGTTGGTACGATTTCAAATACACCAGACGGAGAGGGTTTCCTGACATGGATAAAGATGTGTCTGCATTGGCGGAGGATGCTTCTGCCTCGTCATCCTGCAAGACCACGTTGGATATTTCGGATAAGCGGATTCTCTTCTCCATGTTGTATGTAGAAGATGTCTATCTTTCAAGGCGGAGGGGCGATATTCCTCGATTCAATCTCGAGATTGACGTTATGTTCCCCGCTTTTGCGTCGCGTTTCGGTTAATAGACAGAAACTTTAAGTTGAAGGATTTTAACCGGACGGATGAGAATAGGAGGAGAGGAAGGGAAGAGGAATGATCAACTGAAGAACTTTGCGGGGTGAATTTTTAACTCAGTATATGTATAAAGAGGAGTCCACCTGTGTCTCGAGTCGCCAAGTTGGATCTATTCCGTAACTTCTTATTGCTTTCTATCGGTCTTCTCATTTTTTATTTCTTTCTTCATTTTGTGGATTTCCAACATGAGTGACAAAGATACTCAGGTAACAGCAATCGAGAATGTCGACGACATCGGTAGCGGTACTGGTGGTACCAGTGAATCTCAGACTATCAACGATGTCATGCCAACTTACGGAACAAAATGGTACAAGGTCGGACATCTCGTCAAGCTCAACTTCTTCCTGTTGATTTGCATGTTCTCCTCGACGAATAATGGCTACGATGGATCTCTGCTCAACGGTTTGCAGACTATGGACACCTGGCAGCATTACTTCCATAATCCTTCAGGTGGCACTCTGGGTGCTATCAACAACGGTATGATGATAGGCACCATCTTCTCCTGGCCCATAGTCCCGTGGCTTTCGGACAGATACGGCCGAAAGGTTCCTATTGCTCTCGGTTGCTGCATCATTGTCATTGGCGCAATTGTTCAGGGCTCTTCGCACAACTTTGTGGCTTTGCTTTTGGGCAGAATGGTTTTGGGATTGGGTTCAGGGCTCGCTACTACTGCTTCACCTCTGTTGCTAACTGAGTGTGCTTATCCTGAGCAGCGAGAGATTCTCACCGCTATCTACAACACGTTGTGGCCCTTTGGCTCCATTTTCTCGGGTTGGCTGTCCCTAGGAACCTCTTTCCTGTCGAGCAGCTGGTCTTGGAGAATCCCGTGTTTGTTTCAAGGTTTCATCCCTCTACTGCAACTCATGATGATTTACTGGGTTCCTGAAAGCCCACGTTTCCTCATTAGCAGAGAGAGATACTCGGAAGCCCGAGATATGCTAGTTAAGTTCCATGCGGGTGGTGATGAGTCGTCCAAGCTGGTAGACTTTGAAATGGCCGAGATTACCACTTCTATTCAAATGGAGAAAATGAACAACGAGAGCTCGTATTTGGATTTCCTGAAAACCAGAGGTAACCGATACAGACTATTCCTTGTGAGTATTATCCCTTGCAACATGCAATTGTCCGGGAACGGTCTGACTGGATACTACCTGAATCTTGTGCTCGACTCTATCAACATTCGAGGCACCCATCCACAGCTCTACTTCAACGGTGGCCTGACCATCTTCACTTTCATAGTTGATCTGTTCTTTTCACTCCAAGTCAAGAGATTTGGAAGAAGAAAGCTGTTCCTGTTCTCGATTGGGGGCATGCTCGGCTCGTTCACCATCTGGACGATTCTGTCTGCTCTTGGCGAGAAAAACAACTACCAAAACCCGGGATACGGGCGTGGCGTGCTTGCATTCATCTTTGTGTTCTCTTTCTTCTACGGTTCGGGCATGCAGGGATTACCTGTGCTCTACTGGACCGAGATTCTGCCTTACCAACTACGAGCCAAAGGAATGAACGTTACCAATGTGGTGACTACAATTACACTGGTGTTCAACGGGTTTGTCAACCCTGTGGGTCTCAAAAACCTACAGTGGAAGTACTACATCGTCTGGTGTTGTGCCCTGGTTATGTGGTTCATTATCGCGTACTTCACCTATCCTGAAACCAAAGGCCACACTCTCGAGACTGTCGGAGAAGTATTTGGAGAAGATGTTGCCCACGTCACCGCTGACCTGGGAGCATCCATTGGTCGAGACAAGGTACTCAGTGACGAGAACGAGTCCAATGTTTGATTATATTCCAACTCATATAAAGTCAAGTAGATAATCCTATATTTTATTCTATCAAGATAGCCCCGGCGGGAAGGGGTAGTTCTGCTTCGGTATTGACAGTACTTATCACATTATCATCTCTTGAAAGAGATAATCAAGCATAAAGGTTTGTCGATAATCTGTTCTTTGCCTGCGGTATTCACGGAATTCGCTGTACGTATCACCAGTGTTCACACCACGTATTACTCGGTAACTAACTACTTGATTTATCAGTTTGATAATTTCTGCGCAGCAGAACCACCCCTCCCCGGGTAGGCGCCGCTGCAGGCGCTTTCGACGAAGTAAAATCTATAATATCTACTAGATTTACCTGATTGATTGTGTGTTTCAAGAGGTGATACGCACGATGATGAGAATGCACGCCGTGCATTACGGGGTACATTATCGATGGTTTTTGTTATCGGGATATGCGGACCCCGCCCAAATTTAGCCAGTTTAACCGGGCGCGCACTCCGAATATTGATCTCTGTTTTGCCCCACACTTTCACGAACTCCGCTTGAGTTGCCGGCCGATATAAGAATTAGAAAAGCTATTAATATTTAATACTACCATGTAATAGCTTTTAGTATTCATTGCTTTCACGTAGCTGCAATAGCCTTTCAAGACACTGAGAACACCGAAAATGACTGCTGAAATTGCTGCCCCTGCTCTTTCTAAGAAAGACATTGAGCACTTCATGGACAAAGGCTATGTCGTCGTCAAGCAGGCTTTCACTAAAGAGAATGCTGCTTGGATGCTCAAAGACGTCTGGGTCAGATTGGGCCTAAACCCAAACGACAAGTCAAGCTGGCCCAATAGGATCCATATGCCACGCCAGCGTTCAGTTCTCGTGTCTGAATTCGCCCCACGAGCCTGGCAGGCTATCTGCGAGCTACTGGGTGGGGAAGACCGAATCAATGATGCTGGCAAATACTGGAGCGACTCGTTCATTGTTAATTTGGGTAAAGACGAGTTCACTGAGTCCGAGAACCCCAAGCACAAGAGCGACCTGGACAACTGGCACGTCGATGGTGATTTTTTCCTCCACTTCCTTGACTCCCCAGAGCAAGCTCTGTTGGTTATCCCCATTTATAGCGACGAGATTGCGTCCAACGGTGGAGCTACTTGCATTTGCCCTGAAGCAATCCCAATAATTGCAAAAAATCTCGCCGAAAGTCCCGAGGGCATCATGCCAAAAGTCCTGCCTTACAGCGACATTGCCCACCAGTGCAGCGAGTTTCTGGAAATGACGGGACAGGTCGGCGATGTGGTTCTGATGCACCCGTTCATGCTGCACTCAGCTTCTGCAAACACGCGCAGAATCCCTCGTTTCATTACCAACCCGCCGGTATCCCTTAAAGAGCCATTCCAGTTCAACAAGCCTGCAGACGAGCTTAGCATCGTTGAGAGAAAGACGCTCGCCAGTCTAGGCGTGCAAGCACCCTACGAGCTCAAAAGAACTGCAGAGCGCAAAATATTCCCTGGTGGTAGGCATGAGCTGTGGCAGAGAATGTTTGATGAAGAGAAGCAGCGGTTGAGGGAGTACGGCACTCTGTCTGCGTTCGAGGCAATTGGCGTCAAGTATAGAGTCGAGGCCAAAAAGTAGTAATATAGGGAAAATCTTGATATATCGTCTGCTAACGTTGCCTCTGGCGGCCCCTACCGGGGAGGCTTGGTTCTGCTTCGCAGAAAGGCCCCAATAACAATACTATAGTGATATTGAGTAACTCATATTAAGTAGTAATTGTAAACTACTCCAAAGCAAAACCAAAATGGTGCAGGACTTGTTCAGCTTTCGCAGTCTCACTCCAAATGGCAATATTTGAATAAATAGTTGTGAATCGGATTTGTCCAGTTTGGTAACTGTCTTTTTTTCCAAATCTCTATAGGTGTATTTTGAATACGGTACAGTGAAGTATTTTGAATGGTCGAATAATAATTATAAATCCGGTACAGAACACAACATGTTGCAGTTTTATATCTTTTACTCAATATCAGTACAGAGGAGCATATATTCTGACTGTCGCATTCTCCAAGTCATTGCATTAAAAGAAACAATCCAATAAGAAAAACAATCTGAGCCAATATGAATATCACTTTGGATATAACCTCACTCAATCTTAAGGTAACGCTGCTAGGGCCAGCCCCAGACCCCGTAGCTCTGCTTCGCAGAGTTTATTTGCTAGATCTAACTCTGTACAACACGGTTCGAGTTTAGATTATTTGCTGATACTCTATTTTAACTGTGTAATATATCTTATGATTTGTATCTTCACGTGTCATCTCTCAGCCGGTCTCCTATCAGCTCGGAAACATCTCGTACGAGAATACCTGGGCCTTTCTTAATAGAACAAACATTGAATCGTTACTTTTCACAATTGAAGCACTACTAATCTCTATTTTCAAAGCAAAATCGAGAGTTAACACTTCCTGCGAAGCAGATCAAAGCCTCTCCGGTACGCCGGTGGCCACTGGAAACGATCAGGCATGGTATTCTGCGCTCGCCTTTTCGTTCGCGTCGTGTTCATCTGCTTTTGAAGGTACCCTCACGTAGCCATGAAGGTCCTTATGAAACTTTTCGGGTCCAAGAAACACAACTACCAGCATGTACGCAAACACAGCTCCGCTGAAAATGCACATGACTTTAGCATAGTTGTAGACTCCCTTGCCAAGTTCTGGTAAGGGAAACCGCGATCCAATGGTAGCCTCGATGGTCGAGGAAGCCGAAGATGCCAGGTTCCCCAATTGATAGGCAAACCCCGAGATGAATGCTCGATAGGTCGGAGGAGAAAGCTCAAGCAGATGAATAGGCGCAATACCCCAGCAGCCCATGACTCCAAACTGGAGGAAGAAATAGGATGCCATAAGACCACCCTCACTCTTCAGCATAAATCCAGGATAAACAAAGGCTCCTGAAAACAAAATTCCTATTATGAGTGCCAGACGACGACCTAGTAACTCGCTGAGCTGACCGAAAAAAATACCTCCGGCAATGGCTCCCAGGTTGACCACTACCATGGTGACAGTTTTAGCATCCGGCGATAATTGAATCTGATTGGTGAGCAGCGTAGGATACAGGTCCTGAGTACCGTGAGACATGAAATTGAGGCCCGACATGAGGAAAATCAGGTAGATGAAAATGACCCAATAATTCTTGATGGCCTCTTTTATTTCATATCCCCGCACACTCGTCCCCGTTTCCAATCCTTGCTGCCGCTTCGCCCTCAAGTGTACAAAGTATTCTCCTTCTGGGAAGAACAGTCTCCAGATTGCCAGCACAAAAGGTGGGCCTGCTGAAAACCAGAAAAGACTCCGCCATCCTTCACCGTGATCGGTAAACTCAAATGCTCGGTAAAAGATTATAGCAAACAGGTAGCCGAGATTATACCCAGGCAAGAACAGGCCTGACAAAACAGAGTGTGCCCTTGGAGGAGCATTCTCGAGAGCCGTAGCTGCTGCCGTACCGTACATACCTCCCATACATATGCCAAAGAGAGCACGACAGGCTAGGAACTGCGAATACGTCTGGGAGAATCCTGTTCCGATTTCAAGCGCTACAAAACACAAGCAGCAGATTATATAGGGCCATTTTCGCCCATAAGTGTCTGCCATAATTCCGAAAATGAAAGCTCCCACTGATCGAAGCATGAGTACCAGAGTCACACCCCAGGTCACCTGGGTAATGGTTACGTTGAGAGATTCGGCGATTGCTGTTGCGGAGCTCGACACTGTGAAGAAATCCATGGCGTCAATGGTCCATCCGAAGAACCCGAGAAAGTACCAATTCCAGTGGGACGCTTTCATTTCGCGCAAGGCTGGGATCATGTTCAGTGACCTAATATTTGTGTCTGGGATCTGGAAGAGGGTCGTGTGCCTTGTCCTGAAATACCGGGCAATAGAAGCCGGCCGTAGGTCTGGTCTGGATTCTCCTTCCATGCTGATGTTCTATGATAATACACGCGATTTAAAAACAAAAAAATACTATCCTAGATACAAAAGACTCTTCAGAAGAAATATCAAAGAATACAAAAATAATATAGAAAATCGAGGAGAGGGAAGGGAAGGGAAGGGAAGGGAAAGAGCCAGTTTGCCTTTTTTATACAGATAGGCGAGTTACTTCCGGATTTACCGGTTGAGCGGAGACAGCTGGGCTCGAGCAGTTGCTGCTATTGGGTTGATCTGACTTGATGATCTTGCTTGAACTGTCCAAGAGATATTTTATCGAAAAATAAAAGAAAAAAACCAAATCCTAACTCGACATGAAGCTCGCCTTCACCTCTCAGCTTCTTCAAAGTTTAGCCTTATTTTCAACAAGTTACACAATCGTGCCGTTCCACTTGGCTCTATTTTTTTTGCTCAATTCTACACTCAAGCTTCCTAAACTCGGTACATTTACAACTCCGAAATAATACTACACACCAAATGAGATGATCATCGGCATGACCCCGCCTCAGCAATGATATATCCCTGAGCTATGCAATACAACGTAATTATCAGCTTCAAATCAGAACAGGTGGTACTAACTTGCCAACGACATCTAACTTCAAGACCCTCTGTAATCATCCCTCCTCTCCCTTCCTCTCCTTTGTCTCACTTTCCGGCCCGTCGTCAAAGAAGGCAGCGCCTGCCTCGTATATAAAGTCTCCATTAAAGTTTTATGCAGGGTCCGGTCCTTTTCCCCGCAATCCCCTCTTCACTGCAAGATAGCGACGTCACGTGATGCTATATCTGGCTCCTCCTCTTCTTCCTCCGTTATTAAAACATCGTTTAAGACACTCTGAACACTTCGGGCGGTTATACTCGCCTTTGGCGGGGCTACTCCCGTGGAGGGTTGATTCTGCTTCGGAGAACAACTGGGTTGGTGCAGCATCATCGCAATTTTGTAAATGTAATATGCCACGCTCGAGCATGAGTCGGCTTCGAATTATAGAGGAGTCACCATAACTACAGCAGTCTCGACGTTGAATGAGTACAAAGGTAGGTTGTTTAGAATGTTTTTCAGACAGTTACAGATCCTGGAGAGTAGGACCAACCCTCCCCGGGCAGGGGCCGCGCCGGAGACGAGCTTGACTGCTCGCGGTGTGGCTATTGTCTTACTGCGTGTGACCACACTGACAGTAGAACGTCGAATGTCGCAGACCTGAATAACCCCACGCCGATGCGGGGGTTTTAGGCTATATACGCGGAGAGAGATATAAAGTAGTGGAGTCTCGCAGACAGAGGGAGAGTTGGTAGTGGAGAGGTTAACTCAAGCAGATTAAGCGTTTAAGATGGTTGGAATACTGCGTACTGAAGGAACAAAGATCGTGGATGCTCGAGGCGAGCCTGTTATTCTTAAAGGCGCTGCCAGTGGTGGACACCTCAATATGGAGAATTTCATCACGGGATATGCGGGGAGAGAGACTGAGCATAAGGAGGCATTGCTGAAGGTGTTGGGCAAAGAGAAGTTTGATTTCTTCTTCAGCAAGTTCTACGAGTACTTTTGGACTGATGAAGATGCCAAGTTCTTTGCGTCTTTGGGTCTCAATTGCCTGAGAGTGCCTTTCAACTACAAGCATTTCATTGACGATAGAGAACCCACTAAGATCAAGCCCGAAGGATTCAAGCTACTGGACGCTGTGGTTGACAGCTGTGCCAGACACGGAGTTTACACGATTCTGGACCTCCACACTGCTCCTGGTGGCCAGAGTCAGGGCTGGCATTGTGACAGCGGCATCCACAAGGCCCTGTTCTGGGATTTCCCGCAACTTCAACAGACAGTAGTTGATTTGTGGAAGGCTCTCGCAAAACACTACAAGGGCAACGAGTGGGTTGCAGGATATAACCCTCTGAACGAACCTGCAGATTCAAAGGGTAGCAGGCTCGTGACTTTCTACAACAACGTTGAAAAAGCCATTCGGGCCGAAGACCCCGATCACATTTTGTTCCTTGATGGTAACACCTACTCGGTAGACTTCAGCGCGTTTCCGGAGAAGCCGTACCCCAATTCAGTGTATTCTATCCACGACTACACTTTGTATGGCTTCCCCGGTCGTTCTGAGCCGTACACCAGCTCGAGCGAGCAGATCTCCAAGCTCAAAGCTCAGTACGACGGCAAAGTCGAACTCATGAAGAAGCTTAACGTGCCCACGTGGAACGGAGAGTTTGGTCCCGTGTATGCGTCGCACGTCAGAGGTGACAAGGACGTCGAGGAGACCAACAAGGCCCGCTTCGCAGTCCTCAAAGACCAGCTCGCAATCTACAAGAAAGGCGACCCTTCAGGCGACGGTTCTCCCATCTCGTGGTCTATCTGGCTCTACAAAGATATTGGCTACCAGGGTCTGACTTTCGTGTCTCCTGAAACCAAGTGGTTCAAAGTGCTTGGACCGTGGCTGAAGAAGAAGCAAGAGCTCGGCCTCGACAAATGGGGACGAGACGCTGCACCCGAAGTAGAACAAATCTACAAGCCTGTCGTCGACCATTTCAACTCGGTCATCCCTGAGAAGTTCCAAAAGGCACTCTACCCGCACAGGTACAGCACCACCACCTACGTTGACCTAGTGGTCAGAGACATGCTCCTCTCCCAGTACCTCACCTACGAATTTGCCGAATATTTCAGAGATCTGTCTTTTGACGAGCTGGACGAAATGGCTGCTTCTTTCAAGTTCGAAAACTGCCAGAAGCGCGATTTGCTCAACCAGTATCTGTCTGAGTACTGATGTGTCTAAGCTCCCTCCGGCGGGGCCCCTCCCGGGTCCTGCTTCGAAGGATCTAACTCGGGTCGCCTGTTTTGATTCTGTTGAAGGGCTGCGATACTTTCTATGATGCAATTGATGATCTCTACTCTATTAGCATATACTGTTGTACAATTGATAATCGATATATACTGCGCTATAGATCTACTTCGCCAAGTTATAACATGCTAACTTTAGACGGTTACAGCATTAAGTCTGTTACACTCGTCAAATCAATTCCTTATCATCAGTTTCTGCGAAGCAGAAGCAACTCTCCCCGGGACCACCGGAGGCACCTAGAGGCGGTCCCAGTTCATTTCACTTTTTCATCTATTTGACAGGTTTGACTAGTTTGAGTCTCAAGCCTTCAACCAGGAGCTGCCGAACTTTCGACCACGGACTTTAGGATCAATGTGGGGGTGGATAAAATAACGGGTATATTCATTTCGTGGGGTACAGCCCGTTTGACAGTTTGGCTAAGATACATGTACAGTATGGAAGAATGCAAACAGCGGGATGTAGATAAACAGGGCATACTCCCACTAACGCTAGTTCAGTAGAAAGATAGAAGACAATGGAGTTTACAAAGTAAGTTACTTTGTGGAAACCTCGCGCTCTCCCGCACACACTAACCAAAGACTCGGTAAATCAGGACTAAGCGTCTCTAAACTCATCCTCGGGACGACCTATGGAAAACACTCGACCAAAGAATGGGTGATGGAGGACGAGGATGAGGTCGTAGCGTTTCTCAAGATGGCCTATGATTACGGTTTCAGGACGTACGACGTTGCTGACGCTTATTCAGACGGCCACGCCGAGGTCCTGCTCGGCAAGTTCCTGAAGAGATGCAACATTCGACGCTCCACTGTGGTGATCATGAGCAAAGTGTTCAACAAGGTCAGAGACCCCACTATAGAAAACGCAGACTACAACGACGAGTACTACTGGGAGAACAACTGCGGGCTGTCTAAAAAATACGTGTTGGACGCCGTGGACCAGTCTGTGCGTCGCCTCGGAACCTACATTGACGTGCTGCAGGTTCACAGACTGGACAAATCCACACCCAGGGAAGAGATCATGGAGGCATTCAACACTGTAGTGCAGTCGGGCAAAGCTCTGTACATTGGTGCATCGTCTATGCGTGCAGTGGACTTTGCCAGGATGCAATTCATCGCTGAACGCAACGGATGGGCCAAATTCATCAACATGCAAAACCTCTACAATTTGACATACCGAGAAGAAGAGCGAGAAATGATCCCGTTCTGCAACGAGGAAGGAGTGGCCATCACTCCCTTTAGCCCACTCGCACGCGGTGTCCTTGCTCGTCCCTTTGGACAGCAGACTTTCAGATCGCAGACTGATCCCGACAGTATTAAGTTCACGTCACCAGCAGACGAGCAGATCGTAGGCCGCATTCAGTCTGTAGCTGAAAAGAGAGGCATTCCCATGGCCCAGGTCAGCTTAGCATGGCTGCTTTCAAAGGGCGCATTGCCAATTGTCGGGCTCACCAACGAGGCACGTATGAAAGAAGCGCTTGGCGCCCTGAAAATCAAACTCACAGAAGAGGAAACCGCGTATCTGGAAGAACCCTACGTGCCCAAGCCTGTCTTGGGATACGAACCCTAGTGTGCTCGCCTCCGGCGGGGCCCTTCCAGGGGGGTTGGTTTTTCTTCGCAGAAATATCTAAATTGTTTTCTAATATCTGTGAAATCACAGAAAGAAACACAGGGATATTTCAAAGATTTCCAGCTCTATGTAGAATATTACAAAATTTGTCAATTCGACATAGAATATATAGCATTTGTGATTTTGAAAATCAGAAATATTTTAATGTTCATCATTTCAGTATTCTGAATTAGGGAGAAGTGATTCAACATTCGTAAACTTAAGGACCAGACATATTCTCATACAAAGATATTATAATATTTGTAAAGTTCACTCGAAGATATTCTAGCATTGCTCATTGTGAACTTAGAAATATTATGAAATTTGCCCAATCTACACTGATATATTCTAGATTTTGTCGTAGATATTCTAATAGTTGTGAACCAAAGGCAGATATATTTTAACATTTGTGAAATCATAAGTAATAGATTTGTTGTGAACCCAGCTTAAGCTGAGATATTCTAACATTTGTTAACTAGAGCTAGAAATAATTTAATATTCGTAAACTTACGCATTGAAATTCTAATACTTGTATGCTCACGCGCAGATATTCTAACAGTCGTGAAACTAGAAATATCCTGATAGTTGTAAACTTACACAGAAAAACACATTCTGCAACTCTAGAAGTAATCTAATATGTATAAACTTAGACAGGGATATTCTAACATTTGTGAATTTACGAGTATCACCCCACAACATAGAACTTTCACTTATTGCATCAACTCTCTTCGCCCTGGCACAAAGAACTCCGTTACGTATTTTTCGAAACAGAACCAGCCCCCCTGGAAGGGGTCGCCGGAGGCGAGCCTAGAAGTCAAAGTTGAACTGCTGTAACGCAGCAGAGGCCATTGGGGTGGGTTGTCGCAGCGCAGCGGCCCTCTGAAGTGCCAATTCCTAGTTAGTTTCTTATTTAGAAAGTAAAATGAGACGTTTCATATTTCACTTACCAGTTTTTGACGAACTGAAGCAGCCTGTGGCAGTTTTGACAGATGAAATCCGTTGCTCTGCAGGTCTTTCTGGGCATTGTGGAAAACAGCAGTGTCTCCTGCTCCCTTTTTTATAATGTCGGAAAGAAGTTCTAAATCCAGGCCAACTTTAGAAGCGTACGCAAGGCACTCTTTGGCAGAGGCTAGGTGTACGCCAGTTAGCAAATCAATTATAGTCTCGATACTAACGCCTGATTTGCCTGACTCAGAGGTGGATGTTGTGAGCTCACCTATGCTGTTGGCCATTTCCTTAGGCATGAACATTCTGACCAAACCAGAGTCGTCTTCCTTGGTCAGGCCCTCGTCTACACCTTGGATATACAGCTGTTCGGCCGTGTTTACCAGCAGCAAAGGAGCTGCCACAGTCTTGGCGTAGCTAGTGACTATCCCAGCATCTTTCAGTATAATAGCAACAGCCGAGTGGACAGTGGCATAGTCGTTTGCCAGCATGTGTGGAACCCGGTTGGCAAACATCCAGCTGTAACCGGTCGACTCCTTGACTGCTTCAAACACTTTGGCGGTGTTCAAGCCTGCCACTGCTGCAAGTGCCATTGCTTCTGAGCTGGCAATAATATTAACAGCTGCGTGGTGCTGGTGGCACATTTTGGCGATGGAACCCATTCCAATGCCACCAGGGATGCGGTACAGCGGGTCTGACATGGCATTGAGCAATCTGTCTGCCCCATTGAGTGCTTCTTCGGTGCCTGAGCTGAAAATAGACAGAGTTCCATTGCCGGCTCGAATGGTCCCACCGGACACAGGGCAGTCAATGAGCTGCAAATCAGGTCGTAGCTTCTCCAGTCGCTTCTCGAGGTCCCTGACATAGTCTGGAGGAACAGTTGAACACACGAGAATGGTTTTGCCTTTACCCAGCGCGTTTGCAGCTTTCTGCTCAAACAGGATAGAATCTACTTGAAGCGCATTTACCACCATGAGAACGAGAAAGTCGGCCACCTGAGCGACCTTTTCTGGTGTCTCAGCAGGCTTTAAACCCTGTGCTACCAGTTTGTCAACCGACGGTTGGTACACATCGTATCCTACCAAGTCGAACCCTGACTTGACCAAGTTAGAGGCCATGGCACCCCCCATGGCCCCCAAACCAATGAATCCAATTGGCATTGTCAACTGAAAATAATGCAGTAAATACAGAAAAAATCCGAAATCAACTAGTAGTGATAGTCAAAAGAGATGAGGAAGTTTCAAAAAGTTGAAGAAACCGACTTAGTGAAGTTGAACCAAGCAAGATATGAATTGACCTGATCACAATGTTTCAAAAATCGAGCACCCGTTTGAGTTGAAAAGTGCACAATATCAATGCACGACAGACAGACGAATTGAAAGATATCAATTCGTGTAATGACAGAGACAAAAATTGAAACACAAGCACGCAAATTCAAGTACTTGTTGCCGCTTCACTCTCGCCAGGTACACACATTTCGAGGGACTCGTCACTCTTAAATATCAAGGTCCTTTCTTCCCCCACAATATCGAGAAGTAGTGACCCCACGCCGATATAGCCGGTTTCCGTGAAGCAAGTCGAGTTTGGGGGTAGTTAGACGAACAGGTAATGAATGAGAAATCAACAACTCGAAAGCTACAAGTTTGGTTCAATTCTGGGGAGCTCTTCCAAGTGGGTTAGATCTGCTTTACCGAGAGACTATGAGGGTAGTCTGTGTGACTCTGGGTGTGCTCGTGTGTTCTGTGTATGCCCTAAATGTCCGCGCTGCCCTAACTTAGGTGTGGTGAGTAAACTGGGCGAGTTTGGGGGTCCGAATTTAACGATTTGTTATTCATTTGTTATTCGTTTGTTATCCTAAGGTCACTGAACGGCAGGGGTCAAAAAAACAATGTAAAATAATGGCAGGAAGATAGTGGAAGTGGTGGAGGCTAGCCGTTTCGTTGCAGCCACGAATCCCGCGAAGCCGGCGGAATGCCAGCACCAAATTTAGTAACCACCACACTTTTATTTTAAGATGAGACGCTATGCACCACACCGGATTTACATACTAACAGCCCCGCAGAAGAACCTCGCCTAAACTCTTGGCTGCTGCAACTTTCAAGAGGCGTCTTTTATGGATTTGTCCGTGCCAACATCATGATAGCAAAGGAACCTCGTTTGAGAACACGGGTGGCTTGCGAGTACGTGGACATTATGGACCTCTGATTTTCAATTTTAATGCTGTATTACTAACAAGACAATGCCGGAAACGCAAAATACGCTGTAGTGGGACTCAACCTTGTGATTGTATGCATATAGTTGGAATGATTTTTGAATAAATGTGAAAAAATATGGGACACCAGAACTTCTAACTAACAAGTGTGCAAGGTCAGCAACCAGCAATGCAAGTACCGAGATGCTCAGAGGATAACTGAGTTCCGGCATCATGTGTTCACCGGTGGATCTGGAGTGGTTTGGGATAAAAGTACTACAGGAACCCGGCAGCATGTTCAAAGACTGAAGAGAGAACCTAAAGAACTTAACACAACAGCAGCAGGAGGGATAAATGGTAATTCTGGCGGCAATATTAGTCCCAGTAATAGTAATAATGCTACCAGCATACTGCCTATCCAAACAGCTGGGTTAGACAACACTGTTACTACTATGAACAACACCATTAGTACTATGAATCACACAACTAGTACTACTAACACCAGACGTAGCAGTCTCATTAGCCCACAAACAGCCCCCCAAGTCGACCTCATCCCCAAAACTCGCATTCGGATCCCCTTTTTCCGTTGGTTCGGTCCAGGAGGCATCAACTCTGGATATCAGAAAGTCTTCGTAGACATCAACCCGCAGTCTAACGAAATGTCCAATATGAATGTCGCCACCAATTCAGACTCTACGAGAGACGACGCGGAGTCTGGAGTGCTCTTCGACCAGTTTGAACCCCTGGTATACGAAGGAACGAGTACAATACCAAAACAGGAGATCATAGACGAGCTTATTGGCCTCTTCTTCTCGTACTACGGGGACCACTTCCCGTTTTATAACAAAGAGGAACTCACAGATCGAGTAAACAGCAGAGAGTGCCCCAGTATACTCATTAATAGCATCTGTGCATTGAGCGCCAAGTTCGCCAAACCTGGGCTGCTACCAGGCATACCTACCAATAAAAGAGGAGAAATCTTTGCTGAAAAGGCCAAGCATCTATTGGTCCCGCTGCTTAACCTCCCCAGTTATGATATAGTGGCAAGTATCCTATTTTTAGCCTGGAATGAGCTTGCAAACAACCACGACGTGGGCATCTGGATGTACACCGGTATGGCCGTGCGGATGGCAGAGGACCTAGGCATGCACAAGGCCACAGTGTACGAATCATGTACTACGCAGGACGCGCGTTTGTTTGTTAGTCGGCTCTTCTGGGCTGTGTATATCCTGGATCACATAATCTGCTGTGCAACTGGCCGCCGACTGACGCTACCCGACAAGTACATTGAGGTTCCAGTCCTTCCTGATAGCAAAAAATCAGCATTCTCAGCAACGGTGACAGTAATGCGCGTCCTAGGTGACTTTGGAAGTCTCCACATCACCCCTGAAGCTTTGTCCCTAGAGGTCAAAACAGTTTTGCAGCAGCTGTTCTACGATTTCATCACTTTCCTCAACGAACTTGATCCTACGCTTCTATTCAACGTCGACAATTTCAGACTCCACCTGTCGCAGGGCACAGCTGGCTCCTTCCTTGTGCTGCATATTTGGGCAAATGCTGTCATAATATTCTTACATCGGCCCGTACTTAGGTCAGTTCGTGAATTCGAACGAGAAGAAAAGCTCTTTGGGCTCGACAGCGTATCGGTGTCGGTATCAGCTGCGAGAACCATTGGCTCTATTCTCAGTCTGGCTGGCCAGGTAGATAGCAGCATCATTTTGGGGTCTCCATTTGTTGATCAGGCAGTCGAAGTGGCCGGCCTTGTACTTATATCTGAAATTGGACGAGGTTCTGACCAAGGGTTATCAGAGAAGTACTACCAAACATGTCTGCAGAGCATGAGGAAAATAAAAGAGTATTGGACTGGTCTGGCATGGGTTACCTCGACAATGGAGGGTCGATATCGAGACGTGGTCAACGAGGTGATAAAAAGCCGCTCACCGCCTGGCATACAGGCGCCTGTCATCCCTGCTGGAGCTGTTGACGCATTTAACCAAATTGGCGAAAAGATAATGGCTGAGAATTTTGGAGTGGGGATTTCTGGTACGACTTATTCAAAGGACAGCAATATCACGGTACATGGTGGCCCGGATTCACTTTCTACGTATACTTTGCCGGATGATGAATTCAATACCATGGTTCAGTGGCTGGAAACCATGGAGGGAAATTTGATGGTTTGAGGTCTCAAAATGCATAAAGAAATGCCAATAAGAGGCGACTTTAATAAAGCTTTAGCAGCAGCCTGGTGAAAAGCTGGGGCCAGCCCCAGACCCGTAACTCTGCTTAGCAGAGATTAAGACGGTGCAGTTTAAACTTGAACTGTTTCAAAAGTTTCCCCGATGGTTTGACGAAAATCATCCAAATCGATTATATATTCTTTGAAACAGAAACAGGAAAAAGATGAAGAAAGAGCTCCAATGAGCTAAGTTCGTTTCATTAAGAAAGCAACTTCCAAGAGCAGTTCTACAAATAACACACCACAGACCCACCGTACTGCAATACACCACCTCCAATAAGCATGCGTCGCTCAGGATCAATAGCCATAGCAGTCATATAACTCAGCAACCTCCCGTCATCCCAATAATTGAGCTCGGGCTCAAAGTTCTTGGATCTGACCAGTCTCAGCGATGCAGAAGGAACTAAGTATTCTTTCCCCAAGAGCGGACTATTGGCCACATAGTCATGCACATGCTCTTTGGTAGGGAAAATAGCATACAGGAGATCTCCAGTGGAAGGGTCAGGATTGATGTTATCGGGAGCAGCACCAAGCGCTATCTTAGTTTTCAAACTAAGAACAACGTTTCCTCCTTCGTCCTCAGTGACATCATAACCGTATGCAAGGGCTTCTTTGGAGTCTGATAGCCACAGTTCGTTGTATTCTTTATAATATAGGATCCCGTTGGCAGCTGGGAAGGGTCCCAGTACGCGTTGGCATTGGGTAGGAAGAGGGTCAGAGTCATCAGATTTCCCCAGGTCAAACGAGCACAGTTGGACATCTGAAGCCCAGTTCCAGGGTCCAAAGTAATCTTCAAACTTGCGTCCCATACCTCTTGGGAAGTAATGGTCATTGGTGACGAAAAATGCGCTGGAATTGTATTGCGAGACCCCGTTGGCAGTTTTAATATTGGGATGAATCACTTCGCGTACGACTTCAACAGTATCGCTCCCAAGTCGATGAGACAAGACGAGTATGGAGTCAGCAGGCCGGCCGTGGTTGACTGCTAGGAGACGGACTACGTCGGGATTCCCGTCACTGTCGCCAGTATCATCACTATTGATTACATCTATGCCATGAGTAATGATATCTCCACTGTGTCCCAGGACAGTGAGTTCTGTAGTAATGTTGGATTCCATGTCAAACTTGAAGAACTGCTCTTTAAAGTCAGTACGTCCTGCCTCGTTGAGAGCGCACGAGGGTGGATAGTAAAATTGTCTCTGTGCGGGACTTCCGCAAGCCAGAAATGCAGTGCCTGATTTGAAATGGATTTTAACATCTTCGCAGGCATCCACTTTATCATTGACAAAACAGTTGAAGTTATTGATGCCGGTTTCGTTGGAGTAGTTCTCGAGAGGATTGGTTATGTGAACTTTGCCAATGACTCTATCCACCGGAGCATATCTAACTACAGCAGCTATGGCGAGCAATGCGATGGCTCCACTGCTGAAACTGAAGCGTTGAGCAGACATTCCTCCTATCCTGTGCTTCTTCTTAGGAGCAACTGGCATTTGGTTTGGTTCTTTCAATGGCAAGCTGTAAATGTTCTTTACAATGGATATGCTCAATATCGCTCTATATTTTGTAGAGTCAATCTTATAAAGTCCGGCTAAATAGTTAGCCGGAGTGCATTACCGTATTGAATGTAAGACATACAAGTCTGGCATCATTTACTGATTAAAAACGGTACGTTTCATCGGTTTTTTTGCCCCGTTTACTAGGTGCAGTATGCACCCCTCCCCTCCCCCCACAATTCCTGATGTGGAAGAGCTGAGCCGGGGATCTGACCTGCTTGTTGAGGCAACTTAAGTGCGGGAGCTAGCACAGCCGTGCACTGATAGACTTTCGGTTCGAGACGTTTGCAAGCCGCGTTTTAAACCTTCAACCTTTACGACAGTGAATGCGTGAATGTTCGTTCGTAGGGTGTCTAGGCAACTGGTCTGTGGTTATGGACTGTGGACTGTACTCGAGGATATGTTTGTACATAGACTATTAAATAACTGAATAGCTGTTGTGTTGTTCCGTACCATGGTATTTTCGATTGATATATAGCCGCTATGAAGTGCATATTCACTTCATAATTGCCTTTTACTCTATACCTTCAAATGCATCTGGAGTGTTGGTATATAAGCTTGAAGCGCGATATTTATTAGTTATATTGCGAGTCATTCTGATGGAACCTAATGTCAAAAACCTTCCTACAAGATAAGTTACAAAGCTGTTGAAGAACCTTGATCCTTATGAAGATTATGACAGACATCTTCAGTAGAGTACTAAGCGTAAGAGCACGTCAATTCTTCTATAGTTGAATGTGTGTATTTAGTTATTATAATTGTTGCTAATTATTTAGAAAACTATGTTGATCTGTTTCTATATTGCTGGTGGTTATTCGTAATGTTACCCCAGGTTTCTCATCGATCCTATTTGACATATAACGTTAGAACGATCTACCGAAGTTTGCACGCGCGGCTGAGCTCACTATGTAAAATCACTTAACCAAACTTCTCGAACTCTGGAACAATCTACCGCATCTTCTACGCTTACACTTAAATCGGTGACGAGAGCTTTCTCTTCTTCCTACTCATTTTCTCCCACAAGTCTCAACTCGGGACTTTGCAACTTTTTTTTAGCCGGAAAGCTTAACCTTATACAAACTTCACTTGTCAAATGCCGAACACCTTTTGACTTTTTATCTTAAAAAAACCTAAATGGAGATCATCATATCAAGTATTGTAAAACATCTACAATAAATAAATGTGCCGGCATGACCCCTACAATACTACCTAGCGGGGAAACAGAGCAGTAGCATAGCACAATGCGCCAATCTCGAAGCGCTTTGAACTTGGCTATTGTAGTCTTTGTAGCTCTTGGAAGCCTTTCTTTCGGTTATGCTGCATCCATCATCAGCACAACCTTGGCTCAGCCGTCTTTCATAGCGTATTTTAATTTGGATCGCAGGTCTAATCGTTCCGCAATCGAGGGAGCGATGAATGGCCTCTACACTGTTGGTGGGTTGTTTGGATCTTTGTCTGCATGGCCCAGCTCTGAAAAACTGGGCCGCAAAAGAGCAATTTTCTTAGCATCCGCCGTCAGTGTAGTGGGTGGGGCATTGCAATCAGGATCAGTTAACTTGACCATGTTTATCATCATGCGGTTTATTACGGGGCTAGGGGTCGGCTCGACCCTCGTACTCATTCCTCTGTACCAAAGTGAAGTCTCTCCTCCTCACTCGAGAGGATTCATGGTCGGGATCCATGGGATCACCATTACTGTGGGGTACATGTCATCGTCGTGGATCGGGCTGGGTTTCTACTTTGTCAACGCAAGTGGTGCCCAGTGGCGAATCCCTTTGGCAATACAGGCAATACCGCCGCTACTGCTTTTGTTGGGAATCCTTTTCCTTCCAGAGTCTCCAAGATGGCTCATTTCAAAGGGACACAAAGGAGAAGCGATGATGGTCATGCAGCGGCTCCATCGGTCTAAAACAGATGGCAGCAGCCACTCATTTGCCGTTCAAGAGTTCAATCAGATTCAGTCACAGTACGAGATTGATGCAGCACACCGGGTGTCTTTCAAGGACCTGCTCACTCGACCATCCTATCGCAGAAGGGTCCTAATCGGGTTTGCTGTCATGTTTGCTCCCCAGACTACTGGTACGACTGTTATCAACAACTACGGCCCACTGCTTTACGGTAACTTGGGGTATGGCACCGTGGACCAACTGCTGTTTACCTGTGGATGGATCACTTTGGCCCTGTTTGGAAATACCTTCAATGCGTTCACACTGGACAAGATAGGACGAGTTCGGGCGTTGCAGATTGGTCTGACAGGGTGTCTGCTGGCCCTCATTGGCGAGTGTGTTGCATTTTCTACCTTTCAGAAAGATCCGACCAACCGTAATGCAGCTGTAGCCTCGGTGATATTTTTATTTCTTCATATTTTTGCATTCTCATTCAATGTGGACGCTACCTCTTATGTCTACATATCGGAAATATTTCCTACAAACATTCGGTCAAAGGGCATGGCTATTTCAATATCGGGCTATTTTTTATCTCTTTTGGTCTACCTGGAGGCTGCTCCTACTGCATTTAAAAACATTGGTTGGAAGTATTATCTGCTGTTCGTAGCGGGCACAACCTGTTTTCTGGTTATATTTTTCTTGTTCTGCCCTGAGACAAAGGGCCTGACTTTGGAAGAAATCAATAGTCTTTTTGGAGACGAAGTCACTGATGTCAAGATATACGATAATAATGATGACAATGTTGGTTTGGCTGGTTTGGGTCCTACTCACGAGTTCATTGAGGACCCGAATCATCATTACGAGGGAAGGAAACGGTTATAATAAAGTTTTGGGTCTGCTTTTGTGTGAATATTTATTTATGAATGTGTATTCTATATATGTCAATGCTAAAAAAAATGATAGGTTAAGAGAGTGAAAACTTCTCCTATGCGCCTTAAGAATGAAATTCATATGGGAACCGAGCTTCAACCAATATCTAGGATATTTCGAGTATCCTTGCAACATTAACCCACAGCTGAACAGAAGAAAAATGCACTCGTGAGACGGCGTGTGACGCCAGCATATTGTAAGGTTTCAGGTATGTCATAGCCTTCTGCAAACCCTGCCATATTTATTGTATCGCCATCATCAAAAAAGAATCCACTCGCATGACACGAGTTCGGCCTTCCACAAAGGCTGGGATTATCAATATTTGCCAAAAAAAAAGGCATTCTTAATATCACCAAATCAACTCTACCGTCGTGATCTACCTTTCCGCGTACACATCAAGATAATGCCATAGCACAGTAAACAGACCACAAAAACCCCACTGAGTTATTGAAAAGGTCATGATAACTAGGAGGAATGAGAGCAAACCGACACAAGGTGACCATAGGCCAAAATCGCGATGAATCGCTCATCATCACAGGCACCTTTTTCTGGACCGAAGTACTAAAGGTATTCACAGGCTCTCCTTCCAACAATGCAAAAAAGATAACAACAATAGAGTTCATAACGGCACTGATAACAGTCTCAGAAACAATTACCTTGATGAGGACATTTGTTATAGAGAATACCTCCTCCTCCTTGGATTTCTCATCCTTCTTCGCTTTGAGTTGCTTCACTTTGGTTGGTAACCGGCTTTCAAGCGCCTCTCCGACAAAACAGTAGATGGGAGTCATGAAAATAGCTAACAATGTGGACCGGAACAGATCCCAGGCGTTGAAGTTTGCAATAATAGGTTGCTTGTTAGTCCAATGTTATCCCCAGCAGTTCCTGGCTCATGAGGCAATTCTTTCGTATCAAAATTAACCCGAACTGCTGATATACATAATCTATCGCGTACCATGGTTTTACGGGCCACTATCAGCCTGCTCACCAAATAACTAGCTACAGAGACTGATGAAGCCCGTGTTGTTGCATTTACAATCTCCTTAGTACTAGGCATCTGTCAAACGACTTCTGGGGTCTGCCCTTCTCACAAATAATGAGTGTAAAAAGATAGTGTTACAGCATTTTTCACTGTACAACATTTTAACCGGTGGGAATCACGGTCTAACCAGAAGTGAGGCTTCCGTCATCATCGGGGATTGTCGGCGTGGGGTTCTTTAAATCCAACACTAAAACCAATAGTAAAACCAATACATTGCGGGTGTGTAATGGGATTGTTAATGGTGGAGATTGTGGTGGATGAATGTAGATATGATAATTCAGAGTTTGGATTCGCTGAATAAGGTACGTGTTCACGTCTCTCAGAGTGTGATACACCTGCGCTCTGGCGTCCTAACTTTATATTGTCTCTCTTTCACTGTGTTGCAGATCGTTTTCATATGCTGAAAAAGAGATGCTCAGCATAACTACTGTTTTAGGTGTGTCATGTCACGTGCTGCAGCGTTGTTAAGTTGAACACAGTCAGACAATTTTCAATTCAAATCGGCAATAGTTTAGTGGCTAGAATTTCCGCCTGTCAGTTCTTACGAACAGCGCGCGGGGGACCGGGGTTCAATTCCCCGTTGCCGAGCATTTTTTTTTATTTCTTGAGCTGGGACACTGCAGAAAACCTGTAGAGGACTGGTAGAGAACAAGTATAAACTGGGAGGACTCATTTGATCTGACCAAGCGACGCCTTCAATGTGCTCCTATCATTACAAAATTAATATTACTATAAATACATATTCAATGCTCAAGTGTAAGAAGCACTCTGATAATCTTCTCTCATAACCCTTCAACCAAATCCTGCCCACTCTATACAGTATGTTTGATAGTGGCTTTCACTGCCTACGTCTCCTTCACTCTCCTCCTTCTCCCCTTTCTCCTTCTCAACGCTATTAGGAATTTCAGCTCCTACTACCCAACACTTTTTCACCGCAGTCCCTAACCGTCCTCCCCCGATTATATCTAAAATCTTAAACTCTTGGTCCCACTCATATCCAATTACAGTATAATGCGAATGAAACCGTAATGGATCTCCTGGATATGCTAAAAATTGTCCTCCAAACCGCAATCCGGGGGATAAGAAGTAACCGTTCAAGTGGAGATGTCTGTATATCTGGTAGGAAGCCAAAGGCGCGGGCTCTATGAGTCGCCGATCAGCAGGATTTGGCAGGTTTCGGTATCGAGACTCAAACATATCGTAGGAGACCAAGTCCTTTGACAGCGTTGGTATCTCATAATTAATACCAGCCGAGGAAGAAACAGGCAGTGAGCTCAAAACTTCTTCCTTTGTTCTTTCGTCCTTTGGCAGGCCTTTCTTCTCCAAGGCCCGTTGTCTCTTCAGCCATGTATCCTCCTTGTATTGTTCGATTTGACGGGCTTCCTCTTCTGCCCTTTTTCGTTTTATGTCTTCTCTGTCCTCATCTGTTAATGAGGCAGTGATGTTTGAATGCAATTCGTGGTCATTAACCAGATATCCGATTCCCATCTCGAGCATAAAGTCCACATCTTCCGGCATCAGTTCTAGTGGGAGTCCCATAAACACATTCTGCTGGGGTACTTGAGGGACGATTCCAACAAGAGTCCCACATATCTGATGCTCTTCCCTTAGATATTTTAGATCTTCAAGATCATAGATTAGACCACGGCCAGCAACAGCATGGATTCCTATTTTTTTGTCAGGCATGAGATGATGTTGAGATGAAGATGGAAATTTAAGTGGGGCTTTTAATTAATATACTTTTAAAGTGAAGATCCAAGTGAAGATCCAAGTGATGTTTAGCAGCATATAACTACAAAAAAAACATTACATCGTCAAATTAATGACATATATACAGAGAGTAGTTGCTAGATAACCAGGTTCTACGAGGCACAAGGTTCTGTCCGCTCAAAAAAAAGAGTGGGATATCGGGATATCTTAAGAAATTGCCCATCACCCAAAATTGATGAGTTCTAAAGGTTGTAAGAGAGATGAGAGATATCAACATCGTAAGCAAAATGGATCGAGATAGCTTCAAGTCGTGTAACACACAGTCCCTCAATCAAAATGGCTCTGTTTATCGCATGAAATATCCAATTGTCATATTGCCTCGGGCAGTCCCTGCCCGGGGTTGGTTCCGCTTCGCAGAAACTCTCTGCAATTCCACTCATCCAACCGCCCGTAGTGCGACAACCCTCACTGGAAGGACCCTACCGGAAGCGAGCATTCGCCTCATTTTCTTTCATTTTTCGTAGTCTCACGTTGGGAACAGCCACGTAACATACCTGGCCCATCGAGGTTCAATCACCACAGCAGTTGCTTCAACCAAAGGCTTCGGATTGCGTCCCTCATCATTTAGATTATACATTGCTCCTTCAACCCAGGCCCTACGTCTCTTGACATCCACAAGCTGGCACTCAAGCATCATATACGAATTGATGAAAGAAGGCTGTCGGTAATTCAACTCCAAAGTTGCAGTAGCTCCGTACTTTCGAGGCAGATTAGGAAATGCACAACGGACCAAACCTTCATCAATCAGAGTTGCCAGAAAGCCCCCATGCACTATGTTTTCATGACCCTGAACACGATCCCCAATATGATAGAAGATATACAGCTTCTTGCCATCTTTGCTCTGGAACCTTAAAGGTTCAATCGAAATTCGTCCTTCCCCTGTTAGCAGTCCAGAAGTCAGCATATGGCTTTTGTGATTGCTAGGCAGATCTGAAAAGTACCAGGCCTCCTCAAAGTCTGGGTCTGCGCGCAGCTTCAGAATCGTGGGATGCTTGTTCAAATACTGAAACTCTTCTGTATGCTTATATTCCACGGTTCGTCTGTGTTCATCTTGGGAAAGTACTTGTACTGAGCGGTACTTGACTGCCATAGTCAGTCCAATTCCCCCAGATACTCCTAGAATGAACAATTTCCAGAGTCGCTGGCTTCCTCGGCCATTACTCGGCGCAGTACTAACAGAGTAATACAAAGCATTGCCGAATCCTATTGATCTTAATGGAAACGTACTCCTGAGAACATCTTCGTGTATATATGAGGGTGCCTTGAAAAGTCCGTGCCGTACTGCTCGAGGAAGAGGTCGCACCACTCGTAGCATTTGTTTATCCAAATTCATAAGAGTATAAAGACAGATTGGATATTGCGGATCAATTTCGGGCCGGATTAAAACAGTGCCTAACCCAGACATTTTCAATTAAGTTTAGTGGGGTATGATTTTCGACGCATTTTAACTTTAGCTATTCAGTTACACTATATCTGCACCAAAAGAACGTCCAAGCTGGACCCCTGCCGGGCCACTCCGTGGAGGGTTGTTGCGTTTCGCGCAATCCCTTAAAGCATCTTTGTTTTCAGTACTGCCTTCTCCTTCTCTTCAACTCCTTCACTCCTAGCAATGTCGTAGCACGTATTATTATCATACCAACGTGTAGTCACAGGAGCACTAAGTGAATAGTACTCTTCGTAAGAGTTTTGACTGGTTCTCCAAGTCCCGCTTACTGACCAATGTCCCGTTCTTGAATCCAAGCAATTATATAAAATGTCCTCAAATGCTTGGTAGCAGCTCTGTGAAGTGACTCCAGGTTGTAGCACCATCTTCAGATCTGGCCCTCCGGCAGCCTGATAATCCACTTCAAAGGCACCAGAAGCAGCTGCCACTGCTCGAGTTCCGCAAAGCACCTCTCTGGCCACCCAGAAGCCGTCCCATGATGCTTGGTCCCAGTTACAATAGTGCGATACCCCTGAGCATTCGACATACGCAGCGTTGATTAACGGGGTGACGACCAAAAGAAGAACGAAGAGTGCCAGCATCGTAGAAGTGTGATAGAGGACTTAAAAGAGAGGACTTTTTTTAGCTTTCTCTGCTCTTCATTTTGACGGGCTTTTATAGTATCTCTCGACCGTTGATACATTGTTCTTCCAACTTCCCACACTGTTGGATGGGGCAGGAGTAAAACCTACAATTCGGTTCAGCATTAGGCTCCCTTCGTATTTAGTTGGCAGATTAATTCTTTCTAGTACAGAAGCATGAGCGAGATAATAGAATAGGAATCATAGATACGCAGCAGCTTGAATTAACTAAGTTAACCCGTAGAAAAGAATGCTATATTTGTTGGAGCTACAGTCCAGACCACTGAGTGACCGCTCTTGCAAAAACAAGCAGATATCACCAGAGCGGTAATTCTACTATATGATACTCGATTCTCTTGCACTATAGAAAATACTAATTCCTATATTTAGGGTCGCCAACAACCAACTCTTGCACACAGACGAAGCAGGCACACAGGATGAACTGTTTTATCGCGATATCGCGTAGTGTCTACAAATTAAGGAGGGTAACTCAAGGTATCTCTCGCTTATAACTATCGACTTCTACGAGTGTGCCACCTGACGATTGATCAGACGATTGAACCTATTCAGATATCAGCAAATGTCCCTTGTTGTTCTGTACAACGCTCGTAGGATTCAAGTGAAGTACAGTCCATCCACGGCTCTGTCCATTGTTCGAGACAATGCGTGTCAGCTCCTCAAGATCAATAATCCCCAAGATTATCAGTTACGACATGGCAAACGTACCTTGGACCTAAGCCTGCCTGTTAGACTAACTGGCTTAGTCGCAAACGCAAAAGTGGATTTGATATTTACAAAACAGAGCGTGGCTGTTACTCCAGAAACAGTGGTGCGTGTGAAGATACAGCTTATGGACGAGCAGCTTTCTGACCCGATAGCCACTTGCAGCAGTAGTTGGTCTGTCTGGCAGGTACTAAGCGGCTTTGAGTCTCGTCAGCAGGTCAATATCACAAGGCGAGTGGTTGGAGGCGTCTACATGCTTCCCACGGTCCAGATATTTGATACTGTACTGGAGAATGTGGACGGGTTGAAGAAATCCTTGCGGACTTTGGGTTGTAAGGAGAGCGCTGTGTTCAGAGTGAAATTTGTCAGCACAGGTCTGTCATGGGAAAAGTTCAAGGAGCAGACTGGGTGGCAGAACGGCCTAGATGATGATGGTTCAGATGCTAGTAATCAAATAGAGAATCATCGGGAGATTCCAGACGCCCCGTTTGATTCAAATGATGGATCAGGTACAAAACCTCCCGCATTAGAGAGTCATGCCCCAGTCACGAGTCAGATTGCCGCACATGTTGATGGCAATGAAATCAAGGATGTTAGCGATAGGAGACCTGATAATAACACTCAACATACTGCTCCTTTGTCACGCCATGCTCAAATATATCTTACTCCAGATACGAGCATGGATATCTCATTATCTGCGCCTGAAGAGCAGGAAATGAACTTGGGTCAGTTTGCGAAGTACCAGTCGCATCTGAAATCAACCTACGAGAGAAATGAACACCTAATGACGAAGTCGCTAAGAGAAAAGGGCGAGCTGGAGCGGCTGGCCAGCATCACATCTTGTAAAATTCGAGTACGCCTTCCAGATCAGTCGTATATTGAAGGAGTCTTTTCAAACAATGAGCAAGTCAGTGATCTCTATGATTTCATCCGAAGCAACTTCAAAGAAGAAATAAGAGACAAAGTTAATTTTCAGCTGTTCATCACGCCTCCCAAGACAATTCTCTCTGACATGAAAAAGAGCCTGGTGCATGATTTGAAATTCGGGCCGCGAAATGTTCTTTACTTGGAATGGATTGGAGCCTCGCCGGGCACTGTGTCACAGATCTTCAGGGACGCTATCTTTTCCAAAGCTAAATTCGTCACAGAAGCCGAGGATGTGAAGTTGGATAGGAGCAGCGATACTAATGTTGACAGTGCTAAAGCGAACCAGTCTACCTCTGAGTCAGCTTCGAGCGCCAAGTCGTCTTCTGGTAAAGGAGTCCTTTCTAAACCCAAGTGGATGAAATTGTCAAAACGATAATGACGCGAAGGGGGCCCGCTGGCAAAGAATACAAGGCGTGTTGCTTAATAAAAAACATTTCATATAATTATATTAATCTTAGATCATGCATGAACATATATATATTTACATATTTACAAGCTTAAAAGTCATGGCGGCTGTTCAAATATCCTAGACAGAGCATCAGCTTCCACTACAACATTATGCACGTTCTCCAATCGCAGCATAGTAGCCAGTTGCGTCACTGCCACCTGCCATGGTACTGGAGGGAGCTCCTGTTGGGTCAAAGCAGGTCGCGCTTGCAAAACAAAGTTCTTGTTTTCTCGAACTCTTCGTTCTGCCAATTGCAACAGAGACAGAAATAAGTCGCCCGGGATCTCGACGTTGCTTATCTTTTCCATGTAACGAAGAACCGCAAATGCCCCAATATAATCTCCATTCAACAGAAATGTTTGCAAACAAGGCTGATAAATGTTTAGAGATCTTTTGAAATTTCCGTCGTGGACCATGATACGAAATAAAACTCGAATATCTGGTTGATCTTGTGAATGAACCTGTGTTTGCCTGTTGTAGTTTCGAATCATCTGCCACATAGCCCGGTAATTGTAGTTGGTGAATGAGACTCTGACTTTGCCAGTGAATACAAGGTTACACAAGTTGAAAAGCTGATCGTATCTTTTGTGTCGATAATAATAATGCATGAGAGTAGAGACTGTGGCTTCAGAATGGGGAATTCCCTGTTGTCCCATCCGATCTAAAATGTCCATGACGTGTGGCTCGTCGCTTCGCTTGGCATAGTACGAAATAAAACTTGCGTATATATCCGCAGTGGGCTGAGGAAGAGCATCTGTGTTATTGTCCTTCGTTTTATTGATACCTTCCATTTTATCGAGAATTTCGTAAGCGCGGTCCAACATATTACATTTTAAGAGACAGGACAATACCAGGTGGACATGTTTGTGGTTAACTGGCACACCCAGGCGTCTCATCGCATCCAATAAATTTAGACAATCATCAGCTAGCTCAGCACCTGCCATGCCTCGAAGCCAGGAAACGTAGAAATCCTCTCTTTTCAGCACCTCGGGATACGATTGCACCAAATTATTAACAAGAAGAGAAATATACTGCGCATTTTCTGGTCTAAGGTGACGAA
Organism: Spencermartinsiella europaea; assembly: GCA_030579595.1. Classification (NCBI taxonomy): domain Eukaryota; kingdom Fungi; phylum Ascomycota; class Dipodascomycetes; order Dipodascales; family Trichomonascaceae; genus Spencermartinsiella; species Spencermartinsiella europaea. The sequence continues at coordinate 633,061 of JAKTRG010000007.1, forward strand.
GGGTTTTACGTGACAATGCAGAAGGTGTGTCACGACCAACCAGTCTGCGAGTAGCAGAATCAAATATTTTCAGAGTGGTATCGATATCCGGGTTGATTCCCAGTCTGCGAAGGTCTTCTAATACTCGGGCAGAAAGATCCCATAGCCTGCTGCTCAAAACACACGACAAAACCGCCTGCATATCATTCTTACTAGGAATTAACTCCGTGCTCAACAGCTGATTGGCCATCTCTGTAGATACGTCTTCTATTCCATTCGGGTCATTGGACTGGGGCAGTTCTTCTCCTTTTCGGTCTCCGATCAAATCCAGTAGTCTCTCGTACCAAGTTACGACTTTCGATACCTGATTTGACTGTGCGTAAGCACCTATGAACCCCATTATCACGTCCGGAGAGACGTAAGACAGATCCTCGTACATTTGTTTTGCCAATTCTTCTGCTTTGGCCAGTTTTTGAGCCTTCTGAGCGGCCACAACCCCGGTTTGCTGCCAGTAGATCTGTAATTTCTCCACATCTGGCTTATGCTTCCGGCTTTCCCACAGCTTAGTCGCTTTTCCAAAATCACCGTGGATAGCTAATGCGTCGATATAATGTGCCTCATTGAACGGATCTAACCGCAATTCCGTCAAGCTGTAAAGCATATCTCCAACTATCTTGATACACCTTGATCGCATTGGAACTCTCTGTCGCTTTGCTGCCTCGAATGCTTCTACCAGAAATTCTATAGGCTTTTCGTCTTCCTCGCTCGGCTTCATTTTGCTTAGATCTCGTAACATGAGCCAAAACTTCTCAATATACTGAGGGTCAGATGCAATGTTGAGAAAGTCAAACTGATATTTTACAACGGCCAGCTTCCTGGAGTAACGCGATACCTTGGCCAGTTTATCTGATGATGGTACACTCGCATCACCACCACTCATTGGACGCATTTCGTTAATTGCATTTAAAATGGGTCCTGGTCCTAACTTGTGCAATGCCTCACCCAAGGTTTGCTGCTGGTCTGGGGGCAGGTTTTTCATGATGCTCTGAATCGTAAACATATCAGGAGCAAGAGGCATCTGTGTGGTGGGAGATAGTCCTTCACGATGGCTCGCGTCAACCTGAGCGTCGGCATTATTGTCCATATTGTCATCTTTTAACCGTCGTCCCTTTGGAGGTAGTAGCACGGGTTTTGGAATCCTGGGTCGTTTTATCCGCATATATCGGAATCCAAGCTTGGACCCAGAAACTACCACTCCTTCGCAGCGCGGTCGCACTGCATAGAGCATCGTTTACTGTTGTTACGAGAATAACATGAAATCTAACCAAGAGGTGATATATACGTTCTGTCTGATCATTAAAAAAATCTGCATCACCAGTGTGGCGATAAGAAGTCGCGATTATGCATATGCGACCCAAGGATATCCACGCAAAGCGAAGCCAACCTACCAAAACATATTTTTTACGAAATCAGGCCCTTTACGCTTGCTCATAGACACTATTATATTATGCAAGTCATCTTAGTTTTTAAATAAATCGATGATAAGTTAGATTCGTCTTTTAAGTCAAAATGGTAATAACCTTACTAAATTATTACCTCTTAGCTTTAGAACCTTTCTTGTTGGCCTTGCCTTCGAACCCTGCCCGCTTCTTCTTGGAGTTTTTCTTGGCATCCACAATCTTCTGCCGCTCCTTCTTGCTCTTCCCTTTCATCAAGCGTCGTATGGCAAGGTTCTCATCTCGCTTGGCTTGGCGGACTTGAATGCCCTTTTCTACATTGTCCTTTCGTTCCTGCCACTCCCTCTCGCTCTTCTTTTTCTGTTTATTTTGCTGCTTCAGTGATTTCTTGATAAGCCGCTCGTCATCTTTCACTTTTTCGCCTCGCGACTGCAAAATAGCCTTGCTCCACAGGGCCTTTTCTTCGACGTTTTTCAGCTTGCTTTCATCCAGGGATGAAAGTTTTGCTTTTCGGGCCTGGATAACCTTTAGTTGGCCCAGTAAGTCTCTAGGGCCCTTTTTGGACTTTGCATTTGCTAGACTGGTCAGGTCGCCAGACGTCTTGGCCCCATCTTTGAACTCCACTTGGCCGAATATTACAGATGATGCAGAAGCCTCTTCGTCCATGTCGTTGTCATTATTACTATCGTCTTCCTCTTCGCCATCATTGGATGCAGCTGCAGATCGATCGGTGGTTTCTTCTTCTCTTTTTCTCTTCAACTGCTTCTTCGCCTGCTTCTCCCTCCTGGCTTCCAAGATCGCTTCCCTGTTTAAAGGAGCTCCCGAAACACCGGTACCCGGTGCTTTTCTTTTTTCCCGCAGTTCGTTTATTCTATTGGCTAATCGAGCTCTTAGCTCTTGAACGTTTTTGGCTGACCTGTCAGGTAGACTACTTTTCTTGACCGGTGTCTTTGTGTGGTCCTTGTCTTTAGTGGACCAGTCGTTTTGGCCTTTGGCGGCGTCTTGGTCCTTGGTGGTCTTTCCGCTGTGGTCCTCCTTTCTGGCCTCTTTCTTTTGCTTTGCTAGTAATGCTTTAAGCTCTGCAGGCTTGAGAGCTCCATTGGGCCCGTCCTTTGCAGCAGGTCCCTCTCCTATTTCATTCCCGTAGTCATCGAACACAATGGAAATCTCTTCGGTATCGCTCTGCTCACTCGCAGCATTCTCTTCTTCTATCTTTTGTGGTAGTTTATCTTCTTCCTCGTTCGCAAGATGATCCTCCTCTTCCTTTTCCTTTTCCTGCTTCCTGAGCTGCTCCTCGGCGCTTTCTTGCTTGTCCGTCAATACATCTAGAGCAGTAGACTTGCTTTCGGGATCAAACTTAGCTCTTTTGGCCAGTCGTGCTTCCTGTTTAGACTGTTTCTTTTTATTCCACTGAGTCTGAGTCTCGTCGTCATAGTAATATTTGGCAGGAATTAGCGAAAGCAGGCCGCTAAAAGCGTCTGAGTGGCTCGAGAGTCGGTCCTATAGTTAGCTAAGTGCGACACTCTCTACACGCTTCTTATGTTTCAACTACTTACCTCCAAAGTCTTGCTCATGGTTAAAGAAGAATAAAAAAGAAAGACGCAGTTGGGAATGAAAAAAAAAAAGGTTTTGAGAATCTCCCAGTCCTGATAAATTAATTTTTTGATTTTTTGATTTTTCCCCTGTGTGAGGCTGACTGACATGATTTCCTCCCTCTACTAGAGGGCGTTTCCTGCAAAAGGGTAACTTAACTACCCACCCACCCAAACACACACACTGAGATCTTTAACGTGGGAGGATTTCGCTCGCTTCTTTACTTTGTGTGGTTTCATTTAGACGATTATAAGTTGGGACTGATATATTGGAAGCAGGCCCAAAACCAATTCAGTTTCAAAAGACAGGTTCAAAGGGTCAACCCAACATCTTGCATTTAGAGGATATATTCTAAACAAAAAGTCATGCCTCCACAGATCGTGCTGTCCTTGCCTCAAGACGCTGCTCCCAGTGGTGGAGACCCTCAGACCCAGCTCAATGCGTGGCTATCTGATAATCTCGGCGTACCTGAGTCAGAGGTGGGCAATATCGATATTCCAGGGTTCAAAATAGGTACTCTCGATAGTCTGGTGAACCAATCGGAAGAATTGACCAAGCTGGACGCTCAGTTTCAGCAGATGTTCACAAAGGCAGGCGAACTTATCGAGAGCCTTTATCAGGGCAACAGCGCCCAGGTCAGCTCTGCAAAGCGAATTGACGGCAACTTTGTGGCTGAAAAGTACCTGGCACAGTTTGTTTGGAATTCCAGCAAATTTCGAGTCGACAAGCCGATCCCAGAGCTGATTGACCTGATTTCGAAAGAGACGTTTCAGCTTGATTCAGATGTTCGAAACTCCTTCAACAGTTACTCAACGGCCAAGTCCAATCTGTCGGCTGTAGACCGGAAACAGACGGGAAATCTGTCGGTGCGGTCGCTCCACGATGTGGTTAGCCGAGATAATTTCGTTCTCGACAGTGAGTACCTACAGACTGTCCTCATTGCCGTACCTGCGCAGCAAAAGGACGACTTTCTTAACAGCTACGAGAGTTTGACCCAGCTGGTTGTGCCGCGCAGTGCCAGTGTGATTTCCAAAGACTCAGAGTATGTGCTGTTCAACGTGACCCTGTTTCAAAAGATTGCCAACGAGTTTCTGTCCAAATGTCGCGAACGCAAGTGGACCCCCAGAGAATTCAAATACTCGGACTCCTTGATCGAGGATATGCGCAAGGAGCAGCAGAATGCCAGTCAGACCGAGCGTAAGCTGTACGGAGAGATTGTGCGCCTGTCGCGGACTGCTTACAGTGATATTTATAAGAACTGGCTCCACCTGCGGGTCATTCGCATTTACGTTGAAAGTGTTTTGCGATATGGTCTTCCTCCTAACTTTATTACGTGTGTGGTGAATGCAGACCCGAGCAAGGGCGCCAAGACTGTGGACAAGTGCGAGGCTGTTCTTATTGACAAGTTTGGGTACCTGGGCGGAGCTGCTTTTTCAAAGGACAAGCGAGGCAAGCTAAAGGGCGATAGTGATTTGCACGAGTATGGCGCGTTGGTGGACAACGAGTATAAACCGTTTGTGTTATTCTACATGGAAGTTTAATGTTTTTTTTTCTTTTATGTTTCGTGCTGTTATATCTATATAGACTGAATCACAGAGACAAGCTGGATCGTAGACATATCCAATTGAGCGAGATAATTGGTCCTGGTTGTCCATCTAGTCCATCTACTGACTGCCACTCTTTCGCCAGTGTAGATTGGCGTCAGATGACTGATTTCACACAAAATTAGCAAGCCAAAGTGGACTTCTCTAAACTGGCCCCGGCAACAACGTCACGTTGCCGGGGCCAGTCCCAGACCCCGTAGCTCTGCTTCGCAGAGAACTCAACCCATGAAAAATTTGGCCGAGTTAGGGGCGTTTAACTACCTCCTTTTGGTTCTGTACTGGGCACTACGTAGTCTCCCAACCTCGACCAATGTCTGTTCAAACCACCGACGCAGAGTAGCACTTACTAACGCCGAAACCACGGGCCACACCCATACCATGTCAAACTTGTTCCAGGGCCAATGTTTCAAGTACGCAGCTGCTAGAATGACAAAGCCCAACCCAGCATTCAACCACTGCACAGAGCCCCTGAGCCCCGACTTGTCACCGTAATACAGTGTATATGTAGAAACTATAGTGGACGTTACTGAAAACAGAGCTAGCAGCGAATTACGTCTACAGTGAGGGAGTACTATATAGAGTGGAGTAGGAGACAATAAGAGTACAGAAAAGGCAGTCTTGTCAGTTGCTAGTGTCCAACGTAACAACATGAGAGGTCGTGCATTCGACACTCCAAGCATTCAACCCACCTTGTATCTCTGCTCTTGCAGAAATGCAAATTCTTCAAAATCCTGGATTATATCTCGCTGTTCTAACAAATTAGCTAAATGCAGTACTTAGTTTTAAAACGAGAAACAGAATACATACCATCCTCGTCCAAAACAACACCATCTTCGTAGTAGGATTCTCTTAGAACTCGGTTTGTTTTGCGTAGTCGAGACATCTATTTTTACCAGTCTCGTATCTCACTATCTGAATTTCTCTCGCCTATGACATCCCATAAAGTTAGAACTTTCTAAATGTACGTGGAAAATTACCCCACAGAAAAGATACTCACGCGCGTCCAGCCAAAAAAAACAACGCGCGCGAGTTGATAATTAATATTGATCCGAACATTTAGAGACTCCACTAACAACAATAGAGGTTCCACTGAGTCGTCGCCCTCGCGCACTTTATTTGACTCTTTTTCTCTCTTGCCTGTTAGTGTTTTTAGTGTATCCATGGTTCACCAAAGAACGATGAGTAGTCTCACGACTACGAGTTTGGACAGTACCTCTACCGTGACCGGGAACTCCAATAACATCAAAGTGATAGCACGATTCCGGCCTGAAAACTCCATAGAAAGGCAACACGATGGATCCAACATTGTCAAGTTTCTCGGTGATGACACATGTCAAATAGACGCAAAAGACTTCTCCGGCACGTTCACATTTGATCGGATATTTGGCACGAGCACGCAGCAGTTTGAGATATTTGAGTACTCGCTGCAATCCACGGTCGTAGATGTGATGAACGGATACAATGGTACCGTATTTGCGTACGGTCAGACTGGTAGCGGAAAATCATACACAATGATGGGCCCGGACATAGACGAAGTGGAAACTAGAGGAGTGATCCCGCGGATCGTGGATCAGATATTCAACATGATTGAACAGTCTTCGTCGGATATCGAGTACATGGTAAAAGCCTCCTACATGGAGATATACATGGAGAGGATTAAGGACTTGCTATTCCCTCAGAACGACAATCTGCCTATTCATGAAGATAAAGCTAGAGGTGTGCATGTTAAAGGGTTGACCGAGAAGTACGTGTCTTCGATCCAAGAAGTGTTTAATATCATGAAGCAGGGTGACAAAATCAAGTCGATAGCTTCCACTAATATGAATCTGGAGAGTTCCCGCTCGCATTCTATCTTTATGATCGTGGTTTCGCAGAAGAATGTTGTTACGGGTTCTCAGAAGATGGGCCAGCTGTTCCTGGTTGATCTCGCAGGGAGTGAAAAGGTTAACAAAACTGGAGCTTCAGGCCAGACTTTAGAGGAAGCCAAGAAAATCAACAAGTCATTGTCTGCCCTAGGAATGGTTATCAACGCATTGACAGATGGTAAATCGTCCCATATCCCGTACCGAGACTCTAAACTGACTCGAATCCTGCAAGAGTCGCTCGGAGGTAACTCGCGGACAAGCTTGATCATCAACTGCTCCCCTTCCAGCTTCAACGACACAGAGACGCTTTCTACCTTGCGGTTTGGTGTAAGGGCCAAGAATATCAGAAACAAGGCCAAAATCAACACTGAACTTAGCCCCGTTGAACTTCGGCAGTTGCTTAGACGCACTCAGCAAATGCTGGACACGCGGCTCGTCTATGAGCAGAAGATTGAGTCTGAGCTTTTACAGTGGAGAGCGGGCACTACACCGTCCAAGGGTGAATGGGTCGAATTAGGCGACAGAAGTGCTTCTGCTCAGTCTGGAACTGCCACCAGCAGCAGCAGTCCTGTTCTTACCAGAAGCAATTCGGTAATGTCGAGGCCCTCTACGCCTTCTTCTACACCAGCCTCTTCTTTGAAAAGAGGGAGTGTTCCTACTATCCCTACGCTTGGGTCAATTAAACGCACCAGTGTGATGGTGGACTACCCACTATCACCTTCGCCTACGCCCGGAGATCCAATGGATGACTATATACAACGCGAGAACGAGCTGCAAGACCAACTGGCTGAAAAGGAGGCCATCATTGAAAGGCAGGAGGAGCATCTCAAGGAACTGGAGGCTTTCAGGGGTCAGCACGAGGACGCCAGTCAGCTGAGGCTAGAGCTCGAACGACTGGGCTACGAGAAGAAGGAGCTGGAGATCAAGGTTTCGTCGCTCGAAGAGGTTATATACGATCTGAAAGCAAGTCTAGAGAGCTCAAAGAAGGACCTTGATCTCATGATGGCAGCACAGGTGGAAACGCAGCCAGCCAATGACAGGGATACAGCACAGAACTATGAGATGAAGAAGAAACGCAAAATGACTGAAATACTGGGAACTCTCATGGTTGCGAAGGAGCATGATACTGAGGTTATTATGGAGCTGGTAGATTCTCTTCGATCGGATAACTTAGAAGCCGGCAAGGATAAGCTGCGAGAAGCCCTTTCGAGGCTGGACATTTCCAGTGGGCCTAGCGACCGAACCGAATACTTTAAGCAGCTTCTTGCCGAGGGTGAAAAGAAGTTTGAAGAGATCGCGGCCTCGATAAACAGTTCCGAGAAACCCCGTTTGGACGAGCTTTATGCTCGCCGCCTACAAGTTAATGACGAAACGATTGCATCTTTGATGAATGAAATAGATAGAGTGTGTGATCAAAGCAACAGTTTACGCAAGACGATTGACGAATTACAGGGGAGCACGGATGCAGCTGCGTACAGAGGCAGCTCGTCCCCGGGCAACAAAGATGAGACCATCCAGTCCATGCAGGTTCATATAAGTCAGTTTGAGACAATGAAGAAGTCTCTGATGCGGGATCTGCAGGATAGATGCGAGAGGATAGTGGAGCTAGAGATTCTTCTAGACCAGGCACACGACCAGTATAATCTGGCTTTGAAGAATAGTAACAACAGACAGCAGGAGAAGAAAGTGTCTCTTTTGCAACGTAACCTAGAACAGCTGACCCAGGTGCAAAGAAAACTAATGGACCAGAACTCGTCTTTGAAGAAAGAAGTGGCAATGTCTCAGAAGCTGTTGGAGTCGCGAAACGAGCGCATTCAGTACTTAGAAGAGAGTTTGCTGGCTAGCCAAGCAAAACTGGCTAAAGAGCAAGAGGAATTCGAGGACAAGCTCAGCTTCTTGCGAGACAGGCTCACCGAGGTGCGGAATATTCGCCAGGCCCAGGGTGTTCCTACTGGCTCTCTTGGATTAAAGATAGTCAAACCACTACGGGGTGGTGGGGCTGGCTCGGCTGGCAATGTTGACAGTCCTTCTCGAGGACTCTGGGAAAGAATTAATAACTATGTCAATTCCTAGGCTACACTTTGTTTTTCTCTTCAATACCACACGCATTTTATAATTTTCACGTAGAAAAGAGGGTTGCACAACTTCTGCGAAGCAGAACCAACCTTCCCTGGGAGGGGCCGTCGGAGGCACGGGAAGACGGGAAGACGAACTTGTAAGCTGATTTAATATCATGCGCATTAATAATAATAAATATGTATAGTTTGTATGCAAAGTAGGTGAGGAGACTCCGGGCTCGAGTTGAGTCGAGCCCGAAGCTTGCTTTTAATCAAAAGCAGCGTCGCCGCTCTTCAGTGACAAAAAAGAGCGAACGTCTCCGGTATAATGCAGAGCATGCAATACGGGCACCAGGTTTTGTAGACTGCGGTCCGTGGGATCACTGATCCACCCTTCAACCGAGATGGCGTTGTCCTGGTGCATGGCATAACTTATAGGCGAGTTATCCACAATGATAACCTTGGATAGATCACTGTTTATAGTGCTTAGATCCTTAATGTACCCGTTTGGAGTAGCAGTGCAGTGCTGTCGATACAGACGTTGACTGAAGTACTTTCTCTCCTGCTCGAGCCAGTCTATCATTGGGTCAGCGTAGGCCTGCACCGATGCAGTAAACACTACCAGCTTGTACCACTGCGACACGCTTCGCAAGAAATCGTCGCAAAAGGGCCTCTTGTTGACAAAGTACAGAGTCGCAAACTGTGACTCCAGTTTGACCTCGACCATCTGGCCCGCACTGAACCGCGAGCCTCGTGAGAGCGAATGAATCAAAGTTTCATCCAGATCGAGCACCAGGGTCTTTTTCGTGGGGCTTTTAGCCAACAGAGGACGAGGGGGCTGTAGGTTGCGCGAGTAGTTGTTCATTCCAGTGAAAGGTTGATGCTTATGACCCTGGTGGGTGGTTCCGTACGGACTCTGAAGGCGACGCAGGGTATGCAGCGAGTCTTGCGTTTCTTCAACAGGACTCTCGTGCTCAGGGTGGGACACTTTTTTGCCCTTGAACATCCAAAAGTACGACAGAAGATTCAGTCTGGTATCAGGCATAAATAAATAGAGAACTTTGGCAAGAATCACAAATATAGTGCTGTGAGAGAAAGAGTTCGGCTTTTCGGACGTTGACAGAGTTGCTGATGGCACTGAATCGCTGGTATCCTTGCCTGAAAGCTCGGGACTCGAAGGTGCCGATGAATCAAACTCGGATCCAGATGTGCCTCCATCATCCGAAGACTCCCTTCTGTTCATCCCGCTCCTGTTACTGTTGTCGTTGTTATTCCCGTCTATTATGCCTTCTGTAGCAGTGGTGGTCGCGTTGGAGTTATCCACGACGTTTCCACTGTCAAGAGCATCATCTTTATTATCCCCCAGCAAGTTTTGAGATTTATAGGACCGCAGTTTACGCAGCTCGTCGAGTTGGAATGACTCCTCGGGTGAAGGTTCGTCTTTCAGATCTGACTCTGTTGGAGCAGTCTGGACGTCGTCCTCCGGGAGAGACTTTATTCGAACATCTGGGTCCTGCTGCTGCATCATGAGCCCGAGCCCCGAGGTTCTTCTCGACTGACTCGGGGTAGTAGGAGGAGTGTGGCCCATGACCCTGTCGACCTGATTTGACAGGTATTGCAAGGAATTCATTGTGGAGTGGACGACACTTGATTTGGTTTGGGTGTGTGTGTGGTCTTGACCCTTTTTGAGTTGTTGATTTTTTTTTTGCCTCTAGGTAATTGTATAATATAGCGGGGCCCAACCAACCAAGTTTGCTTATATATTTTTCTTTTTGGTGGAACGTAACAAAAATAACTGACTACCACGGAAAGAGACTTGTGGCGTCTGTTTTTCTTGTGACTATATCAGCCAAAAATCAGCAGCTAGGCTATTCACTTCAGAATTCGTTTCTCTGATGGATTTTAGTGAAAGTCTTAAGGGTTGCAAATTAGGTCCGACAATATAATTTGGGTTTGATTTCATCAGAGGTGATTTTGTTTATATGCTATGCCGCCGGGTTTAATACGAAGCAAGGCCACATGCACCCAATTGTTGAGATGTTTGGGGGGGAATGGCATGCCAACAAGCCGCACTTGTCGGTTTTTGATTGCCCAACTTTGGGCACGTTCGGGCGAGGCTGGGTTTGACAACGTTTGTTGAGCTTGAACCACGAGACGTGCGATTGAGTCACAAGAGTCGAGGTGCTGCAGGCTATTCAGGCTGGGCCTGGGGTTATTTTCAAACTCTCTTGCGCTTTTGACGGTGTTCTGTCAACGCTTGGACGTTAACGTCCTTGCTGTGGTGGCCCGCATGGATGGTTGTGGCCCCAACCCTGCCTCTAACATGTGGCATTTGGACTTGATCAAAGTCGAGTGAGCAGGACAAAATGGGGGTGTTAGTAGTGGTAGTATAAATCTCATTCCATTTGTCGCAGTTGTTGAGCCGGTTGTCGGGGATACTGGCAAAAAATCCCCATTCTTTGGCCTTCCATGCCTTGATTCGGTACTTTTCAAGGTACCTCGTGCTTTGGGTCTGGTCAGATGAGAGGTTTGCTTTAATCCTTTCTGCGTAGCAGAGCCAACCCCCCCCCCTCCTGGAAGGGCCATGGCCCCGCCGGAGGGCGAAAATCAAGCGCAAAGCATAAAGTATATACTTACATCCACTTGTAGTATTTCGGATATTTTGTTCAAGTACAGATCCATGGAACCTGTGTTATTTTCTGTGTTGAACACTGGGACTCTGTGGCTGACCTGATCCAATACTAGGCACGCAACAGAGACGTCGAGACACTGTAGGAAAGCAGAGAGTGCTTTAGCAGGCGATATGTTGTTGTTACGGACGTCGGCTTCTTCTAAACTCGAAACGTTGATTTGTACGGTCAGTGAATCAATTAGTCGCTGTCGCTGATATAGATCGTTACTGCTGTCGTCGTAGTCCATTACAAAGTTGAGAGTGGATTCGACAGAACGCGCAGTAGCGTAATTTACTTTTGATCCTGCGAAACGCACAGTGATGTTTCTACTCTTCCAAAATGGGCCCTCTAGCACTGACTCTGTTAGCAGTTCTTCGAATGATGTGGGCCATTGTTTCGTGCGCGTAATGCGGAGAGAGAACCTGAAAGTCCTCAGACGCGACACAGAGTCAGAGTGACCCTGTACTACTCCTTTGCACAGTAGTTCTAAGTCGGCACCCACGGTGACTGAAATTCCTGACTTGTGTTCCACGTAAAGAGACTGAGGTATATGATATATTTCTCTTATTGTAGGGTGGACTACATTCGCCATTGTTTTTTTTTTTACAGGCTGCTTTTCTTGATGATCTCAAATGATACTGCGTGAACTACACTTGTTGTAAAATCTGTCTAAATGGCAGCTGGGTTAAAATCTATTTACCTTTCTCTAAATACTCTGGGCACTTTTATCTAACAAGGGCCTGGGATAAATATTTAGAGAAGTCAAGTGAGCTTGTCTTTTTTTTTGACTATGTAAGAACTACTAAGCGAGATCTGTCAGCGCACAGATCGACTATCGTTCCTGCAGCATGCCGAGCTCACTTGACCTAACCCTGGTCTCCGCAGTCTCGGTTACTTTTTGAAAGCCGTTGTGACGCCGAGCCGTCCTAACCCCACATTTACAATTTACTTCTCTACGACCTCGGCTCCAACAACATTTTAGAATCACGACGTCAAGTTTGAAATAAGGATTCACCCCAGTTTGTAGCTTTGCGATCTAATCCACGGTCTAGTCTAACTGCTCGCTCTAACTTTTTTTTCAACTTGCCAAAACCACCGTTGGATACTTGGATACTATAATCATGTTTTCGGTAACAGATAAGGTCGCAGTGATAACCGGAGGATCGCGAGGTCTCGGTCTCTATATGGGCGAAGCCCTGCTCCAAGGCGGAGCTACCACCGTATACTTGTCCTCTCGAAAGCACAAGGTGTGTGTCGAGGCCGCAGAGGGTTTGAATAAACTGGCAAAATCCAAAGGATGGAAGGGCAAAGCTATTGGTTTCGGTGCCGACTGCAGCAATTTGGCTGGGTGCAAAAGCCTTCGCGATGAAGTCGCCAAGCACGAATCCAAGGTCGACATCTTGGTTGCGAATGCAGGAGCAACCTGGGGCGCAGACTTAGACTCTCATCCCGAGGAGGCCCTCACAAAAGTCTTCGACCTCAACGTCAAGGGCGTTTTCTTGACCGTGCAAGTTTTTCACGACCTGTTGAAAGAGGCCGGTTCCGAGACGGATCCGTCGCGAGTGCTCATCACAGGGTCCACAGCAGGGGTGATTACCACTACAGGTGGTGGAACGTACGGTTATCTGGCCTCCAAGGCTGCTGTGCACCATCTGGGCAAAACCCTGGCTGCTGAGCTTGGCCCTCAGCACATCACCGTCAACGTTCTTGCCCCAGGCTTTTTCAAGACCAAGATGGCCAATGGCGTCATCAGCCTGATCGAGAACGAGCTCGTGTCATCAAACCCACGAGGACGGCTGGGGGTGAAAGAGGACATCATCGGCACGACCCTCTTCCTCTGTTCTCCCGCTGGTAACTACATCAACGGAGTGGTCATCCCGATTGACGGTGGGCAGCATTTGACTTCGAGGCTGTGAAGCGTGCCTCCGGTGGCCCTTTCAGTGTGGCCTTCCAGGAGGGGTTGGGATGGTTCCGCTTCGCGGAAGATTACGGATCTGTAGCACGGTAGACTCTCCAATATGTAAAAATAAACAGCTTTTCTGCGAAGCAGAACCACCCTTTCCGGGAGGGGCCGCCGGAGGGGCTCAGCACGCGTTGGTATTTAATGCTATGTTACACTGTAGTAAATGCTAGTGGTGGCTCAAATGCACCACGTCTCCATCGTCGGAGTCGTCGGATGGATTGGACGCCCGGTCAGAGGTTTCGAGCGAGGTACGTCTTCTCGACATGTCTGTAGCCACGTCGCCCTCCTCTGGTTTTATCATCCTGTGCTGCGCAGTGTTGTACGACTTGCAGGTGCTGCATTTGAGTCCTAAGAAGTGAAACGAGACGTTGGATCGTGCTGAGCAGTCGTTGCAGGTGATGATGCTCCTCCAGTTGCAGTACGGCTCGGGCAGACGCTGCGCCTCGATCTCAGCGTCAAGGATTCGAAAACTGGCTTCCATGTTTATGACCGACCGAGTACATGTCGGGCATTTGTACGACGTTTTGGTCAGCTCGGTGAAACAGCTTTGGTGGATCGAGTGCCCGCATCTCATAAACACCACCGTCTCTGTAGACGTAAACATGTACTCGCCGCAAATAGGACAGTCGCACTCGGTCGCATGTTCGATGCAGCGATGAGAGTCGCGCAGCTGGATGGCCATGCACACCTGGCAGGTCGGGCAGTGGAAAAAGTCTTTTCCCAGTCCTTGCCCGATCCTGCAGATGCCACAGTCGTTGCAGTGGTAGATGTTTTTCGTCGAGTCGTCGTCCCACAGTTTGCAGATGCCGCAGTAGTAGCGAGCCAGCTGCACCCCGCAGTGTGAGCACTCCTGGGCCACCTCCTGGGCCGTCCGGCAGTGCATGCAATACATGTGTTTTGTGTTGGGTCGGATGAGCGGATGGCGTTCTTTCTCATCGTGGCATAGTCGGCAGGTATACCACTTGTGACACGAGGAGCACTCTTTTTTGCACCCGCGAATGTAGTGTTTGCAACCGAGCTCGCCGTCCACAGTGTAGGTCGGCTGTTTGTCAGCTAGCGACATGCGGACCGTGGCGGCCCCGATTTTGATCTCCTCGACCTCTTCGTAGTCGTCGTCGCCCACGATTTCGTCTTCGTCAATGTCGTCTTCGTCATCCTCGTCTTCCAGTTTCCCGTACTTCTCCTCCAGTCGCCGATAGTAGTCCTCGGTGATGAGCTGCTGTACTCTGACGTCTCGGTCTCTTTCTGTCAGAGCCAGGCTCTTGATCTCGCCTATGCGTCTCCGCAGCTCCTTTTCGTCTGCCATGTGGCTCTCTGTCTGTTTCGTGAACAAGGACGGCCGTTCACCGCCACCAGCAACCAGAGCTTCGCCTTCAGACAGAACTTCTCTTCTCACGTGAGTCCGCCGTCTGCGCCGGCGCCGACGACGCATATTCGAGACGGCGGCCGACGCACTTGTAGTCATTTCGACATGGTCTATAGGAGGGTAGGTCTCCGGCTCTTCAGCAGCCACTATCCCAGTCGGCTCCCCGCCGAAGGGCGCCAAGTACCGCGTCACCAGCCAGTGGTATCTGTCGATAGCGAGATGGCCCAAAGCCGGTGTGGTGAACATGGTGTTATTGAAATTATTGAAAAACGGCAGCCGGCCAATAAGGTCCATTTCGTCTTCTTCGCTGCTGTCCTCTGACTCCAGGCTATCTTGGCCTGACAGGCTGCTTGCTGAACTGTTGTTCCCGGGTGCATGCCACGATGAACCTCGACGTGCGGGCGAGACGATTTCTCGCCCACGGTGATTAGCAGCGGATCCCGGCAGTCCCTGAGGTTCCGGCGTGTCTGCCTGAGAAGTGGAGTTCTCCGAGTCCCACGTCCTGCGGGCTATGTCTCTGTGGAAGAGCTGAGGCACCGGCAGGTTAATCCGTCTAAAGTACTGATCCATGATGATTTACTCCAAAAGGCGTGAACAAATGAATATGAAACGGATAGAGGGACAAAATAAAAGAACCTGTTTACTGGTTCCTTTAAATGTGGTGTTCCGTAAAAACTCCTTTTCGCCTCCTCCCTGCGTTATTCCAAAAACTGTGTGAGAATATTCCTAGACTTCTCTGCTATTTAAAGTTTTGAACTCAGCTTGGATGTTAGAGCGGGACGGGTATCTATATGCGGTTTAGGGTGGGCCATTTAAACTGGTGCTAAGAAAATTGTGTGGAGAAAACCTTTGGACACAACCCACTTAAAGTTTAATTTGGCTTGAGCCCAGGTTGCACTTTAGTCGTTTACGCTTGGTACACCCGGCACACCCGTTTGCTTATTTCTAAATAAATACTCTATCTATATATACCCAGATCTGAATATGCCAAGATCTCGGGGATTTTGACAGCTTCGCCCGCTGAGTAATCTGTTCCGTTGAGTAATCGCACGTTGAGTGCTACGCATTAGACTGGTTGAACAAATGCTCCTTTTTGCAAGGTAATTGAGCAATATGACTCAACACCAGAACTTCAGTCGTATATGTTGGCCTCCGGCGGCCCCTCCCGGGAGGGTTGGTTCCGCTTTGCGGAAATCGAGCTCTACTTTAGCTACCTACGGTTGTAATTATCACAAGGCTAAGGTCTCTGTTTCGTTTGTAGCCGTACAAATATCCGCCTTCAACACAACCACCTATGTGCGTTAGAGCCTGGTTTTATATATAATCCTGCCTCTTGACATGTTTTCTGAAGGTTGCCTTTACTATTCCTCTATTTACTATATTGCGTCCTGCCTGTTGATATTGTTTCTGAGTGTTACGTTTTACGGCTCTTCTACTGTTCTTCAATTTTGCTATTCTTCTTATTACTACTCCTTTTTACTAGCCCTCTGCTTGTGTTACGTCCTGACACTGTTTTGGAAGTTGACTTATACTATTCCTCTACTTATTGGCTATTCCCCCTATCTACTCTATTACACCTTAACTTTTGAAATTGTATTCAAAGGTTATCTGTTACCGTTCCTGTATTATATTCTTCTATGTACTACTCCTCTATTCACTCTTACTTTATTCACTATTTCTCTGTTTACTATGCCTTTTTCCACTATTACTCAATTCACTGTTACTCTTTCGTCTATTCTTCTGTTATGCATTCCAGATTGACTCATGACGAATTCGTCTAAGAAACAATTTTGCAACTATCTACCGTAGGTCGAGTCATCGAACTTCAGAACTGTTTAATTGCAGTTCCCCACCTTCAATCTCTCGTTGAGTGTAAGCTTTCTGCGAAGCAGAACTACCCCTCCCGTAGGTAGGAGCCGCCGGACGCATGCATGATCTCCGCGGACGAACGATCTGCCAAATAAATTTGACTGAAACTTTATCGGAACACTTCAGACTTGGATTATATGGCAGACGTCAGTACGCTCCACCTATATCGAGCCTTTGTGCGATATGGTCTTCGAGCAGTGCAGTACAAAACCCCGCAGAGATACTACTATATGAAGTACTTGAGACGGCGGTTCGAGGCTGGACCTGCTCCGCCTGCCCACACCGTGCAAAACACGCTACAGTTTGTGAAGAACGCTGCTGAGTTCGACTGTCTCGAGGCCAAGATCATTTTCAACATCATGCACGTCCATTACGGAATGGCAATGGTGAAAACCGATATCATTCGAACCTACGGCAGCAGCAGGAAAGACGCGTCGAGACAGTACGACTTGGCCTACGGGAGTTTCGATCAGGTAACTAGGGGCCTCAACCTTACGATGGACTTGTGTTTGTAGCGAGTGTACTCGCCTTCGGCGGGACCCCTACCGGGGAGGGATATTCCGCTTCGCGGAATTTCCAATGCTTGTCTTCAGCTTCTGATGCTCCGCGGTGTGCAAACTGGATTGCCAATGTGCTGTCCCACTGTACTGTCTGATTGAAATTATGCTGGCCACTAAGAGATGTAGAGGGCATCCAGGCGGCAGGACATCTCGGACGAGCTTGGCCACATGTCTTAAACGAGCTTAAACGGACCATGCTGTCCAACACTCGCAACTGCACTCGGGAGTATATCTCTCGGCAAAAATTTATTGGGGCCAGCGCTCCTATAGATAGACCGTACAGAGCAGGTCAGCTCATAGCTCACCTGCCAAGAAACTTCTGGAAAAGAAACTGGAGGAAGATCTTTTTATGCTGCTGGTGCTTTTCTGTCGAGTCATTCTTCCTCACTGGATGTCATCAACTCGTCCACAGCTTTGCATATATAACGCTGAAAATTCCGAGCAGCCATTTTGGGAGAGCTTGTAGGAGGCCATGTTCCGTAATGTGTGTCTCTGCGAGGCAGAACCAAACCTCCACAGTTTTGCATATATAACGAAGAGCACTCAGACGTCAGTTGCGAGCTGCCACAGCTGGTTGGCTTTGGGTGCAATTAAACGAGTTCATTTTGTGAGAGTTTGTAAGAGACCATATTCGGCACTTCTGTCTTTCTGCGAAGCAGAACCAACCCTCCCCGGGAGAGGCCGCCGGAGGCAACTTGGAGAGCAGTGTACCATTAGAGAAGGTGTATTCATTCATTATCTATTAGTGTGTGTAAAGTTCTATGAAACGTTATATTTGTGTCGTCTAGTCGCCCCGCTCGCTCAGTACCTGCTTCACGGGTTCACTCTCGTTGACATAGAGACCGTTTTCAAAAATGTAGCGAATGACGCTGTTGGGCAACAAATACTGTACACTCATACCGCGGCGCAGAAACAGCCGGACCTTGGTAGAAGAAATATCGTTATAGATGAGCTGCTTGATGACAAGCACGTTTCGGCGGTGCTCGTACATAATGTCGTGGGAGAGCAGGAAGCTTCGCACGTCCGAGCCCGTCCTTTCGACGATAATGCATCCGTAGCGTCCCAAAATATGATGAAGGTCCTCCTCTGCCCACACGTTGGGCTCACCCATCGACTCGATCAAGTCTCCCCCTGCCAACAGCATTATCTTGACTCCCTTGCGTTTCCCTCTCAGCGTAGCCACCCCCTGTCGTTTGATATTTATCTCTTCGTTAAAATGATCTAGTACCAGCGCAGTCCGCTGGTATGTGGGCTGAAGCGACTCCCATGCATCCACCATGAGCCAGCTAGAGGTCCTCTCGCACGCCAGCTCGCACATCCTGACACGGTGGCGCGACGCGGCCAGGCCAGGCTTGTTGTAATTGTCCGACACGGGACTGTAGTACCCTCCAATGACCTCGAACCGCGTGTGCTCTCTGATGGAGTCCATGGCCATCTCAAACATCCGCAGATGCAGGTACGTGATGGGGCTGAAAGAACCGCATGCGACGAGGATTAACGGACTCTTTGACTCGTCCACCATAACTCTGCCGAGCCGGTGGGTCGGGAACTTGTAGTCAGCGAGGGTCTTCGCCTGCCTGACGACCCCGCTCGGCACTTCTTCGAGGTCTGCGCTCTGCACTACGGGAATCGATTTGGCAGCGTCGGCAGGGTCAAACGAAGGAGAGAACAGGGGCTCAGCAGTCACGGCCAGCTGGCTGCCTCGCTCGTCATCTTCATCAACTGAGCCCGACGGCGAAGCAGACCCGCCGTTCTCGGAGCTGGGCGAACCGCTCAGCACCGACGATACCTTGGGGATGTTTTCAGGGATTTCGGTCATGTCGGGTCCCACGTGTATGCCCCTGCTCCGCGAGGGTCGGCGAGCTGATGCTCCTATCGACAGGTCACCAATTGCGTCCAAGTCCTCCAACATAAACGGTTGGATCGGGCTGACGTTTGGGATTTTGGACTGTGAGGCGATCTTAGGGATACGCCGAGGCTGTTTAGACGGAGGGATGAAGTCTGGGTCCAATGTGGGGTCCATGGAGGAGTGAAAAGAAACAGAGGGATGCCAAAAATTCTATAAGAATGGTTTTGTCCTTTCAGCGGGGAACAAGATATAAAAGGGTCCGTGGCAATATCGGAATATCAAGTCCCATATACAGCCTTTGGAAGTTCTTTGCACGCAGGCTTTTTGCTTCGTAGAGATGGCAGCCAGACCACTTGAACACACACGTACAAGTTCAGCACTTAGCTTAAGCCAAAGTGTAAACAGTTTTACTGTCCTCAAAGGTTGCTACGAGCAATTATCAACTGAGACCTAAATCACACTCTAAGTCACACACCCGGATGAGCCGAAAAGTACAGCCGAATAAGAGCACTCTTCGCACAAACTGAACTGAAGCGCAACTGAGAATCTCACGGACAGCTCAGATATACAGTGGCACCGTAGGAATAACAGGAAGCAGCTCGAAAGGCGAGCCGACAGGGAATGTAGGATATAAAAAAGTCGGTTTGGTCTCCGCCCGTAACTTAAGCGGTGAGTAATCCACGCGGCTCATTTTGTTATCAAGATATACGAGAAATGATCAAATCACTGCAGGGTGACTGGCGCTTTCTGCGGTCTTTCTGCGAAGCACAACTGACTCTCTTCTGGCAAGTGGATACTGGGTGGCGGTGAAGCTGTCTCCGGCGACCCCTCCCGTGGGAGGGTTGGTTCTGCTTCACAGAGAAGACTCAGCTTTTGCGGATGCCCATGTTAATGGTCCGGTTGCACCACACCGGTAATCTAACGGACTCACCCTGGGGCCAAATGTTCATGTCCCGTTCAGGCGCCATGATCGAGCAAAAGTAATGGGGTAAATGTGGCAAACGCATCTAATGGCTGTCTGTAATCCATTCAGATGTTTCAAGTGATTAATTATATCACCCCATTTAGCCCTGTTTCGCGCGACCCCTAAAATGCCCTGACCTTCCTGCTTATGTAATACATTTGTCACCAGTTATGAGCTCCAGTGTGGCGGATCTTTCTGTTTTGATAGGTACCAGTGTGTTGCAAGCCCTAAGTTAACGGTTACCCTTGGCCCATTCCAGGCTGACGCTGCGTAATTCTTCGCGTCAATATAATAAATATCTTTACATATCCATTGTTGATGGCCAGGGGTTGTACAACGCCTGCTGTTTCGTAGTTGCAGACAGGTCAGCTGCATCGCTGGGCTCGAGTGATGTCACTACTGGCACACTAGCTGCAATACAGTCAGTGACCGTGTAGCGAAGAACGAATCTGGATCTACGATGAGTGACAAAATACTCTACACATACCTCTGGAACGGTAATTGCGGATTACAGATTGCACTCCTCTGAAGTGTAAAATAATATTGAAAACACGAACGTGGTGAATCTCTGCGAAGCAGAGCTACGGGGTCTGGGGCTGGCCCCAGCAGCATCCAGGTTCGCGGAGATCTTCGTTGGCGGCATTGACATTGTATTCGCATGGCCATTGAATAACACGCTGTATCTAATAGTCACCCGTTTGAACATGGGCGTTTGTCGCGCTCTCCTACGCGTTCTTTGGGTTGTTCACCCTGCGATACAACGCAGGGGTAGACATGGCGATGTGGGATGATCAGGCACGTAAAAACTATATCCAAAGGCATCCAAGGGGTCACTCCGTGACATGTGGTCCCACGAGGCGGGATATAATCAGTTGTGGAGCTTGCAGGCCACCTTGTCTGAGGCGGTCAACGCGTCTGACCAGCTGCTGGGGCCAGCCCCAGACCCCGTAGCTCTGCTTCGCAGAGATGAACAACCGGTAAGTTTGGTAGAAGGCCTTTTGTCGTCATGAGAGGTTCTGCTGGACGATACAATTAGGAGTTCTGACGTATGTAGTTCTATACAGACCGATATTTAACTTCTAAATATATTTTAGCGTAATTAGAGCTACAGCTGTAGTATAATCACTAAGTAGAACCACTGTAGCATAGCCACGGTATATTCAATGCAGTACGACAGGTTCTACTTTCATTAGACTCTTCTATGTTAAATGGCCGTGTCTTCTGCGTGGGGGATCTGAAGATTAATCTTACTTTCACAGAATGGACCCACCTTCATAGGGTGCGAGGTTGTAAGTTACGAGTTGTTAATCACTGTTCCACGAAGTGGAACCAACCCTCCCCGGGAGGGGCCTCGCCGGAGGCGAACATTTACTCGCGAAGTGTGTGACGGAGCTGAGTGGGTCCAGTATTGGCACGGGTTTGGAATGAAGTCAGTTTATGATGGATCAAGAGATTGGGGAATGTTGGGATAACGTTAGAGTTTTTGTCTTGGAGTGGCTGAATGAATACAGTGATGAGAGTCTTGGTGAGAAAAGGGACTGATACAGAAGTGTCATGGTTGAATGTTTCTGTGGATATGAAGGAACGAGTCTGATACAGTTGGTAGTTGAACCATCTAGACATTGTGCCCAAGTTTACTTTAAATCTACTTCGACTATGAGACCATTTTTTGCATATTCTGTATATACAGCTGTCCATACCAACAGCTTACACATCTCACAATTCTCCTTCCAACTTTAAACCCCAATAAATTATATTAGGTCTTGAGGTGGACGTCCTGTCTCAGTAGAGTAGTAAGTAGGTCCTTTCCCGTTGAGTGAGTTGACATTGAAACGCAAGTTGTCGGGCTCCGCTCAACGGCTTTTTTTTCCCAAGTAGCAACAGTTCTGACTCCCACACTGCGACAATAAGCCACTAAACTACTATTGTATAGCGACCGTTTTTATTGCCAACCTCAGTTTTCCACTTTGCAGCATACGAGAGCGATTTTTTTGTGCTTCAAAAGCACTTAATTGAAAATCGATCTACAGATCTGCCATGCAAGTTAAATGTCACATAACAGATTTTCCAGTGTGGCGTGCAACAAGTGTGGTGAAAACCTGTCCTTGAGCTATGTATTACAGCAGTTTAATTAATCAGAAGCTAGTCTGCATGTTTCCATAGTCCTGCTTCAGAACGATATTATTTCTCATTGTTCATTCTCTCTCTCCACCTGGTCTCCCATCGTCTCAGCTTTGTTTTTGTCTCAGTCCGAAACTCACAGTAAAAACTCTGTGTGTCTCTTAAACGGCAGCACAGCTGTGAGAATGCCCAAATCCCTTACCTCACCCAACCCTATACCATCCGCTCAAACTGCAACCAAACACGACGCTAACTAGCTCCAACAAGAAATAATCTCCCTCTACTACTGTAAAAATTTTCATCTCTACCTTTTCAGGACACGTAACTCCTGCCACTCCCACATGTACTCAGCGCATAACCGTGCCGTGACAGTAGGGAGGAGCCGCTGCCAAAAAGGTCCTAACTCACGTGATATTGCCCCCCCCTGCCACCAGGGTTGGGTCTGCGGTCCCAGTTTGGAAGGGTTCAGGAGGGATTGCTTTTTGTCGGCTAAAGCCTCAACTCCCTCATTAAGTGGAGTGGCGGGCGATCTGGTACAAACTGTACAAAGTGTACTCTTTTTTTATTCCATTTCGTAGCATTTGCGTCAGATCCCACCCAAATGCATTCGAGGATAAACCACAACCCCTGGCCTGGTTTTATATAAACTCAAGCAGGATCGTTTTTTTCGCAATAGACTTTTTTATAACGGGTATATATATTCTTTCTTTCTTTCTTTCCTTAAGAACAAAGACGAAAAATACCAAAACCACACGCACGTTCGACCGTTATTGATTAACTCGACTGTAACCCAAAAAAAAAAAGATTTCAATAGACTTGATCTCTTTGTCCTTTCATTCTCTTTTCTAAGACCCGTTTATCGAGGAACCGACTTTCCCTTAACAACCAAAAAAAACAACACACACTTCGACAGTGTATTCCAAAAGTCCTTTCGTTTCCGACTTTTTTCTTTCCTCGATTAACAACCGTTCATTATACAACTTTTCGACAATCATGAAATACTCTACCTTGGCTTGTGCCCTGTCCTTCCTTTCGGCCGTCCGAGCCTCTCCCATCATCGCTAAGCGAGACGTCGTCACTAACATTGTCCATGTGACCCGATTCGTCTACGAGAACGAGCATCTTTACGTGGATGAGAATGGAAACCCCTTTTCGACTTCGTACGAGGTTATTTCGACCCACGCTCCTTCGACTGCTACTTCTACCGTTTTTGTCACTCAGGCTCCTCCCTCGCCTACTCCCTCGACTTTGTCTGTGGCTCCTGCTTTGGCCATTGCTGAGGAGCCTTCTTCCTCGTCTCCTCCTCCCCCTCCTTCCACCACCTCTACCCCTCCTCCCCCTCCTCCTCCTCCTACTACCACTTCGACCCCTCCTCCCCCTCCTCCTCCTCCTACTACCACTTCGACCCCTCCTCCCCCTCCTCCTCCTACCACCACTTCTATCCCTCCTCCACCTCCTCCTACTACCACTTCTACTCCTCCTCCTGCCGCCTCGTCCTCGAGCTCTGGTGGATCTGGCGAGACTTTCTCTGGCCAGGCCACCTTTTTCACCCCTGGCTTGGGTGCTTGTGGTATCACCAACACTGAGTCGGACTTCATCTGCGCTCTGAACCACGTGCAGTTCCAGGATGACGGCAATGGAAACACCAACGGCAACTGCGGCAAGCAGATTCTGATTACCCGAGGATCCTCTCAGGTCAAGGTCACCGTCACTGACATGTGCCCTGGCTGCAACGTCAACGACCTGGATCTTTCTCCTGCTGCCTTTGACCAAATTGCCAGCGAGGCTGAGGGCCGAGTCGACATCACCTGGCAGTGGGTCTAAAAGGTCTAAACTCTAAGACGACGTACACGAGTTCGCTTGATGCGATATATGAGATTTAACATGGGAAAAAATAGGAATATGCGGACGCTGGCGTTTGCACTTTTGTAAATTGAACTGATACCAAATAGAATAGAACATTTATGCACACTCTCAGGCTTAACGTAGGTGTAGGCTCGCCTCCGGCGGGGCCCCTCCCGGGGAGGGTTGGTTCTGCTTCGCAGTATGCTGTAATAATGAAATTCTAATACGATTCTGATAACTTTCTGCGAAGCAGAATTAAGCCTCCCCGGCAGGGGCCGCGCCTCCGCGAAAATCAGAGCCTCCGATCTCTCGGTCCGAGCTGGATTGACTTTGACTTCGTACTGATTCGTAGTGCCGAGCAATGGCTCGTTTATCGGACGAAGAGTTTGAGAAATCGTTAGAGTCGACGTTTAGCGAGAAACCTGTTCGAAAAAGATTGGAAGATGTAGAGGTATCGGACGAGGAAGACCGCAACCAGGAACACAAAGAAAAGCACAAACTGTTAGCTCAAGAAAACGAGCGAAACAGAAAAATTGCGGCCCAAAAGGCGAGGTTTAAACCGATTGGACGTAACTTTACTGCTGAGAACTCAAATCAAGCAAATGCTGCAAAGAAGGAGGTGGTTTATGTGAGGGGTCAGGATGGAAAAGTCCGCAAGTTGGTGAAAAAGAAGAAACCGTCAGAGACGAAGGACGGAAGTCAGGTATCGGAGAATCCTGTAGACACAAACGTCAGGAATGACGTTCAGAGTGCTGAGAGAGCAACTGAAGAAGCACAAACACCTTCTGCAGTGACGTTGTCTGAAGATATTGCCACGAAGCCCCAAACGACTCCGTCTGTTACAAAGTCCAATGCTAGCAATGGTGATGCTGCAGTTAGGAACACAGAGAATGCAGAGCAATTGGAAGACATTGTCAGCCATGGCCAGACCAAAAAATCCCCGGAGTCCCCTCACTCTCCATCAATGTTTTCTGATGACGACGCTGACTACAACCCTTTCGAGAGCCATGGTGCCAAAACAACAAGTACGGCCACTACAAAAGAACTCGTCGGGGATCTCGTCAAAGAGCAGGGGCCTGCAGTGGTCCAGCCTGACAGAGGGCTCGCAATTGCTCTCAAGCTGGCCGGTCTTAAGCAAAAAGACCTTGGGTCATCGTCAGGGTCGCTTACAGAGCCAGCTTACGACGACTACGAAGTTGACAGTTATATGGAAGATGATGACGAGCCTGAGAGTAAGAAGAGAAAGAAACGATGAAGTACGTTGGATTAACACACTGCTTCCGTAAAGATTAATAACAACTTTTTGTTGTTAACTCATAAATTAATACGCTTAACGATCTATTGTTCACCGCAGTGGTTTTCGGACGTTCAATACTGACGCTCAAGAGTTTTCTGCGTCCTTTTCCAGGAGTCCTGTTAACGACAGCAGACTGTTAGCAACATCACTCTGCTGCTAACGCATAGTATGATGTTCTGACAGTCTATCGCCGGATTGTCTTGCTGCGAAACGCCAGTGTCCAACTCTACAGTCGTCAAAGATCCGTTAGACTTTAAGCTGCTTTTTGGAGCTCCAAAGCCCCAAAGGTGCCTTGCCAAACTCTGTAATGCATTCAAAATAAATATCATAATCCATACTTCTATCCCTCTAGAAATATGTGCTTGTTGTGCTCCAATAGTCGTTTCGTGCTATTACCTCCTAGACGGGAGAAAGATATTAGGCACTTTGCGAACTGGTTTTGGTTTGGCCTTGACATGATTGACTTCAGTTTCCACCTGCCCCCTGCCAATGCCAACTGGCTCTGTCGCATTATCCTCGGGTTCCTTCACATCATTCTTCAACTCCACTGCCTGTTTCTTCACTGGAGGACCGTTATTCTGTGCAATGGGTCGTTTCACTCCAGCTCCACTTTCTACGTTTGGGCCATCTGACTGTGCCTGAGCTCTCTGTGTCGCTCCTTGTGAACGGTGAATATTTTGTGAACTCGGTGCGCCATTGCTTCCTCCTGCACCCGGGCTGTTCCTGTTAACCAATGCACTATTGGGTGTAAACCTGATATTCCTGCTTGAATGAATTGGTCCCTTGGCTCGAGCCGACTGTATAGCTCGCTGGATTAGCCTTGAGCCGGACGGAGCGCTACTCGACATTTTCCGCTTTGCGCGGGCTTTGGCTGCCATGGGATCAACTTCCAACGAAGTTATAGTTCTGGCCGCCTTTTCTTGCTTCAACCGTTCCATACTTTCTCGCAGCCTGATGCTAGCATCTTTCAGATGTGCTTCTTTTTCCTTGAAGTATTTGATGTATGCTTTTCTAAATTTTGATGCAGGCATAGGTCGGTCCGCGAAATCTCGCTCCAGAAATCTTTTCCATATCTCTTCCGAGTGTGCTTTGATCTGAGGGCTTTTCTTTTCGATTTCAGCCAATTGCTTAGCCGACATTTTCTTTAGTATTGGGGCTACCAGGTCATACGGCGCTGCTCCCACGTCTTGAATCACTGGTTAGAAGCCTGGCACGAGAAAACTATGTATATCTCTTAATATTCACCCATAAAAACAACGTCGTCAAAGTAGATTTTACGACACGTTAACTTACCGTGTGAAAATCGCATACATTGTCGCTTTGCCAGTTCGTACAGCGACCAGGCGCCCTTCCGACGCTCCATAGTCTTTGTTTGAAGAGAACAGGGGCAGTTTTGCCCAAAATATACGCTCTTAAAGGTGTACCTATGGTGAATCTAAGATGGCCCGTCAAGAAATCCACCCGCAAAGTGTGGTGGGTAAGGGCACAGGAAGTTACGGGTGAACGCAGAGGAAGCCAACACACTTCAAGTTTCTTCATCTCAGCGACGTCTCTGCGAAGCAGAGCTACGGGGTCTGGGACTGGCCCCAGCAGCTCTTCAGTTTGCCTCCGGCGGCCCCTCCCTGGGAGAGGTAGTTCCGCTTCGTGGAAAGGAGGCAAGAAGAGGGATTCTATGGTTTTTCAGTTGTTCTACCAACATGTATTCCCGCATTATAGTTTACCTTAGATTTTCATATTACATTATTCATAAGAGTCGTTTCCAAGTGTTACTTATTGACCAGTTTGCTTGTCCCTCAAATTCGCACCATCTGCATATCTGCGAGGCAGAGCTACGGGCCCTGGGGCTGGCCCATTCAAGCAACATCCACACTAGCTGCTGCCGAAGGATCCCACTTGATAGATAAATCATCGTAGTCGGGGTTGTCCTCGATGATGAGACCCTTTTCGTTGGCAAGATGCAGCACGCATATGAAACAGAAACTGGTTGAGATTTCAGACATCTGCTGTTCTGGATACACTTTCTTGAGATCTTGTGCGATCTCAGTAAACTTGCGCTCTTTATCTGCCATGATGGCGGGCTGTTGTTCTTGGTGCTCACTCTGTCGACGAGTCAGCTCAGCAGCAGCAGGGGGCTGCTTTTCCAGCTCAAGTGCATTCCAGATGTTGTTCTTCAATAACTTAATGTTGACTCGCTTGGCAGTTTTGGCGTAGTTGAGGTACTCTGGCCGGGCTCGTCGGGTCGCGTTGCCAATGAGATCGTTGGGCGAGCCTTGACCAGGCAGCAGGGTCTTGGCCTCGGTGTAACCATCGTAACCACCAAAGTCATTGTCGTCATAGTCGCCGTAGTCATTGGGGGCCCCGTCATTGGGTAGCCCATCGTTGTTGTGATCGAGCTCAGGCTGCTGATACTGCTGAGCCCAGAATCCGGCATCGGCCTCCGTTTCGGCCACTATACCTGCCTGGCCAAGTACCTTGGAGTGAACAATGCGCCCTCGCGGCTTCAGGAATAGCTTGACCAGATTCTTGGAAGAAAAGTGCCTGTCATCAGGAAGAAGATTTCTGTTTTTGGACTTTTGCTGTGCTTTGGGCAGGTTGATGGTTGAGCCTCCTTCTGCGAATATCAGCTTCTCGTTTACCTCGCCGTTGTCGGTGAGGAAATCAATGTAAAACTGTTGCTTGGGTACTCTTTCTTTCTTTTTCGGGGCCAATGCCTCGTCGGTATTTGCACTTGGGTCCGCGGTGCCTGATTCACCTGCAATGCCGCTGTTACCAACGGCTCCCCTCAGCTTTCGAATCTTCCAGTGCTCAGGGCCTGCCCAGTTCCTCTTCAGAGTCTCGTCGAAATACGATAAAATATCCTTTTCGTTAGCAGGACCCACGCTGGGATTCAGCACAAACGCGGGGCTGATTCCATACCCGTTGGGCCCAACCGAGTGCTCGGCCGAACCTGGAGCAACGGGAGCAGGAACCCCAAACGAAAAGTTCGATTCATCCACATCGTCGAGAGCTTCTCCCAAGGCATCGATCCTACCGTCATCTAGTAGATCCCCTCCTCCCTCGAGGTCATCCCCCAGCCCGCCATTGTACTGATCGAGATCATCTCCAAAGGGGCTCTCCGGTGCTGCTTCTCCAATCGACATTCCTTCAAGGTCTTTGAGAATCGAAGAGCTCAGCAACGCAGGGTCGTTCAGAGCTGCATTTATATTGTTCATAGAAGGACACACCTGCATGTTGTCCAGAATGCTCAAGTCAGAAAAGTACTTTTGACCCAGTGCAGCCACATCGACTGAGGAATGTTGCACGACGGTGCGTTCAAGCTGCTGTTCCTGCTGTACACCACCTTCCACCTCCTCCTCGTCATCATCATCTTCCTCATCCAACTCTCCGTCAAAAACAACTCGCCCTGTCTTGTCGATAAGCAAGCTGTTAAGCAGCAACCCTTTGGCCCCTCCTTCGTCAAAGTCTGAGCACATCTTGCGAAAAAGCGGGTCAATCGCCAGCTCCAGCTCCAGTTTCTTCGACTGGATCTGGTCGTATCCGCTGGCTAGCGTGTTCTCGGACCGGTGCCGGGTCTTTTTCTTACGCTTTGCCTGTGCTTCTTCCTCGTCTCCGTCTGCGTCAACACCATCTTCATTTTCCTCTTCTTCCTCCATTGCCTGCTGCTTATTGCTGTCGGCAAGGCCCGACAGCAGCTTACCCGTTTCGGTGGCCACCGAGTCGACACGGGACGTATAAATCTTCACACACCCGTCTAGTGTGTAGGATGCCTTCTGAAAGTTGATGCCGTCGCCTTCTTTGAGCAGCGACATATCGTGGAAGTAATCTATCAGGGCAAAGTTCCACGAATTTGTGGCATTGATTTTGTTATCTTTGACGAGTTTCATCCACTGCTCGAAATTGGCGAGGATAGGCTGCTGCTGTTGCTGCTGCTGCTGACCCGAGTTCGACAAACTACTCGTGTTTGAATTCTTCACGGTTTCTCGAGCCACCGACACGAGCGAATATTTCCCACTTGATTTCCTCCGGTTCACCTTCTCCTTCGCGTCATCATTCATGTGCACCAGCTTGAGCAGGCTGGGCTCTGTCTGTTTACCGCTCACCGACCGTGAAACCATCTCTCTTCCTGTGTGTTTTGTTTGAATGTTAAGTTTGTTGTTGTTTTTGTCGCGTGGGTGGGAAACGCGTTGATGCGCGTGAAAACGGTATGGTGCGGCTGTGCAATATATCGTCTCTCCATGTTGCCTCCGGCGGCCCCTCCCGGGAAGGGTTGGTTCTGCTTCGCAGAACGTGTACAGTCAACGATCGGTTACATCTTCAAGTTGAACTGTCCTGTAACCGGAATTGCTTGCACAGACTTTAAATGAGATCATTCAACATCACCTGCGACGCAGAGCTATGGTCACCGTAACACTGTTATAATGTTATTCACCCCACTTTGCTTAGGGGTCGGATTCCAGGTACAGAAAAGATATTCTGCAGCGAGCTCTGCGTATATGGAATATTTCTGTAATAGAAACTCTATTGGCCCAGACTCCTGAACACAGCAGGTCAAATCAGCTCATTACAGAGAGAGTCTTTTGGGTGTTGGATAACAGATCTGCATCAAAGTTACGTCAGGTCCTGCAGGGAAGGATGCAGGGGGGGGTGGTGCAGAGTGATGCACTGACAGTTAGATAGACTCAAGAAAAACAAGAGGTCATTAGTTGCATCTACGGTTATAGGAGTTTGTCTAAAGGTCCGCGCCAGTTCTTCCTGTTATATTCTGCTTAGTCTGTACTTCAACGTGCTGGCATTTCTCGTAGTTTTCTTCGTGAACCAGGTCCTTTTAACACGATCCTTTTGTAACCCCGCAACATCGACTTGTCACATATGTATATGAAAAGTGTAACTAATATAATATAGCTGAAATAATATGCTGTTGAAAAAGAAAGAGATAGATAGTATTTATAAACCACAAACGCACCACAAATCACCTCAAACTACCACAATCTATTCCGCCAAAGTACATATAGACCCAACCCCGGAAGTTTTTCACAAATATAAATAGACCAAAACCCTCTCGAATTCCACTCTCTCTTTTACTTACTTTGCACAGCAACGACCATGAAAGATAATCCAAATCAAACTTCACTTGAATCAGATCTCTTGGATTTTCTTATTAAGAACAGCACGTCGCTGTTCTCTGCTTTGCCTCTCAGCTTCTCTGACCTGTTCGAAAGAATGTGTTTCGAGGGCATAAACCTCGACCTGATCCATCTCGAACAGATCTGTCAGGAGCTTTCGAGATACCTCCCGGCTTCATTTGTAGTTGGAAGCTACCAGTCAGCTTTGGACCAACGCCCCCAGCCGTCTATCATGTTCTTTGATCCCCAGGTTCTCAGTCTCTGGAGATCCAGTCATGAAGCTGGTGACATGGTAGACTCGGTCAGGAACAATCCTACTTCTGACAGCCTTCCTCCCTTTTTGTTTCTGTTACACGCCATTTCGGACGGCTCGTCGGTTTTGTCCTCTAGACACAAAGGGCTGTTAGATCTCATCTGTACACCAACTGCGGAGCAGACTCTGCTTGGTTCGCTCGAGTCTGATGTACTTCCGCAACCTTACACTGAGATTTGTCACAACGACAAGAGAAGCGAGTGTCTGAAGCAGGGCAAGCTCGACTGTCTGCGCAAGATCCATTTTGAGCCCGTCATCACCTCTTACACGGATCCGTCCATAGGTGATTGTTCGTACCTAGACACCTGCTACAAGGGCAAAGGGTGCAAGTACGTGCATTACAAGATAGTCTACCCAGAGACCCAGAAGCAGGTGTACCGTGCAGACGATGTGCCTTCGTTTTATTACTCTGAAAATCACGCGCGAAAGAGTCTTCCTGCTCAGTGGATCTGCTGCGACATTCGCAAACTCGACTTAAGCATTCTTGGCGACTTCCAAGCGATTATTGCGGATCGTAAGTTGTGGACATAAAATTTCTGCGGGCAGGGGCCGCCGGAGGCATACTGCATGACAGCACTAACCAGCTCCTTGGGATATCCACATGAATGTACGTAGACATAAGAGCCAGCAACTTCGCGGCCTAACCAGGGACATCTTCAGTTGCCGTACGGGGTGATCACAGACGAGTATGTATTTTTTTTCCCCCGATATTCACCGTTGAAAATTAATCTAACCAGTGAAATACTGTCCTTCAAGATCGGAGACATCCAGACTGAAGGTATCTTCCTCCTGTGGGTGACTGGAAGAGCCCTAGATATTGGAAGGCAGTGTCTTCGCAAGTGGGGTTACACTTGTATCGAGGAGATAATCTGGTGCAAGACCAATCAATTGGGACGAACCATTTGCACGGGCAGAACCGGTCATTGGCTTAACCACTCCAAAGAACACGTATTACTAGGGTATGTGTGTGTGGTAGAGTGACGCGTGTGACTGAGCAAATCTATTACGGCCTTTCCTAACCAGCGTAAAGGGCAATCCTCGGTGGTTAGCCAGGGGTCTGGACGTGGACACCATTGTTTCTACCACTAGAGACAAGAGTCACAAGCCTGATGAGGTCAGTGTAGCATATTACGCCTTTCGTTCCCTACCTCTGCTTTATGTTTTATTAACAAGTTGTATCGTATTGCAGAACGAATGGTAGGCCACAATACCAGAAAGCTCGAGTTGTTTGGTAGGTCACACAACGTGAGACCTGGATGGCTAAGTATGTGTGCATATGTTTATGTGCATTTCGTCTGTAAGATAATCCGCCCGCACTAACCAGCCGTTGGAAACCAATTGGAAGGAACCAACATCGTCGAGCCCAACGTTTCCCAAAGATTCTCCAAATGGTCTATGAGAAACAAATGATGAGTAATGTGTAGTGGAATGTCTCTAAACGATTCGTGTGCTGAGTATAGTTTTATAAGTTTAATGTTATGATTTTGAATATCTAGTAGGGTCATATATTGGTGGGTGTATGCCTCTCGCAAATAGTTCCCATATAACTAGTCAAAAAACTACAATTTACAGACTATACCGCAATATCCATTAACTGAGTTGATCCACTATAGCTGTCCTTCAAAATTGATATGTAAAACACACACCAACCAGATACACTCTCTCCCGGCCCTATTCGACCTTTTCTTGGCCCCCCTCACACTAAACCAACCCCCAGGTAATTCTAATGGTGAAGTGAAGATCCTCGCCTCCTCTCCTAATTAATTAATCCACCCATCGTTCTCCAACATAAATACTTAACACTGCGCGGTCAGAGGACCATTGGGCAACAACCGGCAAGGAAGATTCAAACAAAAAGACGTTTAATTACAGCTTGGGGGAACGGGCAAATTTTTGATTGTATTAATATACAATTGAGACACCTTCCACCTTGAATTTTCCCTAAATCATTGTTTAAGTATGATGTCCAGCGGAAGAAGAACCAAAATCAGACCTCCGAAGAGTGATCTGTCGGTAGCGGTAGATTTTGACACCTCGTGGTCAAAGCTGTCAAACGCCATTCTCGAAATTCATCACAAAAATGCATCAAAGCTGTCGTTTGAAGAACTGTATCGCACCGCCTACGCATTGGTCCTGCGCAAGTTTGGCAAAAGCCTCTATGATGCTGTAAATAATGAAATTCGCACCTACCTGACCACTACAGTGGTGACTCGGCTGTGGCAGCTCATTAGCACCGAGTCAAAAAAGCCGCGCCCCAACACAGTCGAAATTCTTCGCTCGGTACAAAAGAGCTTTGACGACCACTCTCTGTGCATGCGAATGATCAGTGACATCCTCATGTATCTGGATCGAGCGTACTCCAAGGAAGTCGGTGTACCATTAATATACGATGCGGGACTTACTTTATTCAGAGACGCAGTCATTCGCAATGCGTCGACCCCTATCGGCGGGCCTCTTTATGGACTGATTATTTCAGAGATTCAAAGAGAAAGAAGTGGTGAAAACATCGACCGCCTGTCGATAAAACCGGTGGTAAGCATGCTAGAGGCTTTCCCGAATCAGAAAGTAGAATCTGAGTCTCTGTACGTGATGGAATTTGAGCCTCGATTCCAGGATGCTTCCGTAGAGTACTTCAACAACGTTGCCACGCAACAACTGGAAGCGAACAGGGACGCCTCTGCATATCTTCACAAATGCCGACAATGGCTAGACGAGGAATCCAACCGTTGCTCTATCTACCTGACGCCTTCTACACTGGCTCGAATCATCCCTTGCATTGAAAAAGTACTTCTCACAGACCGCATCGAACAGGTACTGAGTCTGCCGGACACGGGATTCATATTCTGGATAAACAGTGACAAGTTCGACGACCTGAAACTGGCCTATGACCTGATAGCTCGCATGTCTGACCCAGATGATATCAAGGTGTGCATGCAAGTTGTACATCGGCTGATAGAAGAAAAGGTTATAGGTGACGGCCGTGAGATCAACCAAAGAGCCAGCACTGCGACCGAAGAGACGAAGGCCGCCAAGGCGTCTGGTGTTAAAGACAAATCTTTGCTCCTCAATCCCACGGCAATTTCTATTCAATGGGTTGAGCGGGTTCTCAGTCTCAAGGAGAAACACGATAAGATTTTGAAGCAGTGCTTTTCAGGCAACACTGAGGTGCAAATCACAATGGAGAACGCGTTTGCCAAGTTTATCAATGAGAACAAGAAAGTGGCAGAGTTTTTGTCGCTGTTCATTGATGATCACCTGAAAAAGTCAATAAAGGGCAAGACCGAGGAGGAGGTAGAAGAGATACTAGATAAAGCCATCACGTTGTTCCGGTTCATTTTGGACAAAGATTTGTTTGAAACTTATTACAAAGCGCACCTCGCCAAGCGTCTTCTCAATGCTAAGTCTCTTTCGGACGATGTCGAAAGAAGCTTGATTGCTAAGATTCGTATGGAAATGGGCACCGCATTCACTACCAAACTGGAGGGCATGTTTCGCGACATGAAAGTGTCCCGAGACCAGATGGTAGAATTCCGGAACCAGAGGCAAGCCGGTGCGATCAACATCTCTGTGGATATCAATGTCAACGTTCTGACCACCACTTACTGGCCATCCAGCGTTGTCTCTTCTCAAACTAAATGCATCGTCCCAACAGAAGTCGAGAAAGCTCGCAGTGCTTTTGAGAAATTTTACCTCGGTCGGCACAGTGGCCGAGTAATTGCCTGGAACCCTAACATGGGTACTGCTGATGTGCGGGCCACTTTCAAGAAAAGGACACACGAAATCAACATGCCCACGATTGCCATGGTCATACTGATGCTGTTCAACGACGTTCCTGCGGCAGGGAGTTTAACTTATGGAGAAATCCAAGAAGCAACGGGTCTGCCAGATGGAGAGCTAGGCCGCCACCTGCAGTCGATAGCAGTGGCTCCGCGGACTCGACTACTTCGCAAGGAACCTCTGTCAAAAGAGATCAAACCTACGGATCGGTTTTCCATTAATGACAAGTTTGAATCTCCCATGACTCGTATCAAAGTACTCGCAGTTTCATCAAGCAGCAAAGCTGAAAACGAGACAGAAAGGAAGGAGACATTGGAGAGATTAGATCGGTCTCGGAAATACGAGACAGATGCTGCCATTGTCCGAACCATGAAGTATGTATATCATTTGGGGGGAGTTCCAAGAAAATAGCAAAGGAAACCGAAGAGTTCATATACTAACCAGAGCACGAAAGACGATGGAGCATGTGTTGCTTGTGAGCGAGGTCACAAAGCAGCTATCCAGTCGATTCAAACCTGACCCAGCTGCTATCAAGCAGCGGATAGATGATTTGCTGGAACGAGAATACTTGGAGAGGGATCCGGACAAGCGGACAATCTATCGATACTTAGCATGAACCATGACATATTTTCTTGGGAGCACTTGTTTCTCCCTCTATCTAGGTTTCCAGTTTTCTGCAGTTGCATATAGTTGAACAAGTTATCACAGACTATAATATATTTCACCTCCCTGACAGCAATGCTAATAAACACGATATAGCTGTTATATAAAACCGAATAAAAGAAGAATAATAAAAGAACCCAATGGATATACTCATAAAAATCGTAATAATTTCATGTGAATCATGAAAAATGAAAAAAAAAAAATTAACTTAAAAGCTCGAAGACATCCTCCTATGAGATTGCTTCTGAAACTGACGCTCACGCCGAAATGCTTGAAGGAACTTGTTGCGCTCGTCTCGCCAAATGTCCTCCTGACCGTTGACCTTGTACTCTTCCCGCATAAAGCGATGCCACGAAGGGTGACAGCTCCACAGCTCACCCTGCTTATTGAGCTCGAAGTTACGCGACTTCCACGCAGGGCTCGGCCGCTTGCTGAAATAACATCTCTGCTTCACCCTCTCTTCTGGGTTATTGGAGAATATCTTGGAAGAAAAGGGATAAGAATGGCCAGGAAGCCAGGGGCC
This sequence comes from Spencermartinsiella europaea, assembly GCA_030579595.1. Taxonomy (NCBI): domain Eukaryota; kingdom Fungi; phylum Ascomycota; class Dipodascomycetes; order Dipodascales; family Trichomonascaceae; genus Spencermartinsiella; species Spencermartinsiella europaea. The sequence continues at coordinate 668,521 of JAKTRG010000007.1, forward strand.
ACTAAGAAACTCGCCAGGAGAGGGAAGCTTGTGGAGTGGCAGCTGCTCTCCAAATTCAGATACTTCAGGAAGATACAAAGACGAGCGTCTCTTTGCCAATGGGTCAGCAAACAGCTCGCGGATGGACTGAGAGCTCGAGTTGTTACTGAAACTATGCGAACGACCCCGTTGATGGTGATGAGACATCCCGGGAGGAGGAGGAGACCGTGAATGCACAGAATGAGACCTGTGTAGTCGGACAGGGGCCTGCTGTTGCTGTTGCTGCTGCTGTTGCTGCTGCTGCTGCTGCAGTGCCATAGGACTCTCGGGAATCAATCTTGGTGAAGACGGAGGGGACGGAGTCGCACGGGACGACGCAAAAGTGTGGTAATCTGGGGAAGACTGAGACGATACAATGCGTTGGGCTCGCTGGTCTTCCAGTCTGGACCGCCGGACTTGATAGGCATCCTCGGCGTACTTGCGGAGTCTCTCCTGATGCCTGTTATGCGCTATAATTCCAGCCAACGAGGAAGGAACTCGTGGGAGGCTGTGAGGATTGCGGATAATCCTATCCGCAGCTCCAACTGGGATAGGCGAATGTGACATGTATAGTTATATAATAGTGGTACGATGAAGTTCAGAAGCCAACAAAAGAACCCCAGAGACCCAAACCTCGGGAACAGCAACCCTCTCGCAGTAAAGATAAGAATCAAGTTATAAAAAAAAGAAGGTTAAACTAGGTAAAAAAAGATTTTTGAAGCTTAGCTTACTGGTTCAAACTGCCAACAGACGAAAGTACGAAGGGAGCAAAGCGTTATAACCAGTATCAGAAAGGCCTCAAAAGGAGTAGAACTAGTTACAAAAGCTAAACTAATAAAGAACTATATACCGAGAGGGGGGAATAAGAAGACAAACGAAGAAAGGGGGAGGGGGTAAGTTACACTTCTTAGCCAGGTATGTCAAGCTATATTGTCGGGACCTAAAGGGATGAAACTATCTTTTGTTGAGATTTGTGAGCGAGTAATAAAGTGCGACAAGTAGGCGTAAGTCATATGGTGCGGTTTAATTTGTTAATGATATGCAGGTTGCGCATGTGGAGGGGGGAAGAAGTACGGTGATCTCTCGGGTTAAGGGCACAGTTTAACATTAGACGTCTCTGAGAAGGTCTGAGGAGATCCAAGAATTGTACTCGAACTTCCGCAAGAAGCAGTTTATAAATGATTACAGTGCTGGTAGAATGCATGGTAGACAGTGAAAGGGGTCACGCTGTAGTTGGTCTCTTGACTGGGTGATATCGCCGTTGGCTGCAATGCCAGCAGATAAGACGAATGAGGCAGCGATCGACAGGAGCACGGAACGAAGCCTTCATGGAGAGTTTTCTGCTAAAAGGCGAGAGTTATAGACCCGTGTGAAAAATCAGTAAGTTAAGAGATGGGGGTGGACAGAGTGCTATACTTTGTACTCTAAGGAGAATAGCACGCAGAAAACAATACCTGTATGTGCTGTGCTAGTCAGTGAGGATGATTGTTTTTTAGTTTATGTATTTCGACTCTTGTACTGCCAATATCACGTACAAATCCTGTCTTCGCATCAGAAAACACTCTCATTATAAAAGTCTGTTAGACCTCTCGAAGATAAATCCTTCGCGCAATTGCACTATCTCACACGATCCCGTTGTTGCTTCGTTCCAGGATTAACCTCTTTTTTGAACCTCTGAAGTTTGCCAGCAGAGCAATTCTACCATTACAACCTTCCAGGACGCCAAACCCGTCGTTTTCTGCGAAGCAGAACTAACCACCACGGAGTGGCCCCGCCGGAGGCGAGCTCACGCTCCACACGTTTGAAAACGGTAATAGAGCAGTCAAAGTAGTATATCCACCTACAGTAACCACAGTCGCTCAATTGCGCTCCAATTAAGATGTTTTCTGCCATTTTGAGATCGTTCCAGCACCTTGCTGGTCGACATAATTGCTCAATATAATGCTCAATGTAACGCTCAAATATAGACCACCAGGTAATATCCACTACACCACACTGTACATCTTTTTACTGACCGCTCAAAAAAGACGCAATTCATTCAAGTGATCGTATAGCCATGCCCCAGTACACTCTGCCAGACCTCCCTTACGCCTACGAGGCCCTCGAACCCTACATATCCAAGGAGATTATGACCCTTCACCACACCAAGCACCATCAGACCTACGTCAACAACCTGAATGCTGCACTGGAGACACAAGCGTCTCTTCTCCAGCAGGCTGCTTCTGAGAACAGCCCCGCCAATCTCCAACAACTTATTGCACTCCAGCAGAACGTAATCAAGTTCAATGGAGGAGGCCATATCAACCACTCGCTCTTCTGGAAGAACCTGGGTCCCGCAAACTCGCCCAGAGTGCAATCAGGCGGCAGCAAACTCAAGGACCGCATTGCCACCCAATGGGGTTCCTTTGACGCCTTTCAAAAGGAGCTTACGGCCACCCTGCTCAAGATCCAGGGCTCTGGCTGGGGCTGGCTTGCCAAGTTCCCCGACGGTTCTCTACGCATCGTGACCACCAAAGACCAGGAGCCCGTCACCGAGGCCACCCCTCTCCTTGGTATCGACATGTGGGAGCACGCCTACTACATCCAGTACTACAACGACAAGAAGGCCTACGTTGACAACATCTTCAAGGTTCTCGACTGGCAGACTGCCGAGGACAGATGGATGTAGGGATGCTAGCTAGATAGTTTAAATACCGTAGTGGTGACGTTGCGCCTCCGGCGGGGCCACTCCGTGGAAGGTGGTTCTGCTTCGCAGAACATCGAGCCGGTTCGAACGTCTAGTGGGCTGTTTTAAGGTTGAATGTAATACAATTTATATAACTGTACCGTGGAAGCAGACCAAACTCGGCGGAGTGCCCCGCGGGAGGGCGAGCCCCACCACCCCCGCACGACCGGGGTGCGTAACTTCCAACACGAAGCGTAACTGCCAGTCTGTTTGGGAAATTTCAATCCGCAACAACACAGTAAGATTTCACTACTACGGCACAAACTTCAAGACCAACTGTTGCAACAAAGCATCGAAACACTGCGAGGCGAGGATACATTTGTTTGATATACTCCGTCTCTGTTCGATTCTCTTTCTTCCCCAGTCGGACTCTTTCTTGTGGGATTCCCGTAGCTGCCATCGTTTGGCTATTTGTTTTTGTCACTGACTACCGTCAAATATGAGTGGCGCACAGTTCCCGTATTCCAGCGCTCCGTTGCGTACGGTCAAGGAGGTGTGTAGCGTGCTGAGAGGCTGCTTGTACTGGATTTTGACTAACTTTAGGTCCAATTTGGTCTTCTTTCACCCGAAGAAATTGTAGGTAATTCCGATTGTTTGGGCTCTCGAACGCGAGCAAGGACGAGGAGAAAAGCTGCTCGACGAAACGGAGAAAACAGTGAGAACGAGGCGAGCATTCACCTCCGGTGCGGCCACTCCCGTGGAGGGGGCGTCCTGCTGCGCAGGAGGATTGTGTACCTTAATATGAGTTAAGTATTGGGACGGTACAGATCTAACTAGAAAGCAATAAGCGTGGCGAAAATCGAATACCCTGAGACGATGGACGAGACCCGTCAAAGGCCCAGAATCGGGGGTCTGAACGACCCGCGTTTGGGCTCGATTGACCGAAACTTCAAGTGCCAAACTGTAAGTATTTGGGTTTTGGGAGGCGGTTTCTTGTACAAGCGAGACCGTTATTAGAAGGATTCAAAAACATTAACACAGTGCGGCGAGGGAATGTCCGAGTGTCCGGGCCACTTTGGCCATATTGAACTGGCGAAGCCAGTGCTTCATATTGGGTTTATTACAAAAATCAAAAAAATATGCGAATCGGTGTGTTTCCACTGCGGAAAATTGCTGCTCGACGAGTCCAACCCGCTGTTCGCCCAGGCCATCAAAATTAGAGACCCCAAAAGACGATTCAACGCAGTGTGGTCTCTGTGTAAAGGCAAAATGATCTGTGAGACCGACGTAGCCACTGACGAAGACTACCAAAAAACCGGAAAAGCTCCGCCCATCTCCCATGGTGGTTGCGGTAACAGCCAGCCCGTGGTTCGTAGAGACGGTCTCAAGCTGTGGGGAACGTGGAAACGAGACAAAAACAGCGAAGATGGTGATCAGCCTGACAAAAGACTGCTGACGCCTACTGAGATCCTCAACGTTCTCAAGCACATTAGCCCCCAGGACACGCATCGTCTTGGACTGAGCGAGGACTACGCTCGGCCTGAGTGGCTTGTAATCACCGTCTTGCCTGTCCCGCCCCCTCCAGTCCGACCCAGTATCGCTATTAACGAGACTGCACGAGGAGAGGACGATTTGACGTACAAACTGGCTGATATCTTGAAAGCCAATAGCAACGTCGAGCGGTGCGAGCAGGAAGGTGCGCCAGCTCATGTCATCAACGAGTTTGAGGCTTTGCTTCAGTATCATGTTGCCACATACATGGACAACGATATCGCTGGTCAGCCGCGAGCCTTGCAGAAATCGGGCCGACCTGTGAAGTCTATTAGAGCACGACTAAAGGGTAAAGAGGGCCGACTACGAGGAAACTTGATGGGCAAGCGAGTTGATTTCTCGGCTCGAACCGTCATTACTGGTGACCCCAATCTGGATTTGGACCAGGTTGGAGTCCCCAAAAGCATCGCCAGGACCTTGACTTATCCAGAAATTGTTACTCCTTATAACATCCAGCGCCTTACTGAACTGGTTCGAAACGGACCAAATGAACATCCGGGTGCCAAATACATCATCCGAGACACGGGCGAGCGTATAGATTTGCGTTACCACAAGCGAGCGGGCGATATTGCTCTGCAGTACGGCTGGAAAGTTGAACGTCACATTGTAGACGATGACCCTGTTTTGTTCAACCGTCAGCCGTCTTTGCACAAAATGTCTATGATGGCCCACAGGGTTAAAGTCATGCCCTATTCGACCTTCCGACTGAACCTTTCGGTTACTTCACCGTACAATGCCGATTTCGATGGAGACGAGATGAACTTGCACGTTCCTCAGTCTGAAGAAACTCGTGCCGAGTTAAGCCAGATTTGTGCCGTACCTCTGCAGATTGTTTCGCCACAGTCGAACAAGCCTGTTATGGGTATTGTGCAGGACACCCTGTGTGGTGTTCGAAAAATGACCAAGAGGGATACTTTTATTGACTATGAGCAAGTCATGAATATCCTTCTATGGATCCCCGGTTGGGATGGTGTCGTCCCCCAGCCTGCCATTCTCAAACCCCGGCCCATGTGGACCGGAAAGCAGATGGTTTCCATGACGATACCTAGTGGAATCTTCTTGCAGAGATTTGACGATGGCAATCCGATCAGCTCCCCCAAGGATAATGGAATGCTTATCCAAAAGGGAGAAATTATTTATGGAGTGGTAGACAAAAAGACCGTGGGTGCTACAGGTGGTGGTTTGATTCATACCATTATGCGAGAAAAGGGCCCCAAGGTTTGCGCAGGCTTTTTTGGAAACATCCAAAAAGTTGTGAATTACTGGCTCCTCCACAATGGGTTCTCTATTGGTATTGGTGACACCATTGCCGACGGTGCTACCATGAGGGATATTGCAAACACCATTTCAGAGGCCAAACAAAAAGTCCAGGAAATTATCCTGGAAGCCCAGTCTAATAAGCTGTCTCCTGAACCGGGTATGACTCTGCGAGAATCGTTTGAACACAACGTGAGTCGTGTGCTCAATCAGGCGCGAGACAATGCCGGTAGATCTGCCGAAATGAGTTTAAAAGAGCTGAACAATGTTAAGCAGATGGTGGTGGCCGGCTCAAAGGGTTCCTTTATCAACATTTCGCTCATGTCTGCATGTGTCGGTCAACAGATTGTTGAGGGTAAACGAATTCCCTTTGGTTTTGGCGACCGAAGTTTGCCCCATTTCACAAAGGATGACTATAGTCCCGAGTCCAAAGGGTTCGTAGAGAATTCATATTTGCGAGGCTTGACTCCTCAGGAGTTCTTCTTCCACGCAATGGCTGGTCGAGAAGGTTTGATTGACACTGCTGTCAAGACAGCCGAAACTGGATATATCCAGCGACGACTGGTCAAGGCTTTGGAGGATATCATGGTGCAATACGATGGTACCACAAGAAACTCTCTGGGTGATGTTATTCAATTCGTTTATGGCGAGGATGGTCTCGACGGTACTCAAGTCGAGAAGCAGACTGTTGACACCATCCCGGGTTCCCATGATGCCTTTGACCGTAAATACCGTATCGACCTCATGGATTCTAGCAAGTCTTTGCGTCCAAGTCTCTTGGAGAGTGGCAATGATATTTTGGGTGATGTGGACCTTCAACGAATTCTCGATGAGGAATACGATCAATTGCAAAATGATCGAAAGACTCTTAGAGAGTTTGTGTTCCCAGAGGGAGATCATAACTGGCCTTTGCCGGTTAATGTTAGGCGTATTGTACAGAACGCTCAGCAGATATTCAATATTGATCCCTCCAAAGCGAGCGACCTTACTCTTGGTGAGATTGTAGAAGATGTTAAGAAACTTTGCGACAAGTTGATTGTCGTGCGGGGCAAGGGCGAGATTCTGGAGGAGGCCCAAGAAAACGCATCATACCTGTTTAGATGTCTTATCAGATCTAGGCTCGCGAGCAGAAGGGTTATTGAGGAGTACAGACTTAATCGCCTGGCATTCGAGTGGGTCTTGGGCGAGATAGAGACGCAGTTTGCCAAATCTCTGGTTAACGCTGGTGAAATGGTTGGTGTTGTCGCTGCTCAGTCGATTGGTGAACCAGCCACCCAGATGACATTGAACACATTCCACTATGCCGGTGTATCTTCAAAGAACGTTACTTTGGGAGTTCCCCGATTGAAGGAGATCTTAAACGTTGCCAAGAACATCAAGACTCCAGCTTTGACAGTGTACCTGGATCCTGAGATCTCCTCTGATATCGAGAAGTCCAAGGTTGTTCAATCTGCGATTGAGCATACCAGTTTGAAGAATGTTACTACGGCCACCGAGATCTACTACGATCCTGATCCTCGAACGACAGTTATCGAGGAGGATCTTGATACTGTTGAAGCTTACTTTTCGATTCCAGATGAGGCAGTTGAGGCCACCCTCCACAAACAGTCTCCATGGTTACTGCGGTTTGAATTAGATCGAGCCAAAATGTTGGACAAGCAACTGACTATGAGTGAAGTGGCTGAAAAGATTTCTGAAAGCTTTGGAGAGGACTTGTTCGTTATGTGGTCAGAGGACAATGCTGATAAGCTTATCATTAGATGCCGTGTTGTGAGAGATCCCAAGGCACTTGACGAGGAAGACCAGGTTGAGGAAGATCAAATGGTGAAGGCAGTCGAGGCTCATATGCTTGAGTCTATTACATTGCGTGGTATTCCGGGCATTATCAGAGTGTTCATGATGGAACACAAGAAGAATGCTCCCGACGAGATTAATGGTGACTACCAGACGAAGATGGAGTGGGTACTTGAAACCGATGGTATCAATCTTGCCGATGTAATGGTTGTTGAAGGAGTCGATGCTTATCGCACGTACTCGAACTCGTTTGTGGAAGTCTTGTCAGTATTGGGTATTGAAGCAACGCGGTCGGCCCTCTACCGAGAAATTCTTAACGTTATTGCCTTTGATGGTTCTTATGTGAACTATCGACATATGGCTCTATTGGTTGATGTCATGACTTCGAGGGGCCATCTGATGGCTATCACGCGACATGGTATCAACCGAGCCGACACTGGTGCTTTGATGAGATGCTCATTTGAGGAGACTGTTGAGATTCTCCTTGAAGCAGCCGCCGTGGCTGAGCTGGATGACTGCAGAGGTGTTTCTGAAAACATTATGTTAGGACAGATGGCGCCACTGGGAACTGGAAGCTTTGATGTTCTTCTTGATGATGAGATACTTTCTGCAGTTCCTGTTGACTACTCTCACCTTGGCAAAGATGGAGCTGTGCTCAAGGGAGTTGGTATGATTGGAGATGGTAGTGCCACTCCCTATGACAATCGGTCTCCACTGAGCGAGGGTCATGTCGGAATGGTGGACAGTGGAGCAGCGTTTTCTCCGCTGGTACAATCGGGTATTGCCGACGACCGAGGTGGATTTACTGAATATGGAGGAGGAGGATTTGCTCAGAGCCCATTTGGGGCATCTTCTCCGGGCTATGCCCCTACCTCGCCGTTCTCCAACTTTGGAGCGGCATCGCCGGCCTACTCTCCCGGTGTGTCGAGCCCTTCTTTCAGTCCAAGCAGTCCTGCTTACAGTCCTACCTCCCCATCGTACTCGCCATCCTCACCCGCTTATAGCCCAACGTCGCCGTCTTATTCTCCGACGTCACCAGCTTACAGTCCTACTTCTCCGTCCTACTCACCGACGTCACCATCTTACTCCCCGACGTCCCCATCTTATCAAGCGACGCGAAACTACTCACCAACTTCACCATCTTACTCACCTACGTCACCCTCATACTCGCCGACATCGCCTGCCTATTCGCCGACGTCACCATCCTACTCTCCTACCAGTCCAAGCTTTTCGGGCGGTTCCGCGGCTGGAAATGGGCCTTCGTACTCTCCTACGTCGCCTTCCTATTCGCCAACATCGCCGTCGTTCAGCCCCACGACTGGTTCTTACTCTCCTACTTCTCCGGCTTATTCTCCTACCTCGCCACAATACAGTCCTACGTCTCCGCAGTACAGTCCTACTTCGCCTTCTTACTCGCCGGGGGGTGGATCGAAGGACGAGGAAAAGAAGAGATAAGGGGAGGGCTGAATGGGGTTTTCTAACTAAAAAAGGTTCTTCAAAAAGGTTTCTGTCATAATGAAGGAAAAAAATATATATCTTGTGAGTATCAAGAAGGGTTTTTTAGAGTCAAAAGATGAAAAGAAAGAACAAAAAAAAAGTGACTTGAATAGTTTATTTAAGTTGATGCAGGTTTAGATTTATTATAATACATGTAACATTAGATATTAATTAGAAAGATCTTTTGGAACAACTCAGGCATTTTGAGTGTTTGCTTAAATATTGGTTAGTTTGTCAATCAAGTTTGTCGAGCCGTACGTCAGTCGTTTTTGATGGAGGAGAGACTTGGCAGCAACAAGCTGAATTTTATAAATCAAAATACTTGATTGTCGATACTATGGGTCCTTCCACGGATCGTCCATTAGAATTTGACAGTCTACCTTTTGAGATCAGAACGAACAGAGGGCCTTGTGTAAATTCTAGACCTCTGAAGTCTCAACAGGCGTGAACTACTCACCACTCATTATGGGACTGTCTTGGGATGTCCAGAGTTTCTGCCTCTGACTTTGACGTTGATATCCATTTATTGTCTCCTCTGAGGAACTAGATCCAAGTTAAAGATCAGAAAGCAATAGGCGCTTGAGCTTCCACAATATAACCATAAACCCCGTTCTCTCGGCCCTCTTTGCTCTAGCATCTTAAAACTATTACCATTCAAGTTTCTCAGACCATACAACAGTCTTTTTAGATGGAGGAGACTTGGCAGTCAGAAGCTGTATGGGCAACGATGATGCCCGGCTCTCAGCGTCAATATGTTCGTCAACAAGAGTCGGACTGTCAAATTTTCCTTTCTCCAGACCTTCTGTCTGTGCAGGGCTTGAACGAGCAGAAAGTCTCTTTTCGAGAAACACTTCTAGGTCATCAGCAGAGTAAAACCCGGGCCTTTGGGTCTCTAACAGACTTGGACTCTGCCCATCTTCTCCTCTTAAGACATCGGCCTTGAGTACGGGTCGCGTTGGGAGGGATACTCTGTGCAGAGGAGAACACCTGCGACCTGGAGACTTTCGACCAGGTTCCAAATCTTTCTCTATAAGCCTTCTTGACCTTCTTGTAGGTATGGCAATAGAGATCTTCTCCACCACCGCACCTTTTTTACTGGCCTTCAGCGGAGAAGTAGTAGCAGTATTTCTTGCAGCTGCCTTGGCCATGATTAAAACACGAAAGCGGGAGGAGCAATCAGAAAATATGATAGCATAAGATGTTTACGGACACGCTTTTCATCGCTGACTGGAAAAAAGCAGACTTTCGTGTCGCGGTTTCGTAGTTTTTAAACAAACAACGGAAAATATATAAATGTCCCAACTGTAATTCCCAAAAATGCACCGTTTATCTTCTAAGATTTAATATCAACACTCAAACGCGCGTAGCAGAGATTACAAGGGCAAGGTTTCCGTGGAGTCCAAGCACTTCAACAGGGTAATTATCACATGCCAAAGTCTTCGAGGTTTACACTGCGCGACTCGCGCATGATCCATAGGCGAGCAGCAGTATAAAGGGCCTCAGAGAGCTGAGAACAACTTAGACTCCTTCCTTCTACATTAGAACCGATAGAGAAATAAATAGCTGCACAGATAAATATAAAAAAAAAGCCTAGGCAATCAGCGATTGTATTACTGACGTAAATTGCCTCTTGCATAGAGACTCATACGATTGGCGTTCACGTTTTGATTTTAGTCTTGCTGTGATAAATCAGTCTCTAGATAAACCGGGCGCTGCTTTTCTCGCTCTAAAATTCTAGATTGTTTTTGATACAGCCTTGGAATATCCTTTTAAGGTCCGGAACAGACAGATAGACAGATACCAAACAGCCAGTACGTAGATCATTGACAATATACCCCATCTCACAGCGTTAACTAGAGATTATGACTGGAGTTGAGAGCAACAACAGTGAACGGGCCACGTTCAAGAAGGAGGACGTTGATAACGACAGCGTAGATATCCACGAGTCGCTAGATATCCATGAAAAGGTCCACCGCAAGGATGAGGTCGCAGACGACGTTGAACGACGCCGAGACCGAGAGAGATTCCAGGACGACCGTCGCAGACACCACCGTCGTCACCTCCCCGATGATGAGTTCTTCGAGGAGGACGAAGAAATCGAGCTTCGAGACGACTTTGAAGGCGGTCGTCGGTTTCGCCATCCCGAGGGACGTCTTAGACATGTACGTGACCATCGTTTTCGTCGTGAACCAGAGTTGATCGAGGAAGAGGAGATCATCGTAGAGCGTCCCCGAGAACACCGTTTCTTCCGAGAACCAGAGGTGGAGGTGGTTGAGGAGAAGGAAATCATCGTAGACCGTCCCCGTGAGCGACGCTTCTTCCGAGAGCCAGAGGTAGTTGAGGAGAAGGAAATTATCATCGAAGAAGGAAGCCGCCGTGGATTCCGAGAGGACCGCTTTGTTGAAGAACCCGAGGTGATTGAAGAGAGGGCGATTATTGTGGAGGAGCGACCCCGTGAGCATCGCTTTTTTCGTGAACCAGAGGTAATTGAGGAGAAGGAAATCATTGAAGAGCGTCCGCGGGAACGACGATTTTTTCGTGAACCCGAGGAAATCGTTGAGGAGAAGAAGATCATTGTAGAGCGACCCCGACGACATCGGCGGGAGCATCCTTTCTTCCGCGAACCAGAGGTGATTGAGCGAAAGGAGATCATCGAAGAGCACCCGCGGGATCATCGATTTTTTCGCGAGCCCGAGGAAGTTGTTGAGGAGAAGAAGGTCATAGTGGAGAGCCCTCGACGACATCTCCGGGACCGTCATTTTTTCCGTGAGCCAGAGGTGATTGAAGCAAAAAGACGAGTCCTTGTTGAGCGACCCCGAAGACACTTTACTGAAAGACGTGTTTACCGCGAGCCCGAGGTGCTCGAGGATAGGGAATTCGTCTTAGAAGAAGGCCTCGGAGACGCTGTCTTTGAAGAAAGAAACGAAATATCTCCCTCAGCATTTGTTGAACATCTTGCAACGTATCCTGCTGTTGCCGCTGCTACTGGGTTTGCCGGTTCCTTCCCAGTCATCAAAGTCCTTGCCTCTAACGGCGTCCCACTGCTCAAGTACCTGCGAGAGCGATCCTCGGAGAATCGGGTAGTCGAGCCAGTGGTGAGACGAGTTAGGCCAATTACTCGACGAGCGGACCAGTTTGGAGACCAGGTGCTGACTTCAATCGATAAGCGATTTCCTCAACTCAAGACTGCCCAGCCTAGAGAGGTGATTGTTCTTGCTCAAGAGCCAGTGCGACGGGCACGAAAGAGAGCCTCAAGCTATCGAAGAGCTGCTGGACATCAGTTCAGCGAGCGGGTGGTGAGGCCGCTTAAAACAGTCTCTCGAGCAGCGCGGAATCAATACAGCCGAGTGTACGACACCCATGGACGAGCCCTTGTCCGGTCTAGGTTCGACCCTGTGGTTCTTCCTTTCAATGACCGCTTGGAAGGTTTTATTATTGACTATCTTCCCGAGGGAGAGGCGCTTCCGCAACAAGCTGATCTCTCAAATGAGCTCAGCCGTACTTGGAGACTGGCCCGAACAGCAGCCAACCGGGCGCGACCTGTGATTGCTGAGCAGGCTGCGACTGTCAGAAAAGTGCCTAGAGCTACTCAGCAGCACGTCCAGAAGGTCTATAGATCCAAGACCGCCGAGCACATTCCTCAGGGCCGACGGGCTACAGGAGTAGAGCAGGCTCTTGTTGCTCTGGGTACTGGCAGACAACTGACTCGGGACCTTGGTAATACTGTTCGAGGTTTCAATGGTCGGACTCTTCTCCCTGCAATCACTACCACCACCACTACAGGCGGGGCTGGGATATTGAGAAGCTTTCTAGGACCGTTCACTGGCACTACTGCTGACAATACGACCTCTGGATCTACGCTTATCAAGTTGTTGTGTCCCTGGAAATTTATCTCGGGGGGCGGTGACGGCGACGGTGACGTTGTGATTGACGATGATGTCACTGGAGGTGATACTGGCGATGATACTACCGGCGGCGGTGACGATGTCGTAGTAGATGACGGCACTGGAGGTGGCGATGTTGTTGTTGACGACGGCGACGACGCAGGCGCTGATGTTGAAGCAGATGCCGAAGCCACTTTTGCCTTCAGTGACGGCCTTGGCGACAATATTGCCGTTGGTGGTGAGCTCTCAGGGGTGGCCGACGTCTTTTAAAGGAGAACTTCTGTCAAGTCGTTCATGATTGAGAAGGGATAATTACGAAAGGAGATTGACATATTCAGATTGATCTGTTAAGGCTGTGCAATTGTTTTTATTCCCTATGCAAATAGACCGTTGTAGGTGTAGATTGGATTTTTAGAGAACTTTAGTTAGCTAGCATTTAATAGATAGTGTTCATCCTTGGGCTAAGTTTGCTGGTTCCCACCAAGCTTGCGCTGCCTAGTGTGGAACTATTAAAGTTGTTCCCCATGTCGTCGATCTGAGACAGAATCCATCGATTATAAATACCCCATTGGTGATAGGTCAGAAAAGTAGTTCGATTGCTCGTCTTAACTATTTACCTATCACTATGTCCAGTAACGCAGCTGTAGAAAAGAAACCTATCAGAACAAGGGTTACTACCGTGCAATTGTACGCGAACTTGTACAACTCGTGGTCAGCCGTCCTGGTGCAACTGGGATTGGTACTTTTAAGCTACGATGTATTCAAAGCCCTGTCTGCAACCGTGACAACTCCTTTTACTGGACATCCTCTGTTTAATGTCCTGGGATTGATTCTTCTGGCCCAAGGGGTGCTCGTGGTTCAGCCTCCTCCTCAGGACGCCGACCACAAAACAAGGTTGGGTCTGGTGCACGGAGTATTCAATAACTTAGCAGTACTGTCCTTCCTAGTGGGCAGTGGGTCTATCTTCTACAATAAGAACCTCCATAACGCTAGCCATTATACTACTTGGCATTCTTGGATTGGGGCCGGAACGTATTCGACTTTGCTTTCGGTACTAATGGTTGGAAATTTTGTGTATTTCTTCCCTGTACAAGTCTTTGGCTCGGTGGGAAAGGCGAAGTCTTACTACAAGTACCATCGAATGGGAGGGTATTTGAGTTTACTTATCATTGGATTCTCGGTATTTTTAGCCACTTATTCTGGATATAACCAGAGTACTCTGCATATTCCACGAGGGAATGTGGTCGCAGCTCTGGGCATGGTGCTTGGTGGTCTGTTCTTGCGAGTAGACGTACGAAAGCTGGGGTTTTAGATGTATAACATTAACGAGTATACAATCGCCTTCGGCGGGACCACTCGTGGAGGGTGGTTTTTATAGTATATCGGGGATTATAAGAGTTAACTGACGTCAAACAATGACATAGGCGTCCGCGTTTCCATGGCATGGATAAACTAATATGTTGGACTTATTCATGTCACAGTTACATCATGTAATCTCTGCGAAGCAGAGCCGCGGGGGGCTGGGACTGGGGCAGCCCCAGCCCCATCACTATAAAATCACGTGCCTTTAAGTCCTCATGAACTGAAAGAGGATCAGTGAGATACTCTGGACGTGTGTTATTTATACACTTATTTTGCTGCTCCCGCTATTCTACCTCTGCTTCCGCCCTACAGGGCCTAGGGTTCTCACACTGAAACATTCGCCAGCTCCAAGGAGGCTCCAGCCGGGTAACAGATTTTCTGCTAAGCAAACCCACTCCAGAAGGGCCTCGCCAGGTGCCCAAACCCATTTACCGGTATGTCCCAAAAAGGCAACACCTGTCACACTCAGAGCCAAAGTGGGTTTTTCGGGCAAAAAATCCAAGGTGGGAAAATACACCAGGGTTGAATATTGAAATTTACACACTCAACTTTTTGACTTAGTAGAGGTTGAACATAAAAGAGTAAGTGACACAGAGGATTAAGACAAGGGAGTAGGACAGTGTCGAAAGCGGATGAGAGCAGAGTTTTTAAATGATTTAGTCGTACAACCGGAGTATAAGAAAGATCCCGGAAACAACTTGCGAAGAATCTCGTATCTATCTTAAGTTGAAACGAAGTTTAAGGAGAAGTTCCATCATGAGTCTTGTATTTGAGACGACTGTGACGCGAGAGATTTTAGCCTTCTAAACCCTTTGACGACTCCGCTTTTATGCCACCGCTTTTTCTTCCGCTACTTCTTATTCAAACTGTTAAATCGTACATCTCTAACCAGTGAGCCGACTTAATGAATATCAGGTTATTGGCCGACGATTGCCCTCGGAGATCGAGCCCGCACCTAAGCTCTACAGAATGAGAATCTTCGCCCCCAACACTGTGGTGGCCAAGTCTCGATTCTGGTACTTTTTGACTTCTCTGCGACGAATCAAGAAGGCCAACGGTGAGATTGTGTCTGTCAACCAGATCCACGAGAAGCGACCCACCAAGGTCAAGAACTTTGGTATCTGGATCCGATACGACTCTCGATCCGGAACCCACAACATGTACAAGGAGTACCGAGCATTGAGCCGATCTGAGGCTGTCGAATCTCTATACCAGGACATGGCTGCTCGACACCGATCTCGATTCAGATCCATCCACATCTTGCGAGTTGTCGAAATAGAGAAGACCGAGGATGTCAAGCGACAATACATCAAGCAGTTGCTCGTGCCCGACCTCAAGTTCCCTCTTCCCCACAGAGTCCAGAAGTCCAAGAACCTGTTCTCTGCTCACCGACCTTCCACTTTCTACTAAAGGGAGTATTTTTGTGATTATGAGTTAGTTGTAGGTAATGATGTATAAAATATTACACGCATATACGTGACTGAGAAGTCTCTGGCAGCGGGATCTCTGTCAGTAGGACATACCTCCAGCGCCCCCTTCCCGGGGAGGGTTGGTTCTGCTTCGCAGAATGTCGTGCAGGAGCTAAGAGTGCAGGGTTGGTAACTTGAGTATCTCAAAACATGTTCTCGTAGTTTGGGTGTACGAGCCTTTTAGGCAGAACAGTTTGACAGACAGTATATGCAGAGTTCGTAAAACGTGACTAACTGACCATGTTTTCACGCTATTGTGTTTACTACGAGGATGATGCAAAGTATATCTGAACCCTGGGCTGATAGTTAGTAGGCTCGCGTGACACATAGAACCATCGAAGAAACGGGGTTTCAGGAGTTGATTAAAACGAAGCTCTCATATTAGAAGATTGCAATTAGAAAAGAGAGAAAGGAGTGTAAGAGGTAGCAAGTCAGCCAATGAGGCTGCGTTTGTGGATAAATCAAATTCCTCTTCTCAGTATCTAAGTAACCATTGTTAATCTAACCCACTAGTTAGAACACCTAATCAGCTTTCACATTGTAGAGCAAGACGCAATACATATAATCTCAAACAAAGGATAGTTATAATGAAATATATAATTAAAGAAGATAAAGCGGACCGGCGGTATTTTAAATAGTCAAGTAGCCTACGTCTCAACCAAAACCTTCGAAATGTCATACCTTAAGTTAAATCTGATAGCTTTGGTGACCCTGCTAAGTGACGGATCTGCAACACAGGTGAGCGTACTAAATACCACTACCAGACACCCCCATGAACATTTGAACACCCTGCCCCACCCAGTCGCGCATTCATTTTACTATCTATCTTGACATAAAGTTTAAACAAAAACATTTGTCGTTATCTCAGCCAGGTCTGAACGCGCGCCCACCATGAGTGACAAATCAAAGGAAGATGTTATGCAACTGCTGAACTCATTGGATCAGTCCGATGTCGCTCTGAAATCTGATAAACCAAAACGTGCCAATCAAAACGCAGCCGATGAAGACGATATCATGGGATTTCTAGACTCGCTAACTAAAAGCGGAGCCAATTCTGGGAAGTCTACACCGCGACTAGAGAAGTCCAAGTTTGACTCTCCAAAGATTGGTGCCGCAGGTACCACCTTAAATGACGATGACGTAAAGCCAAAGGAAGAACCTGTTCAAGAGACCACCGAAAATATCACTGAAAAGGTGACATCTCCTGCCCCAGAGCAGCTTGCAGACCCCCTGTCCAGTATTTCGAGCTGGTGGTCGCGCAATAAAGGAGACATTTGGAACACAGCCACTTCTGCTGTGAAGCAGGCTGAAGCAAAAGTTCGAGAGCTGCAACCCGAGGTTCAGAGCTCACAGCAACGAGCATTCGAATCTCTGGGGGGACGGCTGTCTAAGATGGGCCTGAGCAAAGACCTCATCCAGTCCACGCTTTCTTCTGTGATAGAGACTATTGCACCTCCTATTTCTCGTCATGAACAATTGCGCATTCATGTTTTCCATGACATGGTGGGATATCCTGCTATCGACAACATCGTATATGGCGTATTTGATAGGGTCATGCAGCAAGTGGAGGGGGGCGGCCAGCTTACCATGGTGGTGCAAAAGGGGAAAGAGAGAAACCGGAGAGGATCTGATGCTGCCCGGGATCTCAACATGTTCCGAGGTGAGTTGGAGCAAGGCACCAAACTGGCAGCTGCCAACGTTGAAGAGTTTATACGGCAAAGGATGAACAGGAAGGAGGGGGCCGATGCTACTACTGCTGTGCAACGGTCACCGGATGATGCTCACGAGGACGAGACTGAGAAGAGTGTGACGGAACAATTTTCACCTTCGCACCCTATTTCGAGCGCAAACATTCGTATATCTGACATTTATCTTTCTATCCAACCTGCCTCTGCGTGCCCAGAAACTCCCAAGGTAGGAGGCCTTGGTGGTTCGAAGATAGGCAAAGAAGGAATCGTATCGATTGCCCCCACTGGCTCGAGTGAAGCATTTTATTTCATTATTTATTTAAACGACCCTGTAAACGAGATCAGCTTTTCGACTGTGTCACAGGCATTTCCACTCCAGTGGGCGGAATGGCTGGATGCTCCAAACAGCATGTTCGAATCATTTGAGGCAGATCCTCGTGAATGGGTGATTGACTGGATCGAGGAAGGTCTGGGGCTGGCGGTTGGTGTAGTTGCCCAATCTTATGTTACCAAGAGAATGGGAGTGGACGCTCTGAGCAAAGCAGAGCAACAGATTACCAGTGAAGCTGCATCATCATCGTAATCTACGAACTCATAAATGGACAGAATTTGAATTTGAATACTTTCATAACTAAATTATTTCATTAACTTAATATCTCATGTGCTCGTCTATTTTATCATATGCTATTTCTGCGAAGCAGAACCAATCCTCCTCGGGAGGGGCTGCCGGAGGCGCGATAGACCATGCTTATGCTAGTATGCCCATCTCAGGCTTGCTGGTAAGCTTAACAAAGCCCCAAACGAAGACGGCAGACAGAACAGGAATCGTCAAATTGTCATCAATGAATTCCACCGCCTCTGACGCAGCCCCCGCAATGCCCACAACCAGCGCTAAAACCGGGAAACTAACGTGCGACGAATGTGGGGTCCACAGGATGTCTTCAGGCAAGTTGTAATGGTCGTACATAGGAATATATACCTCGTACACAAGCCAGGCACTGAATACGCTAGCAGCAAATGCTGCCAGCGATCCCGCCAGTGATTTGTTGCCAAGTTTAGGCGTATATTTGCCAAATCTGCGCCCGATAGTCGAAGCAGCCGTGTCTGCCCACGAGAGCAGCAAGACAGCCAGTAAAGAAATGTCTTTGGGGAATATTAAAAACACCACGATAAGCCCTACAAGGTACCAAATGACGCCATTGTAGCTCTGACTGACTTCCTTTTCTCTCATCAGAAATCCCATGTATTTAACGTAGATTCGATTAAAGCTTTCGCTTCGGAAACGCAGCAAATCGGCGCCGCCAACCACCACCAGAAGAGCGACCAGGACCGGTGTAACCTGGGACAGAACCACACCCTGTGTATATAGCCACATAGTCAAGAACCCAATCGATACATGCATGGCCTTTCTAGGTACCTCATGCTTATGGATAAGTTTGGAGAACCGCTTGTGCGAAGGAATAGATAACGCAGCCAAAGGAGTGCTTGCCTGAGAGCGCAGCTTGCTCAACGCACTCGTTGTATCGTCATCATACAGCGTCGAGTCAGACGAAGACCGTGACAATGATAGGGGAGAATCTCGACTGCTTGGTACTGACAGTAAGGAGGAAGCGTCGCCATCGTTGACCCCTCCTCCAACCTTTAGCCTACTAGTCGTAGTCGTTCCTTCTTCAGAAAATGCCCCGGAAGACAGTCCCTTTGAATCGCCAATATCTTTCATTGTGGAGAATGTGTTTTTTTCTTGGAAAGCCCACGAGTTGAAGTCTTCTTTGCGCCTTCAGCTATTTGATATCAGTTGCCCCGGATCGCTCGGTCATGCAAAATGTAAAAATATTTCTGTTATCTGACGTAAGAAGTAACGGTTGCCAAAGATTAGCCAAACAAGACAGAAATATGGTTGTAACTATCAGTGGTTTCTAATCAGCAGGAATGTTCGGGTCGCGTGAGTAATAACCTATTTGCCTCTGAAATACGCGTATCTCAAAGTCTCAGTTCTTCTTTTACCGACGACTTTAAGTTTGGGTCTTTGACATATGCCAGTGTCAGGGGAGGGTAAAAGCGAGACCTAACTAGGAAATTCACCTTGGCGAGGTTTACTACATGTGAGAAATATCTCGACGGCCCACCCTAGCATTTCATAAGTTGAATAATTTGGCAGCTGAATAGTTATAAACTTCTTATGTAGATTTTACAAAGAGATGATTTGGTCTTACTCTTAAATCCGTACTAACTACAACTCTAACCTTAGTGTAGCTATCTCAAAAGCTCGAACATCGATAGGTACCTTCACCGAAGCTCCAGAAACTTGGAACGGTACTTCTTCTAGATCATCCTCAAGCAGGTTGGTTCGGAAGACCCGCGAGACTGGCAACTCAGTCACTAGCTCTCCTGAAGCACTCCCTCCAAGACTGTCGTATAACCGTACAATGACTGATTTCTTGTCACTCCGTACCGGAAGAATACCCCGAGATACATCTGCATCATCTTCTCCTCTTTTGATAGCACTGATAATAATATTATTGGGCCCCTCGAACCGTAATGGTGTAAAAGATGGAACATCTCCCTCAATAGCCATCTGCCTAATAGGGTGGTTGAAGTTGTAAGCAGCCTGCACGACATCCCCGTTCAAATATCCTCGATGCCCGAGAAGAGCATATCGAATGTGGTGTCGACCCATGTCTGCATTGCCATCCGGAGCCTTGGGTGCTCTCAGCAGACTTATACGCATGGTATTACCGTGAACTGCAAAACCATACTTGGAATCGTTCAGAATACTGACACCGTAGGTATAGTCTGAGAGGTCTGCGTACTTGTGCATACAGACTTCAAACTTAGCGACATCCCAGCTTGTGTTGTAGTGAGTGGGCCTTCTCACTGCTCCGTACATAGAATCGTATGTCGCAAAATCACTGCGAACAGTGACAGGGAATTCAGCTTTGAGAAACTGGCAGGCTTCTCTCCATTCCACTTCCACATTGAACTCCAAGTACGAGTTGTGGGACTGAGCATCAAGAGAAACGACAGTCTTTATCCAACTTTGAGGGCTTACTTGCTGCTCAACCAGTACGGAAGCTCTCAGGGGGCCTTTGTCAAGGATAGAAGCTTTTCCTTTGGCAATATACTTGCACTTCCCGAGAGAATAGACCTCAGTATCCCAACCTTGACTGTGAAGGGGCTTATCGTCGAACATGACGTATTGGTTTCCCTCTAGACCTTTCTCAATGATCTCCTTCTTGGCAACTTTATCAAAGACGCTGACAACGCCGCTTCCACCGATGGTAGCTCGCAGAGTGTCATTCTCAAGTACAAAAGTGCCAGAACTCTCTTCACGAGCTGAAACAGAACCATTTGCACTTGCAGCTGGCTTAGAAAACCCACTATCAGAGCTTTGGAAGAGCACAAACTGGCCACCATTAGTCTTCTGAGTTAGATGGTCATCGCTTGCCAAATGATGATGAGCGTCATCTACCTTTATAACCTCGCTTCTCTGCCAGGGTAGCGTGTTTAATCCGAACAATTGAGATGAAACAGAGTTAATCTTGCAATTCGACGCGAGAATAGCTGAGGCTAGCACAGACTCGCCGACCTCGTTAAACCCTTTAACTATCTCTCGAACATCTTCATAAACCATCTCAATACTGGATCCAGGCAAAACATCGTGAAACTGGTTCAGGAGAACCAGCTCCCAGATCTCATCGAGCTGCTTTTTCGGATATTTGTACTCGGGATGTTTGACAGAGATCATGGTCGCGACGTATTCGAGATCATGAAGGAACACTTCAGCATCTCGATTGCTTTTCTTGACAAATCCTTCGCTTGTGTAGGTACCTCGATGGAATTCAAAGTAAAGCTCTCCCATCCAGGTTACCAGATCTTGCCCATTATCTGTGTTTCGGGCAACATCGTCAAAATAGTCATCAACGTTTCCGTGCATCTCAACTTTGGGAAGCACTCCTACCGTCTCAGAGATGCCACGCGCACGACGGAGCTTCTCGAGCATCTCGTTTGTGGGTCCTCCACCTCCATCACCGAACCCAAAGAGCAACAAAGAAGACTCGCTGACGCCCAAATCTTTGTGGTTTGATACGCTCATTGTAATCTGCTCAACACTGCAGTCAGAATTATACGTGTCGGCAGGCGGCATGTGGCATAAAACTTGGGATCCGTCCAGGGCGACCCAGTTGAACGTTGTGTGAGGAAACTTGTTGATATTATTCCAACTGAGCTTCTGGGTCAAAAATCGATCCATACCTGCTCCACGACATAGCTGAGGAATCTGAGCAGCGTAGCCAAAGGTGTCTGGTAACCAAAAGGTCTTGGATCGGAAACCAAAGTTGGACTCATAGAGCCGCTGACCGTATAGGAACTGTCGAGCAATTGCCTCACCAGAGGGCATATTGGTATCGCTTTCTACCCACGAGCCACCAATAGGGACGAATCTTCCCTTTTTGACCTGGGCCTTAACCCGTTCGAACAGCTCTGGATAATCCTCTTTCAGCCACTGATATTGAATAGCCTGTGAGCACACAAAGTTGTACTCGGGATACCTCTCAATAAGATCAAGCTGAGATGCCCACGACCGACCAATCTTTCTGCGCGTTTCAGCATAGGGCCACAGCCAGGCGGTGTCTATATGACAATGGCCCACACAAAATACGATCCCCTTTTCTTTGGAGGAGCGGAATATCTCTGCCGAATCAACTTCGTCGCCCAGGTACTTTCTGGCAATTTGTCTGCATTTTGCGAGAGAAGTTTTGTCCGACTCGTCAAAGGCATCGATAATGGCATTTGCGACCTCCAGAGCCCTGTGTTTTTGCCACGTATTGTCGGGAAACTTCTTTGCAGCGTCTGAAATCATCGAAAAATCCCATTGCAACGACCTAGCCTCGCTGTTCGGCCATACTAGATCCGCACACTCGAGCTTATAGTATCGCTCAGGGTCAGGCGGTTGCGAAGCGTCTGGGAAACCATTTCCAAACATTCCGTTGCAGGAGGTTTCAACATAGAAAGTATGCCAGGCACCATCTCGAAGCTCTTTAGGCAGGATCCACTCTCGTCTTTCTCTTCCTGATAGACCAACTTGAGGCTTTCCGTCCTCGGTAAATATCAGCCCTTCATTTCCACAGTTCCAGTTGAAAAGTACACTGTCAGCTGACTTCCACTTCTCGGGAACTTTAATCTCTACCTTGAACCAGTGAGTTGTCCAAGAGGGGCCGTACGACTCGCCTACCTTGGTTGGCTTGAAAGGGCCTTTTGAACCGACCGAAAAGGGAGGTCTTTGCGTTCCTTCAACGGAGTAGACCTGCAACTTCACGTGACCCTCGTGAACTCGATCATTGTCATAGAAGCTTTGTTAGGATAAAACTGATATATTTGTTATTGGAAACATTTAAAAAAGGCATACTTACAGAGGAAGACTGTAGTCTTTGTACTGGCCCACCGCAGTGAACAGATCCAGCCTGTTCTTGTAGATGGATTCTACTTTCTTAGGCACGGGCTTGAAGTTTAATTGTGGATAAGACATGGTTTGGGTTTGTAAGGTGCAGTCAATGGTTTGCTCAATTGAACAACTAGACGAACCCTGTGGTGACTATTACTGCAACCTGGGGCTATATATATACTTAGAAATACATACGAGACTGATTTGGCTCATCGCTCTATCCATCGCAGTCCGCAAAGCGGTTCGGCCGCCTACGATACCACAATCGTTCCAACAAGGTGTTGACGGAGCTTCTTTGTCGATTACAGCTCGTTTTGTGAGTCCACTCGCTATAATCTCGCCCCAATTTTCGGCGATTCACCAACATTTTGGGCAATTCTGAAACCCGCTTATATCTTACCGTTTCTAAAACGTCGTGTTCTCTCATATATTAATGAGGGGGATTGGCAAGATCGACGAGATCCGATAAATAGTGTGGGGTGAGGGATGCAAAGAAGTAATAGCGATAAAAGAGATAAAGAAATCAGTTAAGCTGTGCTGGCGAAGAATCCTCAAGCGTCATGATTTACTCTTTGTCGCCTCCGGCGGGGCCCTTCCAGGGAGGGTTGTCCTGCTTCGGAGGATTATCCGTACAACTCCTCTAACTACCACCACTAAAGCTGAAAATGTTATAAAGTTAATTACATACGATGATCTCGATTGTAAGGTTTCTGCGAAGCAGAACCATCCCTCATCGGGAGGGGCAGCCAGAGGTATGTTTAGATAGTAGTTACTGTACCGACAATAATATCTTGATTTTAGCTTAAAAAGACTATTCTAATGCGATTTAAGGCGCCTTGAGAATAACTCGGTTCACAATCCCGTCCGCTGCAGGGGAAGTCCACCAAGTACCGTTGGGGTATTGGTAGCCTTCAACAGCAGAAGGCTTGATCTGAACACTGTATCCAGGTGCAGTAGGTGTGACGACGAAACCATCCTTGACAACAGAAGGATATAGGAAATGCTCATGCAGATGGTCAACGTATTCCAGCAGAGAGAGCTTGCCACTGACAGCAACGTAGTCAATAGTGGAAATGTGCTGAGTGTACTCTGGAAGACCAACACCGCCAGAGTGGGGCACAATGGGGACGTTGAACTTCTTGGCCATGAGAAGAACAGCCAGAACTTCGTTGACCCCACCCAGCCGGCATGCGTCGACCTGAGCAACGTCAATGGCGCCAGAGGCGAGCAGTTGCTTCCAGATGATTCGGTTCTGGCACATCTCTCCGGTTGCAACTTTGATTCCATGAGGCTTCAGGGCGTTCTTGACGGCCAGGTGTCCCAAAATATCGTCGGGAGAAGTCGGCTCCTCGATGAACCAAGGTTTGTATTCGGCCAACTGTTTCACGTAATCAATTGCCTCGGGCACAGACCAGATCTGGTTCGCATCAATCATAAGCACTGCTTCGTCTCCAACGACTTCTCGCGCGATCCTCAGTCTTCGCTTGTCGTTTTCCACGTCTCCTCCCACCTTGAGCTTGAAATGCCTGTAACCTTCATCCTTGGTCTGTCTGAGCAACGCTCTCATTTTGTCATCGCTGTAGCCCAGCCAGCCAGCCGAGGTGGTATACGTAGGCACAGCCTTGTTGTTGTAAGCATCCTGCATTCTCTGCTCTTTACCCTTCTGACTGCTTCGCAGGATCTCCAGACCCTCCTCTGGGGTCAATGCGTCGGTGAGGTATCGGAAATCAATAGCCCGAATGTACTCCTCGGGAGTGAAATCAGCCACTAGTTTCCACAACGGCTTCTTCTCCGATTTGGCCCACAGATCCCACAGAGCATTAACAGTAGCACCCAGCGCCAAGTGAATTACACCCTTTTCAGGGCCAATCCATCGCAGCTGAGAGTCGCTCACGAGCCATCTCCATGTGGCACCGATGTCTTTGGTCAGCTCTTCTAAAGTCTTTCCCTTGAGCTTTTCGCCAAAGTGCTGGATAGCATAAGCGACAACGTCGTTTCCTCGACCAATGGTGAAAGTCATGCCATGACCCTCGAGGTCGCTATCAGTTTGAAGAATGATATAGGCAGCTGAATAGTCTCCAGCCTCGTTCATAGCATCGGATCCAGTTTTGTCCAACGAGGTCTATAGTTAGTAAATGTACTGTCACTGTTTCTTGTGTAGCACGTAGTAGTGTCTGAGAAGCCCTGAAAGCCCCCATTTTTCTTTCGACTTACTGGAAACCTAATATCCTTGATCTGATACCCTTTAATTACAGTCATTATTATCTATACACGCTTTCTTCACGTTTCTTAAATTATAAGTCAAGTTTGATTGAAAAGATTCACTTTTGATCCTTTCATCAGACATAAATACCCTCCTCCGTGTTAGCGTGGGGGGGATAGCGTGGGAGCGGGGGATCTTCGTTACAACGTGGGAAACTTGGTAAAGATTGACTACGGAACTTCGGTCCGTAGGGCCTGCTAGGTTAGTAGCACTACGCTCGGATTACAGCCGGGATGGGTGGTGTGAGTGGGGTGGGGATAGGCGGAATGGCAAGGCTTAACAGTTCCGGTTTATGTGCCGGAACCAACGGGACACGTTGCGGAAGTATAAAATAAGCTTTTTATTTGGAGATATTCGCGCGTTTGGCGTGACGTTGGTGGGGTGTCAACCATACTTCTGGAGGGGGTGAGTGTAACGTAGAGTTTGCCTTCTATTGAGTTTATACTTGTGATATTAAATCTGGGATAGTAAAGGGTCAAGCCAAAGAGTGTGCACATATAGTTGTAGTTGCCTGTCGTTAAAAGGGCGAGTATAGAAATACTGAGGTAGTAGAAGAGGGGACGTAAATCTTGTCAAAAGCCTCGAAAATGATGATAGTCCCTGGATCCAGCAAGATATATGATGCAAGATCAGGCAAAAATCTCGCAAATCAAGCCTTGCCTCGATAGAGTGTCCAACAGTGAGTGAATTACCGAAACAGCGGTAATTTTAACTAACTATGACCTTTGCAAGTGGACAATACCTATCAACATACTACGGTGGGGTATTTTGACACCAGAGTATTGATTGAACCTTCCAAGCAAAACTTGTCAAGGCCTAGTAAAATACTAGAATGGTATTAATGCCACACTATTGAAAATGGCAAGATGTTGAGTTAGTTAGTTGCCAATATCCAATATCTACTTCTTCAGCAGAAGCTTAACAGCAGTTGATTCTTTTTCACCCAGAGATGTTTAACCAACAACCTAGTTATACCAGTTATACCAGTTATACCACACTGTACCCTACAGTGCGATCTGCTGAGTAGATGCACAAAACTCAACAGGCACAACCTCCGCCCTTTATATTCTCAGCAACAAATATTCAGCAGATCGGCCAGACTGTCTCCTAAACAGGCAAGAGTCATTGTGACTCAAATGACTCAAATGACTCCACAGCCTTACATACACTTCTCATCTTTTGCGCATTCTCACCAAAATATGCCAGGACCAAGCCTGTGGAAGTCACTTCGAGCCTTTCAGGTATTCGGTGCCAATACCAATGTCGGCAAAACTATTGTTTCAACTGCGTTGCTCAAAGCAATTGCGGTTAAAGGTGAGCAGACTTACTACGTCAAGCCTGTCTCAACCGGCGATTTGTCGGAAGCAGATACAGTTCATTTGGAAAAATTCAACAACAACAGCAGCAACAAGAAATTAGAGACAGAATGCTTGTTTCAGTTCGACGACCCCGTTAGTCCTCATCTGGCGGCTGCCAATTTCTCAGTGCCAAGTGACAATGAAGTCGTTAGACTACTTCGTGGGAGGTTAGGTCATCGAGCTAGTCAGTATGAAAAGTCCTGGGCTGTGGTTGAAACAGCTGGAGGGGTTCTCTCACCAGGGCCCTCCGGTACGGTTCAAGCTGACATATACCGACCTTTAAGATTGCCTGTGGTGCTCATAGGCGATAGCAATTTGGGCGGCATTTCTTCCACCATATCTGCCTTCGAGTCTCTATATATGCGAGGGTACGAAGTTAGTGCGCTGGTTACGTTTGAAAATAAAAGGTATCAGAATCATTCGTATTTTAAAGAATACTTTAAGCAAAAGATACCTAGCATTGTTTCCGTCCCTGCTCCTCCTGAACACGCTGGTTCTGATGATAGTGCTGTGATGGAAAAGTATTATGAGACTCTATCTCACGACGTGCGAATATCAAACCTGATGGAAGAGCTCGACTCTCACCACATGCAAAGAATTGAAAATATCTTGTCGTTGTCTGAGCGAGCTGAGAACACCATTTGGTATCCGTTTTCGCAGCACAGCACAATAGACAAAAAAACGATAGCTACCATTGATTCAGCACATGGTGACTATTTTCAGACGCTTAAGCCTAGTGATGGAGATAATAATGACAAAAGTTCAAACACGCTGCTAACCTCTTCATTTGACGGCTCGGGATCGTGGTGGACCCAAGGACTCGGTCATGGAAACCCTCAGTTGGCTTTGACTGCTGCTCACGCAGCTGGAAGGTATGGACATGTTATATTGGCTAATACCATTCACCAGCCAGCCATGGAACTGGCCGAGAGATTAGTAAAAATATTAGACAACCCGAGATTGAGTCGAGTCTTTTATTCGGATAACGGCAGTACTGCAATTGAGGTGGCCATCAAAATGGCGCTCAAGGCATCTGCTGATAGATATAATTGGGACATCTCAAGAGACTCTATCAGAATTATAGGACTTAAAAAGAGTTATCACGGGGATACGATTGGTTGCATGGACTGCTCGGAGCCATCTTTATACAACCGCAAAATCAATTGGTATAGCAACGAAGGACACTGGTTTGATTACCCAACAGTGTCATTTTGCAATGGAGAGTGGGCAATTAAGGTTCCCGATCAGCTTCAGGATCAGCTGGGCAGAGGTGGAGTTTTCCCAGATATGAGTAGTATTTACAGAGTCGAAGAAAGAGATGCTACGCAGTATAAGGCTTATATACACTCAGTGATCAAGGAATGGGTCGATGATGGAGCAAAACTGGGGGCTGTACTTTTTGAGCCAGTCATTCTTGGAGCAGGAGGGATGGTGTTGGTGTGAGTATAAATCGAAATTCAGTATGAAAGAACGCCCCAGGAATCTAACAAGTGACCCTTTATTCCAAAAATCTTTGATTGATGTCGTCAGAGAAAATCCAGATCTATTTGGCCGCAAACAATCTTCTCAGGCTCAGGACATCTCCTACAACAACGACTGGTCAGGACTGCCTATAATTTATGACGAGGTATTTACTGGCCTCTACAGACTGGGGAGAGCCAGCTGTTCCTCCTTTTTGAAATCTCATCCTGATATTTCGGTACATGCTAAGCTTTTGACGGGAGGACTTCTTCCCTTGAGCGTGACTATGGCAAGTGAGAGTATTTTCAAGACCTTTTTGAGTAAAAACAAAGAAGACGCTTTACTTCACGGGCATAGCTACACAGCACACCCAGTAGGGTGCCAAGTTGCACTGGAATCTTTAAAAACGTTTGATTTGTTGAATGAAACTACCTGGGAACCTTATAAAAATCAGTGGAACTACAAGAGTGATGGTGACGTTTGGAGTATTTGGTCTCCCGGCTTTGTCGAGCAGCTCTCTCATAGTCGCGACGTTGAGAACATTTTTGCCCTTGGGTCTGTTTTAGCTATTGCTCTAAGGGACGAAACATCAGGATACGCGTCTAATGCTACCCAGGACCTTCAGAGACACTTGAGTCGACTTGGACAGGACGAATGGAATATAAACACTAGAGGATTAGGCAACGTTATCTACGTCATGGCAGGACAGGCAACTACAAGAGAAACTGCTTTGAAGGTCGAAGAGAAGATTGCTAGATTTTTCAGGAAGTAAAATGAAATATACCTGAAAAAGAAGTTAAAATGGATGCTTTATTACCGAGATATAAGTTGATAGTGATCTCTTTATAGCTTTGCTAACTGGCTATCTGTATGCGTATGAGTAATCCTTAATTGATCACCTTCAGCTACACGGCCTTCGACCCACGCCAGCATCACTGCTAAGAGCGAATCTATCTCCTTTTGAGAATTCTCAGAATGAAGACAGATTCGAATTCGCTCTTTACCCTTGGGGACAGTAGGTGGTACAATGGGCCTCACCATAAATCCAGCTGACTGGCAACATCGTGCAAGCTCTCTCGGATAGGGGCAAAGAATAGAAAATATACTCGATTTCACGTCGCTGTCTGAATGATACTTGGTAACTAATGTATCATGCAATCCCAATTCCCGTATTCGTCCATCAAGATAGCTTATAAGAAATTGTAAAGATCGTTGATTCTTGTTAGTACATGCAAGCAAAAAAACACAGGCTTCCGGCAGCCCTTCTCGGGGAGGGTTGATTCTGCTTCGCAGAAAAACAATCACCAAAATGGATCTTACCTTTAATGCAAGACCTTCAGATAGAAATCGATATGAAGCTTTGATAGCTGCGAGACAGTGGAAGCCTAGAGCTGTAGAATAGATAAACGGCCTCGAGTAATTTATCAGATAGCTTCTCACAGTTGAATCGCATAGAGCAATTGCTTGTTAGACACCCTGAAAGCCATATGAATGCAGAATAATACCAAAGTAAAACGTACCTCCATTACACGCCAGTGCTTTGCCAAAAGTGTGGACTCGGATGAAGATTTTGCTCTCTAAATTCAGCGTTGATACTAGCCCGCTTCCCAATACACCTGTTGCATGTGCTTCGTCGACTATGATATACGAGAGGACAGAGTGGAACTGTTCCAGTAGTTCCACAATCTCTCTGAGTGGGCATACATCGCCATCCATCGAGTAAACAGTTTCTACTGCAATGAAAACTTGAACTTCGCCTGACTCAATCTTGGGGTTTAGTTCCATTTGTTTTCGCAGAGTTTCCTCCAGATGACCGATTGAATTGTGATTAAACGGAATATTGCAGGCAGCCCGAGACTGTTTCATCCCACTGTGCACACTAGCATGTATGTACTCGTCATAGATAATGACGTCTCCGGATTGGGGAATAGTTGAAAAGATAGAAGTATTGGCATCGTATCCTGAATTGAACAACAGTCCGGAAGTAGAATTATGCAATTGGCAAATAAATCTCTCCAAGGTTTCTGCGTAAAGAGAGTTTCCATCCAGCAGCCTTGATCCTCCTGATCCAATATAACTGGTATTTTGAAACTCTTCTAAATAGATATTCCTCAATGTAGGATTTGCACTGAGGGAGAGGAAATCGTTGCTCGAAAAGTCAACAAGATTTTCATCGAAAGGTTTGAGTTCACGCAAAAGCGACCTTTGCCTTCTCGATGCAAGAGTCTGTCTGAGCTTTTCTTCGAGGGTCATAATGTGCGTAAGAGTGAGAGAACACAAGAGAGTGAATTAAAATAGAAAAGGAATTATAGGAGTGTTGAGTTATGCCGATCGTTGACTCATGACTCGGAGTCATTCCAGAGTCATGCGTTCTTTAAATTTGACCCACCAAACTGCAACGTTTTTTTTCTAACAGTTACCTTCTTTAAATGGTTATAACAGAAGCCGGATAACTAGTTGCTAACACAAAATAGCAATACCATTTAGATAAACCTCACATTATACAAACTAGAATCTAACTACTACTTTGTATCCACCATGTTGACCACGTCGCAGCAAATCAACAGCCTCGTTAAGTGAATCAATACCGTCAAGAACAAGTAAAGGCATATGTTTAATGGCCTTAGGATCACGAAGAAATATCCCATTGATCTGGTTGATCGCCTCTTCAGAAGCTTCAAAAGCTCCGGGCGGCGAATGTATATCTGATTGAGTACCGGAATAGTACTTTTTCTTGTCTATGGCTTCATATGCCATAGAGAAGATGACTTTGACATTTTCTTTCTTGTTCTGTATGTCTGTCTTGAGAGACACAAACATTATGACCGGGTCGGTTGCTGATACAGCCGAATGGCATAGCTCCTGTGAGCCATGAGCGCACACCGCATCGTATGCATAGTGAATGGTTTCTCCGTATTTCGCTTTGATTGTCTGAGAGACGTCTTTTTCCTTGTAATCAAACACGTCGGAGGCCCCTATGGCTTTGAGCCACTCATACCGCGAAGGTGAAGTAGTAGCAATGACTTTGAAGCCCATGTAGGCTGCTATTTGAACAATCGCTTGGCCCAGGGAAGATGAAGCACCCCATACCAGGAACGGCTTATCCTTGTACTCTGGCTTCTTCTCGATAGGCATATGGCCATGGAACTGAAAGGCATAACCCACAGTTGTCAAAGCCAGACCAAGGGAGGCTGCACCTTCAAACGTCGTGACAGGACCATAAGGTATCTCATTTCTTCCTGCTCCGACACAAAGGGCCGTTGGAACTTTGTAAGTCGTCCAATCTTTGACAATGCTATAATTTGCAAAGGCACCTTTCAAAGGAGTATACTTTGAAGCTCCTGAGACGAAAAAGAACCTTTCATCGCCAATTTTAGCCGACTTCACATTTTCTCCGATGGCTACAACGACCCCAGCTGCATCGCAGCCAATGATAGCTCCATCTGCACCAGAGTTGCTATCAATGTGCTTTGCGTCTGTCGGGTTAATAGCCACCGCCTTGGTCTTAATAAGAATTTCATTAGCTTCGAGAGGTGGGATAGGAATTGCGTCTTCGACTACGGATCGGGAATTGTGAAGCACCAAAGCTCTGTTCTGGGCAGATGGAATAGGAGTTTGAGCCATGACTGCCTATGATATGGAAATGTTTCTTTGGATACGTTGAATCGGCCTTCCTTAGAAAGAGAGCTTGCTTGGAGCTGCACCCTTTTTATAGGCAGTTGGAGACTCGAAGGTATTAGTAAAGTAGATCAGCGTGGTCGGCCTAATATTATTGATCGTCACACACCATCTCAGGTTATGATCTCATTGTGATCAGTTTGACAAAGCAATGAATTGATATTTCTACCAGAAGAATGGATAAATCAAGCTTTGGATGCGTTGCTATTCTGTATTTTACATACCAAATTCTTGAGAAATCGACTCAGGGACTTAGAGCTCAAAATTTAGGAATATTGTTTATTTGCAATTGGAAATTGATGCATACTTTATAATCTGTTACAATAATTATTTCAGTGTGACTACGCTACGGTGAAAACTGCTGTTTCTCAATGTCTTGAGTTCCCATCATGAACACTTGTCTTTTGAGTTTACTAAGTTTAATTTGATTATAGTTATACATATCAAGCTTTTGCTCTCGCTTGTACTCAATCAAGTTTCATCTTGCTTCACTCTCCGGTTTGCTATCCGGTGTGCGTATATTCAGTTAATGTGTACCCCACTCAAATAATTATTCAAACAGCGCCCCGCCATCAACGGCTTGAGCCCCACTGACATAATCACTTACTACCTTCGCAGCCGCGAAAATTTCACTGAAGTTTTTTAGGATCTTTTTTTTTATTTTTTATTTCTGTAGTTACAAAGGGGAACGAACTTCTTGTCGCAGAATCGAGACTCTTTCTTACACACACACAATCAATCAGACATGACCTTTGTGCTGACTGAGACATCAGCAGGCTACGCCTTGCTGAAGGCAAAGGACAAGAAGCTCTACAAGTCTGATTCCCTCATCAAAGACTTGTCGACTCCCGATCTCGTGACGGCCCAGTTCAAAGTCAAGGCTTTCTCCAAATTCGAAAGCGCAGCTGCTGCGTTGGAGGAAATCAACGCCATAGTAGAAGGAAAGGTATCTGACAAACTGTCTAACCTTTTGTCAGAATTGAAAGATGAGAAAAAGACCAATTTGGTGGTTGCAGACCCAAAGTTGGGCAATGCTATCAACAAGCTCGATCTACAACTGTCAGTTGTCTCTGACTCCAACAGCCTCGACTTGTTCCGAGCTATCAGAGAAAACCTCCCTAGTCTCCTCCCAGGTCTGACTGACAAAGACTTGTCGACGATGTCTCTCGGTCTGGCTCACTCGTTTGGCCGATACAAACTCAAGTTCTCGCCCGACAAGGTGGACACTATGATTGTCCAGGCTATTTCCCTCTTGGACGACTTGGATAAAGAGCTCAATACATACGCCATGAGGATAAAGGAGTGGTACGGATGGCATTTCCCCGAGATGGCCAAGATCGTACAGGACAACGTTGCTTACGCGCGAGTCATCAAATCTATGGGCTATCGATCCAGTGCCTCTGAGGCCGACTTGTCTGAAGTGCTGCCGGAAGAGATTGAGCAGCAGCTCAAGGAGGCTGCTGAAGTCTCGATGGGTACTGAAATCACCGAGTTTGATCTCGACAACATCAAGTCGTTGGCCGACCAAGTCATTGACTTTGCCGCCTACCGAGAACAACTTTCCAGTTATTTATCGGCCAGAATGCAGGCTATTGCTCCCAATCTCACTGCTCTGGTTGGTGAACTGGTTGGCGCTCGATTGATTGCCCACGCTGGAAGCCTCACCAGTTTAGCAAAGGCCCCTGCTTCGACTGTTCAGATCCTGGGTGCCGAAAAGGCGTTGTTCCGAGCGCTGAAAACCAAACACGATACCCCCAAGTATGGTATTATCTACCATGCCTCTTTAATTGGTCAAGCTTCTGGTAAGAACAAGGGAAAGATTGCCCGAATGTTGGCTGCTAAGGCTGCTGTCAGTCTAAGGTTCGATGCTTTTGCTGAGGACCGTGAGGATATTGCCACTGTTGGAATAGAAGACCGAGTAAAGATCGAGCGGCGCCTGGGAGGTCTCGAAGGTCGTGAAATCACATCTAGCAGATCAGTCGTCAATGGCCGACAAGCTGGAAAGGTCACCCTCAACAACGCCCAAGCATACAATGCTGATGCTGACACTGCAATGAGCGTTGATTCTGATGACGAGAGTGACGAAGAGGAAGAAGAAGAGGAGGAGGAGGTTACTCCTAAGAAGGTTGAAAAGAAAGAGAAGAAGGACAAGAAGGAGAAAAAGGAAAAGAAGGAGAAGAAGCGAAAGAGAGAAGAAGATGAAGAGGACGCAGAGGAGTCCAACAGGAAGAAGGAGAAGAAAGACAAGAAAGACAAGAAGGAAAAGAAGGACAAGAAGGACAAGAAGGACAAGAAGGACAAGAAAGAAAAGAAAAAGTCCAAGGATTAAGAGGTAGAAAGAGGATTTTACTGCCTCCGCCGGCCCCTCCCGGGAAGGGTTGGTTCCGCTTCGCGGAAAGAAAGAAGAGAAGAGAGGAATATGGGTAGGAAAGGAGTGCGATGTCTTCAGATGAGTAGGGAAAGAAAATGAAGGCTCCCTCTTTTCGCGATGGTTTAATTGTTATTTTGTATGTGCATACTCTTTTGTATAAAAATATTTTGTATTGTAAACGAAAAAAAAATAAGAATACTGCTATAGTTCTTGCAAGTGTCTTCAGGCTTGCTTGGCCAGATCTTCTAATATCTTCTTCGCCCCTTCTTCATCATTGACTGCTATTTTGCCGTTGAACCAGTCCACTAAGATGGGCCTCGAGACACCAATTGATGTCAGTTCTTTAGGCAGGCCACTGTCTGTCGAGGAAGTTGAAGACGCACTACTACCATTACCTATATATGAAAGTATAGACTTGAGTTGTTCTGAGGTGGGCTTTTCCTCGGTAATCTCCACATCAAAAGCATGTTTCCCTTTCTGCAAATACGCCTTGGAGATGTGTGTGGCCAAAGCCTGAGAAGCCTGAGAGCTGGGGAGGTGGCTGGTGAGCGGGGATATTGAAAATCTATCTTAGTACAGCTAAAAGCTCTACCATATTTACGTACAACAAAGTGACTGCACTGCGAGCTTTCTGAAATGATTTGAGCATGTTTGTAGGAGAGGTTGCTAAGTATTAAGGCGGACAGATTTCTTAGCATGCAAAGTTTATATGTAAAGATCGCCATCGACTTCTCTCAGTAACTATCAACTTAAACTATATAGTGGAAACGGAAGAACTTCCTAGAAGGCATACTGACACCACGTAAACATAGTTATACGCAGACGATGAAAGAAACACCCAGTCTAGAAAGTGTGACTCGGTTGGTCGAGGATCTCGCCAGCAAACTGGCAGAGAACCGTCAGAGACGCGATGAGATTGAACAACTGGCTCGAGAAGTGCTTGAAAAAGAGAGCGAGAAGTTAGAAGTGGTGATGAAATACACCGACAGCGAAGCACTTCGACTGCTGGAATCCAGCTCTGAGGGTGAAGATCAAGAAACCATAGCTGGAGACAGAGACCGCGAGATTAATGGTGGTGATTCTGCGAGCATAGAGGAGGACGCACATCAGGAGAATCTGCGACTCAAAATGGAATTGCAGAAGTTGAGGGAATTCGAAGACAAATCTATGGCTACAATCGGCAAGTACGAGCAGACACTGCAAAGGATATGCTGGCAACTGAGCAGTTATTCAAAGGATTACTATGGGTCTAAAGAAAAACTGTTAGAATCGTACAGATGGAAGCTTCAAGAAGAGAGCCTAGTGGAACACAATCTTAGAAAGGACAATGAGAGGCTTTTCACAGAACTGACTGTATTGAAGGATTCATTAAAGGATTGTAGCGAACATATCAAGTCCAACATCGGGCAGTTTCAGCAGAGCCATGCTGTAGCGCGTGGTCAAGTGCCGTGATCACAGCCTGCCTCTGGCGAGCCCCGGGTTTTCTTCTGCTTCGCAGAAACCGGCTGTTTGAAATAGAATCCCCTTCAATTGTGAATTTTAACTCAGGCAAGAGAAACAGTGAAATTAAACACGGCTCAAAGTCTGACCTCAGATCCCGACATTGGAAAACATCAATGAAATCATCGTCTAACTGTCTCGCACGATATTCTGCGACGCAGAACCGACCCTCCCCAGAAGGGGCTCTGTCAGAGGCGAGCTGGACGCTCTATACGCTGTACCCATACACATCAGGTCGCCGCTGAGACCACAATGGCATATCCCTACGGACTGGTTAGTGATATCAACTAAAGCATCCAAGAGAGTACGCTACGGCCCGGGTTTTTACTCACCTCTATCTAAAGCGTCCAAATCAATGTCCGCCGTGATAATCTTGGGCTCAAAACTGGTATCAGGAGCCTGGGCTATCACTGACCCCCAAGGATCAACAATTAAAGAATGCCCATAGCTCTGCCTATTACCCAAAGGATCGTGCTTTCCTACCTGAGCTGCCATTATAACATAGCATTGGCAGTCAATTGCTCGAGCTCGAGCTAGGACTTCCCAATGCGCTTGACCTGTGCGCAGTGTGAACGCGGAGGGGAATAGCAGCACTTGAGCACCAAGAGTGCGGAGTCGCATGGCATGTTCTGGGAAACGAATGTCGTAACACACAGCTGGTCCAACTTGTCAGTAGGGGAATTGAAAAAAATTAATCTCAAAATGTACATTAAAAAACAGAAAAAGAAGCTCGCAATCTACACATACTTTGACCTATTGGTGAAGTAAAAGGAGGAACCACTTGGTTACCGGGTTCAACTGATTTCGATTCTTTAAGTATGGGTCCGTTTCTTGTCAGTGGGAGGCATCTTCCTACAGATAGAGCCATCCTCGCTACCTACTCAATTTCGACGTCAAAAAGATGGATCTTTTGGTATCTGTGCAACAGCTTGCCCTGTCCATTGAAATAGAGCAAGGTATTTTTAACCCTCTGCCCGTCATCAGCCGGCTCATGTACGCCTACGGATATATCTGGAGGGCTCGACACTGATGACAGGGCACGTTTAATATGGGAAATGAATTCAGAAGTCTCGACCGGCTTAGCTAAACGCACCGTTTCTTCGGGTGAACCAGCAATGTAATCGGATGCTTCGGGTAAGAAAAGCACTTTAGCTCCAATATTGGCAGCTTTTGCTATAAGAGTCGCAACAAGTTCGCCATTTCTGACGAGCGAATTGGTCGCACAAAACTGTCCTACCGCTGCGAGTACCATTTTGATTGGACTGGATCGTCGGGCCTAATAGTTAAAAGTCGCTTATCGTAATAACTTATCGTAGTAACTTATTATGTCTAAGTATGTCAGGTTAGGGTCGGAACCACGGACTTATTGTTAACGTCAATTAACGGGTTAATTAACCTAACAGCGAGATGATGTAGAAGACCCGCTGAGACAATCCCTGGAAACAAGAGAGCACGCTCTGATGTCGATAATCACGGTTACAGGCCAGAAGTATGAGCCGGAGCGAATCAAAGGGCGTTGTTTGGCACTCTGATTAAGGCCCTTTTGACGAGCAGCTCAGAAGTCGAGTCGTCGCTGGCCATTCAAGCTCTGTGTATTGCTTTTGCTGTTGATTTGGAGCATCACCGCTGTCTACGTTGAAATAGTGCACCAAGTCGCTG
Source organism: Spencermartinsiella europaea (assembly GCA_030579595.1). NCBI lineage: Eukaryota > Fungi > Ascomycota > Dipodascomycetes > Dipodascales > Trichomonascaceae > Spencermartinsiella > Spencermartinsiella europaea. The sequence goes on from JAKTRG010000007.1 coordinate 705,436, forward strand.
CGATCGAGAAAAAGCTCTAGATTCTTCTGGGATCGAGCCGTCACAACATAATTCCTAGGGTTCTTGAGCTTTCCTACCGCTTCGTAAATATCAAAGTCGTTGACAAGCAACGAGCAGAGCTGTTTGAAGGACTTGGACACTTTCACAGGTGCCCGTCTGAGTTCACATGCATCACGACGTGTCTCCAGTCACTTTTTGGGGTTCTCCAATATATCTGATCTAGAACATTGAAGTTGCGATCTTTGACGATATCCCGACGAGGTTCAATAAGGCGAGCTAATTGACATCTGAGAAGGAGTAACAGTGAGAAAGTTGTCGGATTGCGACTCCCAATGGCTCTGATGCGCTCAAAGTACTCTTTGCTTCGCAGTGGCCTCTTTATATTGTATTTTTTCACGTTTTCGCGTAGGACAATGCCTTGCGGGTCCGAGCCCAACTCTTATCTGTGAATGTTAGCGATGCTCTGATAATGTCCCTGACGCTGCCAGTATCTGACACGAGCATCTCAGCTCGCTGGTCGGTAGATCTAAAAGCTAGAACGGAGTGGTCTGCCGTATCCCTCTGAGATTGGTGAAAATCAGGAATTACCTCCCTAGTTTGATAAAATTTGACTACTTGTAATTACTATCTTGAATAAAAAGATACCCTGCATGCATATTTATGTAATGAAATGGATCCATCACTTTTACTTTTTACCATTGTATTGACATACAAATTTGTCTTTCTTTTCTTGTGATAGATATATCGACTTTCCTGTGTAACTGCCTAATTCTCCCACTATTACTGAAATTAACTCCACTTGTCTACTTTTATCTTTGTTTTCCTTGTTGTTCCCGTTGTCCTGATCACGAAGCGCTCGCGCACAACTAAGCCCACATGCCTCGGGGTCGTCGTAAAGCAGCTCCAGCAAAAGGCGCTCGAATTGCTGTATCCCACGCTGAGCCGAGTGAGATATCTGCTGAGGTTGAGGCGACCGATAGTGCAGTCCTCGGTGACGTTTCATATCCTCATTTGTTAAAGGATAACATGAGATTCAAGCCTAAGAAAGAAATAGAAAAGTTGACGGGGTGCAAAGACATCAATCAATTCTGGAGCTCCCGTTCTTTCAAAAAGCGGCTCCGTTACCTGTTTTATTGGGGATGCTTGAGAGTTTGTCTCCCATTTGAAACTATCGGCCCCTCTTCTAAGAAAAAGGAGACTGTGAGTCTTGAGGATAAGCATGGTGGGAAGAAGCGGAACGACTTTGAACTCAGCGATAAACCCCTTGAAAAACGCAGGAAGCCGAATGAATCGGTGCAGCAGCATACTACTGCTCTAAGTACAACAGATGCCGTCCCATCCAAAGTTGACACCAAAGGTATCCAGAAGACAAGGGAGGCAGTGAAATCCGTAATTCCTGACCACGTGGCTGGAGATTTCAACGTTAAGTCTACTCATCCGCGGAATTCGAAATATGCAAAATGTGTCCGGAAAGCGATTCCGAGCAGGGATGGTACTCTGAATGGTGAAGAACTGGAGCAGTTGGCCGAAGACACTCTCACTACTCTACTTCCATATGAAAGTGTATTAGCCCAATATTTTGATCTGTTACTCATTCAGCAGCAGCCAGATCCTAGGTTGAGTGAACCATTTACTAATTTCAGCGAAAGCACGATACAGAAAGTACTAGAACATGAAGCGCTCGTTCCTGTGGGGAACGTCATGAAGGCATACGCTAATATAGTAGATGGCCAACTAAAAGGCCAGGAACCAGCCGACTCCGAAGTACATGATTACCCTGGATACGATGGCTTATTTCTATACTTAGATCCTGAAGCTTGGAAGACGAAGACGGTAAGAGTGCCACCTTGCAACCGTCTGCTGGCACAACACTTGAAACCAGACTTCTCCTATGGAAGGAAGGCTGAAGGTTCAGAGCATGAGATCAAGATATATGATATTACAACTGTTGAAGAAACGAAA